>CM074495.1:2112875-2712875 GCA_037389245.1 Oryzias sinensis
AAGCAAAGGTTTCACAGGGAAGGACGTTTCAACAACTTAATGTAGACTCTTTTTCCCCCACTGATTATATTCAGGTGATTTTTTTGCGCTCCTTACTGCACCCTGTATGTTAGAAATGAGGAAATTAGACAATCAGACTGTAGTTTGTGTTGACATCCTACTCCAGGTCTCAAGGGGTCGCATTCCTGCATGTTTTCCAACATACCCTGCTCTGGCGTGTTCTAATTGACTGGACACACTTGAAGGTAATCAGTCATGAGTAGGGCCTGGATATCTGGAAATCTTGCTGACACACATGGTAATGGCGTATACTTATATAGCGCTTTGGGCCTTCTTTCGAAGGCCCAAAGCGCTTTACAGTCACAGTCCCATTCACCCATGCACACACACATTCACACACTGGCGGCGACCCAAAACATCCCTGCATTGGTTCCTTCTCTGGAAGAAGAGCTTTAATATCCTCACCTCTAAAAAGCTAAACCAATTTATCTTCTTTACAAATCCAGTCATTCGGATCTCCCAACCTACGACAAACCAAAGGAGACTTACGCTTAAATCTGCATTCCAAAACAAATTGTTCGTTAATCTTATTTTAGTTAATTCGACCCTCTTAACCCTTTAACACCAGAGTGATGTAAATCAGCTGACATCCATTGGAATAATGGTAACCCTTGTGCTATCTTAGATGACCCCACCCTTCCATTGACGTGTTCTCCCTACCATGACAAAGGTGGATAAAGGTGGAAAGATTTCATGTAATCCATGGACACCAGTGAAGATCACAAATTATTGAAGAAAAAAGGTTCAGCGCACTGTCTAGTGGGTCTAGATGACCCGACTCCCAATGGTAAAGTGTCTAGGATAGCACAAGGGTAAATGAAGTAACAGTATGGACAGTTATGGTAGTTCAAAGAGCAAAAGCTAAAAAACGCATGCTCTTTGATCTACCATAAATCTTCATGCGTTCACGCCATCGACCTGAATCAGCCGATTCTGATGCAGAGAAAAGCACTTTTCCTGACGGTTTAGCATCGATATACTACACATTGCTTTTGTAAAAAAGTGGGGCACAAAGACGCAGAGTCCGCTGATTTGCGTAAACACTTCTCTACTGTAGCATGTCTGCTGGACTTACATTAAATGTGTAAACGGTTGACAAGTTATTATAGTCAAAAGACTGTAAAAACTGGAGCCAAAGCTCTGCTGTTATTTTAGTGTACACAGTTAGTTCTGGTCATTTTAGTCCTACAGTTTTTATGATTGCTATTATTATATTACATTCTTCTTTCACTTTTGGCTCCTCTCATCAGGGGTCGCCACAGCGAGAATTGAGGATGAGTCGCATGGTTAACTTGGCAATGTTTTACGCCGGATGCCCTTCCTGATGAAACCCTCTCAATCCAACCGGGCTTGGGACTGGCACAGCAGCAGAGAAGGGAATAGGGAGCAGCCCGGAGATGAACCTTTGTTTCACGAATGGAAGGCTGTGACAAAGTAGTTTTCTACTTGTCACCAGTCGGTCATAACTCTTAGACACATAATTCATAATCACCAAATGTTTAAGACTTCTTTGATTTTGTAATGTTTCTCACCTTCTCTTCCTGTTGCCCAAGGAACAAAATGGTGGCCAAGGCTTTTACTTCCTGTTTAATAGTTGGGCACAGGAAGTGGAAAGAATTTGGATTTCTTTGTATATACATTTTGTTGTAATAAGTTCAGTAGTTTGTTTTATTTATGTATGTCTTTATTTGCAGGACTTTAACTGTATTATTTACAAGACATTTCTATCTTTTGTTGTAATTATTTGAAATGTTTGTTTAAATGTGACTTCCTTCCTGGGCGTGGCCAGCCAATTAACTGGAGCCCATAAAAGAGAAGGAGCTCAGTGTGAAGGGGGTGTGAGCTGTGCAGCCAGAGTGTGAGACCAGAGAATAAACCTTGTTCCTGAACTTAAGAGTCATCTGCCTCCTATGTACACCAGGCCACTCTTGTCACATCACATTGTGACAAAGGCGCTTCAAACCAACACGAGCTAAACCAGCCCCCCTATTTTTATATTACATTGATTGGTTTTAAGATAAAAAAAAACTAAAATGACTCAAAATGTTTATTTTTTTCCATATTGGATTACAGACTGTATGGTACCTTCTGGTTCCTTCTTGGTATTAATGCAATATTATAATATACAAATTAGTAGTAGCTCTACATAGACCTATTACAACAAAGAAAATCATCAAACATGTAGCAGTGTCTAAAAAAAGCATTGTTAGCTAAAAGTAATTTTCATTAAGACTTCTCAGGTTCCTTTTGACAATGCTTTCTTTTGTTTTATGGAGGTGGCTTGTTGGCCAAAACACAGCCAACTACGTCACAGTCAGGACAACATCCCTGAGCCCCCTCCCACTGAGAGCGGAGGTTGGCCACGAGGCTGACCCATCACAGTCTCCTGAAGAAGCGGCAAGGCCAAAGAGTTTATTGACGCTCATATGGGAAAGGCCTGCGGGGAAATTAGCCCTCCTCTGTGCTTTTGTACTTGCTGCCCACTATCTTCTCCTTTCTTGCACAGTCCAACATTACTGTCAAGGCGTGGCTGGCGCCCCCTCAGGGAGCTATTTGCCTTATATAAAGCCTATTGCTATGGAAATTGTGTGTAATTTCAGGGGCCATTAACAACGAAAGTGCAGGCGTGCAGATAGAGCTCTGTTATAATGACCACGGACGGTTGGATCACCTAGGGCAAAATCTTATTTCCACTGTTCCTTTGCCAGTATTTACCCCACAACATGTCATGCCCAAGACACAGAAGAAAGAATTGACAGAATTGGGAGTGGGCAGCTGGCAAAAGAGGAAAAAAAATCAAGGAGTAGGCAGCTGTTCGAGTGTCAAGAGCAGAAACAACAGGAGAGTTCAGACACAGAGAAGATTAGAATACAAAATGAGAAAGACGGGAGCAGCACAAGCAGGCAATAGAGGAGGGGGATCCGAGCAGAGAGAAGCCTGAATCAATATTTATACTGTGAGGCGAGACAATTCTGAGGCGGTAATTAAATTGCTGTGTCATATTTCATTCTGTTACGAGACTGCGCTCGCATGCAAATGATCCAAAAGGCTTCCTTTTCCAGTGGATTTCATTTGTTTTATGACAGTGAATAGAAGTGAGCTGGGCAAAGAAAATAAAAATACTCCCCGAGTATTCATGAGCCTTTTGTTGGGAACTCGGGGGCCATTCAGCTGCAGTTCAGCAGGAGGAAAGAGCAGGGAGATCAGCTGCACTGTTGGACATGGTGGACTCAAATCTAAAGGAGGAACGGAAAAGCAAATCTGTGTCGTTGAACATTTAAAGACCCACTCCAATAAAATACACAGATGAAAACAGAACATGCTGTTGTGGCATTTTCTGATGATGGAGGACCTCTATAAAGAAAATTAAGATTCAATTTACATTTCCGAGTATTTCTTCATTTAACCTCTCTGTCAACCCCCACCTTAATGTGGTGGACCTGTCTCTCATGGCAGGCAGGTCCTGGGTGACGAGTCAGACACTCTGCAACGCCGCCTGGGTTGGCGTCCCCGGGGCCCTATTCTGGAGCCAGGGAGTCATAGGCGAGCACCTGGTTTCCCGGGCTCCTCCCATGGGCTCTAGCTAGGTTCAGCCTGAAAAGATGACGAATCATCACTCTCTTGTGGGCCCACCACCTGTAGGAGAGCTCAAAAGGGGGGGTGTGGTGTCAAGCACGAATACAAGCAACCGAAATGAGCTTCCAGGCTAGGGTGGCGCTCCCTTAGAGATAAAGTGAGAAGCTCACTGTGGAAACGGCAGTTCCTCCACATCCAGAGCAGCTACATTGGACTTCTGGTCGGGATGCCCCCTGAACGTCCTGGGCGCGCCCCACTGAGCAGTGGCCCCGGGGAGACCCAGCCAATGCTGGGAAGACTTGGTCTCTCGGACCCCCACAAGTCGGTCCCGGCTGAGTGGAAGAAGATGGATCTTTATTCAAAGCTGGTGTGTAAACAGACGGGCAACAGGAAGTGGGGGTGGGCTTGCTGCACACCAACAGGCACAGATCAGAGATGAATTACTAATGAATTCCTGCTGCTCTGCAGAAGCTATGTTTCAGTGAACAAATTAAATTTTGGCTAAAAAAGGCATAATATCACGCTAAAGTGACACAGTTCTGAAAACAGCCTTAACTATGACCTCACCCCTTTGGGGGTCAGACAGAGAGGATTTTAAACAGTGGTGGTGGGGGGGGGTTCCTCCTTCAGCAGCTCCTTCTCATGCTCCTCCGTTGTCCGCGAGGCGACCGTTCTTCTGTGAATCCGGTTGCTGGTGCTCACAGTGAGCATTAGTTGCAGGTGTCTGCCTTCCTTTCCAGCGCACCGCACTTCTGACAAATGGATAAAAAAAAAACAGCTGTTCTTGGAGCAGCCAATTAAAGTTTTCCTTCTCTTTGGCTTTAAAAATTTTTTTTTTGTTTCTGTTACAACTCTAAAGTGCCAAAAAAAAGGTTAAAAAAACAAAACAGATGGTAGGTTTCGTATACTGATTTAAAAAAAAAAAATCAGTAAAAAAACGGAAAGCCTTCTATTCCCCCCCTAAGATTTTTAATTGAACCCTGAACTCTGCCGCGGTTAATAGCTGGAGATAGAATCCTCTGGGGCGGCTCCATGCTGCAGCGCAGATTTTGCCGGTGGCTCCTGCCGCTCTGTCTTTGGGAAACACCCCATCAACTGTGCAGTGGTGCAACAGCTGCTCATGTTCTGTCTCCATGTGCCAGAGCCCACAAGCAATCATGTGATGTGTGACTGGGAAAGTTCCTGGAATTCATGTGCAGCTCTCAGGGTTCTCAAATTTAAAGTTTAGAGTCCCTGTTTTTAAATTTTATTAACATACCTTCTCTCCAAATTCTTTCATTGGATCACTTGCCTTAGCTCACAGGTTGTGGATGAAGGAGACATATGATTTAAAAGAAAGAGAGATTTGATCAGTTATTTTGTGTTTGTCAACAAAATGAGAAAAGTATAAATTACACGACCTTGTAATTATTTTTAAGCTAATCTTTAAACCTGTAATTTCAACGAAAGATTGCAGCCAAAAAAGACAAAAAAAAGTAAAGAGTGGAGTTGTAAGCTTATGAAAGAAATGTCAAAATTGTGAGTTAAAGGTTTATGAGACTAAAGTAGTAAAATTATAAGAAAAAAAATGAAGAAATCATGACAAAAATGACAACATTTTACGAGAATATTCATTCATTTTCTTATTCATTTTATCCCTTTTGGGGTCACGGGGCTGCTGGAGCCTATCCCAGCGACCTGCAGGGGACATCCTGGACAGGTCGCCAGTCTGTCACAGGACCACAATCACACACCCATGCACATTCACGCCTATGGACAATTTAGAGGAACCACTGAACCTATGAAGCATGTTTTTGGACAGTGGGAGGAAGCTGGAGTCCCTGGACAAAGACCCACGCATGCACAGGGAGAACATGCAAACTCCACACAGAAAGGTCCCCCATTGGTGTTCTGGTTCAGGTCTTGAACCAGGACTTGAACCCGGGGCCTTCTTGCTGTGAGGTAGGAGCGCTAACCACTGCAACACCGTCTCATTTTACGAGAATACAATTTGTAAAATCGTGAAAAAATCTCAACAATTTTATGAGAAGAAAATCATGAAAGTATGAAAAAAATATGAAAATTGTATGATCATAAAGTTGTACAATTATAAAAAAAAGTCAAAGTTTATGAAAATAAAGCCATAACATTTTTAGAAAAAGAGTTTAGTGACGATGCTGTCGTACGGCATGAGGTGCAAGAACTGTCTAATACTGACCGCGTGTGAATACTGCATGCACGGGGTGTGCACGTGATACTAAAATGTCTCGCCCTTAGAATGTCAACACAAACTACACTCTGTCTTATTTCACGTAATTAAAGGATTTTTGTGCAGTCTGCCGGATTTGGGGGGGTTGAAAAACTGAAAAATTGGCCTGCGTCGCAAGCATTTCACCCTTACGTGTTGTAAAAGTGTTCACTACAACCTTGTCGAAAAACCTCTACGTGTTCACCGAGAGAGCTAAAGCTACTGTCACATGGCTAGACGCGTTCAAGCAACCAATTTCAGTGACAAACACACGTTTGTGCGCGTTTCAGACCTCCACATTCAATACTCCGGCTTGCTCGCCTGGCTATGCACATTTCTAGGATCCTTTCGTGGACTTTTTGTGCAAAACGTGCATTGAACTGTCCATTGAAACTTTGACCAATCAGGGACTCAGATTTGTTTGTGGCGTTTAGATAAATCCACCTTTAATTCACAGAAGTGCAAAAAGTTTGTAAAAGGATCATGGGAAAGACATTAAAAATGATGGTTTTAGCCGGGCTGGAATTCTATGACCTACCGGAATAGAGCTTTAAAGAAAAAGCCTGGAATACATTTCTCAAAATTTGCACCGTTTTGACAATTCCCACCAATCGTGGGTGGTGCACATCTGCTAGTGTTGGGTAGTGACAGTCCAGTATTAACACCATACCTGCTTTTTGCGCATTCTTGAACGAGTGTCACACAGCCAGTGTGACTGTAGCATTAAACCACTTGCTTGTGTGGTACCAGTTTGTGACGGTGTGGCACCATCAGCTGGTGGCTGAACCCACACTGTTTATTTACTTATGCCTTGCTAAACAATATAAGACTGTTTTCTTTGGTTTAATGAAGAGCAACGCCCAGTAGGAGGGGCTTATTATTAAAAAGGAAGTGTAACAGGAAATGAGAGACAGTTGGAGGAATTAAAGAAAGAACCTTCTCACCTTGGCTCCTCTATCTGGCTCCTTTATTTCCCTGATGGACCTACGACACAGTTCAATCACTTTTTTCCCCCCAGCAGGCTCCTCTAACCCATAGGGGACTAAGACTTAACCCTTGTGCTATCTTATGGGGTCCAGATGACCCCAACCTTACATTGATGTGATCTCCCTACCATGACAAAGGTGGATAAAGGTGGAAAGATTTCATGTAATCCATGGACACCAGTGAAGATCACAAATCATTGAAGAAAAAAGGTTCAGCGCACTGTCTAGTGGGTCTAGATGACCCAACTCCCAATGTTAAAGTGCCTTGAATAGCACAAGGGTTACAGGTACTTTAAGGCGTTCTGGGTACATTTTGGACTCTATCTTTTGAAGTAGTTTGGGTGTTTTCTAAAAATGAGAAAAGTGTGTGAGACGCAGATTATTGTCATTATTATTTTGCTAGAATGACTCATTAGCAGTGACCATTATGATGTTTCATTTGTAGGTAAGAAAGCCTATAGGGAGCTGTCTCGTCCGCTAAAGTCGATGCTAAAGTCAACATCTCTACGAAATGCAAAAAAGAAGTCAAATGCCACCGCCCTAAGAGATAATCATTCTGCTGTTGCCGACAAGCTGATAAAACTCCATGCATGACTTGTTGCATTGTCAGGAGCAGCCAGCTGGAAGAACGACATATCTAGTCATTAATGTGAAGAACAGTGGTGAGGGCAAACAGCTGCCAGACATGGAAACTGCTGCTTGGTGGCCTTCAGCGAGCCCTCTGCCTCTTCTGCCACAGCTGAGAGTTAAACAGCAGCAACAGAAGCACTCACCATGACAATGCAGAGCACAAACTAAAGTTAGGAATTATTTCCTAATTGGAGGCTTTAATGACAAACAGCTGAACAGCCACGCTCATTCTATGGTTTTTGCTGCTGCCCTTTGTGGTTCAGGGTCACAGAGAGCTCAGAGTGGAAGACAATCCATGGAGGAATTTATATTTGGGCTAAATTCTGAGCAGCAGAATGAAATCTGCAAAAACTGTTTTACTTTTTGCACATTTCTGCTAACCAACTCAAGATGGCACTGCCGACCCAGTGGACTGTTGCTTGTGTTTGCGAGTGTGACTGTGGGTATTTCCACATGTGGCTTCATATACATGCAACCCCGTCTGAGTGCATCTGCACATGAGCCTCCTAGATTCAATTATTCATCGTTTCCAGTGTAGACATGACTTGCCTTTTTCTGTCCTTTTTTCTTCTTCTTCTTGCCGTCTTGTTCATTATTTATAGAGGCGACTCTCGTGATGTTGTGGTAGAAGCTGGATAACAATAATGTGGCTGCGTGGGTGCCATAATTATGTTCATATGCAGCCCCATAGGAAAATACATTGTTTGTGTTACTGCAGCACACTCTGCAATGTCAAGTTTGTTTTGTGTCTGCAGCGTCACAGATAATCAAAAAACGTATCAAATACTGCACAGATTTGGATTCATATCCAACACAAATTGTCTAAAAGTCGGCGGTTTGACTCAACCTTTTAGGTTTTTTTAATAAAAGGATAAAACGTGCAGAGAATTATTGATATCCACATGCAGACTTTCCGTCTGCTGCAGTCATGAGCCACTCAGGCCTTATTGGGAATGCACATGAATTGATCACAATGTTTTTTTTGGGATTTTCAAAGTGTCAGGTTTCAATTCCCGAACAACCTTTTTCACAAATTACAACAAAGTGAAATAGCCGCCTGACACCAATCTTTGACCTTGCCGCTGCTTTTTCCTTAAAGTGTTGGAGCGCTTTTCAGAGCGGGAAAAATCTGGTGATTGATGACAACCAAACCAGTTACTGCCCCAGTCCCCAGAGTGAATCATGTGACTTGGTAAAAACTGTTCCATAGCAGGCAGACTAGTCGGCGGGATATTATTCAACTCTGAATCCCTCATTCTGGACCCATTATACTAAAACTATTTGACATCTCAACACATTCTGAACTGTAAAAAAAAAAATCTTTACAAGTAATTTGAAATTGTCTTTTTTTTTTGTTATTATTTGGTTTATTTCAAGATATTTCAGCAAAAAAACAAGGACATATTGACGTACATTTTCCAGTCCAGTTATTGAATGTTAATGTTAATACTAATGTTAGGTTTAAAGACATTTGATGTGTTTGATTGAAGACAGCTTATCAGAGGGATCTGCCTTTTATTTACTTTAAAAATATATTTTGGTTTTCCGTATGATCATAAAAGTAAAAAACATTTGTCATGAATCCCAGTTGGTAAACCAAGAGTCAGGTGGGTCAACTTGACCCGCCTTCTGTCGCTTTACAGTTTTATTTTCATCAGGAAAATGTAAAGGAAAGATGTTCATCTTGATTTGTTTGAAAAAAATAAAAAAACAGAAATGAATGGGCTGATGAATGAGTTTAACCCTTGTGCTATCCTAGGCACTTTGACATTGGGAGCTGGGTCATCTAGACCCATTAGACAGTGCGCTGAACCTTTTTTCTTCAATGATTTGTGATCTTCACCGGTGTCCATGATTACATGAAATCTTTCCACCTTTATCCACCTTTGTCATGGTGGGGAGAACACGTCAATGAAAGGGTCATCTTGACCCCATAGGATAGCACAAAGGATAAAAAAAGCAAGGATGAAAAAAAAAATTATCAAGACTAACTAGTCTGTATCTGAAAACGGCATAAAATCAAGATTAAGAGAAGAATGTAGAAAAAATGTCACAATATCATATAATAACTTTTTAAATTATAACAAAATAGACTAAAATTAAGAGTGATTTATGGCACATGTAGCAAATAATGCAGCAAATACCATGTTAGGGGACACAGTTGGATGATGAAATGAAAAAGGAAAGAGACTCACAATCTTATTCTAACTGAAAAATATGTATTTGCTAAAAGTCCAAACAGCTCAGGTCGTCTGTTTAATTCATTTATTTTATGAGTATTTTATAAGTTTCATTGTCGTAAATCTAGTTCTGAAATAACTGATGGTGTTTTTTTTCCCCAAATGAAAATGCATCTTGATTAATTATCTGAAATGGCTGAACATTTGGAACAGAATCAACACGACCTGCACCTGCGGAGCAAAGGCCAAACAAACACAATTATTCAATAAAAGCAGGAATCATGCAGATGTGTCACATCACTGACACCCACAGCACAACAGCACAGTATCCATTAATACTCATTTGGTGGCATGAAAAATTGCATTTACCAGCTGCAACTGTGGCTGAAACAGCACGAAAAGGCAAAATAAGTCAACCGCACTGGCAGATTACGACAAATTTCCCTTCAGCTTGATCTGGTTTTGGGGTTTTCTTCTCTTTTTCGCCATTCCGATAAATGAAAGACCTGGCGTCACAGTCATACATTTCTCCAAATGTTTTAACTGTTGGTTCTACTACGTGTTTAGGAAAGGACACTACCCGCACGTCACTATCAAATCCCTAATCGGTCAAGGTTCAATGGCCGTGCGTGTGGTACATACTGTACAGAGCAGGGGTGTCACACTCAAATCCACAGTGGGCCAAGATTAAGCAGTGAAGTGAAGTCAGGGGGCCAAAATCAATATCTATTAAAAAATTAGCTGCCTTCTTATGTTATATTCTTTCGTCACAGTCACGTTAGCTCCGCACACAAGACAAGGACGGGTCTGTCCTTTAAGTTCGTGATGAGAAGATTTATTGCTGCTATTTGACCACTTTAAATTCTTCTTGTAAATTGTTTGTATTTGTTTTCACACCACAGGTGAGGGTCGCTATAACAGAGGGGCTCATAATCTTCCCCCTAAATCAATCCATTTATCATTTTTGTTTCGTCATCTGATTTTATTTGACTGCATAAACCCAGATACTTAAAACAGAAATAATGTTAAAGTAAAATCCAGGAGGATGCAAATCCTCACCCAGCAGTGGAGATGAAAGCGTTCATTTTGATTTTGCCCCCTTTGCTGGTGTTCTTCTGCCACCCTGGTCTCACAGCAGAGCAGGACATGAAGGAAAGCACGACCTCCTGACTTTACAAGTTCCAGTTCAGCCGGAGGAAAGGTTGGAGGCTTTTACATGCACTTGTCCCTTTGTCGTTCCTCTGCTTTCCCGCTCAGGTCAAGCTGCCCTTTCAACATTACATATTAGTGTGCAAATGAAATCTTCAGAGGTGGAACTATACTTTATTTCCAAAAGAAGCTTTTTTTCTGCTCAGAATGCCACCAATACATGCTTTAAAGCAAAAACACAACATCTCACCAAGAAGTTTGTCTAGTTTTCTATTTTAAGTAACTATTACCCTTGAATAATACCATTAAACAAAGCTACACTAGAGGTGTTGATGAAAAGTGCTATATAAATAAAATGATTGATTGATTGGGACTTTTTAGTAAGATGCGACATCTTCTTTTAGGACAATAAGTCTTGAATATTTTCTTAAATCATTTAATCTTTTAAACATCATTTTCTACAGTTTTCTGACTTCTTTTCTTTAGCAGAAGTTTTATTTGGCATAACTCAAAATGTGTAGTCTCACTTTATGTTGAACAACTGTACTGTTGCTTTCAAACAATTATAAAAGTACATAAATATATATTTAAACTGCAAACTGTCTGATACTTGCAAACATTTTAAACCTTGTTTTTAGACACTCCAGATGTTTAAACTTCAATTTGCTCCTTTTAGACCTTTTCAAGCTTTTTTTTCAAAATCAGAATTGTTTGTCTCATTAGGAGCCAGAATATATAAGGAAATTGTTATTAAGATGAGTCAAAATGCTTTTGTTTCAAACTCTTGACAATCGAGAAATTTGATTTGGGACTAAAAAAAACCTCAAATTTCACTGTAATTGTTTGGTTTGATTTTAAGATAGTTATTTTAAAGTCTTAACTGGCATTCATTGTCATTATTTAAAAAAAAGTATTTTTAAAGAACAAGTGCTTATTATAGATTTTATGAAGATTCATTAAGATTCTAATTATTGTTCACATCTTGTTCTGAAATGAGTCATTTCCACTTTTTACAGCAGTTTTTTTCAAAATAAACTACATTTTGTTTCATAAAAATTCAAAAAATAAAAATTATTTGATTAGAACAAGCAAAAAGAACTTTATTATTATTAGGCTGTACAACATTCTACTTTAAGTATTCTAATGTTTAGCTTTTTATCTGATTTTTACATTTTTTAATGCTTGTGTGCAACTCCTTGTTTGTAGATTTTGATATTTTACTCTAAGCTTTCTGCATGGACAGATCCTTTTGGTGATTTTCTTAATATTATTATTTGGCCTCGTCTTTATGCAGGGTCCAAAAACTGCTCACTCTTTCTTTGATGCCTTGATGTCGTCTTCGTGTTTTCTCCAGCAGGATCTGTCTTCCCTGTCTCCTCTTTCAATTTCTCTTGTCTTGCAGTTGTTTGTTTTTCCTGAAATGTAATATTTTTGTTGCCTAAAACCTGTGTTATGACATAAAGAGCAACATTACCGTCCCAATCGATGATACTTTGTGTCTCTGATACTTAGAAATCTTCCTATTTTTTATTAAGACTAAACATCTTTTTTTTTTGCAGCTCCTTTAACAAGATGAATCGCTGAACATAGAATATGTCGTGGTAAGATTTAGTACCATAAGTTCCCTTTTTAAGAATAAATAAGAGGATAAAGAAATAGCTATGAACGCTCATGTTTGAGGCTATTGGTCCAGTTAAAAAAAAAAGAAGTTTTATGTGTTTAATGCATCAAAATATGAAGAAAACAGTGAACGTTGTAGATTTTCTTTTGACAGATCTTTGGGGAGACAGCGGATGCTGCTTAAAACCAACCATCTTTAACCTGAGGTTGGAGGCGAACAGCCCACGACTCATGGAAATTAACCCTTTGGCTCTAACACTGACAACAAAGCTTGTTCTGAGGGAAAACGCTGTCATCGTCCCTCGCCATTTCATTTCATGGCACTTATCTCATGATTCATTTTTACAAATGAGCTGTCCTCATCTCCATCAACTCAAAACGTACCCATGTTGATGAGCAGCAGCAGCAGCCAGAAGACTTATCCCATGGCAACTATTATTTCATCCTAACACCGGCACCCCCCCCCCTGGGTAGTTATGGCATTGCCTGCTGGGCTGAACGCAAAAGTAATCAAAGTCTGGATGACTGTAAGGAGAAAAGTGATACTCGTCACTCACTGGAATACGGGGGATTGGGATTCAGGCGTTCATTCTGATCTGTTGATCAGAGGGAGTTTGTGCGCATGCAGGCCCTCGTTGCCACATGTCATCCTTCAGGCTGCGAGAAATGGATGTGCTTCATTTCACCAGCCATAATATCTGCAGGGGTAACCACTCATCTCCCCAGAGGGTATGTGCTGCTGTATTAAAACTGTCCATCGTCCTGGCTGGTCATGTCTCCGGCTCTTTCTACCGACCTGCTGGCAGCCCGGGACCCCAGGGAGGGAGACTCCGGGAGAAGAGCTGACTGTCTCCGAGCTCAAGTGCTGCTCATCTGCAAGGAAAGTGAGTGAGTGAGTGAGTGAAGTGAAGTGAGTGAAGTGAGTGAGTGAGTGAGTGAGTGAGTGAGTGAGTGAGTGAGTGAGTGAGTGAGTGAGTGAGGGAGGGAGGGAGGGAGGGAGTGAGTGAGTGAGTTGTCTGCCACATAAAGCCACTGAAAGTTGGTAAAATGGTGCTGAGGAGACAAGGGATTTAAGTCAAAGCGTGTCGGAAGACGAGACAAGATGTAGCTCCTTTCTTAACTGAAATTGGAGTTTATTTTTTCCTTTCCCCTCTCCCACTTGGCTGTGGATTTTATTGAATTTCATGTTTGAGCATGAATATTAGGATACTGCTTTGCAGAATCGCTGATGGAGAAGTAGATTCTCTGCAAGGAGGTGAGACCCTGAGACTCAGCGGTCTGCGTCGATCTGCAACTCCAGGAAATCGTATTCATCATTTTAGCCCATGAGAGTTCAGCAAAACGCTTGCAAAATATCTAGTGACTGTAGCAGTCATGATAGGTCAGGTTAGCGCACTAATCCATGCATTAGGAGGTGAAAACAGGGCAGATCCGTCTGCATGCTTCTCGGAGAAGAAAGTAGCACTGCTCCAAAGAGTTTAGTGGGTGGAGGAGCACATAGCTCATGAAGGCGGCAGCCTGCTAGGCTTGTTTACCCTTTTGCTTATTCATGCAAGTGAGCACGCTTTGAGAATGTTGAAAAGGATCCAGAACTTACTAGAATTTAAGAAAAACGTCTTTCAAAGCCAAAACAATTCACCAAGTCAGGATAAGTTTTAAATTGTCGTTTTTGTTGTTGGGGAAAAAGTTCAGCAGCTGCTCATAAAGGTTAAAAATTGTTTAGTTAAGTTTTCTATTGTTTTTTTTATGGTGGGAGTCAATAACAGTTAATAGTTAATAACTAGTTAACTAGTAGAATTTAAAAAAAATCTTAAGACAAGCTTTGATGTCCTGCTCTTTTAAAATAAAATTAAATTTGGAAATTAACTATAAACACTCACATTTATATATTGTTCTGGGTATTGGAAATAGGATGTCTTATAAGCGATTATTGTTGGGGGAAAACGTCTTTAAAGTAGATATATTTATATAATTACATTTATACTTGTACTTTTCCCCAGAAATATTGTATTAAGCACTCGCAACAATTCAACTGTCCTTATTTCCAAATCAATCAAAAAAAGACTAGAATTTCACATTTTAAGATAAAGAGAATAAGAAACTATGAGTCACAAAACCTGTTTCGTTAGAGATTTTACTTGAAAAAGGTTTTGTTGTTTACATAAAGTGCAAAAAGACATTTAAGCTAGAAATTAGACAAAAATACTTTTTTTTGCAGAGTAAGTCATAGTTTTCTTAACTTTTTTTTTTCCACACAGCAAAATGTGTTCTTCCAAAGCGTCATATTTTAGATGTGACCAATGAGCCCTAATTCCTCCCCATGTAGGGAGGAGTTTGAGGAGCAAGTATCTATCAGTTTTTCAGTCTTAAAGGCGTCTCTCAGCTGCCCTAAAAATGTCACCGCATCAGTTTCCGGGCTGGTACCCTTCCCTCCACTGTTCCGGTGACGGCCTCGTCTTCACTCTGCCTTTTTCTCCGTTCCTCCTTCCTTTCTTTCTTTCTTTTTCAAGTTGCTCCGGCGGCAGATGCACTTCAACACAAGGAGAAAAAATAATAATAAAAGCTTGGCACACACGATCAGATTCCCCTTTTAACAAAGGCTTCAAAATGATGCAACCGAGTTCTTCGACTCAATGTCGCCTTTGTTGTTGACGCAGACAACAAGGCTTTGTTTCTTGTCAGGGGTGCATTATACTCAGGGGGGGGAAGAGAGGGCAAAAGTTGGGATGAGGATTTTAGCAGCGTTGCAGTAACTCCGGAGGATGCTCTCAAAGACATCCAAACTGAGGTTTGTCTCAATACTGCTGCGCCTGTCATTTCCAGGCAACCTTTGTGGGTGTGTGTTTCTAAAGGTCGTGATCTTATCACTTCGGGTCACTAACCTTTTCCTAACTGTGCTTCCTCTCCTCTGTTTGGCGGCCCCTTCGCTCCTTCCAGACCTCTGGCTTCAGGTAATCCCTCATCACCCTCTGCGTTCATCTCCGATTCCTCCTGACATGGCGGCAGATTTGCTTTAGGACTTTCGTCAGCTTTGCCTCTCACACGAATGTGTACGATTCTGACTCTGTGAAGAAAAGTGCCACAGCGACGATTTTCCCCCCGGGGTGATCGCGGGTATTTTTAGCCCCAGCGGAGCCTGTTGTTCCCAGAATAGGCTCCTGATGGACATACCATAATGAGATACCAGGTTAGTGGCGAGGTGGGGTAATTTTTCAGTACAGTGTGCACACTAGTCTCCAAGACAGAGACCCAGTTGGATTCCAATTTATCCGGCACAGCTGGACGGTATTGTTCAATCAGCTCCGTGAAGGATGGGCCCGGACTGACTGACTGACTGACTGACTGACTGACTGCCCCCCATCAAGATGTGCAGGGATAGGGTTGCAACACACCTGGGGTTCGGTGCATATCATGAATAGTGATTCTGTCAATATACAAGCAAGTCTTTTGATTTCAGTTAAGTAAATGCAGCCAGCTGGACGTCTGCAGCGTGTCATCTGTCCTGGGAAAGACAGAAAGCTGGGAGGAATGGAGAGGAAGAGCAGCTGCAGAGTTACCTCTGTGAGAACCTCAACCCTCAGCAGCCTCAGGAGAGCCTTTGCGGCAGTTTCTGCTCGTTCTCACTTTGCAGTCCTTCTTTGTGGCTGTTTTTTTGTTGTCTGGCTAACTCATTTCCATCCAATCACATTTTGCATTTGATGCCAAATGCAAAAATGCATTCAAGAACGCGCTTTCTTGAATGCGTGTCCCATGTCCAGTGTGAACGTTTAGCCCATGGTGTTCACACTGGACAAGCAGGGAAGGGCTTCTTCATCCGTTTCTGTTTACTCGCCCATGACCACTATCTACAACTGGGTTTGGTGCGAAATGTCAAAGTAGTGCAAATCTCGCAAATTTCTAGCAATTCCGTAAAATTAAAGTTCATCGCTACCAAAAATCCCGGATTGGTCAAAAATCAACCCGGTTTAACTCTCAATGCCATACACACGTAGAGTCTGGAAATGGTCATAGAAAGTTGCGCAGTGATGCGTGGACATGTAGTTTAGAACGCTGAGACCTGAAACGTGCGTTTACATAGACTTGTCATTGGTGCAGACGTAGCTTAAGAAGCATTTGTGTTTGGTTTTTATTTATTTACTTAATCATTTATTTAATTTAAATGTTAAAGATCCACTCTAATGAAAATTGCGGGGTTGTTTTGTTTGTTTGGGGCATTTTACTGATGAAAAATAAGCAGCATTTGTTTATTGAAATAGTTGTGAAGCAGGTGCAGATGAAAAAAATGCAGTTTGAGAAAGACTGTATTTGTGATGTGAAAAATACCACAGGGACGAGTCAGAAGCTCCCTGATTCAAGCTCTTATGGCTGTTGGGATGGGAAAGGGGTGGTCTTGCCCACAACTTTCTAATGAGCGAAATTATAAGAAAAATGGTCTCATTTTTGTTTTGCAAGAAAAATAATCTTTTCAAAAAAATTGTTTAATTGCATAATAATCCTAGTTTAAGAAAAAATGTCTTAGTGACTAGATTTTTTCGTAAATAAAGAATAAATAAAGAAAGAATAAAGAAATAAAGAATCAGCAGCTTTTTTATGCTCATTTTTAGAAAATCCCCCAATGGGGGGAATTTTTTTTACTTATTTCTAAGGGGCTTTTTTTTGCAGCCTTATAAAATGACCCTTTTTTAATTTTTTGGCTAAAATCAGCATAATTATCTTAAAAAAACCCCACTGGGAATGCTTTTACAACAGATCAAAATAATAATTTGGTGGGGCTTTAATGCGTACTGGTCAAAAAAATCAGCTACAAATGTTTAAATTTAGTAATAAATTCTTGTTTAATCCCTCAAAGATGCTTGACTAATTAGATTTTGTTTGGGGGGGGTTGATTTTCAATGACTTCCAATGGGAACCATTAGTCATCTTGGTAATATCGGATTAAGTATCTGTGTTAACAGTGGTGTGAAAAATGAGAACCACCTGGGGTTTCCCTGAAAAAAAGAAAAAAAAAAAAAACGGTCGGAATGAAGCTTCTTCTTGGTGTTGTGAAATCTTTCAGGGATGGATGCAATCAAGACATTCGCTGCTTTGAAGAAGAAACGCTAGACATTCAGCAAATTATTTATTTCTGTTTGGCTGTGTGCTTTCTTCCAAAAGAGCTGTTGTGTGGTGTTCACCGTCTCCGTTGTCGATTACGTTCACAGCACAAATCCAACGCTCTCCTTCTGGAGATTTATCAGTTCTGGAGTGAGCTTATCAGAATGAGACAGATTGATTGACCGCCAGGACTGCAGAGGTTGGACTTGTTTAATTCCACTGAGTCATGCAGGCTGAAGAAAAATGCAGACGTTACAAAGAGATAGATCAGACTCACAAGACCTCCCGTGAGAATTCACAGAGAGCTGAGTGGAATCCTGGAAAGATTCTGGCAAATGACTCCATCGGCCAGCCTGGAGGAGGGAGCTGCCTCTAAATAAGACGTTTTTCTCGGCGGCACTCGTCGACGAGGCATGATTCAGTGGACGTTCAGTGATTCTCACGTCAGGGGACGGTAAAAGTGTTTTGAATATGATGCTAACGTGTCTTAATGGATCTCATTGCCAGGGTTGTGCTTGAGTGTACAAATAAAACGAATGGGGTTGAAGTTTGCTGAAGGGAGGAGTCGGGCTCTGGCAGTTGGGGGTGTTGCTCTGTCATCTTAGCTGGCTGTTCTGCAATGTGAAAAGAAGGCAATGAGAGGGGTTCTTTTGTGAGACTCCAGGCCAGATAACTGGTGACAGTAATGATGATTTTAGTGACGCAGTATAACAGAGAGGCTGGAAGCACCACCGTCTCCCCTTCTGTGCCCACAGACTCCTGTTAGAACGTAAATCCTAGTCAAATTACCGACTGAATCCAAGGCTGAATCGAATGAAACCTGACAAAGAACCAGGGGAGTACCGGGGTCTGACCTGTCTAATTGATGTTGGTTTTTCGGGGTTATCCGAGACCATGGAGGGTCATAGAGAGGAGCGGCTGGGTCTGAAGGGGAGCGTGTCTTGCAGTATAAATAGAACGTACCACTAAGTGCGCGTGGTAAGTGTATCGTGAAGTATTCGCGAGTAAACACACTAATGACGTATGGGTGATAAAGGTCACAGAGCGTACAGGTTTGACCATTTTCACCTGCAGACGGTCCATCTTTACCCCCCAAAAGGGCAGTTGTGACTGTGACTTTTCTATGAAGGAAAAAAGCAAATTGGGACCCAGATTGACCCCCCCCCCCACCACCACCACCACTGAACAGATGCTGGTCAATGATGTGTCCTCTGTTCAGGTGAGACCATAAACGGCAGGAGGTGGTTAATTTTCAGCCGAGCTGCAGCATCGTCCGCCTCAGTTCCCTCTGTTTTCTTTTTTTTTTGAATGAGCCGACTCTCCTGAGCAGCACGTAACCGCCGCTAGCAAACAGCAGCAACGGAGCCGTGATAATGAAAGTTAGACGGAGGCTTTTAAATGTTCATGATCCTGCCGGTGTCTCTGAAAGTTAACCTGAGTGGCGGTAGATCATTATCTGTTAGCAGCAGGGTTTTCTGGAGCAGGGCTTCTCGTTTCCTCGCCGCGTCCGTTATTTCACAGCTCTCCGTGAAAACGTTCCCAACATTCTCTTAAAAAAGAAAAAAAAAATCCCAGAAACAATGCGCTCAACGGCACACTGTGACCTCTGCACAGGTCAGAGTTTTCCCTCCTGAGAAAATTGGATGAGGTTTCCATGTTTCACACTCAGATGATGACGTCATAGCCGCCCACTCAGCTGTCCGTTCACACTGAAGATGAAGCGTGGTGGAAACAGGAAGCTCGGCTCCAGCAGAGTAACACCGGCGTGATGCTGTGAGCGGCAGTTTGTTCCACCAGTTTGGGTCTATTTGTGTTTGTTTTGAAGCGTTTATGCTAATGGACTCATTAGCATGTTACAGTGTGCTGAGGAAAAAGAGAATCCTTCCTTTTTTGACAAACTTCACACGTTTTTTTGGTTTTGGATGACAAGTTTGAGACAAATGTTGGTCATTTTTGTGCCTTAGCTTACACTGCAGTAATGAAGTTGGCTTATTGTGTTTAATGAATCGTAGATATTAGCTGAGTCTGCATGATCAGTGGGACTTTTTGTGATGGATGCAGCCATCGTTAGCCTTTGAGTTTGTTAAAATCACTTCCCCTCTGCTGCCGTGATGCTTCACATCCGTGCTGATCGGAGCCCAAAGGGGGAAACATGACTCCAAAAGCAAAAGTGTCAAACCCACAGACTCTGGAACAATAATCTCTGATCTCATCTGTGGCCCACTCGGCAGCGGAAATATCATCTAAAGTAGGTCGGCCATATTGACCAGAGTTTCCTCCTTCCAGCTCTACAGTATTTTAGAAAAGGTGAATGAACAGGAAGACGTTTTTTTTGCGTCGCCCATCAGCCAAAATAAGACATATTTCTAAAGAATTTGAGTTCTCATAAAATTTGAACAGCCAGCAAAAGACTCCCCAACGTTCCCTCCCAGCAACATCAATAAAAAATAATAACAAATGTGGAAAAGATGTTTTCTAACCAGCTTATGCACGCTTTTATTTTGGTTATGAAGTACTTTTGTAACATGAGAGACACTGCTTCATAAAGAAACCAGCCCCTAGAGGTCATTTGAGGAACTACAATGTTTTTTACTTGCAGGTTTGCTGTAAATGTTGGTGTGAAACGCTAAAAACATGCAGCCTAAGGATCGATAAGGTGTGTAAAAAAACAATTCTGAATATGTTCTGCCTAAATTATACATAACATTAGCCTGTTTTTGAAATCACAACGACTTTTTAGGGGAAATATCAATTCTTATATTTTTCTCCTTGATGGTCTTGATGGCACTTATGTGTATTTAAAAGGACCCTACCCATACACACCAAATCGGAGTCCCTGATTGGACAAAGTTCAACCGCTCTAACATAGTTTAAGGAGTCTGCAACCTTTCCTGCTTACAGACCTTTTGGTCCGGAAGAGCCATAACGTCCCACTTCACTGTTTAGAAAAGAACAACGTATTAAAATGTTTGTGGGGCTCTGCGGTTTATTCATTTATGGCCCGAGTTCATCCGAAGCACGCAACCCGTCATCAACCCAAAGATCATGCACATCTGTTTGTAACACTAATAAATCTTTACTTTCATTCCTGAAATCGCTCCTTATTGAAATGCAGGTGATTTACTGTAATTCAACAAGGGAAGTGAGTTCATTTGGTTTGATTTTGATCAGAAAACAGTTCATTTTTGACACAGTTGAAACCTCCAGCTGCTCTCTGTACAGAACAGTTCTTTAGTTAGTTTCTGGTTTCCTGACACCTTCCAGAAAGTGACGTTCCCAGTCTGGCAGCAATTATCAGACACTGTTGTGTTGCATGTGGAAGGTGCACAAGCTCAGCACCCGGGGGGTGTCCAAGGGGGAGTGGATTAGATCTTTTTTACATTTCACCTCGCACATGAGGTGCGACGTGTAAAATTAGAAGGTCTAATTGGTTTAAAAAATAAATAAAAAGAGTCATCAAACCCCTCCAGGGTCATCAAAACAAAACCTACGGTTTGATCCTAATGCTCTCATTGATATTAATGGGGTTTTGAAAGCAATGTCCCCCCCCATCAGGGTTTCAGTGTGATAGAAATCACAGGTGCAGACGTGGAGAATGAAAAGGGAGCCGGCCCGATAATGGCCTGAGAATGGCACCTGGACTCCCCAGAGAGCCTGTCACCATTGCTGTTTGTAGGCAGGAGCTGCACAATCTTACAAAGACTCCCCCCCCCCCCAACATAATGAACACCAGAAGGAAGTCATTAAAACTGCAATCACCGTTTCTTAATTACTAGGCATTGAGAAAAGAGATGTGGTCTGAGGGACCGTGGGATCTTTTTTTTTTTTTTTTGTCAATTATGAGGGACAAATGTTAAAGACTTCTCCCTTCATTTCCATCCTGTTTAAAAACAGATTTAATGAAAACTCCTGGGTGTCGGAAAGCCTCGGACCTTGTTAAGCCAAAAACACAATTAACAATGGAGGCTGGCTTTAATTCGCTCCCACACAACTGGAATCAACAAGGTGCAAAACAAAAGAAGAACTCAAACAGCTGTGGAAAAAGGGTTTCTGCTGAATTCTAAAAGCCAGATCTCTGCAAATGGGATGCTCCTCGCCTAACTTTACTCGCAGCTCAGTGAGCGAGCTTGATTGAAAATGACCTGAGGATGCATAATTAGCAGACACACTTAACATATGGGGGGGACTCTGCTGCTGTCTTTTCCTGAGCTCGGTCACTAATCAGCAGCATTTCTGTGCCATGAACACAAAGAAACAGAGGCTGTGTTCATCTGCTGCAGCAGCAGCAGCAGCAGCAGCAGCAGCAGCAGCAGCAGCAGCAGCGCAGCGTGAAGTGTGCCCATCCACATGCTGCTTGTGTCCTGATTAGCGTTGGCGGTTTCAGGCTGTGCCGGGGAAAAACAGCTTGAAGGGCTTGTTTGGAAGAACTGCTCTTCTGCAGGACCAGAGGTTAAAAACCCATCCAGATCCGAACACATACGCGGAGTGATTGTGATCTTCGCTGACAGAGGAGATTTGGAAAGCCGCCGTCTGCAGCTTGAAGGCAACGAATAAAAAAATCTGTTTTGTGAGACAACGGCAAGTCTCTGAGGATCTGTCACTGGAAAAACAATTTTCACTGAAATACCTATTTAAACTGTTTCTTTTAACAAACGTCGATCAATCCACTTTGACACATGTATCCGGGTTCAGGAACGCCTTTTCCAGGTTTTCCAGGAGAACAGTGTCCAGGATCTGCATGCTGAATAGTCAATTCCCTTTTCTGGTAACATGAAGGACTTGTTTTTAATAAATATATTATAAATATAAGGAATGTTCAGTCAAAATAAGTAGAAAAAAAAATCAACAGAAAAAAATGTTTTGCTTAAAAGATGCTTGCTTCAAATATTTGTGCATCTTGTTTAAATAAAAATGGGAAATATTCAGTCAAAACTGCCCTTTAGGCCGGTTTGAAACCAAAGATGTGTATGTTTTTGTTTCAAACATTAAGGCAATAAGAGGTAAATTGCAGGGTAAAGCCGTGTCTCACAGCCACCTTTGTGAATATTCCACATATGAAACTTTGGTCTTTCGTGATTCATGCGTGATTCCCACGTGTTTCTTGCGTTGGTCAGTCAGTTTCGGCCACCGGGTCTTGAAGTGAATTCTGTTTTGAGCTGTTGAGAATTTTGGATCAGTTGAGGCTTATGCAGTTCACGCAGATTTTCTGTGGTTTATGCGCAATTATTAAATCATTCTCTGTTAATTGTGCAAGATTTTGGAGAGATGCACGCGTAAATTTGTGGCTTTTCATGGCCGTTCCACGTATGTCTGACAAACTTTTCACGCATGAATCACGGATGTATAACTCCTTTTTTTCTGTTTTCGGCACACATATCGCATGAAATTCCATAATTGACGCATTAATGACTTGCACTTAACAGCGCAATGATCACACACGCTTCATGGTCAACATTGATTTACGTGTTGTTTGCATGGTTTTGACGTGGTTCATTTCTGACTTTTTCCATGTATGTTCACGTATGACCAGTTTTCATCCATGCAATATGTGCGAAATGTACATAGTGGCTGTGAGACACGGCCAGCATGTATGTACATTTACATGTACAATCGCGGTTCCCCTTCAAACGCTCACAGATTTTTCTCAGTGCATATATATTTACATGCTTTTTGTTTTTTGTTTTTACAGCGCATTGTGTTCTGCATCCTGATTGGCTGTAGACCCTTGTCGATTGATCTGCTCCGTGCCGTGTCACTCACACAGAATGTGTTCAGTCTGACGAATTTAGCAAAAACTTCTATTTCGAGCAGATATTTGTTTTTTTACGTTTTATTTATGTATTTATATTTAGAACATAAGTCTTGCGATAAACGAAGGAACACTGTAGGCAGTTTTTATGAACCATTATGTCTTCCATCAATGTCTTTTTGCCAAATTGTTTAATTTTGCCTTTTTTCTGGATCCTCCCTGAAACGTGCCGAGTTCCTTGTGCTTGGTTACCTTGGTTACCTTGGTTTGAGGTCACTGTAGATTGGGAAAAGCGTCGGTCCGCCTCACCTGTACCAGATTATTTATCCCAGATCCTTCAGCAGCTCTGCGTCTGCACTGAGATGGAATTGTTTATCTCCAAGCGTCCCTGTCCAAATTTGCTACTTCAGCCGTTTGCTGCACATCAAGCAAGGTCGCGGCGTTGTCTCTGGAGGGCCGTGCTAACCAGAAGCGTTGTTGCCTTCACGGTAATAAGATTAAAACTCGCACACTAAGGAGCTGCGTGAGAGAAAGGAGTTGTTAGGTCTCAGTTTGCCTTCAATCAAGCGTGTTTGAGCTGCAGGTGAATGAGCCACAACAGCGTTTGTACTTTTGTCTGACCGAAGCTTTACCAAGTCTGAGGATTAAATAACGATGTTTGACTGTCTTTTTCAGGGCTGTCAGTCACTGTTTTAGGTCCCTTTTGCACAAATACACAACTGTGATCATTTCATAATAAAGCCACAATGGGAGGAGAAAGAAGAGAATCGTTGATTATACAAGATTGCCGCTTTGTACACAACATATCAAGGCAGTCCCAGCTTTGGGTGAGTGTGCTATTGATGTTGATGTGTTTGATCACCCCGCTTGCATCTCGATTCTGCCTGATGCAACCGCGGAGAAAGCGCGGCGCCGCAGAGTGGCACGCCAACAACAAATGTCACGGCATCTGCCCTCCAGACTGATATTGGCAAACTCGTGTCAGAGCCTCGGCTCTCCGTGTCATGTCCGCCGGCCTGTGAGTGATGTCCCCCTCCGACCACAGGATTACTTCCACCCCCCGCCCCCGTCAATGCTCCCCCCCCTGAAGATTTTAAGCCGCCTGATCTCGTCTTTGCTTTTATTTACCGGATTACAGTTCTGTCTGCTGACCCCTCCATAATCGTGCTCAAATCTCGCAGCTGTTCTGTTGAAGCATTGTTTCTTCAGAAAAAGTGGGTTCAACAGTGAGCATCTGCCCAAGTTACACTGAGAAATGGGAGATTCGTCACAAATAGCACTTATATTCAACAGCCTCTCAGAGGCAGGATGGGCTGCTTTTAACTGAGACAAATTATGCCTGCTCAACCCCCCAAGACTGCTGCTGCATTGTGGGAAAGATTTATTTTTAATAAAGTTTTTTTTTTTTTTGTCCCTGGGAAGCCTTTAATTTGGTGAGAGGAATTTTGCAGGAAAAGCAGTGCTTTAATTTATCCACTGTAAATAATAATAATAAAAAAAATAATAAAAATTATATGATAATGCCATCAAGTATTTCTTTTTTAATGTTCAACATCTATAAACAGAGCAGTAAGATTAGCAATAAATCTTGAAAAATAATAAAAAATATTTTAAACATTCAAAAAATATTTTTAAGTCAGTTAAAATTTAGGTTTTTAAAGATCAAAGATTGTTTTCGATTTTCTTTAAACTGAAATTTGATGTAAGCTACACGATTATTTTACTCCTCCAGATTTAATAATACCTCTTTTTCAATTGTTTCTATTCTATTTACGAAGAAAAAAAAAAGGAAATTTTCACAATAAAAGCCCTCCCTGGAACTGGATGGTTCTTTTCCCCGTTAATGTTAATAAAATGTCATTTATCTTATAAAAGGGTGAATGATTTAACTTTTCCCCATTTTTTAACATTTAATTTCTGAAAAATATTAATGCTGAAAATGTGAATTTAAATACAAAAATTAATGGAAAAACAAAACAAATGTGTTGTAACAGTCCATATGTGTACAATTGTATTTTAAGTTTGACGGAAAAATGAAAATGTATTTTGCTGTGTCTCAATTTAAAATCCCCAAACTGTAATAAAATTGCTGCTGGTGTCATATGAGAGCCCTCTATCGACCATCAGACCAACGCAAAGATGCTTCATAATTCAGTGAAGTTTGCTCTGACAGGATTTTACAAATCAACGACTTTTTTGACCTTTAAAAACATATTTAGCTAGCCAGAAAGCCATACTTCTTTTAAACGACTTCCTTCAATCGACCTCTGACCTGTACAGGATCAGCAGGGGCCCATCCATCTGCTCCTGCAGGAGCCAACCTCATTTCATCTGTCCATGAACCTTTGAAAAATCGCTTCTTCTGCATTTCAGTCAAAACTCTCTTTAACCCCTGAATCAAATTCACTGGAGGTTGTGCTTCAGCGTTCTTTTTTTTCTTTTACAGACTTCTAAGTCTTGAAGCTTATCAGTTCTTCATCCGTTAACCTACCCTGGACAGATCCGTGCTTCTAGTTTATTTACTTTTTTCATTTTAAAATTCTCTTCAAATTTTATTAAACTTAATCTGTACCTCTTTAAGCTTTGACTAAAAAAAACAACAATCTCTTTTTAACCAACTTGGTTGACCTCAAGCAGCATTAACTCTATTATTTTTATTTTATTTTTTGCATTTTTGTCACTTTACTTGTGATTATTCAAGATCTTTAACATTTTTTTACTCCCACCATCTTACATTACACTCATTGTGTTCTGAGAGTTTATCCAACAGTAAATTAGCATCTTATTATAGCTTTTAGCATCAGAATTGTGTTTGTAAAAAATTAAAATTTGAGATTTTATGCGCTAGTCATGAAAATCTTTTTTATGTTTATAGAACAAAAATAAGGAAATAATAAGATACAGAAATGCTGGATTTCTCTCTAACCCTCCAGGGTCAGAAATTGGATAAACGGAACCATAAACTGGAAATACTACTGATAATAATAATAAGAGACTTTATTTTGTTTTAATTTTGGGATTTTTCTGCCCTGCAGAATTACAGAAAACCTCAATCCAATCATGTATGTGTGAGTTTTGCCTGACTTTGCTTTTGTATTAGAAATAAATAACGATTAACATTTATATTTGTGCTGTCTATGCAGTTCTTTTATTTCTCTTATTGGTCTTTTTTGTTCCTTCTCAGTTACATCCTGTTTCGTATTAAATATTTTGTGATTTAGTTGTTTCAATCTCTTTGGTTTCCATCTCTGTGCTGTTCAGACTTAAAGTCTTTATTGGTTGTTCACACCTGTCCATCACAGCTGCTGCTATAGTTTGCTCATTTGCTCCACTGGTTTATGAAAAGCAGCAGAAAGATTTTGTTAATCTAAAGAAACATTTGTTTTTTCACGTGTGAGACACAGTGCTATAGAACCATAGAATGTAATAATTTTTGGTTTCCATTTATCTATCCGTGCGTTTATTTTGTTTACTTCACCGTCTGAGCAGAGATCCTCCTCATTCTCATAACTTTCTAAGTGAACACAGGGCATCCAAAATCTAAAATCCACAGTGGACTCTGGGCTGAAACATCCTCCCTAACAAATAATGTGTGCAGCAAATTCTTCTGGGATGTCCGGACTTTGAAAATCCGGTTGAAAATGTTTTTTTCTGTTTGGGAGAAAAAGGGGCGTGACCCTGCGCTCCACTTTGCTCCGACTCTGATGATCCTCAGATCTGACTATGTTTAACGATGATCCTTAACCTTTGGATCACTGCACTACAAACAGTCTTGCTGTTGATATGAACGTTCTGGGTGTGAAATGCCCGCTTCTGTCATTTGGGTTCTGCTAACAGGAAAAGTTATTTTTTCTTTATAAGCTTTTGATTTTCCAGAAATCTGCTTTTCAAAACTAGGATAAGCTTTGAAGTTACACAAAACATCAGGAAGGCTGTGTTTATTTAATGGATATTTGACAAAAAAGGATTAAAAAACCCAGAAGGGTGTGCCGTTCAGTTGTTGCTTGTTTGAAATGTTTTGAAAAGAAACTCCGTTCCTCTTGTTTTCCTCTGATGTAAGGTTGCCATCCACTAAACTTTATTCTTTTGTGATATCCAAGAAAAGTTGGGTGACAACTTTAAAGTCAGTACACCAAAGATTCACTTTGATGAATCAATTAAAAAGATGCAAACTGCAGCGGTAAAGGAGGAAAAAATGGTAGAAATAGTGCATTTCTATTTGAGCTCTGTTTGGCAGCTGTGAACGCTCACCTGACCTCTGGTTTGGAGCTAACAAACTCTGGTCTGACTGAAAAGAAGAGTTTTGGTTCGGTTGCAAGTGAACTCTGGTGTGGTTTAATGCATCATAAATGCATAGAGTAGAAGTGAACCGGGAAGACAAATGGGAAGAAGAAACAAAGATAACAGTAGTAATCCTACATTAACCCTTGTGCTATCCTAGTCACTTTAACATTGGGAGTTGGGTCATCTAGACCCACTAGACAGAGCGCTGAACCTTTTTTCTTCAATGATTTGTGATCCTCACTGGTGTCCATGGATTACATGAAATCTTTCCACCTTTATCCACCTTTGTCATGGTAGGGAGAACACGTCAATGGAAGGGGGGGTCATCTAAGATAGCACAAGGGTTAAAAGGATGTATTTCGAAAAAGAAAATCAGAGTTTAGGTTTGGTATTTACTCAGACGACTGTGGTTGTGTCAACGTGTTGAAATAGTTTAGCCGCATAAGATAATAACATCAACCAGTCAGAGGATTCATGTTGAGTTGAAGTTAAGAAGCTACAGCAGTAGTAATCATGAGATTTATCATTCTAAAGTGATTTTCTTTCATATTTTCTTCTTACATTTACCTTATTTTTCTTTGTTTTTGTCTTTTGTTGGTACATTTCATCATATCTGCAGTGACTTTGATAACTCTGAGTTTTCTTGCTTTATTGTTAATAATTAAAGCTTGAAATACACCAATCAATCAGTCAAAGAGTCGGCTTGGGTCCGATCGGCGTTGGATAGTAGTGGGGGAACAGCACATCCATTCCACGCAGCTTCTCTCTCTAATCAGATACAGAACAGAAAAGTGTTGGGGCTAAGTGGCAGCAAATGAAGAAATCTTCAAAAGCTGTTTGTTTGTTTTTTCTTAAAGATGGAATATGATGCAGAATTCAAGTTCTGCAATTCAAAAGGTGTGGAGGTTCTGTAAAGCCTCCACGTGGCTGAACTTCAGTAGAGTTCTATTGTGTGTGAATGCAGAGGAGCTATTAGGTACAAAAAAAAAGAAATGCCAATTCAATTGTAGTTAGAAATGTTCTTGTAGGTAATTGAAGAGTAGTCAGAAGCACCAAGCTTCTTCATGTGTTTCAAAATACTCTATATTCTAACCAGTTCTCCATCTTATTTACGCTTTTGCTTTTCTCTTGACAAACATGTCAAGATGCCCCAAACCAGTGGCTGTGACTGCATGTCAGCATAAATGAGCAACAAAAAAGGTGAGTTGTTTTCTGCTTTTCCAGCTCAAACATTCATCAAGGTGATTCTGATCAGCAGACCTGACGTCCTTCCTGGTTGGTGCAGCAGAAATCTCTTTATCAACACTGACCGTCACCTTTTACCCTCCTGATATGTTTGTTTCTGAAGAACAGCACTGGTCAAACTGACCCAGAGACTTCTGTGCTGTTCCCTAGAACCTCTTGGTAGCCTGGGTCAAATCGACCCAGAGCACGTTTAATTCTGTAAAAATGTCAACAACAAAAAAAAGTCTTTCAAAACATCGTTTATATCACTAACTACCTAAATCAACACTGACATAGGTCAATTAGGATAGTTCATGTTTTNTATCACTAACTACCTAAATCAACACTGACATAGGTCAATTAGGATAGTTCATGTTTTGTATGTAAAAACTTTATTTAAACTCTTCTAAGTCAAACTATTGAACTTTTTCCACATTTTTCTTAAATCCATAAGAGTATCAGGGTAACCTTAAAAGAAAATAATACATATAGGAGAATTAATTTGTCAAATTATGAGAAAATAGTGGTTAAAATATTATTTAAAAAAAGTCAATATTTTATGACTGTGAAATTTAGGATTTAAATAGAAAGAATGTTACAGGACAAAACTCCTGCTTTTTCAAAACTAAGTTCATTTTCCACAAAAGTGAAGCAAATTCAGTGAGATTTGGAGCTGTGAGATGAAAAATCTGCCATTGATAAATGAAAACTGCTCATGTTCAAAGCTAAACGTAACATTTTACCATCAAAAAAGCACAACTTTTCCTGGAAAATATTGACTTTTAAAGCAATTTTTTACAACTTCATGCTCAAACTGTCGTATAATTCTGGAAAAAAACAACAACTTTATTCTCACGCATTTTCTTCACACTTGCGTGAATTTTATTTCAGTCAGACAACTCTTGCAGAAGAAAATTTATTCACAACATCTTTAGGTTGACATTCACAATTTGATTCACAACTTCGTTTTGGCATAAGGCTCCGTTCAATTCCTTGACACACTTATTTTTTCCATACACTTTTGGGTAACAACCCCCAACACCAAGATGATCCAGAAGAAGAAAATGTGAATGTAAATGTATAATCAGTGGGTAAATAAGATGAGGTGTGTTTTCGGCGGCATTCCATTTTCACTTCATTTCATTTCATTTCATTTCATTTCATTTTCCAGTATGACTGCTATGTGTTTACCCGGTACCATTGACCGTTGGGCCGCTCCCTTCAAGAACACTCTACGAAGGGAACATTCTATCTAGTGTATCTGCTATGTGTTTACCCGGCACCATTGACCGTTTGGCCGCTCCCTTCGAGAACCACTCTACGAAGGGAACATGCTATCTAGTGAATCTGCTATGTGTTTACCCGGCACCATTGACCGTTGGGCCGCTCCCCTTCACCAGGGGAACATACTACCTGAAGGAAGGGGAAGAATGAAGGGGAGCCAACAAGATTACACAACCTGATTCAATTTTAACACCAATGCAGTTAATCCTTCTCATTCGCGGCTTCCACCTGACTTAACATATTCATCATTCAAACCAGACCTAATGTTTTCTTTAAACCACTAATATTTCATCAGAATTTAACTTAACATATCTCTGAAAGGCGGAAGAGGACCACCTTCCCATTGCTTTCAGCGGAAATGATGGCACATGAAGAGCAGCAGCTGTAGCAGCGCCTATTCTCAGGGAGTGCAGGGTGTAAAGGTCTGACGGAAGACAGCAGAACAAGCAGACGTCTTTGCAGCACCAGATCAAGGACTGCGGGGTGACATCGTTCGCCGGAAACGAAGAGCAGACAGGGAAGTAGGGGTTCGTAGGCTCAGGATGTGATGCATAGATAAAGACAAAACATAATTAGTCTCGGCAAAAGAATATAGAAATAACCCAGAAACCGCTTAGTTTTTTAAATTCTTGATATAAATGGAATAACAGTGCTTTTAAAGAACAGTCCTGAGAAGTGAAATTTAGTTAATAATTAAGTAAAAGTCCCTTTATAGATTCATTGCATCATAAAACTGCCAGAATCACAAATTCCAGTAAAGAATTGATAGAGAAATATAGAACCTGCAAGAAATCTTAACACCAATTTAATGTACACTAATGTAAGAGATGTAACCTTTAACAATTACAGAGGGACGCACCTTCAGAAGGTCATCGAGGAGCAGGTGATGGAAGGGTAACCAAAGACCAAAAAATATTTGTAGATGAGGAAGATCATCATCCCAAGTAGCAATGGATCGCAGCTCGGCCGGTTATGACATCAGTGGTCCTCAAATAGGTGGACAACGAAGCACCGACTATTGAAGTTTTAATTAGCCAAGGGCATCTGGATACTGCAAAAAAACAAAAAAGAAGAACTTCCGATCCACGAGGGATCGTAGGTTTAAGTATTTTAGCTAGACTGAACATTAACATTTAGAGGCAGAGAATAATGAGCCTCTAAAGGAGATGCCTCTAGCCGAGTGCCATCTGCTAAAACAGGGCAGAGAGAAGACTAATGGACACAAGATTTAACTCTTGAACTAAGCTTGAGAGAGTATAAGTGATAATTTCTCCGGTCAGGGTTAAAATTGCTCATGGTGTTATTAAACACTACCCAGTCAACCGATGACACATAAGATTATCATTTCACATAGAAACAGCCTCAATATAATCTCCATGGCTGAATTATCTCATAAATTGTACTATGCAAAATATAATAAATAAAATCTCATCTAACTACACGATCCCTTACACACCATTAGAGCTGTGAATTCAGGCAGCCGGACAAACACAAACCACTCTTCCTAAATCTTTCCCCCCAAAACCAGAAGGTGCAGCCTCAGAAGAACAAGTGGGGGGCCTGGAGACACGACAGTCATTACCATATCAAAACCACTCCAAGCATAGAGAGGGAAAGATCGAACGCAAAACACAAAATCCAGAACTGGAAAATGTAGCCCATGATCGAGCTACCCAGAACAAGAACACAAGATGAACAGATTAGCGTGGGACCAAAACCACAGCAAATTTCAGGTGGCCCAATCATTGACAAATCATATTCAACCAAGAATGAATAAACAATACACTGCACAAAGCTAGAGATGACATAATGGGGAGCGGCAAGCATCAATAAACCATCCAGAACCATAAAAGAAAATAAAACCGGATGGGTGGAGGACCATACAGTATAGACAACGTGGAAATACATTTTTTTTTTCCCACAGAGATTCAAAAGATCAGGGATACAGAGGAAATTTGGCCACCCAGAAATCATCAATAACTCGCAAAATGAAGGGGACCCGTCGCCTATAAATATCCATTGCAGGGCTTCTGATAATAAAGTTGATATTATCAAGACTGCCACGACAGCTGAAAGGTAAACCGACAAACACGTCGAGCGCCAACTGAATGCCAAGGGACACCACTGAGAGGCATAGAGGCAGAACAGTGAGAACATCGGCGATAACAGTCATCCTCAGCCTTATATCCCTTTTGGAGGAAAATCGTGGAGACACCATAGGCAGACGAAGAAACTTTTATACTAATCCTGAAGGCGCATGGGAAACCAGGCCACTGATGCCCAAAAATGAACTGCGAGGCGTTAACATGGTCCAGATCAAGAACGTCAACCTGAACACTTCCTAGGGGCCACCCTCAGTGGCGGCTTTGAAAACGATGCCCCGGAAGAATCCATCACATAGCCCCCACAAACCTCCAAACCAAACCAGAGAGAGAATAACAAATTAACTGTCCAGCCGAGAAAACAAGGCCGCGACGAGACTGACACACTCACCAGTGCGGCCGACGCAGGTCCCTGAATCCAAGGCAGGACCCACTGGGGTACACAGAGCGGGGAAAAAACAGGCATAGCAGAACCAAATGCAGAACGGGCGGGGGCAACGAACGAGGATCGCCGAGTGAATAAAATGAGCCATAGACACTGCATAAGAGAGACCAGTCATAGGAAAAATGTCCACAGAGCAGAGACAGGTCCAAGAGACACTGATTCACATTCTGACCAACCAGCAGCTACAACAACGAAGAAAATAAACAGAAGAACCGCCATAATAATAAAGCCAGCATCGAATTAAAGATAATTAAGATTTTACACTCAGCTCCCAAACAAAACAGCCACAAAAAAAAAAATGCTAAAACCCACAACAAATTCAGCCAGCATGAGAAACCCGTCCAAACGAGGACCGCCAGCCTTCACAACCACAGAAAAGACCCCACGACCCCTGAAATGACAACCGGAGACTCAGAACTACGTTGCAGAAAGGAATCAGAAGTGCATCATGATGGACCATGAGACAAAACTACAACTCCCAAGATCCTTAGGGGCGTGACGTCACCGAAGTAAACAGGAAGTAACACGCAGCCTTAGAAACTACGCGGGAAAAGGACTGCATGACGCTCACCGTAGATTGTAGGGGTGACCACGGCAGACGAGAAGACCCGGACCGCTCCTGATCGGGGAGCACGGACATCCCGAACATCGCGGAAAGCACACCCCCTGCAGATGCACGCGACCGCGGCGAAACGAACGCGCCGCGCGCCGTCAGCCGCCCGCTGAACGCCGCAAGGAGAGCAGACATGACGAAACGAAAACCCCCATCAGAAAAATGGGGATCATCCATCCGAAGGACGGGGGGAACACAGCAAGACGCCGAAAGATAAGGAGACCCGCGGGCTCGGAGACCGCAAGAATGAGCGCTGAAAGTAAGAGAGAATGAACAATCGTACACCTGACTTAAATAGGACGCTAAGCAGGTGGGTTAATTAACTGACCCGCCCTAGGGGAGTAACCTGCAATTCTGCCGAGTGTCTGCCCGAAATGCGATGAATCGCTATTTAAATTTTGCCTTTATACTCATGATTTTACATCTTGACATTTTTACAACATGATATTTTTCTCATAATTGAGTGACTTTATTCTCGTAAATTGTTGAATTTTTTTTTAATATTTGTACAACGTTTTCTCATAATTATACGATTTATTTCTTATAATTTTACTACCTAATTCTAGTAAATTGTTGAATTTACTGTATATTTTTTCTCGCACAACTGTTTTCCCATAAACCTTTTTCATATAATTGTGCAATTTTACTCACTACTTTTTTCCCTAATAATTACGACTTTATTCCTGTATATTTGTTTATGTTTCTTTTTTTATGGTGGTGATCCTCTGATACTCTGTCGTAGTAGCCGGGCGTGACTGGAATATTTTCCATAACAAACAACCTTTAAGCAGAAAGTGCTCTCAGGCATGGTGGTGGCGGTATGATGATTTTCTTTTTCTCTTTCGTGAATGCTATTAGAGTTCTGTGGCGTACTTTTCCTGTCACGAGTGAAGTTAGCGAGACGACGCCTGCAGCCCTGGCTTTCATGTTTCATGTGTGGGGAGGAAATGATGTGCTGCAGAAACTGATGGCCGGCGTGATATTTCAAAAGGTTGCGCTTCATCTTCTTTGCGATTGTTTTCCCCAGATTTATATTTGTTTAAAGGGGGTTGTGCTTGTCAGTGATAACAAATGCACTGACAAATAACAGGGCAGCTTGCCATTTGGAATTCATTTGCCAAGACGGGCTGCAGATAAAGGCAGCACTCTGACTGTCTGCGAGCAGCTCTTCGTAAATCCGAGCAGCCAGGATGAATCGCTCAGGTAGGAAAGTCTTTCTCCTGAAGGACACCTGCCGAGTGTTTATGAACAAGCATCAGAGGTCAGACTCACCTTTTCCGCCGCTCCTTAGAAAAATTAGCAGGATTGCAGTTTTTCTGATTCATTCATTTTCTGATTGTTTTCTGGATTTCTTTGGTAGCAGAAGAGGCTTTCTCTGCTGCATTTGTCTTGGTGATGAATCTCTAGATTAGATTAATCATCTGCCGCTAGTGAGAAATAATCCTGAGTGTTCATGTGGATCTGAACTTATGTGTGATTCATTACATCCAAATAATTCATTTGAACATTTAGCAACTTGTTATTATTAGTCCTATCCATTTAGGTAAGTTCAGAAGGTCTAACTGAAATGTATAAAAACACAATTAACAAAAGAATAAAAAATGATTCTTGGGCAATTTTAGGCAACCCAAAACTATCAAGAATTTTTTTTTTTGTCATATTTTGTCACATTGGAGGAGATTGATTGTTCCAATGATCATGTTCCATGTTGCTGATTCTTAAAGTTAAGCCTGAAAACATTTTCTTTGTTTTTTTGTTGATTTTTTTTAATAAAATCAAATCAACTTTGATGCAGCTAAAAAAAAAAAAAACATTTGGACAGAGCCACTGAAACATTTTTGAAATGTATTGAAACTATTTATCAGTCAAGAAAACCACAAATGTGAACTGAAAATGTGACCATTATGATAAAAGGCTGATTTTATTATAAGGTTTGAGTTCATAAAAGCTGTGCGACAGTGGGCTTCCACTGAGTGTGACTGTTATTCTTACTTTTACTTTTTTGACATTTACTTTTAAAACTCTTATGTGGAATCACAAAACGTTTAAAAAGATTGCTTCCATAGAGTGGAGAAAAGGTTGGAAAATAATCAAATTCAAGATTTAAACACCACTCACGAGTCAAAAACCAAGTGAGGCTCCTCCCCTTATGACTTACAGCAAAGTCTGGTTCAGCAATCTGACACAATAAGCAGACATGTTTGTCTGGAAGGATGAACTCAACCCCACTGATCCTCACTTTGCTGTTGGAACTAAAATGTTCCAGTAATTGCCCATTATGAATGTTTAAACTGCACGATGTGAGGAAAACTCGCAGTATGCGATAGCAGAGATCAATATTGCGATATAACTTGTGGTCCATGAACAAACAGCAAAACAACCAAAAACATTTAAATTGAACTGCAACAGTTTAATTTAAACAGGAGTCAACAGAACTTCAATTATAGTCCAAATGACCCTCGTTGACATAGGAATCAAACATCTAACATAGAAGAGCTCCATCTGATTGGTCAACAACGTGGAGGCGTCCATCCGATTGGTCAAATGCATTTATTGATTTATTTCATTCGTTAAATACTTCAAGCTGCCATAAGATTGTTTAAGCACATTTAAGGTAACCATTTATTGCAAATTTCCAACTTTTGCAATATTGCACAGCTTGATATTGCGATACATTTGCGGTTTATTGTGTTCAGGCTCATGTCAAAATAAAAGCCTGTTATCGTCGACCTGACAATCGAGGTGCCACTTCTTTTAATGCAGATACCCGGAAACGAGTCACTTCCTCTGAAAAACTGAAGGTCTGATAAAGGTGAGAGCTGCCACTTATCTTTGACAGTCTGATGTTCACAACCTGTCACGGTCCACGATCTGCCGGCCGGACAGGAAGGACGGAGAGGCGGGACTCAAGTTTCTCCTGACTGCCTCTGGATTTTCTGCAGATGGACTCCAACAGAGGAAACCGGAACTGCTGAGTTATGCAGGAGGAGCCACGAGACGGGTAACGCCTGGAAAAGAATTAAGCTTTGATCTCTTCTCACCTGAGAGCTCTTTTAGTTTCAGTCTTGAGATGAATTTAACACCTTACCTATCACAGAGTCCACCTTTAACAGCATGCAGGGAAGAAAATGGAACACTTGTCAAGATGTTCCTTCTTTCTGCGAAGAGATTCCTTTAGGAAGCGGTCGCTGCTATGGGCGGGGAGGTCTAGGAGTGAGAGTGTGCGTGCAGGTGGTCAAGTTACGTTCTTAGGAATGATGATTTTTATTTTTTTCCAAAGCTTCATCTGAGCTTCATTAAACAGCCGCAGACAAGTTAGAGTAATTGCATGTGCAGAGCGATGTGATTTAGAAGGTGGGGAGATGATGCACCTTTGCAGACACAGAAATTAAAACTGCAAACATCCAGCACGTCTCCCTGCATCAAATGGTGAATTAAGCAGAGACGGTATTCTTTTTTTTGACTGAGAATCCCTCTGAAGTTGCACTTCCATGCTGGAAAGTTGAACTGACCCAGTTTGAAGGATCAGTGTAATTAAAAATAGCCTTTTTTATGCTAAAAAAAAACAAAAACAAAACAAAAAATCAGATTTTTATTTATTTATTTCATTTTAAGAAATGCAGAAGTTGTATTCCTGGGTAAATAATAATGTTTGTAAAGGCTAGCATAAATCTGTCATTCAGGCTGAATTCTGATTTCAGTTTTTGGTGTTTAATTTTATATTTTTGAGGTCAAGACGCTGAAGTGAAAATATTTGTCCTTGCCTTACAGTCAAAAAAGGACCAGGCATGTCGCTTCGCATAATGTCTGACACTGATGGGTGTGTGCCTTTCCCAAGAAGTGCATTCAATTGAAAAGATTAAGTTGTTAGTCTGCAGTCAATAGATTTCTGTGCGTCATTGAATTTTAGATTTTATTTTAGAAATTAAAGCAGATGTGCAACATCGAGAAATGGGCTAAAACTGACCTATAGCAGGGATCAGAGACATTTCCCAGCATGAATCACAAAGTCTTAAGGCCCGTACACACCAGGACGAATATTCGCCAGGCGTTATTCGCCAGCGTTTTTCGCCACGTTTTTTGTGTTAACACCCAGGCGATTTTCGCTGACGATGAGCCGAGCGAACATGCAATTTCATTCCCTGACATTAGATGGCGCTTAATGTAAACAGAAATACTCCTGTACACAAGGTGGCGCTGCGCAACTCTACGCTTCTTAAAGTCGCTTTTCACTCAGAAGAAGAGAGCAAGTATTTACGCGATTGTCAGAATCAAACAAAGAAAACATGAATATTTCAAGCACCAGTTGCTCCAATTGGTGCTTGGTTCGGGGATATTTTATAATGTCCGTCATTATTTCTTCGCGGGAGTGTAGACGCTACTTGGCGTCTATCTTCTTCGCTGGTATGTGTGCTCAGCAAGATAGTTTTGTGTTTGAGCGCCCCCAAGTTGTGTTTTACTGAAACTTCAGAAGCTCCAGACACGTGTGCAAAAGCGCCATTCTCATTGGTTGAATAGATTTCGACGCAACGCGTCGAAAAAAAAAAACGAACCCGAGGCGTTTTTTTTTTTTGACGCTTTGACGCGTGGCGTTTTTTCGCGTCGGTGTGCACACTCTCATTGTTGCCCTTTGTTTAGTCACGAGGCGATAAAAGTCGGCGAAAATCGCCGGCGAAATTCGTCCCGGTGTGTACGGGCCTTTACTTGTGGATATTTGGACTACTAATTGTGTTCTTGGCTCAAATAAAGCATACACATCAAGAGAAGAATCGTTTTATTTTGCTAAATATGAAACATTTTCTAACTTTTGACTGAGGTTTGCATGATTTCCGACTATTTGCACCACATAGGATCATCCTGTATTAGTAGTAGATTATGTGATTGTTTCTAATCAATCATAATTGATCGTTTGTTAGCCCAACAAACCAAAGTTTAAGCAAAGTTACCGTATTTTTTGAAACTTTTAAAGAGGACTTATACTCCAGGTTTTCTGTGGAAGACTGTGCTATAAAATGTTTTGGTAGCAGGCTAGAGCCTCACCGACCCCCTGACCCCAAATGACTGCTCAAAGTCATTTTTTTGGGCTGCTCTGCACATGCTCAGTCACCTTCTTTTGCAGAAACAAAAGATCATCCCAAAATGTTCATATTACTGGGTGTTTTTGCTGTCAAAACTGTATATTTAACTTACATGCTAATGTGTTTCATCAGAAAACCACCAACAATCTGTATTAAAACTTTCACAAAGTTTTGGGTCGTTTCAGTGTCATTTATATTCCAGGAGCTGAAAGTAATGTCCGGTTCTTTTCCAGCCGAGGTCAGACTCTGAAAACCGGCTCACAGGGAAGCAAACTGTATAAACTAGAGACATTCTGGGAAAGCTTTGAAGTGGTTCCTCTCATGTGGGCCAGAACGGCCGGTCTGTGTGACAAAACCAGCACAATGGTCAATCAGAACCGACCCTAGGGCCGAGCCTGGACCGGAGCCGTCACAGAGTCCTGCCACTGAAAGCCGTGTGTCAGGTTTGAGGCTTGGAGGAAATGCAGGAGAGCTAGATGAAAAGACTTCATATTCCTTCGTTAAATTATTTAAGAAACTGTAAAAATACAAACTCCAGAGCAAAGGCAGCTGCCTTTCTGCTTTAATTTTACCTTTGGTTGCTAAAGTCAGACTGAAAGTTATTTAAAACCTGACATGTCATGAAATCATGGCAAAGAAGGAGCTAAAGATGAAAAATGTTTAATCTTGTTGAAAAAACAAGCTACCTATTTAGCTGAACAATATAAAAAATAAAGAGTTAAAAATAACATTTTAAAAATGAAGGAAAATATTTGTTGCACAGTTAAGAAATATTACATAGTAGCTGCATAATACTGAACTATTTGCCTCAATTAAAACTAAATTAGCCTAAATAAAAAGTGGAATAGAATAAATAGGAATGATATTTTACAGAAAACTCAAAGGGGGTCTGGCCAGAGGGATGCAAACATGTGCCTGCAGGTTTTTTCTTTAACTAGTCTGACTGATTATAATGATTATTTTAGGGGTTTCTTTTCTTAATAAGTCAAAAATAATTCATACTTTCAAAGTGGCAAACCTTTTTTTGTTTATTTGATCATGCAAATGGCACAAAAAACGTTCAAATTTACAGATTTTACAGTTAAAAACGCAAAAGCCAAAGGTGTTGAACGCTCCTGCCTGGCTCAGTGCTGTGCATCACTGCAACAACTCTGGTTATCTCCTGATCTGGAGTCACTTTAGGAAGATTTACATATAAATGAAGTGGTTCTTTTCCCACGTTTGAACCTTTTATTTATTTATTTTGAGGTCATTTGCATTCAAAATGAGCATCACCAATCAGTGAGAGAACAACAAGCCTCCCATAGCAACAGATCCGGTGCTGCAGGGTCACCTGATAAATCTGATAAAGAACGATTGAAATAATCTTGGAGGAAGACAAGATTCTGAAATTTAGATAAAAAAAGTCTCTATTTCTGACAAAAAGACAAATTTGTATTTTCAGGCGATGCACAAAGTAATATAAATAATAAAGGAAGCTGTTAAAGACTCATTTCAACAGACAGTCATCACATGAGCCTGTTTCCATGCCGACTTCATTTCCTTTTCAAGTCACAATCATCACACATCTCTGTTCAGGCTTTGCAGGGATTACAAGCCTTCTATTATCTGAGTGGTGCATTCAATGACCTTTATAACATTTGTAAAAGTTCATTATTCTCCCTCATTTTGGAAGTGACCAGATTATTCATGTGCAAACATGTGACATCCATCCCGTATCAAATACAGTTTGAAAATTCACCATTTTGTCCCTTTCCCGATTTTTCTACAAACTAGTTTCAAAAGTGGTTGTTTTAGTAGAAAAGCTTCTGTTTTTTGTGCTCAGAACTGTTGGTTTGTGAGCAGCGTCGTCTTTCAGCCTCAAACACTTGAGTTTTACTCTGAAATCTCTGGTAACAAATGATGTAAGACAGATATAAAATATGAAGTTTTCAAGGTGGACTCGCTGAATCAAAGACCTCTGCATTCAGGATTACATTTATGACGCTGAATCACAGACCTCTGCATTCAGGATTACATTTATGACGCTGAATCACAGACCTCTGGATTCAGGATTACATTTATGATGCTGAATCACAGACTTCTGCATTCAGGATTACATTTATGATTGGTCATACCAGATGGAAAATGCAGTGAAACTCAAACCCTGACCAAAGGTGGCCTGACTCAGGTCACCTGAAGCTCGCTCCCTTAGTATCCGCAAAGACAAATAAATCGTTTTTTCAGTCTGCTCAATTGAACTTTTTATAATTAATATGCTTAGGAAGATAAAGTAATGTTTACTGAGTACAAATGTTTTGAAAGGTTTCAGTTGTGAACGTTTATTTGTTCTAATATGAACAAATAACTGTATTATGAAGGTCACATGAAATCACAAAATCTTTCATGGGTTTTGTGCAAATTAGAGCTAAATTATAACAACTTAGTTTCAGTCATTGATCAAATGCAATAGGATTAGGGTAGGAACGTCGTAAAAAAGTGGAACGTACCATTGTGGTGCGTGTGGTAATTGTATCATAAAAGATTCGTATGGCCACAACCCACTTATGAGGCAGGGGTGAAGCTGTTGTGCTGTGTCCTGTCCTTACCCCACACTGTTGTTAGTCAGGTGTGAGTACTGGTACTGACCGCGCACAAATGCTGCACGCACGGAGTGAAAAAGCATTTTGAAGGATTGATTTTTCATTTTATTTTTGAGTCATTTGATGCAGTTACATTGTGAAAATGAAAAAAACATTTCTGTTAATCCATTTTAATTCTCAAATGAGGTATTTTAATTGAATTTGGCTACACTTGAAATGAAATGTCAAATACCATTTTCTTTATTATTTTAATTAAGTGACAGAAAGCGGTTTGGTGGATTGCTTTTTCAGTTTAAATTTGGGTCAAAAAATGCAGCTTCATTTAGAAAATGGAAAAGCATTTCTGGTTTTGACTTTTATTTTTAATTACTCTACACAAATGCTTCTGTTGTCCACGCAAACTACACTCTAATTGTCTAATTTCCTGATTTCTAACAGTCAGACTGCAGCGAGGGGCGCGCTCAGAACAGAACTAACGGCTACTTGCACAGGATTCAGGGCGGTTGAAATAAAAAATCCTTATGACACACCTGGGTTTCACCTACTTCCCCCTTGTGTGTTCGCTTTGACCCGTCACCCCCAGCATGCCTGTAGAAAAACAAATTCCCCTTACGAGATCACAGAGCGGTCTACAATGATGTTTTGTGCAGAACGACTGTGCGCCCCGTACAGGTTTGCTCAGGTTCACCCAGAGACAGCCCATATCCACACCTCAGCCTGCATTCACACAAGCACAAGCAGCCACTCCCAAGGAAAAGTTGACGTAAATGCATGTTTTGGACTTCAAAACCTGTTCATAGATGTGTCGCCACGTACCAGTTTAGTTTTTAGGCTCTGCGTACAAAACATGCATCCATTGAACAGATGGTGGAAGTTAAACCAGTTGAACTTTGACCAATAAGGGACTCCTCCAATCAGGATTTTGTAGCGACTTACAGATGGGCATCCTTTTTAAATTCACAGAAGTGCCGACCGTTTGAAATTTGAACTCTGAGGAGAAATCTGTTTTTGCGGATTCTGCCCGACCGGAATTCTATGACGCCACGTCTTTCGTATATCAGAGCGGAGCTGTGAAAGAAAAAGCCCGGAGCAAAGATTCACGAGATCGTTGACAACCGGTGGCGGACATCCGCTGGTAAAAACGAACAAGACGGAGAATCCCCTCCCTGCTCATCCCAGCTTGTCCAGTGTGAACACCATTTGTTCACAAATATAAGAAGTTTAGCGCGTTCTTGGTCGTACGTCACATCCACATGGTGTGAACACAGTTTAAGAGCAACTGTGTCCAAGGCTTAAAGTAAAATAAACTCGGGTTCAACAGCCAAGCATTGTTTGCACATAAAGCATGACGGTCATGAAGGTTGTTTTGGTCTCAGCCTCAGATAAGCTGAGAATGATCACAATTAAGCTGATTTGAAGATTTCCTGCTGAGAAAGGAGCCCTTTGTTTTGAATGTCATTGCTTATAAATCCGTCAGCGATGTTTGTCTTCAGCTTATTGATCTGCAGTCTGATGCAGAACAATCGGCTCTCTGTGACGGTGGACTTTTATTCCTCCATGACGGAGCAAAACTTTCTCCGCACGAGGATTCGTGTAGGTATAGGAACCTCCCCGATCCCTGTGGGCGTTTCTACATGTGAACAAACATTTGAACTGAAGTTTAAAAAGCTGCGACACAGATCCGCTCTGGCGGCGAGCCCGCTGCCCTCAGTTCTGCTGCCTGACTTTCATGTGTGTTCAGCCCAGAGTTCTCTCACGGAGCGGGAACACAAAGGATCAAATGAGCCACAACACTGGAGCTTTCCCTTTAATGCCGATCTGTGAAGACTTCCCAAAGTGTGTTGGGAAAATCTTCACTTTGATGTTGTTCTGTACATTTAGCAGGTTTTCAATGCATACAAACATGCATTTTTACTGGTTGTTTTTAGACTTTAGGTTAAGTTCAGGTGGGCAGTTAGAAACTTTTCTATCATTTCAGTTTGATTTGAGGGGTTTCTTAAATTGTTTTGCCCCACTTTCTCTGTAAATTCAAGTCAAACAGGTGTCATAAGGTGGTAATGATCAGATAAAAACAACAACAAATCATACTGAATAAATTCAAAAGTTTCATTCCTTTTACAACCGACCGAATGGTCTTTTTCAGATAAGGGAAACATAACATTATGAGGAATTTCTACTGTTGAGAAAACTTTTCCATAAAATGCTCTTTACAAAATATAAAAAAGTCATTTTTATGTTTAAACTGAAAAAAACCCTTAAAATTCACTTACAAATGGTAAAAACGTAAAAGAATAAATTCCTCGGATCTTACATTACGTTGAAAACAAACACGTTTTGTTAAGAAAAGCTTTTTCTCTCAAAGACTAAATATATAAATCTGTGTTCATGTATAGATTAAGGTTTTTTCTGTTGTTTTTGTGACTTTAGCTTTTAAAGGTTACTTTTCACCGTTTGGTTTTATGAGGCCCATAAATCCTAGAACACGTGTTACAGAATACTTTTATTCAAATACATATACATATATGAAAGACAAAAACAGCAGGCTGAGTGTTCTTACTGGTTCTAAACAAACTGGAAAACTGCCTCCAGCTTCTGATGAACCCAGTTTGTCGATGTAAAGAAAAGGATCTGACTGGTTTTTGGAGAACCTCTAACTTCCTCATGTCTAACAGTTAGTCTGCAGAGAAAGACTGCGCTTTTATCACTGAGGAGCTCCTTTGAAAAACCCGTATGACTGCGTCTCACCTCCTTCACGCTCACGTGTTGGATTAGTGATCACTACGACCTGTTGTCCGCACCGTGTCTGTGGGAAAAAAATGTGCATGAACACTTTCTCTCTATTCATGTTTACCCATTTTTCCCCCTCAGTCAGACTTTATCCGCCTGGAAGGACAGTCGGGAATGAGGCTTAAAGTGTTCATCACTTTGTGTTTCCAAGTCTGTCATGGGTGAAGTCAAACGTGAGTAAAACACAAACTCATTGGTCTGAACGACAGGTTATGCTTTGAATAAAGATGAGCGGAGCTACAAGTCCTCAATATGGTAAAGATCTTTAAGTTAGTAAATAATTAGGATGTGTACTTTGATTTATATAATATCTGTTTTGCTTAAATTTGAAACAAATGCGTGTAATAAATTGAGTTTAGGTATAACCGGAGTAGCAGAAAGTTACTGTTTTGACCCACCTGTCTTGATATGAGTAAATGCCTGCAGTTGGGACTAAAGTCCTCTCATAGGCATACATTTATAAAAAAACTGAAATCTGGAGTCTCAAACAACGACAAAGGGTTTGAATGTTATCTCGAGTGTTTCATGCGGTACAGGACAGTGGTCAGCACTATTCTCTGAGCGGAACGGCAGACGCAGCTCAACGCCTCGCTGCTCTCAGCACTCTTTACCCTGGTACCGGGCATGTGGCCTTGATTTAGGTGAATGAACACGTCCAATTCATATTCAGGCAATCAGCAATCGCTCAGGGAGACCCTCACAATCCCATCGACTGTCTCCCTTCCAGCAGAGCCGCTCCGGATGCTGAGGGGAGGCAACGCAGAGTCCCTCAGACGCAGGGGAAATCTGTTCGCTGCTCTCCAACCCGCCAGCAGTCAAAGATTCACTGATCCTGGAAGCAGCTGCCTGCTCCCCTCCTCTGTCAGGGAGGGCTGGAGTGACAGGCCCCCAGACTCCGGGCCCCTCGGCCCCCCATGCTCATGCAGAGCAGACCAGGTGCTGAGCGAGACGGGGCGGCAAGGGGAAAGGAGAGCTGCAGGAAGAATAAAGGCCATGCAAAAGAGCCCAACAATGGAGAAGCAGTTAGTCAGGTTGTGCTGTTTATTGTGCTTCTCCGTTGTGTTACGAGTAAAACTGAAAAAGCACTGATCAAAGCTATTTTTCCCCATCTAAAGTTAGCCTGACTCTGTGCCGTGTGCAGAGACGGGAAAACATTGGCAGCAGTTTCAAAACTTTACATTTTCCCTGCCATTAACTTTCAAACCAAATCTTCAAGAAGCACAAAAAAAAAATATTTTTATATCTCTAACTGTTGAGAAACATGGAGTAATGCAAATACTTAAAAATAGGAAAATAAAATGTCCACAATGTCTGATGAGGACAAAAGACCAAATAAAATTCATCAAATTCTAATGCACATAATTCCAATTCATTAATCTCCTCATTAGGCTTGCTTTAAACATCTGACTGAATATTTTCCAGAGGTAAAGCTGAGAACAAAGTCTCCAGGTTGAGTTCACAAATGACTGCTTCACTGTAAAACATCGGTTGATTTGGTTAATTTCAAGCAAATTTCAGCGATAAAAACAAATTAAAAGACAATAAAAAATACGTAGAATATCTGAGATGTTTATTCTTACTATTGCCTACTTGTTTACAATCATAAATAAACATATTTACACTTAGAGTGTGCACACATGACACATTCAACATAATCATTATTGAATAGAGTTTGAATTGGAGGAAACACATTGATTACCGATCTCAACCTTTTTTTTTTAGTGGCCATAATCCAGTTCTTTCCATTTATTTAAAGTTGTTTATACTTTTAAGCCAAAGATGAAGTTCTTATTATTTATTATCATCAAAACATATTATTGCAGAAACCTTGGCAAATGGCCAAGTTCTGTTAAAACACCAGTGACCATCACCTCCTCGTTGCTGAGAGCTCTCTGTTTACATGCCCTCCTACTATCTTACACGGCGAGCAATATTGGCCTGTGGCCCTGCCCTGCATATTTTCTATGTCACACATGCAGTCTTTTTCAGAAAGCATTTCTTCATCTGCTCCTGATTCAAGATTTGACAAAAAAATACTCAGATATGCAACTGTGAGGTTAGTTTTCTTTGTCCTCCATCGTCAGAAAAATGCCACAAGAAGACGTTAAACACGCCAAAAACAACAGTTTTCATTGGCGTGGTTCTTAAACCTTTTCCAGAGTTTAGTGCCTCGCCCCAACGCACAGAAACATTTCAATTCGGTTCTGAAGTTCCTACAACCTTTTCTAAAACAGTTTCTGGGCATGGTGTGGTTATGTCTTTCAGCTGGCCCTGTGTGTAAGTATTTAATCATTGGAGCTGCTTTTCTTCCACCGCTCTGGAAACCTGCAGTGCTTTATGGTCGAAACAAATTCAGTCTGTCAGGAAATCTGGCATTAGACATTTCAGTTGGTCCAAGAATTATTGTCAAAAGCAAAAAATAATGATCATAAGGAGCCATTTCCAAAATGTCTGAGAGTGTGAAAGTAAGTTTAAACCTTCACTGGAATGCTGGTGACCTGGAGGGCTTTGTTTTTAAGGATAGAGGGAGAGTCCTGTTGGAAAATATGCCTCATGTTGCCATGGCAATCAAGTATCCTCGCAACTAAGACCAATGCATTTGAATGACAATATTCTTTTATTAATTTTTTAGATTTTCTATTTAGGCTCTCCATCCTAAAATGTCATGGGCTCAGCGTGATGCTGCCTAACGTGACCGTGACTAAAACTCACAGGATCGATTACCTTTTAATAACGAGAGAAACTTCACAAATTCCGGTTAAAAAGGTGCTTCAAGGTTTGTAACAGCTGAACCTCTGCTCGAACTGAATTGAGCCAAATAAAATAAGGAGTCCTCCAAGCCTTTAAGAGCGTTAGAACATGCTTTAGGAACTGTAGGAATCTCCTGCAATAGAGAATCAGCAGTGGAAATATGTGCTAAATTATTACCTAAAGGATGTAAAGACTAAATGGGATGGGACCAAGCACTGAGCCCTGTGAGACTCCGGGACTGCCTGTGCTTTATTCGGCAAAAATCATTTTTTTGCAGAATAAAAGAAGAAAAAAAATCATCTTTAAACAGTTCTTGTGATATACACAACATGTCAAAGTCTCTGTAACTAATGTTACTAATGTTACATGTTGAGTTGCTGGACTGAAATCTCAGAGAACAAGCACAGAGAGGAATTTCTTTCCATTTCGTTTGAAATACATCTAATTTATGTCGGACTGACATTATCCGGGGAAACCGAACACACTCAGTGATGCTCTCAAGAAATCAATCTCCGAAACTTCCTTCTGAAGTTAGGGAATCATTTGTGGCCGCCTGGGCTGGGACCCGTTGCCATGGTAACCAAAATGGTAAGTCTGACAGATGGACCTGCCACTACAAAGCACGAGGCTGTGCGTGGTCCTGGCATTTAATTTTTTAAACATTACATGCTCTCGCCTGGAGACGGGTTGACTTAATGCGACTTCAGGTCCGTAGGCTCGGTTTTCTTCCCAACTGAAGGTCATTAAAAAAACGGGCTTTGAATGAGGCTGCAGTCTGTACGACCCGAGGCAACAATTTAGAGACTGTTTTTATTTTTGTAAAAAAATAAAAAGAGCTTTTTTCATCAAACATTACTTATCTGTAGATGAACTTGGGAATCCTTCTGTTATAGATGGACAGAGAAGCAGGTCAATATCCAGACCAATCTCCCTAAAAACAATAGCAAAATATCTTTAATTATAAATATTTACAGCTCAGTTCCTCCAAAATCAGAACCGTCACTGCTGTCACTTCAGCTCAACTGCAATAACACCTCCAAAAGACTCCAAAAACAGCAGACTTGGTGGAAACTGGTGTTGTTCTGCGTATCAGTGCTGTACAGGTGTTTGCTCTGCAAAGCTGGAAGGTGCTGAACATCACAGATGCTGCAAAACATTGCTGGCGAGCACATTTGCAGAAAGAGTGTCATCACGGCTTGGGTGTTGCGGTACACAGCGTCTAATGAGAGCCGCAGGAATTAAAAGCTTCTTTGTGTCTGCAGATTTGAAAGGTTAATTATTTCTGGAATAAACTTTGATGGCAGGTGGATCAGAACCCGTTTTTCTCCCGGTTTGACAGAACCTGCAATAACCGCCGCAGCTGGGTCTTTAGTCACAGCCACAGACTTATTACAAGAGGCTGTCAGCGTGGAGGATTACGGTAACAACTCAATTAGACCGCGACTTTAGTTGTGTGGTGTCGACAACAGTCATTACAGTGTGTGTGTGTAATTGTACTCAATGATCAATGTAATCATTTGTTATCCTGTTAAATTGAATTACATGTAAAGTTTTCCATTCAGAATATATTAGGATTCTTGAAATGATGAGTGTTCCTCTGGATGTCATGTTTATTACACAGTAGGATCATTTCATCAGTTTTTTTTTTCCAATTACAGAACGTGCTACAGTGATTGGTTGAATGGGGGGGGGGGGGGGGTACATCTGATTCAGGGTCTAGTGTAGATTTATCTGTGTTGGTCAACAGATCACAGGCCTGCGTGGAGTAAACTTGGATTTGGATCATTCCAAGCAATCAAAGCAAACAATAGTAAAGGAGACAAAAGAACAATATATCTATAAATAGAAACTTCAAACTTTGGATGATTAGTCAAGATTTAATTGGAAAAATACAAAAGTTAAAAAGTAAAAGATGATACCCTTAGACGTGATTATCAGCTGTTTAGTGTGTGATGTACTTTTTAGTCCATCAGTGTTTTTCTTTAATTAAAGTTAAGTGATGCATGTTGCTTTTTTTGAATTTCTAAAAAAGGTTGAAAAATAAATGAGTCACATCTATTTTAGAAAATAAATCAGACTTTTGATTGAAGATGCTGCCTTTTTTTTTTACAAGTGATGCTATCATAACATTTGCAAAACTGGAAAAAAGTACTTCTGAAAAGAAAAACTAACTCCAGGTTGTCAAAAAATATTTACACATTTTCCTTTTTTTTTTTTTTTAATTTTTTAACATATTTTTTTATCAAAGAAAAAAACGAAATAAGTGTTTTAATTTTCTATGAACATAACCTAATTGGCTATTTTTTGGTTTGCTTCATTGCTCGCCATGAAACAGTCCAACACCACCCCACAACGCCGGACCCACCCCCAACCCCCACCGGCCCCAGCACACCCCCACTCACTGTACAGGAGAACAACGTCAGACGGGTGCTCCTGCAGTGAACCCCAAGAAGGCTGCTGGCCCCGACGGAGTAAAGTGCTTATTTTTCATGGGCTAAAACTATAAAACTAACCTGTCTCACGACGGTCTAATCCCAGCTCACGTTCCCTATTAGTGGGTGAACATCAGCTCGCCCCCACCTTCACAAAGATCTTCAACCTCTCCCTGGCCCAGGCAGTAATACCATCCTGCCTGAAATCAGCAACCATAATCCCTGTGCCAAAAACATCTCCTACCACCAGCCTCAATGACTATCGCCCAGTGGCCCTCACACCAGTCATAATGAGGTGTTTTGAAAGGCTGATCCTCCCGCACATCAGAGACCACCTCCCCACTGACTTGGACCACCACCAGTTCGCATACCGCAAGAACAGATCCACAGAGGACGCCGTAGCCGTGGCTCTCCACTCCGCACTGTACCACCTGGAGCAGCAGCAGAGCTACGTCCGGATGCTCTTTGTGGATTACAGTTCTGCTTTCAACACAATAATCCCGGACAGACTCTGCAATAAACTGCTCACTCTCGGCCTCCCACCCCTCACATGCAATTGGATTAACAACTTCCTCACAAACCGAACACAAACTGTGAGACTTGGCCCCCTCCACTCCTCCACCCGCACACTGAACATTGGGGCCCCACAGGGCTGTGTGCTAAGCCCCCTGCTGTACTGCCTCTACACTTACGACTTCAGTCCAGCCCACAACAACAACTGCATCATCAAGTTTGCAGACGACACCACGGTGGTCGGACTCATTCCCAGGGGGGAGGAGTCTGCCTACAGAGAGGAAGCCCTGAAGTTGACAACCTGGTCCTCAGAGAACAACCTCACCCTGAACACCAACAAAACCAGGGAGATCATAGTCGACTATCCGGTCTCTGTATGGCCAGAGCAGGATCTCGGTTCGCATAGCCAGCAGTAAGTCTGAGGGCCGGCTGTGGTGCAGCGGTAGGGCGGTTGAACCATGATCGTAAGATTCCACGCCCAGGAGTTGAACTGTCCTTGGGCAAGATACTGAACCCCACATTGCCTCTGGTGGGAGGTTGGCGCCAGTGATCGGCAGTGGAACTGCCACCAGTGTGTGAATGTGTGTGTGAATGTGTCTGTGAATGTGTGTGACTGGGTGAATGGGTCTGTGACTGTAAAGCGCTTTGGGCCTTGTAGGTTGAAAAGCGCTATATAAGTATACGCCATTTACCTGTTCCTGGTGCAAGTTGGACACCGGCAGGGCTGCCCTTTATTACCATTTCTGTTTAAAATCTTTACGGGGTCTTTGCGTGGTTTATTTATGCTTCTTCTGTGGTTTTAAAGTGGTTCATTCGTGATGCATCTGTAAAAAAATCACGTAAAGACCACAACTTTTCTCACTTTTTCCAGGTATGACTCAATTTCATCCGTGCAAAATGTGCAAAATGTACATAGTGGCTGTGTGACGAGGCCTTCAGAGATAGGGTGGTAAGCTCGGTCACCTGGAGAGACCTTCCACATCCAGTTGAGGTGTATCTGTCATTTGCTCCAGATGCCTCCTGGACGCCTCCTGGGGGAGGTGTTCCGGGCATGTCCCACTGGGCGGAGGCCCTGGGGAAGACCCAAGTCTTCCATATAGTCTAGAGACTATCGATGATAATTGAGTTTTGTAAAACGTTATGAAGAGCTAAAGCAATTATCTGCATGGTCACATATACAGCATGGAGCTGCTTTCTTCCATTATATGAAAAAAAAGCATCCATTTCTTATAGTTTCAGGCAACAATCATATTTTCTTTATCCTGACAGCAGTCAACATCTTGGTATTTTGCTCACCCTCCAAAGTTTTCGTTTTGTATTTTTCAGGGAAAGAAACTCAGATTAATTCTTTTTCGTCCTCTTCTAATGATCATATTTTAAAGTCAACTTTCTTACCCGGAAAATCTCTCTGGAAGTTTTCACAGACGGATCTTTTTTTTTCTAATCTTCGCTGAAAATCTGTGTCTCCTCAGAGAGGATGAGTCAGCACTGTAGCCTTTCTTTCAACTCCCCTATTTTCCTTTGTATACCATCAGCCTATAGACAAGAGACCTGCTTTAAAATGTCCATTATTTTATGTGGGATTCCTTTAAATACAGTTCCAAAAAGGAGCTCCGGACCATGTAAATTATTGTAACAAACATTTATTTCTCAGTTTCTATTTTTGATGCACAAACTGATAAAAATGATGCAAAACCTTCTGTTAATTGTTAAAAAATAAGAGAAACATCATGGCAAACTTGTGTGAATTCAGCATCTTACTCTTTTCTCTGCTCATGTTTTTGTTCTCTTCCTAAATCCATTCCTCTTCTCGGCTTTATCTCCTCTTAGTCTTTAAGATAACTATTGCTTAACAGTGTGGTCACACCTTCCCATCTTCTGGTTATTTTGACTCCATCCCTTTCCGTCTTCTGACTCCTCCCTCTTACTTTTGCCTCTCCAGTCTAAATCCCTCCCTCTTCAAGTGTTCAGCAGAAATCCTGGCTCCCATCTTATCTTCAGGCTCCATAGCCGCTCCAGCCATGACCGAAAGACAGAAAGCTTTGCATTTCTTTGGATGGACGCCACGTCCCCTGCTTCTCTCATTCTCTCACCTTCCAGGGTCGTGTTTCTGCCAGCTGCAGGAAGGATAAGAACAAGACTGACAAGGAAACGGTTTTGTTTTACCTTGACTCGGCAGATTTGAACTTTTTAACACATCTTAAGCCTTGACTGAGCCATCGCGCTTCCAGACGTCTCTGAAAGTTTTCAGATACGTAGGAAAAAGTTTCTACAAAGCCACTGATGCTGTACTCTGTTCAGAAATGAGGCAGCTTTGAAGGAAAACGCACAGAATGTAAAAAAAATAATAATAAAAACAAAGCTTCAAGGTACAACTGCAGAAACAAAAGCTGCCATCCAAACTGGAAATGTACTCGCTTTTACAACATTCTTTAAAACATGTTAAGAAATACGAATAATTTTAAAATAATAATAATGGTATAAAACAAGACATGCGTTTTTCTCTTTTGCAGTTATGCATTAAAAAAAAATGAACATTTTTATTGAGTTTCTTTATTTTTGTGTATTTAACAGAAATTAGTTTAACATATATTCCTGCCATAGATCAGAAGACACAACAGAAATCGCTTTCATGGCCTTTATTGTTGATTCACATTTTACATTATTTTTTTCCAATTTGCCACCATTTATTGTGCCAAGTACACCAAATGTATCTTATGATAATTTATTTCTAAATCAAAGTCCCAATCTGATCATCCTTTGATCTATTTTCAAAGCGTTCTTTAAATCCTGATTTCCGCCAAAATCTTAAAACCTTTTCTAGGACACCCTTTCTTCAGATTTGTGTGTGTGTGTGTGTGTGTGTGTGGGGGGGGGGGGGGTCGTCGGCACAGAGAGACCCCACACGCCCTTCCCGTCCCCATTGCTAAGAGCTTGGAGAAGGAAGCTTGTGGCCCACTCAGCGTGTTTTTTAGACGTCACAAATACAATCTTTTTCAGACTGCAATTTTTTGTCTGCTCCTAATTCACAAGGATTTAAGTGAAGAAACATTCAAAAATGCAATTTTGAGGTCATTTATGCCCTCCATTACAAAAAACAAGAGCATGTTAAAAACAACAATTAATCAATTTCCAGTCTTTCCAGCCTTTTATGAGGTAAGATAAGAAACGTTTGCACAAATACATAGTTGTGCACATTTATGCACAACTTAAATGAAAAATATCAACACATTTAGTTTGACTTTTCTGTTTTAAATACGACTCTTGTTTATCTTGAATACAACATTTCCCCTGTTAGCAAACCGTCCAAAATACGTCCTGTGGTCACAGACGTATACAGCGAGTCCAGAAACGTCAATTCAGCTTAGTGAGCATCTGCTTTAAGCCTCGTCTGTTAAACTAAAACAGAACTAGTTTCAAATCAAAATATTCTAAATCATAAATGAAAACTTTCACCTACATAATTATTTACCTTTAAGAAAGACTTGTAAAGTTATTTTCCCGTTTTGAAGAAACACTGAGCTGTGAGAGATCTACACCCCGTCGACCTCTCCAAACCTGGCATCAGTTCACACATCAGATTACCAGTCTGTGTTAAGATTAAAGGTTTACACTGAGGGTGGTAAAAACTGTTTCAGAATGACCAATAAACAGTCTGATATGTTTTGTCTTTCTTAGGTATAATGCTTCCCAAAGTGGAGTAAATAGCTGTAATAAAGCTGATCAATCACTCAGAAAGAACCCTCATTTTTTAAGGGTGATTAAATCCACTTAGTCCAACGTTGGTTCTGGCTCCTATGAGGCACAAAAACCCCTTTGACTTTTTTCAAGTGTTCTCGTTTTTGGCTATTGCAGCACATTGTAGATTTGTTGATAAAACCTGACAACTGCCTTTTCTTCACCGTCATTTGTTTTTCAATTACAATACTTGAGCTACATGACTGGAATGAGAGGAGCCCTGAGTTTTCAGCAGGAGCACCTTCATACGCTGCCATCGCTCTGTCACTTTCACTCATTTCAATTAGAAACCGTCAATGACTCATATCGGCAATAATCCCTTTAAGAAGCGTTTGACTGCGCCTGCGCAGCCACCGCTGCCGGCCTCCTCAGGCATCGTCTCTTCAAGTCTCCTCAGTTTACCCCTCACAGAGGATTGGCCTCTGATCCGCAAATCCTTTGTTTAGCCAAAGTGTCCCTCCCGGGATACCGGCAAGAAAGATAATGAGAAGCCGGAAAGGCAAACTGAGAAATTCGGAGAGGGAAGTCCAAAATGGAGAGTGATGGGAAAATTAGAGACAAGGATGGGGGCATTGAAAAAAACGGATATACTGAGCAGGAGTAATAGGTATTTGGGAGGGGAACCTGTTTGGAATGAGACAGTCTAGCCTTTTGCCATTACCCCCCCTGCCTTCTCCTCTCACAGATGTGATTGAACCTCCTTGGCTGAGCTCATCATGAATTCACAAAGCCACTTCTCCTGCCGCGCAGGTGCAGTCTGTACTGCATTGAATGAGAGACTAAGGTCCTTTGAGGATCTCCATCTTTGTCATATTTTTTCTTTACATCCAGCTGGCGGTGAGAAACTATAGGAGGACGGTGGTTTGATGTGTTTCCCCTTTCACAATGCTTGTATTTAAAGGAAAGTAACTTTTCCTGATATGATGGAACAACTATGGAATGACAAGAGCTGAAATAAACAATTGCACATGCAGAGGTAGACTTGACAGCAGATTTCCTTTGTGTTTTCTCAAGTATAAATATTGTTTGCATCTGCATTTCATCTGCTCCTCTTTGGCGACTCCAGCAGTTTCTTTGAAGCACCTCCTCATGTGTTCACACCTTCCTCCTGTCTGAGCACCGCCAGTTCATTACAGTTCCTGCAAGAAAAGCAGTTTGTTTTTCTACACTACAGGAAAAAAAAATCACCTTTAAATCCTGTAAAAAAAAAAATGGATACAAAGATGTTTGTCTCTTGTTATATGTGAAAAAGAAATCTGCCAATGAAACTATGAATTTGTCCAGGTAAGATTTATTAAAATAAGTTGTGATGTCTTCCCCTTTAGGACTAAATTAAGTCTTGAAAATATAAACAATTATTATTAGGTAAATAACTCCGGTAATCGGAAATATTATGTCTGAAATAACTGTGTTTGGCTCAAAATCACAAGGTACAATGATGTACTTTCTCCCTCCAAATGTATTCTATTAAACAGTTCAACTATATTTAATTCTAGACCATAATCCTCTCAGAGCCAGACTAAAATTATACTAAAAATCATTAAGATCACCTTGTCCATTTTGTCAATTAAAACTTTCCCGTTTTCTTATTTAAAGCAAGTCTTTATTTTTTTTAAACAAGACCGCACAATTTTAACAAAAAGTAAAAAAAAAAAAAAGAAGCGTTATAATAAAAAAAAACAACAACCACTACTTAAAGTGCAAAAAAACAAAAAAAAACTAAAAGATATTCTGTAAAGTAAGGAATAAAAACTTACAAAAAGCTTAAAAATAAGTTTGTATAAAACCAAAACTGAATGCAGGTTACTATGCAAAGTACAAAAAAAACTTAAATACTTTGAAAAGTTAAAAATATTCAAGATTTACTGTCTTGAAACATCTTACTAAAATTTTAAAGTTAGTTATATCCAGCATGAAAAGTTCTTTAAAGTGGAAACCAGATAAAAAGATGTGGTAGGATTTTGTCTTTTTGCAGAGTACCTGGCAGAGCAGACGAGGATGGACAAAGAAGACAAACAACAGAAGCAATAAAAAAAAAATGTAATGGAGGCTCGGAAAATGAGGCTTTTCCATGGAGACGAAGACGATGAGAGAGAAAATGAAAGAGGGACAGAGGGAAGATGAAACATTAGGATGGGAGAAAAGGAAAAAAAAAACATTTTCATCTGATTCAAATATATTTCAAAAAGGATCTAATAAAAAATAATGTGTTTTTTTTTAACAACAAACAGTCCTACTGACACATGAAAACAAAGGATTGTGACTCCACCCAACCGTGGGGGCTGTAGGGAGTCATATGAGTGCAAACTTCCACAGACACTATGGTTAAATTATTGATTATTGTTTTCCCTGTCACCCTGGGGAAACTGGCATTCCCTTCAGATCTGCTGAACAGAACAGTTGTTACAAGCACTCCAAACTCCCAAACACACAAGAACACCCCCCCCCCCCACATCTCACCTCACCTCTACTTTAGCAGAGCAGATCTTTAAACTGAACAGCCGGCCAAAAAAAGACAGCGACTTTCGTCAAAATCTGTATGAACCCGTTCAACCTGGCTACAGTATGATCTTCTGTTATTAAGACACAGGGCTTGATTTTAACAAAGAGCAGCGTCAGATGGAAGTTTTGTCCCAGAACTGTCACCAACTGAAAACGTTCAGCACAAAACGATAAAAGAAACCCCAAACTGTTGAGCAGCTGAAGTCCTGCGTTGAGTTAGAACGGGAAAAACCCTAAGAAAGTTTTTAGGAAGCAGACGTGGCACTTTAGATAACGAGGACCGCTTGAACATCTTTGAGTCTGGATTTCATTTTTTTTTAGTAATGAACTCTACACAGCTCACCAGAACCATTTACTTTTGTTTTCTTTGTTTACAAAATCCAACATGGTCCTTGAATTTATTTGACTGATTTTATTGTACTGATCCCAACTGAGAGAAAGCAAAACTTAACGTTTATCTCTACAGCTTTGGAAAGAATTACAAAGCGTTTACAATGCAGATCAAAGCAAACTAAAATACAGGATAAACCATGAGGTAAAACATACTCAAGATGCAAAACCTAAAATTACAAAGTCATGCTGCCATGGCTCCCTATTGCTCCAACTGTAGAGGCATTTAAAGCTGTAGCGGTGTCCAAAAGGGTTTTCTTTAACCACATTGGGCTGGGTATCCCTCCACCGATCCTCGTTGCGCTGCGGCATGGAGGAATAACTTATTTCTACTTGTGGGTGTGGTCTGAAGCACAGAAGTCTACAATTAAAATGTAAGTAATACATTTTGTTTTTGTTATAAAAAAGATGTAATGTATTTTCGAAGGGCTGGCAGCTATGCGCTGACATAGATGACTGGATGTTTCCAAATGAAGCAGGTTTATTAGTTCTTTTAAAGGGCCACAGCGCTAAATCAGGGTCAGGTGGTGGTGGGGGGGGTCCTTAACAGGCATGAGATTGTGAGAGGAGAGACGGGGTAGTCAGGATCCAGGTGAGAGTTTTGGCAGAGGGCCAGACAAACAGGGCCAGGGGACAGAAGATCAGGTTCAAGATCCAACTATAACACTCATTAACAAAGGCAGAGTGGCACAAACAATACTGTGCACTGAGTGAGGCTCAGTACAGTGCTTAAGTAGACTGTGGTTGATTGAATGAATGAGAGTCAGGTGGGGTTGCTGGGAGATGAAGTGCATTCAGTACTTTTTAGACAGTTCCCACTGGTGACCAGAGGGAGAGACAGAGCTATGACTTCTGACACCTGCAACTAATGATGAAATCATCAAGCAGTAGCAACGTCCAGATCTGAAGACACTATTATTCCATAACTCTCCGCTTGGAGGGCCACATGTAGGGGTAGGGAATGACTTTGGATTGGGTTTTAATGATTTTTTTCTTTTTAAACATTATTGGAGCATTTTTTAAATTTTCCAAGCGCCCGTCACCACAAAAACCTAAAACTACATAATACAGACAAAATAATTAGGTAAAATATCAACCATGATGTTTGTTCAAACAAAACATATATTTGTCCTCCCCAAGTTGAAAAAACTACTAAAAGAGGTTGAAATTAAAGCCTATTTGTCTATTTTCTTCCATCCAAAGTTCTGCAGCTCATTATCATCTTGTCAGGTTAAAAGGAATCAAACTGGTGTGTTCTCCTTTAAACTTCTAATCTAAAGTATAGGTCAGAACTGTTTTTTTTCTTTATCTTTGGCTCTTTTTGTGTAAAAATAATCGTGGCTTTAGAGAGTTCGACCTGGTCACAGGCAGACCGGACTCAGTAATGATCCCCGACTGGCACATAAAGCTGCTGCTTAGCCTATTCTAATGAGGCCAACTAAGTAAGTGAGGCGAAGATCTGATGCTACTGCGTCTCTGCGAAATGCAGAGCCAGACATAAAGGGAGGTAACAAACTCATCAAGCATATTTTCTATAAAATGGGCTTTAAAGCCTTGAATGTCTGGAGCCTGTTTACAGATTCACCTTCAGAAGATTTTTTCAGTGAAGCATTCGTGTCCCCGGCAGATAGAAACAACAGACAATTCAGTTACAATAAAGACAAAAATTTATATAATCAGCGCTCACAATTAGGCTCTCTTCTAAAGAATTTCCGACTAGACAGACTCACAAAGCCCACTCGCGTCCACAGGCTGTATGAACACAGTAAAAATGAAGAAGGCAGTAATGAAAGCTGTGAGGCACCTAAAGAAACAACACCTAGCAGTGAATTTCACTGCTGCCTCTTTGTTTTCTTTGCAAATTGCAACTAAATTTCTCAGAATTTTAAGTAAAAGAACAGTGATGAGGTTTACAAAGAAAAACGGGGCAGTTATTTTTATTTTATTATTTAATGTTCCAGATTAAATAGAAAAAGATAGTATTATATGAAAGAAAATATGATTTAGCATTTTGCGTTTTATTACCTCCTTAAATAGTTATAACCCCTTTAAGATTTTTTACCTTTTTACCTTCTTGTACCAAGTTTAGCAACTTATTTATCAACATATAGATTGTTAATTGCACTGAGGGCTGAAGTTACTATTTAATTAATCATTTATAACTTTTTTGCCACTTATATGTAAAGCATATTTATCTTTGAATAAAAAAAGGTATTTCTTATTTTTTTATAGTAAAAAATGTAATATATGGATACGTTGACAAATTTCAGACAGCTATTTTGCTTAAAAGTTCATTTTTGAAATATCTAAATCAAGTTTATGTTTGTTGCTTTTTGTAAAAACAAATTTGACTAAAACACATTCTTACTTAAGTGAAATACTGGTGTGTGTTTTTACAGTTCTAAATTCTATTTTTAATTTTACAAATCATCCTCCATGCCCAGTGGTGCATCTACCTTCAATAAATACCAATGAACAAAATAAATCCAAAATACTTACAGCTGTATAATTTTTGTAGATCTTCTGGATCAGTTTATCAGATAAAAAAATAAAAATTCAATCCGCAACTGCTTTAGAATCTGCTTAAAAAGCTCAAATATGCAGGTACTGCGTAAAGCGGTTTCTGAGGGAGTAATTAACACAATAACTGTGAGGCTAAATCCTCCTCGACTAAAGGTTATACTCAACCCACAGCCTATTCCGGAGGTGAAAGTATTAGGAGAGTATTTATCACTCATCAAGAAAGTCCCCCCCCTGAAATCTTCAAGGATTGGCGAGAATATCTGGCCTGAATTATAATTTTGTGTGACATATTCACAGGAATATGTCATTGTCATACTCTGTACCATTGGCAGTGGTCTCCTGATTCTCCTTTCACAAAGGAGGAGGTTGTGGTCCTGATGCAGGGTTGTTGGCCTCCTACGGCCTCCCCCACGTCTCCTTGTATAACTCCATGCTCTTGACCCTACGCTGACAAACACAGCAAACTGTCTTGCCGCATCTGGCATTGATCTGCTCTGTACCTGACCGAGTACCTCGTCTCTGCTCCTGCTCCTACATCTGGCTGTGGTTCCTGTCTCCGGCTCGACTCGCGCCTTTGACTGTCCCCCCCAACCACGGCTGGATGAAGCTCGTCTGCTGGACTTTTATATATGTAGTTGTAGATTTAGATAAGTTAATTCTTCTCTAAGATTTCTGGTAAATCGCCTGTCCGTCCTGGGGGAGGATCCCTCCTTCATGTGGACACCCCTGAGGTTTCTTCGTTTTTTTCCGGAATCCGTTTTTTTTAGGAGTTTTTCCTTACCGCGAAGGGGGGTTTAAGGGCAGGGATGCCAGTATAGCTTAGTCAGTTTGTTAGTTCATTTTTGTATTTTCCTATTGAACTCTTTGTATTCGTGATCCTTTTGAGTTCATGTTTCACTTTGAAGCCTATCGAGACGACTGTTGTTGTGATTTTGGGCTATACAAATAAAATTGAATTGAATTGAATTGAATTGATGTGCCGTTCTGGATGAGTTACACTTCTTGGGCCTGCTGTGTGGGCTGTAGACACTGTCTAATGGTACAGCTGAATTTAAAACACTGTCAGCATTCAAAAGTCACCATAGCATCAGCCGCAAAACATACGGAGGGAGAAGTTTTCTGTGGTCACCACTTTCAGAACCACTCCTTTTACCCTATTATTTCCACCTGTTGTCTATTCCACTTCTGAAATTCCTTCATCAACTGTGTTCCCAGTCTTACTTTTATTTTTAACTTTTTGTCAGTAATGTTTCCTAATTTGACAGTTTAACACAGAAGTTTGATTATATTAAAGTAACATTATTTTTTTAGACATTCCCTTAAGTAATATAATAATCAATGATAAAGGGACCAATAGCATCTAAATGTCTTGTCATTAAGGTACAAGAAGAACGCAATTTCTTCTTTACTGTAAAATAAAAAGACTGAGTTTCCTGACTCTACATGCTTTGAATGTAAAACAGTTCATCATATGTAGAGGAAGAATATGTAAAACTGCTGCATTTGATATCTTATAAAAGGTAAAATCCCAGGATCCTGCTACAGAAAATGATTCTTTAACAGAAACATAAATTGCATGTCCACCAACTGGGACAGAATCATAGCTAATCTTGCAGTGAATCCCGTCTCTGGTCTTAACAGCGTGGCATATTGACTTCTGATTCTCACCCGCCGAAGTGAAGCTCCGGAGAGATGAGTCACAGCAAATCAAACCCGATGAGATGTCAAGCTCACAAACTGATGGATGTGTCATAAATCAGCTTAGGAAAGAAATATAATTTGCCACTTTCCACAGACACTCTCTTCAACACGAACATAGCTACTGACATTTAGAAGTTTATCTCAAATCGACAAAATTATTCACTTGCACGCTTGTTTGAAGGCTAAGAGCAATCAAAGGGAGGATTTCTGAAATGTCTCAAGTGCTGTTTTTCTCCCCCTTAACCCTTGTGCTATCTTATATGACCCCCCCCCCCCCTTCCATTGAGGTGTTCTCCTTACCATGACAAAGGTGGATAAAGGTGGAAAGATTTCATGTAATCTATGGACACCAGTGAAAATCACAAATCATTGAAGAAAAAAGGTTCAGAGCACTGTCTAGTGGGTCTAGATGACCCGACTCCCAATGTTAAAATGCCTAGGATAGCACAAGGGTTACATTTGTTTAGATAAATGTCTTCAAGGATTAATAGTCACTCCTTCATCAACCGTGTCCCCGGTCTTACTTTTTTTTTCTTTTGCAATCTGGAATATTACATAACAAACATTTCGGCAGGTTTTTAAATCCAAAATAGGTGTAAGAAAGTACAAGTACAATTTCCACAAGTAGAAGCAATGAGAGTTCTGTTTTGTTCAAAAATGATCAATACTGGGATTTTTAAGCCTAACAAAGCAATTACACACTGAGTTAAAAAACAAAACAAACAAAAAAAAATGTTTTTTTTATAACCGCTGTGCTGAGTCAAATATGAACTGACCCGGCACAGGGTTGTTTTAACCCAATAAGGTCAAAACAACCCAGTTTTTAATTTGACCCTATGGAACACGTATTTAACTCAAAGTTGGGTTTAAATAACCGAGATGTTGAGTTAGAGTTTTTAAAGATTCGGTTATAAAAGCTATAAGTAAGTAAGTAAATTAGTAAATAATAACCAGAGTGTGGGTTGTATTGAAAAACTAACATTTCTTTTGACTAGTTTAAAAATAAGTTGCTATTACAACTTCCAGGTTTTACGTTTTTTATCAATACGCCTGTATTGTCCTTTTTAGCTTTTATGTTTGTTTGATAAAACAAACACACACACACACGCACTCACCCACACTCACACACACAAAACCCGGAAATGAACAGATACATATCTACAAAGCTACAAAGCAAATCTTCATAAATTCTAGTTGGTAGTAATAGTTAATAGAGTATAGGAATAACCTATCATGGTTTGATGGTAATTAAACCTTCAACAGGTTTTACTGACCATTTATAAATAAAATACAAGAATTCTATCTATGGTGTCAATTCAGCGCCTAAAGTATTGCACATCAAAACCATAAAACCGAGCAACAAAACCCCAAATCTGCGAATCAGAATGCATTAATTGAGAACCAAAACCTATAACCCAGAGCACAATCATATTTCTCAGTTGCCGATTTGTTTTCTCGCCATTCTGTAATCGTATTTTTTAGTTGCGCTATTATTTTTTGCGGTTTTGATTCTGAAACTTGTCGAAACGTGAAATCAGCAACCCGTCAATCAAGAAACATTGGCTACCGAATAACTCCTAGCGGTGTTTCCGGCTGATTTCAGGACTTTTACGGACTAAAAAACGTCGATTTTTTACGACAGTGTCAGGATCGGTTTCCTAGTTTGGGATCAAGTTCATCCCTATATTGGATTTGTCTCTGCTCCTACACCTACACCTGGCTGTGGATCCTGTCTCCGGCTCAATTAGCGCCCCCGACTGTCCCCCCAACTCCATCTGGATGAAGATCATTTACTGGACTTTAAATATGTAGTTGTAGGGTTAGATAAGTTAATTCTTCTCTATGAGTTCTGGTAATCGCCTGTCTGTCCTGGGGAAGGATCCCTCCTTCATGTGGACACCAATGCGGTTTCTTTGTTTTTTAGGGCAGGAATGTCCAGTTTAGTTTAATCAGTTTGTCAGTTCAATTTAATATTGAATTCTATGTATTCATGAACCTTTTGATCTTATGTTTTACTTTTTGCATCTCACTGGGCGGGGACATCAAAGTCTTTGGGGCCTGCATCCTGAAAGAAACAAAAACAGCAAAGTCAATAAACCAAAAGAAGGGAAAGAAAACTCAGATTAAAATTGTGTCGATGACTTTCAAGAAATTATAGACATCCACGCCTTGTCCTAGCTGGTTCAGTTTTTCAGCCTTTATTGTTATGGCTTGCAAAACAACGGCCCTTATTGTACACAATACAAGTGATGTTCACGCATGCATACTTATGCCTTCAGACCGACCCATCTGAAATATTTCATTTAATCACTTAAAGTATTTGTGCAAAGGTGAGAGAGCATCTGTGCTCGAGTGGACCTTTATGTTCTTCTAAAGTGAATGATGGAATGTAAAAAGAAGGAGGGAGAGCACCGAGCCATCCTCACACCAAGACCCCCGCCGTGGCAGCCAGGACCCTCCCCCTTCTCAACACCCGCACGGCAGCAGATAGAGAACACCCGCCTGCCAGGCAATCACATCCGCTACCCAGACCAGGGCCAGCAGGACCGCCACAGGGGCCCCCAAAGCCAGAGAGCAGGGAGGCATGAGGACAGAGAGTGCAAGCCCCAGCCCAACCAGGAGAGCAGCCCCCCGTTGCGCTGGTAGTACGTTGCAAGGCCCTGCCCCAGAAGAGCACCTCCAGCCCCAGACAAGCAACCCATCACCACCCAGGAGTTCTGGGGCATCCCCCCACCCCGACCCTGGGCACGGGCCAGGACCCCCCAAGGGAGACCCGCTCCAAGCTTCAGACAACCACCCACCCAGTCCACGGTTGGTCCAGGTGAGAGCAGGGGCCAGCCACCCCTGCCCAGGTGAAATTTTTAATATTATATATATATACTACTTTTATTGATTGGCATCTGATTGGTAACTTTGAAATAATTTGAATTACAGAAAAAATATGAAAAATTTAGGTTTTTATCAAGAATGGTTATTCTAACCAATAGAATGACTGAGTAACAGCTGTTTTTTCTCCATAGAAGTTTATGGGATTTTGGCTTTTTTTGGAGCCAGCGGGTACTTCCTGTTTGGAACGCCAGGGGGGAGGAGTCACTCAGTCCAGTTCTCACATACACAGAGAATGTTTTAAACACATTTCTTTTATTATTTTATGTTGAGCTTAGAAAAGTGTTTGACGCAACACAAACAATGGAGCTTTGACTGTTGCGACAAGTCTAAAAACACAGCAAGAAAAGCAGAATAAAGGAGCGCTGCATGTTCTTTATTGGTGCATGTCATAACAGAAACATTTCTCCATGATAATTCTGAGGCTACATTTTCCCCACAAGCTTCTGGGATTTTGTGAAATTAGCTGCAGGATGGGTCCTTGGGTGTTTTTTGTTGTGTTGAAGCTCCAAGTGAGTGACAGGCATTGTTATTGCTCCTCTCTTTTCCAGAGAATTAAAAGCCAGTTTTGTAAAGAGCCTTTGTGAAAAGCCTGAGGCTCTCAGAGACAGCTGTAATTATTTAGGGCAGATACAGTTACAAGAACTTTCTGTTTTAATTACTAAATGGTTCTCAATAAATTCCACAGAATAAAGCACTTTTGTACACAAGAAGAGGTATTTAAAAGTCAATTCCATTACCCATTCAAAATATTGGAGATTCAATTATTTGACAGGATGAGTTCTTTGGAAAATAAAATAAACATGAAACTTTCGGATTTATCTGAAACGATCATTAGTCTTTCTTAAAAAATAGTTAATTTGCGGTTTAATTTGTTTTAATATCAGTGATGTCTGTGTCAAAAAAAGGACGTTCGGATGTGTGTCCTTCAAAACTTTCTCCAGGAGTAGTTAAAACCAACAAAAAGTTTAACGGCAATGCATTTTTCAAACCCCTCAGTGGAAACAAGCCAGGAATCAAAACACTTCATAACCTTCATAACCCACCCCTGTTCCTGAGAAATCAGACACCACAGGACTGGATTTCAGCTCTGCCTTCAGAAAAGTCTGCCACAGTTTCCCCGCTGCCTGACTCCAGATGCAGGTGGATGACTTCCTGTCTGACTGCAGGCAGCATGTGAAGCAGAGAAAACACATCTGTGACTCCTGGACCATCACCAACATCCCCAGTCTGCAGTCTCTCTCTCTCTTTCTCATCTCAGTTAAAGCTGATGCATTTCGGAGAAAATGCAGTTACTCCCCATTATTCAGTTTGACTCCAAAATTAACAACGTGAACTCCTTCCTGGGGCTCAACAACGGTACAAACCCCAGGTGGGAGCTAAACATTAACTCTCACTCCGAAACACAAGAAAACATTTCCTTCAGGAACAAATTAGACCCATTTTCCTCTATCAATCCATCAATTGATCTATCAATAGATTGAAAGCAGCAACGGAATGCCACGAAAATGGAAAACCCAGAAATAACTCATGGCTATGAGTAGATAATAAAGATTTATTAATGAATGTAGATGCTGGAACTTAATTGTCTAAAGGAGGAAGTGTAGGAAGGGTTGTGGGATATGAAGTCGAAGACGATTTTGTCATCCCAACAGTGACAACATATTTAATTTACACTTGATTATCTTGCAAGAAATCCAAGGAATCTGGAAAACTTCACATGCGATATTCAGTACCCAGGTACTTATCTATGGTTGAAGGTTGAAGTTTTTGCTAAAGATGTCCTGGATCCAATTTAGGTCAATGAATCAGATCCAATTGCATAATTTAAAATGAACCAATATCAACTTTGAATCATATATCGTATGAATCAAATCATTGTTAAAATGAATCATTGCACTCCCAGTCAAACAGGAATTAGCTATAAAGGTAGACAGAGAACTGTGGAAAGTTGAGATGCTGAGTGAACCGCATGAGAACTTGAAACTTGGTCAGCACCAAGCAGATTCTTGACAAAAGTGAATGAGGACAAGGCAGAGATGTGATCAAGGACGTAACTGGGCCACAACCACGAAATTGACGAGACTTGAAGATTGCTAGAATGAGTAGATAAGTACCTGCGGTCTTCCAACAACAAGCAGGAGTGGAGGAGTATTTATGCATGGGATCACAGGTGAGAGGAATAAGCTGGATTGTGTTTGATGTGGCACATGCACGTGACACATGTACAAACAAATAGACAGACTGACAGGATGGTAATGGCAAACCGGTGGATAAAGAACAGAGGAAATCTGTTGTTGTGGATATGGCAATACCAAATGATGGCAACATCGGGGACGAGAACATGAGAAACTGGAGAAATACCAGGGACTCTGGTGACAAACTGAAGACAGCCTAGGAAGTGAAGGTGACAGTGGTGTCTCTGGTGATCCGAGCACTCGGGGCAGTAACCACCAAACTGGAGGAGTGGCTACAGTCGACTTTTGGAAAATCCTCAAACCTGTCAGTTACAGCTAAAATATTGCACCTTCTCTGGTAGAAAACCTGAGCTTTTGCTGGGCTTTAAACATGTAGTTGTAGAATTAGATAAGTCAATTGTTCTCCATGAGTTCTGATACATTGCCTGTCCGTCCTGGGGGATGATCCCTCCTCATATGGACACCACTGAGCTTTCTTCATTTTTTCCAGAATCCGTTTTGTAGCAGTTTTTCCTTACCGCGAAGGAGGTTCAAAGGGCAGGGATGTCCAGTTTAGTTTAGTCTATTTAGTTAAAGTTTTAGTATTATCCTATTTTTCACACTTCCATTTCCCAATGTCACCAACTAAAGAGATCATTGTTATAAGAGGGAAATAACCTCCACCAAAACGCTGTCATCACATTTTAAGACCTCGGAAAGTGAACGAATGTTCAATGTGAACAAGTTTCAAGGTACAACACATTCTCTGTTCATTAGGCATTTCTCTCTGGTTTTCATCCTAATTGGCTGACTTGGCCGGTTGTTTTGCATATGCACAGTCGCTTTGTTGTTGCATTTCTATAGAAAACAGTGACTTGTGAGATGATTAGTGCTGTCTCTGCTGCTGCAAATCACCATAAGAGGCATTTTTTAAACTTATAAACAATCTTGTCGGCTTATTATTTATAACTTAGTCTATGGAAAAACTTTTTAGATGCCACATTTTCATGGAATGTCACGTTTTTTTTTGCAGTTCAGTTGATCTGAAAATGTCTCTGAAAGTAAAACATTTCTCTGCACAGAGTGATATATTTGAATAACTACTGCGTCTCTGAACTTGAGGGGTGTTGAAAGTTTTTCTGTCTTCACTGTTTTTTGTGCACATCTCTGAAAGAAAAGTACAAAAGAAACATGACGCATACCTAGAATCTGACTGTCACTGCGAAAACAATTCAGACGATAGAAAATGACAAGCGTGGTGAAACGAAACGGTGAAGAGTTTACTTAGATTCAAGTATGACCTAAAACTCTGATAAAACCACATGAAACACAACTATTTTCTTGCAAGAAGAACAATGAAGAAAATGATTAAATTTTAAATTTAAACACACTCTAGAACCAATAGCAAAGAAAAATACCCAAAACAGTGCTTCAACTTTCCTTAATGGGACTTTTACCTAAAGATTATTTTATGGCGATGTGGATAAGAAGAGTAAAAAAAAAATTAACTTCAATTAGAACTCTAAATTAGTTATTAGTGAAAAGATTAGCAAAAAAATAATAAAATAAAAATCCAAACAAATCCATTAAAGCTGCTATAGTAACATGCTTCATCTCATTAAGTAAATGCAATGTTTGTCAGTGGATCCAAAGATTTTTCACCTCATGAAACAACAAAAAATAAAAATATGAATATACATTAAATTGTATTTCCTCATCATGGTTTCATTAGCTAATTATCCATAGCTGTCGTCATTTGTCCTGTCCATCTCTCTAATAATGCTCATAACAGCAGGGCAAGTTGTTTTGCTTTAGCTGGAGCTAACATGGCATGGTAATACTTTGCACCATTCGTCAGATTTATTGATTGTTTTTTGCATTTACACTGATCCTAAAAGTCTGATGACTCATGCTTCATCCAGACTGTTTGGGAAATTAGCGCAAAACCAATGAGCATCCATAGTGCAGAGTTCCATCGGAAGATGGAAGGTTCAACCTCCTTTTATTGAGGCATCTTTTTGGTCAGTTTATAACTTGACTAACTTGCACCACAAGTCCACATATCCCTTCAGTGCGAAGGAGCTTTCACTACGCACAGGAGACGGAGACTGATTGACAATGTCTACAGCCAATCAGGACATAGAACTCAATACACTATAAAAGTTATAAATAAAAATAAAGCAAAATTGAACTTGAAGAAAATATGTAAAAAAGTAAGGGACCAATGTACTGAGCAGGACAATGTTGTGGCTTGAGCCAGAATCGTGACCTGGCTGTACCCGAAAATTGGTTCTCTGAAGTTTATTTGACCCATCTGGATCCTGGTCAAACTCATCGTCACATGTTTAGAGACGGGGGGGGCTTTTGTCTCTTCTGGCTCTTCATTCAGACAAACCCACCTGTGATTCATCTGCTCCTCTCCTTCCATATCTACCCTCCTGCTCAGATCTCTGCCAAATCTCCTCTTATTCCTCTATGCTTGGTGCTCTGCTCTCTAATATTTATGTCTTGTGTAACAACTTGCTAACTTTGCTCTTGCCACCTGCCAGTTTCGGTCATTCATTTCAGGCCTGTAAGCAATTTTCCCACGCTCCATTCCAGCCTTTGCCTTCCAGCCACCAAAGCAACTCCTTCCACCTCACTACTCTCTTTCACACGCCAGCAAACAGAGACTTCGTTGTTTGAAGTTTGTTATCCATGGATACACACATGCATTTAGAAGTTACCAACTTTTAATAGAAGTTAGAGAATCCCTGAACCAAAGACTTGGACACAGACAAAACCAGCACAGCCACCTCTGGGAGAGTTAGGATGTGACGCAGTCTGTTACTAAAAGATAATTAGTGAAATGACCTCATTACAGTTGAAGGAAGGATGTGCAATTGATTATGTTGCTGGAGTTACAACTCAGCAAACATACAGACAATTACACGGCGCCTGCCGGTCGCAAACAGCCACACTGCTGCTTCTGAACGTTCACACTGTGAGATTGCATTTTCTTCCTTGGTCAGCCTTTCAATTACTCTGGCTCCAGCCTATAGTACGAAAAAACAAGCCCTTCACCCGGGGAGAAAGCTAACGTGTGACTGCCTATTTACCAGGGTGGCCAGGATCTGCTGCTTCCTAAGGTACAAGTCAGTCAACCACATGATAAACCTCATGAAGACAAATTGAAACTTTTTGATGACCAATTTTTGGTGCCCAGCGAATTGACTTGTTAAAAAGGAGATGGGGTTCAGGGCAGCACTCGTGTCTGCAACCAGGACATTAAATTGAGAACATGCATAGGAATAAGTGACTACCACTTTGGCAGGCTGTGCGGAAGACGACTGTCTTCATTAGACTGTCTGAAAAACAGAGCTGATTGGCCCTGTGTGTTCTTGCATGGTGGCCGTGCCATTAATCCTGCAGACCACTGTGGTTACGGCAGCTGAGGTTAACATGCTGAAAATTACCTGTCTACATTTATATTCTGGTCACTTTTTTAAAGCAAACCTCACAGGTTTAAAGTAAAGAACTCTAATATGTATTAAATGTGTATCACTTAGTGCAGGGGTCTGCAACCGCTGATGCAAAAAGAGCCATTTGGTCCACTGTCTTACTGACCAAAACCCAGCAACTACCACCAAGTTCCAATTACCATTTCAGAAAAATACACTTTATAAAACACTATAAAGACAGCATTGATAATCCCTTTGTAAACGTTATTTCTTTTTTTTTCTATTTTTTCTATTCTTTATTTGTTCAGTCACCAGGTTTTATAAATTCTATTTGTGTATTAGAGTCTTATTTAAAATGTAAAAATAAAAAAAACCTGTATTTATGTTTCTGTGGCATTTTAGCCATTCATTTATAACATGTAGCTTTTAAATATTTAAAATCATTATGTTATCCAAGTGTTATATTTTTCAATAAATAAAAACTTCCTTACTTTGGACAGCAGAACATACACGTTCCTTTCAAAATAAAGTTCACTCAGTTTAAAACAAGATCTTCCTGCAGCAGGGGATTTACTTAAGATTAAAAAAATGCAAGATAACCCGGTCAAACACGACATTTTCTATCAGGATGACAATTATTAGACACCTTTATTCAGTATAGATTAGATAATAAGCCTAATTTAAATGATTAATTTTATATTCTTTTTCACTTTTCCTTGAAGACAACAAGGGACAATTGAGGGATTTAAAAAAATAAATTGTTGCAGACCCCTGTGTTCTTTTTCTCTGGTGTGAAACTACTGCCAACTAACTGACAGTTTTTAGGAACCTGGAGAAAAAAACTAGACTTTTCCAATTTGAACTGTGAAAAGAAGAATTCAAAGTATCTCGCTTCTCAACCATCCTTTAGCAAAGAGGATAGACGAGGCAGTCAGGTCATCACCGGATTTTATTTCACTTTAATTGAAAACATTACATTTTTAGGTAAGTGCCATCTGTATTTTTCTTTTTTTTATTCAAACAAGAATGCCACATTTGACACACCTAACTTTTAAGTTTGCGGTTGGAGCAGCTAAAACAGCAATGAAGACTGAAACTGTTTTTCAATTCTTTAAACTAACGTGGGTAAGGAGTGTAAAAAATGAGAGTTCCAACATGTGCCAGTAGAGTTGGAGCGTTTCGTATGTCATAGTATGGGAACGGTCAAAAAACCTTCTTCTTCTGACAACCTGGACATTTTTTTTCACATATTCTTAAGATTGTTTCCCCTTAGTTTCAAAAACTGTAAGTTAATTGAACCAGTTACTGACTCTTGTAAATATATTTTCACATATGTTTAGTTACCTTTATATCCATAGCTATGAGTAAATTACCCTCGTTTGTAATTGTCCAAAAACCTACTGCGCACTGCTTTATAAATGTTTTTGTCTACTGGTTAGGCTTCTACGCCTACAAAATGCTCACAGGATTTGAGTCTTTTTGCAAATGTCTTTGCAGATGGCGAGGGAGTGATGCTTCTCACAAGGAAGGAACTAAACCCACCGCCTCTCCCATGAAAGACAATGGCATCACAATGGTTTCATTTTTGTGGCTTTTAAAGGCTGCCTTTTAAGAAAAGTGGATTTTTTAAACATCTTTTGCAGTCGTGCCGTTACACCATGTACCCGGTGTACTCTTGCGTTATATCAAGAATTAAAGAGTGCTGTGACACAGTGAATCTGGCAATTTCACAGTAAGAAAAACACCAAAACACACAGAGCTAGCTGCCCATCTTAACTCCTAACCAAGGAGAACACGAGGAAACTCATGCTAAGGGGGTTGAGCCGTACGGCTGCTGCTGGTTTTTGGGTTGTCCTGGCCCTTGGACAGTCACAGGGAGGAGCGGCGCAGGTGTGTCTTGCACTTCCCTTCATGACATCCCACCTCAAGGGATGTCATGAAGATGAAAAGTACCATTGTCATGCGTGTGGTTAGTGTAATGCAAGGAATAATGGAAGTGCCACACATTTCTGAAGTACAGGTGAAGAGCGCTGCCCTTACTCCACACTTCATCAGGGTGTGAAGGTGATGCATAAGTGCCCGTATGGGATGTCCACACAAGCTACACTCAAACAGGCCGGACACAGGGAGCACACACTTTATCAGAACAGCACTAAAGGGGTCCTTACTTAGGATTTGGGGGTTGTAAAAATTAAAAATCCATACGAAACGCCTGCGTCTGTCTGACGTCACCCTAACTTACACTTTTCCGTGTTGTATAAGTACTCACTATGACCTGTTGCCTGCAGGCATGTAGAAAAAAAATGTGCCTGAACATTTTTAATGTGCGGGTTCACTGAACGGTCTACAACTTTGATATTACATGTAGGTCACCTGCAGGTTTGACCATGTTTTGGTCGCAGACGCTAGACGTTTTTTTGCCTCGACTTTGATGTCTGACCACTTCTTTTTTATTTCGGCCACGGTCCACAGCATTTTCGGTGTCTGCCACCGTTTGCCGCTCACGTGCCTTTTTGGCATCAGTAATGCCCACACTGTGCCCTCCAAACAACATTCTTCTCCTCTTTTCCACCTTGCCAACGATAACTTCTACTTCACATTGAGTGAAGTTACGTTTTTTTGATTTCCTCTCGGTGTTTGCCGTGGTTTCGCAATCGATGAATATTCATTTGTGGGCGTTTCACAGACTATTTATGGGCAACTATGGGCGTGTCATGAAGCCGCAAAAACAGGCGCTGCATTTAGAATTGGTTGTGATTTATTAAGGGAAAGATGCGTAGGATGTGCGCACGGTTTTATAAATCCGAATATTTCTGTGCGTACGCACGTCCTATGTTTCATCCGTACGCCACTTCTGACGCAAATCCACGCAAAGTTTTATAAATGAGGCCCCTGGACTCAGATTGACCAATTGTTTTTTTTCATAAATGGATAGAAACAGGTATATTTCTGGTCAAAGGTAAATAATAATGCCTTTTTCTTCTTTATTCACTTGGAAAATGTTAAAACAGAATTCTGAAGAAAGGAAGGATGAGCAGATGGGAGGAGAGAGGAAGACCGATCCACACCAGCGACTTTGGGGAAGGTCTGCTTCCCTTTAGAAGTGCTGAACATGGCTGGGATCTGCCAGCCTTCATGCTCACAGACATATGAGGCCATACGAACAGAGGAGGGAGAATGCAGTGAAACAGCAGCAAACGGTCAGCTGAGAATACCAAGACCGCATACTCAAATAAGATGTGGCAACAAACATGGTGATTAATGAAATATTTAGTTCTCTTCCATGCAATAAAGTCTGGCATTAAATAATCCTAATGCCTATTTTTTGTGTTGTTTTTTTAAATCATTTTTGCTATATTATATATGCAGGCATTCATGTAGTTTCATTTTATTTTATGATATTCATTGTATTTTTCACCTGAAATTGATATTTTATGTTTAGCTTTTATCTATTTTATGTTTAAAAATTCCTTCCAGTTTCCTCTTTCTTTCTTCTTCTCACTCTTGTCACTTGTCATTCAGTCTCCTCTCATTGCAGCAACACACTGTAGTTTTTTGCCTCTTCACATGTTTATTTACTTCATTCTAGAAGCTTCTGGTGAAGGGAGCCATGACCTTCTCTCCTCCAGGCATCGCGATCACAATGACACTAAAGAAACGGAAAAGATTAAGTTGGGGGTTAAACAAACCAAAATATCAGAGTGGGAAAGAAATGAAAAACATTAGGATTTTCCCCCCCAAAAAAGAGGCAATAACTCGTATCTGCGTCTGATTAGGAAGGGAAATGCTCACAATTTATACAGAATATTCCACTAATCAAACTTAGTGCTGCTGAAGCACCACAATTTAGAGCTGACTTGATCAGTGCTTAAGCAACCTGGCTGGAGTCTAAAAAAGGATAAATCAGTTTTAATTGATGAAACAAAGCAATATGGATTCATCAAATAAATAATTGATTTATTCCCCTTTTAATACTTTACTTGTAATTTTATTCCCCCTTATCCCAGAAGAACACAAACCCATTTTTTTCCTGAAAAATGAAATACTGCAAAACACAAGTGGACCCATAAACACATTTCTGATACTTTTCTGTTACACTGATGTCACCATGGGTTCTTACGGGTTAAGTAGCTTGATTATACACACATCACAATGGTATGTTCCACACATCTGCGCTCTCGCTCCTTTTTACGACCCTCCGTGGACCCGGACCACTCAAAAACCCTCCGGACCTGTACCAGTCAAGTCCTATATGAGTGCATGTGACTAAGGCCTCAAAATGAACCAATCATGTGGAAACTTGTTAATAAAACAGCAAAATATGGTTTTAGAAAAAAATGAAAGTGTTCTTTTAGCTGTTTTTATTGTAAGTTGTCAAATGCTGAGTTTTCCTTTTTTATTCATGTTCTAAATCGAATGAGTCAGTATTTTTCATTAATACAAAACCCTCCAAAATTGCTGCATGTATATAAAACATTTGCATCTGTAAAATCTGTCTGTGACACTTCTCTATGCTGAGCTCAGAGCAGAAGAAACGGAAAAAAACAAATCTCCTAGAAGGGCTTGAACCTCTTCCAACTGAACTATAAATCGGATGTCTGTCTTCTGCTCACACAACCTCTTCACCGCTTCCGTCTTCTTCATCTCACCAGCTGGGCGACTGTGTGCTCCCATTTCCAGATGTATCATCATTGCTGCCAGGCTGAAGCTTCCTGTGTACCGACGATTCTCTGTTCCTGAGTCTCAGCCAGAACACACACGTTTTATGGAAAACCCATCAGAAAGAACGTGTTATGTATTGAGAGGTGGTTTGTCCCTTCATTGCATCCATTGTGGGCCCCGATTCCATATATCTGACAGAAAGCATTCAGCGCTGAATATGATATTATTAATGGATGGGAATAAAGTGTTTTCTGACACATTTAGCCTGCAGACAAACTTGAATATGAATGCAGTGAAGCATGAAAAGTGCATGTAAGCTTACACTTGTTCACCAAGGTTTTTTACATACACTCTTGTATGTGACCTGTTATCTGAACATTGTGATTTTACATAATCACATAGACTACGGTCACATGTCCCAAAACGCCACTGGACGACAGTTTAAACGAAGAAAGCCAATCAGATCCATTAAACATTTAGCGTCAGATCCTTTGTGAGGAACTCGCCAAAGACTGTTCATTTATTTCAAAATTTCTCCAGTGTTTTATTTTGAATTTAGGACCCAACTTCCTGTTCCTAAATGATCTACTCTGTGTTGAATTGATGCGCCGCTCAGACGTCTGGCAAAAGTAAAAAAAAAAGACTTCTTGACTAATATAGAGCGTTTTTTCTGAAATTTCATTCATATTGAAGTTCGGTGAATTAGCGTCCGTCGACCAGACCAAAACTCTCACCCTCTCTCAGAGGGGAGCCACAAAGGCAGAACCAGCTCAGAGCATTATTACAAGAAAATTGGTTCAATAGAATACAAACGGGGTTGTGGTCACAGTTTGACTTGTATCTCTAACAGGAATGTATTAATGTTTCTAAAATAAAATAATTAAAAAAACGACTACATAAGGCATTAGAGACAAATCAGCAAACTGGGTCGTGTAGAGATGGAAGTACCGCTGAAAGCGTTCACCATTTAGACGCAGCTCCTGCAGTAGATGGTGAACCTCGCCATCTCTGAATGAACTTATGAACTCAGACAAGGAGACATGATTACCGGTGCTTTTATAGAGCTCTTCAAAAAAATAAATAAACTTTCTCAACATAATCAATTTCTTCTCTAATGAATCGGCTAGGCTGTTAAAAACGTTTGACGGTAGCTACTCCTTCTTGCAAAGTCTTGTCAGGAGCATCTGGACACACTTTGGGACAACCGTTTAGGTGCAAATTTCACGCATGAATATGTTTGGTGTGAATGCAGCATGAAAACAGAGAAACCAGCCACGGATGGCCCATAACACCCATGAGGCTGGCAGGAAGACAACAAAACTACTGTAACTCTCTCCCTAATGTGTTGGTTTACTTGTTTTGATTATGAACAATAACTTTGTTTCTACATTTAGTTGCCTATTTAACTTTTCTACTGGAGATTTTTTTCTTGACTAGTTGAAAGTTGAGAGAAAAGGTTGAAGAGTTATTCCGATTTCATCATGATTTCTTATTGCTTAAATATTTTTTATTGTTTCTTCTATTTTTTTGTAAATTTTGTCAGGGATGGTGGTTGTTGAAAGACTGAAATGAAGAAATCATTCTTCAGTCATAAGCTAATTTTTGATAAACCAAATTTAAAACATGAACTGAAATGTGACAAAACAAAAGCCAGTGGCATGACATTACAAAAGGGTTAGGGTTAGTCACACATTTGACATGGTAATCTCCTCCTGTAGGAATAAAGTATACATGAACGTTGGATTGGTTAAAAATTCAGTTTTTATCTGCGATTGGACCTAGAAAAGCAGCTGTTTATGTTAATAGTGTGTTGTGACATTTAAATATCACTGTGACAAAGGATAGCAAATTGATTGCACTTCTCCAAGACAACACAGTTTGTTCAAAATACTGTTCGTCTGCACATACAGTAAATCTTAATGTCAACGAGGTTGTTTTTACCGAGACAATCATGTTTGTCTCATCCAGAAAGCATTTTATTTCTGAATTTCATTCACACAGCTCATTCAGAAACAACCTCAGGTGGCTGTACAATCAGATCTGGCAGCTTGAAACAGCTCAGATTTGTACTGAGACTTGTTCAGTGAATGACTGATTGTACTGTAGCATATCTATCGTGGACTAGAGTCAGAAGAACAGGGACGGCTCAGGGAGAGAGGAGGCAGAGACTGGAGACTGTAGGTTTGCTATGAATGGTACCATGTATTTTTAGACACACACATAAACATACACCATACACCAATATTACAAAAGAATATTTCAATTATTCCAGGATATCCTTTACAAAGATTATGTACAGATGGACGGTTCAGTGAGTGATCCGTCGTATCCGACCCAATATCATCAGCTCATGAATTGTCCATGCGACCCAGACAGAAATGGTTGAATCCGGAGGTTAGTGTTCAGTGATGGGAAGTGATTGAAAGTCTTTGTGTCTCTGGGTTGTAGGACAAATGCAGGTGCATTGATTAAATGAGTCATTAGGCTACAGGAGCCTCCTACCAGCCTGGGCTGAACGACAGGGAGGAGGTGATTCCTTCAGAGAGCTCCAGCGCTTGATTTCAGGTTCGGGCTTAGCTCGCCATCAATCCCTATGGCCTGGATAAAGAACATGACCCGTAGGGTTCTAACATCAAACTGTGTGTACACACAAACTCCAAGTTAAATACCAAAATATCAATAGAACCATAATTGTATTGCAGTTTGGTAAATTAATCTCATTTTAAAGTACTAACATCGTACAATTCATAATACAGTTCATCATCATACGTTAATTCATGAATTTCAATCTAAAGTGCATTTAAGTGCATAATACACCAAAGAAGAAAAAGAAAAACAATAACAAAAGAGCCCCCACGCTGATTAATAATCAGTGTGGTTACGTAACAGAAAAACAAAACAGAACTTTGGCATCGATAGCAGCTGCCAATCAGTTCACCTCATTCATTGAGGGAGGCAAATGCTAACCAACAAACAACTAAAAGGAGTATAAACTCACCGATTGCGACTAAGTGCACCAAATATGCTGCTTATTCGCGGCGTGTTATACTGGCAGTTGGCTTCTACAAATCAATTGATCATATCCAAAGATTAGAACATAACCGAACGACGTTAAAAAGTGAAACCGAAACTAAACATACCCGTAGCGTCTCAATCCAGCTCTCCTGTCATGGAATGTGATAGCTTCCGGGGTAGCGGCTTATAAAGTTTACTGATTGGGTGGTCGCGGTCACATGACCCAAGGCACGCAAGGCACGTCGTACACACGTAACAGGTGAGGCAGGAAAGGAAACAAAAAAAAAAAAAAATAAATACAATGGCCTGAATTGGCAACCGTGTTACAGTACCACGCCTGAATCTTTTCAAATGCTGCACGAACAGATCAACACCAGACTACATCTAAAACTAAAACTGCTGAGCTGGAAAGCCAAAGCTCGAGGCCAGAAGTTGTTGGTTTGGAGGAGAGCACGTTGAAGTCCACTTGCTCCTATTGACCATTAGCGGACACATCGTGAACACAGGCTTCATCTTTCAAGTCAAATCAAACTTTATCTATAAAACAGCACTTCTCATGCATTGTGCAGCTCGAAGCGATTTAACATTCAAAACAAAAACACACAATATTACAGTAAAAACCCAACCCACCCTTTACCCTTCCCACTCCCCTCCGTTAAAACATGACCCCCACGTACAATGAATAATGACTATGACACTCCAAAAAAAAAAAAAAAAAAAAAGTAAGGCTTGGCTCTGCTGTGAGGAAACAGTGTTTGGGAATCTCTTCATACCAGGAGCCAGCCTGGCCAAAGGAGCATCGCCACAGTGCCCCCCCAAACTGGGACTGCAACGGGGTCCACTTCACAGCCGTGAAGCTGCAAAGTTAAACTCCAGCCGCCCCAGCAAGGCCGACAACTGCAGCAACAACCACCAACCGAGCCCTGGCAGAAAAGATCCCCTCAAGAAACAGAAGGACAGCTAACACATCCATCATCCCTCATATTGGTTGTGTTGAGTTGTGGCTCTGTGGGTCATTGGTACCTCAATGGTGGGAACCAAATAAGCAATCTACCAATCAAAGGTCAACCGCTTCAATTTTGTACCACAGCCACCCCAGGAGACAACATTGAATACTTAGCTAAGAAAACGTTAAAATCACAGTTTCTGGTTCTTGGCAGATGAAAAGTAATGACAGAAGCCACATCTGTACAGCCAAGCCTCTGAGGGAACAAAGCAATAAGAGTTACTCTTCATCAGCAGCTAATATGGTAAAGAAATTCCACTTTTTTTCCAGCATTTTCCCAAATGCTAATTTGTTTTCTGATTTGAAGCAGAAGAAGTAAACATGGTAAGCTCTCTGGTCAACATACTGAATAAATCCAAATGAAAGGGAAAAACATGCAAGAGGGTGTACGTTCAAACTCATCCGTGAAATTAGCTAAATAAAAAACAAATGCTACTCTGTTAACTGATGAACTGACAGCGTATTTGCTGTTCATTTTGCACTTGAAGGAAGTAATGCCGCGGTTAGCTTAGCTAAAATTCAATTTAGTCGTCTGCACAGATGAACGCTCTCTGTGTCTGTAATTCTCACTTTTAATGTTGAGTATTAATTAAAAAATAATCTCTTTGGGAAGTGTTTTGTGGATTTAGTTCACGATCAGCGAGAAATAGCAGTAAACAGATTATTTTAATAAGCTATATATGTCTGAATGTAAACGGCTGGCCCGGGACCAGAGAGCCTAATTTCGTTTTATCATGATAAAATGACAATAAAGTTTCCTGATTCCTGATTCCTGATTCCATGATTGAGCTTTTGATTGTAACCGTTGGGTGTTGATGTCGTAGGTGGAATCTTGAAGCATGAGAAGGTCTGGCATACAAGAATGAACGACACCCCCACGGAGAAAGCAGAGTACTCTTGCTGTTGTGTTTCGCAGCTCTGAGTTTAGAACCTTATGTTCTGTGCAGACTGATGTCACACATGTCTGCATACACACAAAAGCAATGTTGCTTTTGTGTGTATGTAGTCATGTGTGTGCATTTATTCGTGGAACTGTACACATAACCATCTATTGGGGTTTGATGTGCTACATTTTTCTTTCTGTGTGCATATGTCTGTGCATGTGTGCACATTACTATCAGGCCCTTAATAATAAACTGGGCCCTATGACAGACTAGTGACCTGTTCAGGGTGTACCCCTCCTTCACCCAACAATAGTCAGGAAAGGCTCCAGCAACCCTGTGACCCTGTAGTGGATTTAGAAAATGGATGGATAGAACTAAACTGAGTAAAAATGCAGTAAAAAACAATTTTTTGACTGTTTCTTCAGTCATGCCGCCATGCGATGGGGTGGCTACCTGTCCAGGGTAAACCCCGCCTTCAACTGACAGTAGCTTAGTATAACTGCATATGCCTGAATAGAAATAAGGGTCCTTTTTTAATGGTTTACTACTCATGGGTTTCTATTGGGTTTACTCTAGTGTTTCATGTTCTGAAATAAAGGTGTTTTAAGCTGGTTTTGTCAAAATATGAAATAAACTTTACACTAGGTTTGCATGTGTCTTTACATTTTCATTTACTGTACTCGGATACCACGTTTAAACACTTTTATTTAGTCGGCCAACTGCAAAACAAGAATTCTTCTTCGTTGACTTTTAGCTGTTTAGCAGTTGTCTAGGCAATCATCCACCCATCCTCTGTATTTTCCTTGTTCACACCAACCACCTTCATGTTCTCTTTCACTACATCCATGAATGTCCTCTTTGGTCTTCCTCAAATCATTTTTTTTCCTGGTAGCTCCAACCTTGGCAACCTTTTGCTAACCCTTTCACCAACCTTTTAATTTGCCCAACCCCTTTTAGTCTGTTTCCTTCATTCCTGCTGTCTGTCATTAAATAACAAAGTTTATACCATGGTCCGGGTGAATACTCTATTCTGATTGGCTGCTGGGTGTGGATTAAAAAGTGATATACCACAGTGATAGACCACGCCTAAAAAAGTAGTTTTGGTCACATAGCATAAATCTTCTGTATCACTGCGCTGGTTTCTCTAAAGATGTGATAAAGCACACTTCGATCTACAGATCCACTGCTGTTGGGTATCAATAATTTTTGGATACGGGAAACCGTTCTTCCATTCTTTACTGACAAAAACACACCGTTTACACAGGGTTGGTAACTCCAAGTCATTGTTACCCTAAGAGTCAGAGTGGAGACACCTACAAAGTCTTTATGTCAATTCTTAGCTCGCTAACTGTTGGGCGTTCTTCTCTGCCCAGCCAACGTCTGTTTGGTTTTAATAGTTTGCCAACACTAAGGTTTTCAAGTGAAGCAGGACAGAAACTGAAGGTGGATGAGATAATATTCTTTATTAGACTAAATACTATTCAGCTAGATGGACTCATTTAACAGAGGTGACCTCTAGAAAACCATGAATGGTCATTTAAGTAAAAAGCGGGATAAAAGCTTTCTCCATTATTTTTCTCTTCTTCTCTAGTTAATGATAAATCCTTGTGAAAGGAAAATAATTCAATCACCTGCATATTTAGTTATTAAAAAAACAAACAAAAAAATAATGTGAGCCTGGATTTTATCTAGTAAAAACAGCTTCAAATCAGACAAGCACCTGACGAATCCTCTACTTCCTGTTTCCTCTTTGTCCTCCAGTGTCAGTGAACTGACCAGATGGCTTTGTGCTCTCCTTCCTCGCTTTCTCTATTAGCTCTTCTTTTAACTACCCCAGTTCATTCTCTTCTCTTTTCAATGCAGATTCATCATAATGAAGGCCCTCCTGTCAAACCTTGCCTGAGCTCAGCTTCCAAAGCCTTAAGTCTGGGTGTCTCATGTGTCTCCTCCCTGAGAAATGAAAAAGAGCCTACGTTCGTACTCGCTGCTCCTCAGCCACCCCCTCATCCTTCTCATGTTCCTCCATATTTTAAGATTCGGCTGGGTTTGCACTTTTTAAAGACGTTAAGAGGGGAATCAGGGAGAACATCACTAGGCAAACTATCTCCTTTTAGCTTCTTTCTGGAATAGATTTCAAACTTTCTTAAAATCTAACTAGACAGAGAATACAATAATCACCATGACAGTAACCCATCTTACATGTTGTAACAGACTTTGAGGTCTTCCTCGATCCTTTGTGGGCTATTAAATGATCTGACTACAAAGTCCAAAGGTTTTTGTGACATTTCTTCAGGGATTGGCAATCGTTTTGAGACAAATTCAGTTGAGAGATTCCCTTTGTAAGACACATAAAACAGCTAATCGTGTCCCAGCTGGAGTCCGATTAGTGTTTAAGGTTGCAGAAAGTGTTTCTTTTATGCTAAAATGCCTGCTTGCACACAGCATGCGTAAAGGAATAAAGTGCATTCGGAAAGTGTTCATAATGTTTCGTTTCTTCCACTTTTTTTTATACTACAGCCCTATTCCAAAATGGATACAGTGGTTCTCTCCATTGGGTTGGAAGGAAAGCGACAAGGCAAAACCATTTTCAGACATCTCCGGAGTTGTTCAGTTGGATTCAGATCTGGGCTCTAAGTTACTCAGGGACATTCACTGAGTTGTTGGGAAACCAGTCCTATGATAAAGTTATTGTCCTGCTGAAAGGCAAACCTCAGAATGAGTTTAAGAGCGATTTTCATTCAGGATGTCTCTGTACCTTCCTTTATCCCTCTATCCTAACTAGTCCTCCAGTTCCTGCTGCTGAAAAACACTCCCCCAGCATGGTGCTGCCACCACCATGCTTCACTGCAGGGATGGCATTGGCTTGGGGATCAACGATACCTGGTTTTCTTCTAAACTAACGCCTTGACTTCAAAGAGTTCCATATTTGAATCATTAGACCACAGACTTATTTCTCTAAGAATCCTTCGGGTGGCTTTTGGTCATTTTTAGGCAGGCTGCAATATTTTACCAAGGAGTGGCTTCCTGACTCGTATAGCATACTCTCCTAAATGGTGAATTGCTATTGAGATAGTTTTCATTCTGGAGAGTTCTCCTCTCTCCACAGAGGAACCGCTGGAGCTCTGAGAGAGTGACCATCAGGTTATGGGTCACCTCCCTGACTAAGGCCTTTCTCATTTATTCACTCAGCTCACATGGCCTGCCATCTCTAGGAAGAGTCCTTGTGGTTCCAAACATCTTCTACTTACAGCTGAAGGTGGCCACTGTCCGCATCGGAACCTTCAAAGCACCGGATATTTTTCTGTAACCTTCAGCCTTATGTCTTGAGACCATTTAGACTCAGAGGTCTACAGACAATTCCTTTAACTTCATGTTTGGTTTGCGCTTTGTCTTACTTTGTAAAGCCCTGGAATTTCTACAGACAGATGTGTGTCTTTCCCTATCATGTCCAAACGACTGAATTAACTACAGTTAAGCTGCTGAATCATCTGGAGGAAAAAGAAAAAGTGTACCTGAGCTCAATGCATAGCTTCACCCCACAGGCTCTGAATGTGATTTCTTAGTTTATTTACTTACTTACTTACTTTTACTACATTTATACCAGTTTCAAATTATTTTTTATTATCCTTATGGAGAGCTGTTTCTAGAATGTTGAGAACATAAATAAATGCAGATCATGTTGTAAAAAAGCTGTCACATAAAAAGTGAAGCACTGTAATTTTCCCAGGCACACTGTCATATTTAAAAAAAACTCTTTTATATAAAGCTAGGTTTAATGTTTGTTTCAAATTGTTATGTTTGAAAGAGTTAGGGATGTCATTTTTTTAATACTATACTAAAATAAAACAGGCGAAAATCTTTTGCGAACGTTTGGATCCACATTATTTGGAATGCAATGGCACCTTTCGAGTAAAAGCGGTATCAGTGGGTGTGGCGGTCCGCGGAGCAGACCATCCGTGAGGCCCACCTCCCTGGAGTTAATTACAACATAACCAACAAGCACTGGAGCCGCTGGTCGCAGCTGGAATTGGACTTTAATTGGAGCAGCCTAAATGGTTTACTGCATTTGCAGGTAAAATTGAAAGTGGCAGCAAAAATCTCGCTGTGAGCTGGGAAAAGACGAATCTGAAATTGAACAGACTGAATCAAGTTTTTCATTTAACGTCAACCTGACAACTTTTTTCACATCATCATTAATGACATTGGGTTAGTTACATTGTGTCTGGTGGAGCCGGGCGGCTCGCTGTCTTCAACAAAACCTTCCCTTTGGTTTGCTCTCTGATTAATATAACTGTGGAAAGCATCAAGCTGTAATTTGTTAAATGGAGGCTAATGGTTGGGTGTGCTCCCTCCTGACTTGGTTCACTCTCATGTTAAGTGGGTAATTTAAACAAATTTTCCAGATAGCAATGGTTAACACTCCATTACAAACTCGACTGCTCTTTCATCGTCAACCCTTAACCTTTTGTAACACATCACAGTTTGGATATTGACTAAATGACCATTATTTCTTTCTCTGAATTAATAAAATTTCATTGCTCATCCATTTTTTAAATTTTTTAAATTTTTCTAAAAAATGTGTACCAACAGTGACATTCTGACCAGATTCCATCGGCAATGTAATAACCATCTTGTTCATCTGCGGGTTTAACTCACTGTCACCGAGCACCCAATCAGAAGACGTGTCACTTTATGTGATCGGCAAAAAAAGTCATGACGGTGGTGTGGCGTACGACCATCAGGCATTCTCTAACGAAACTATCTTCACCTCCCCCCAGTGGCAACGTTTTAATTAGTGTGTCCAACATAAATGTCTGGAGTTTTGACCTAACACTGCATCAGGATAAATGGGTTAAAGTGTTGTTTTTTTATAGCTTGTCATGTGAAACACTGATTGTGCTACTGTATGAGGATCTGCCCCACTCAGTACTTTGGAGGTTTTGGTGCTTCTATAATGTCATATTCAGTTCATTTCACTGGCCAGTATCCTGCTGGAATTTTCCACAAACCTATTTATCCTGCGAACAAATCTGATGTAACAGTCTTTTACGTGGATCTGCCGCTGCAGCTTCTCACATCTGTGATCATCTGCATTTCTCTCCCCAGGTTCTTTAGCACAATCATAATGAGCTGCTGTACTTCTGTTGTATTGTGTGGGCATTGCTTTCCGCTATGTAAAGACCCTGAACAGACAGTAGTGTGTGTGTGTGCTTCTGAATGGAGAGATGAAATATGATAACCCAGTTACAGAGGTGTGTGCTGCCACGATAAAAGAGAAAAAATATCCATTCCTATCTGCCGGGACTGTCGAGGGGATTCAGCCTTATTTGTAAAGCACATTTCAAACACAGATGCTATATAAAGGGATTTGCATGTGCAAAGACAGGTTACAATCTTAGATAAGTGCCAGAGACCTGGGCATAATTTAGCAGAGGTGACATTGGGACCATGGCAGTTGTTTTGGAAGAATTCAATTTAAATTGTAAGGATGTGGGATTTCTTTGACAACAGGTGCTTTGGGAAAAAAAGTCCTCAGAAAGAAACTTAAACATTAAAGAGCATTACAGTTTAATGAGGCAGTAACAGAAACTCCTTAAATTCCTAAAATGATGATCTAATGATGCTGCATGCTAGCTTTACAACACAGTCTATCATAACTGCCCTTACAGGTGGATACGGGCAAACACAGGTGACCTGCATAAAAAAATTAATGTTGTAGACCGCCCAGTGAGCTGTAGACTAGCCCGTAAAGCCAAAACGTTTGTCTTTTTTTTTTTTTTTACAGGCATGCAGTAGGCGGCCGGTCGTGGTGGAAACTTATACAACATGTATAAGTGTATAAGGTGCGTCGAACAGATTTTTCACTGTTTTTTTCAATCCCTACCAAATCCAGCAAACTGCAAGAAGCCCGTTAGTGGTGTTCAGGTGATAAATGCGCACTCCTCGCTGCCGCCTGACTGTTAGAAAGGAGGAAATGAGACATTCAGAGTGACCTTTGTGTTGACATCCTACTGGCACTTACGTTCACATCCCGCGCGTGCAGCATTCATGCACGGCCAATAAGGTGCCAGAACTTGCACTATTGTGGCCTAAAAACACCTTACAACAGCATCACCTGTACGTCAAAAGTGCATTCAACTTCCATTATTTGATAATGGTTCACGGCTAACAAATCAAAATAATTTTGGAGCCTAAAACTACAGAGGACCTTTAACATTTTCATCCTCCAGGGACTCCACATCTCCATGGTGATAAATAAATAATAAATAAATACATTTTACTTTAATTATCCAACAATGGGGAAATTCTTCTCCGCATTTGACCCATCCCCTGGTGGAGCGGTGAGCTGCAAACGAGCTGCGGTCGGGAGACGACAGCTGGCTGAGGAGAGCGGGGATCAAACCACCAACCCTTAGGTTGTACGACCTGCTCTGTGTGCAAACATGTACGTGATTTTTGTAGGATTTTACTAAATTGCGCTTTTTGATTAAATGGATACATTACTTTATTTTCTCTCTCTAGATACAGCGGTCTATATTTTCCACTTCTTTTTGTAAAATGTATTCTTTTTAATGGTTCTAATAAAATCCTTTTATGCCAAACATGTAGCACCAATATATTTTTTCTTTCTCCTTCTCTTCAAGTGTTTTTAGTCTGTGGCCATTTTATGTATTTTATTTTGATTTGATCTGCAACCTCTGCCTAACTTACAAAGAATGAATAGCTTTCAAATTTTAATGAGCATTTGTTCATAAAATTTTTTTTAAATAATATTCACAGCCAAACCTGTAGCATCCATTTTTTTTTGTTTTTTTTTGCCTGCAGGTATGCAGCTCAGCTTGATCAAACCAAACCAAAGGAACATCTTGAATCACACCAGTGTGGAGAGTAAAAACAAAAATACATATTTTTTAATCCATATTCAACATTCATGAACAGTGTTGTGGCCTTGAAGAGCACTTAACAAGCAGTAAAAAGAAAAAATATTATGCACCTTTATTAATGGAAAGTTTAACTCCTTTGGCTCTCTGTAGGGTTATTCACAGATATTTTGAATTTCTGAAAACACCAGAGACAAGGTCATGTCTCAGCTTTGAATAGACTATGAAGTTGTTTAATCCAGAGATGCTGTACACAGCAAATCTGCAGCAAACGTGTGTCAAGGCCAGCTGCCCTCAGCAAACATGGTAAAAAAACGGAAACGTATCTATCACTCGTAGGTTTCTTGAATTCAAAGTGTTTTATACTTCAAGAAAAACATGTTATTTAATAAAAAGACAAATATAAAATAATTCTTTGTATCCTTGGATTTCTATTCTTCTTTCAGCTATACGTAAATTATTTCAAATGTAGGCAAAAGGCAAAATAGTTTTGGTACACTGATAACAAAATGCTGAATGTAATACACAGAAATATCCTCATAAACATGATGAATTGCACCAAATTACCATTAAAGCACTCCAGCGTTGTAGATTGATGTTGGCAAAAAGCCATCACCATTTCCCACCTGGCAAAGCAAACAGTTGAGATGAGGAGAACCACAGATGGAGTCTGAGTGCTGGTGTTTCAACCAAACTTTAAATAACTAGGAAGAATGGGTTGTTAGCAAAATAATCATCATTTGGTTAAACATTAGTTTTAAAATGTTGTGGAAAAATAAAACGTTAAAAATAAAAAGTTAATAGGCTGTAATGATAACAATTATTATTACATTGAAAAATATCCATTACAGAGCAAAGTTCTTCAGAATTAAATCAACTGTTTATTAATTCTACTTCGAAAAACTGATGATAAAAATCAATACATAAAATATTTTATTCAACGCTGAATGAAAATAATAAGGACACAGAAGTAGTCGATATACACGCTACAGGAATGCAAGAGGCAAGTGATGAGGATGTGAGATCTAAAACAACAATAAAATGATTTTTTCCCATCTCATAAATGATTTAGGCATTCAGTAAACTATCATTTTTTTTTCTTTCTTCTTTTAGGGTTAGCCCATCCTCGCCATTCCAGGCCTTCATTTATCAGTTTGATGACTTTACAGTTTTACATTTTCTGCCCTTTGTTGTAAAGATAAATCATAGGAATCTGCACATCTGTTGGCATGTGGGCTCAAATTCCCAATAAAATCTGGCAAACGCATGTTCATTTGTTTTATATCATCCATCTTGATAAACGCTCACATGAGCTACAGTGGCTTGTTACCACGGCAAATATGCTCAAAAATCCTTATCATTTGTTCTATATTGTATTTTAAACTCAAGCTGCAAAAATGAGAGTCCTCTGCTTTTTCTACTTTAACCTGCATCACAAAACATTTACAGAAATGGTGGATTGCAATTTATGACATATATATATAGAGAGAGAGAGAGAGAGGGAGAGAAAAAGAAAAAAGATAGAGATACGTATATATATATATATATATATATAGTTACAATAATTTTATCGATATACAAATCCTAATCATACAATCATGCACAAAGGGGTCATACAATATACACCTTATGTGTGTGTCAGAAGATTCATAACTCTTTGCACAGAAAACTGTCAAAATACAAGAAGTCTTCAGCTCAATCTGTTTATTCTATGGAAGCTGATTATGTAGCATAAATAAAAAGCAAAGTCAAAACCAGAATGCTTTTTCATTTAAATGAAGCTGCATTTTTGACTATACAATGAAAAAGCAACCACCAAAAATGCTTTTTCATTTTCCTCAACACAGCTATTCTGTCACAATTAAAATTAAATGAAATGGTATTACATTTACTTTAAGACGTTCTCTGGTAAATGTGTAAGCAATTCATTTAGAAATGTCTAATTGATAATTAAAATGGATTAACAGAAATGCTTTTTAATTTTCAAATGTAGCTGCATTTTTTGGATTCGTGACTAAAAAGAAAAGCAACATTTAAAATACTTTTACTTTATACTTTAAAACCGCTTTATTCTGTGTTTATAATTAAAACTAAAATGCAAAGAGGGGATTGCATTTTAACATCCACCTGGGCGCACTTGTCACAATATTCATTTCAAAAAGCATTAGCAGAGGGAGGGCATGACGCTACTGCTTATCCGCTTGTCCGGTTGCTGACTGACGACGCGCCACACGCACCAGGAGCAGACTGTGTTAGCGGTGAGACGAGGGGCTCAGGATGCTGTGAACTTCTGATGAGTTTCCAGCAACTTCTCAGACTAAGTAGCCGCATGTCCGCCTATGCTCTCCTCCCGACGAGACCGCCGACAAGCTTTGTTCTTCGGACCGGGCCAGCTGCCTTCACATAGCGTGGAGCTAAGCCCGGCGATCGCTGAAGGAGGAATTTTGCCATGGATCTATAAACCATCATATGAATTTGTGTGAATTTACCAGAGAACGTCTTGAAAATGAAATGACAAATACCATTTTCATTTTAATTTTAATTGAGTGACAGAATAAGCTGTGTTGAGGAGAAATGAAAGCATTTTGGTGGATTGCTTTTTCATTATATTTGAGTCAAAATGCAGCTTCATTTTGAAAATGAAAAGCATTTCTTGGTTTTGACTTTGCTTTTTATTTATACATAACGCCTATTATTCATTTCTGACAGAATAAGTAAAAACAAACAAGCCTTTATTTCTGTTCCACTATTTTCTCTTTCTACTTCTGTTTAATTTATAAATGCTAAACAACAACATACAGTACAAACAAAAATAACTATTTGGAATTCCTAGCAAGTCTGCGAACTTGAAGTTAAATAAAAATTTGATTTTTTTTCATTTCAGTTTCTAAAAGGGCTGTCTTTCTTAAAAAAAGTAAATATCCAAAGCCATATGTTTTAATGTATCATTGCTGGTATTTAATGGATTGTCCATTATCTCTCTGGTACCTGTTTTCTTCTTGATAAGAGCTTATCAAAACTACTTTATGCAAAGCTGAATACAAAAGTAAAACAACAAAACATCAACCCTTTGGGATGTGCAACCTTTTTCTAAATCATTATTACAAAAGGACATTACAAGTTATTTAATATTTTAACAGGAAATAATCATTGAGTTTGCTATAGGAAATGAGTAAGCATGACATTAACATTCTCTTGACAAACCTGCTGATAAACAAAAGATTAAAAGGCTGAAATAAGGTCTTTCTGATCTGAGGCTTAATTGTGAGCATGCCTTTCTTAACGAGCAGCAGAATTAACTGAATCTCACGCACTTGGTCAGTAGCTTGAAGCTACATGATCACAATCCTTTCTGAGAGTAAAAGTGATGTTATTTTACATGTTAAACTACAAGAGATGTAAGATGTATATATATATATATTCCAGGAGCAGAATTTTTTTTTATCATTTTGGTGACCATTTCATAGCTAAGACAGGATTCTTAGAAGTTTCAGTCTAGAAACCTTTTGGCACAATATTGATTGGCATACAAAGTCTTTCCAGGTAGACCTTTAAGAAGTGGGAACACAAAGGTTGGTAGTCAATATAAATAATATGAATAACATCAAGAAATCAAAAGGAGTAAAATGCTGATAACATTCTAACGAGCGGGTACAAACACTTTGCTTTTTTCTCTCTTAATAATCAGAGATAAAAAGGTATCACAACTATTTAAAAACATGCTCTTTAAGGTCATAGTTAAGTCAAAAAATAACTTATGACTAAATAAAACAAATTTTGTTCCTGGTTTTGTTTTTAATCTTTAAAATCATGGCTTAAGATGAAAAAGCAATCATTGACAGAGTTCTGCCCATAAAACAGTTTCTGCTGCAATGCAATCTCATGTATCTTTGTTTTCACTTTTATAAAACCTATTTCATGTTTATTTTTGTGTTATTAATAATGTTTTACTGCTGTCCCAGCCAAGGCAGCCTGGTAAAAGGAAATGATTTGTCAAGTCATTTAAAATGTTCAATTTAATGAATGACTAGACCATTGTTATTACAAGCTGCAGAAATGAAAAGCTATTTTTGAACGGTAATATTGTTTATTCATGTTTTACAGTTGGATCTGTTCACCATAGAACGACAGTGAGTAAATGCAGTCTGCTTCTCCAGTCATTAACTGACGAACTGACACACTCAATTAATTTTATTTTTGAACGATATAACAATTTTACCATGGGATTTATCATTTTCATCTGCACCATTTTAACGTTTAAGGTTTTAACAAACAAATGCCAAGAACGTCATCTAAATCTGACAAGAAATGAATTAATTTTAATTAGTTGAATGTTTATGTTTGGCACCCTGTGAGTCAGTGCTGACATTAATCTTTTAACCTACTTTACGACCCACTCCGATCTTTTCCTAGGACATTGTTTTTGTAGAGAGGTAAGTAAGCCTGCCTCAATTTCCCATCATCCCTTTGTTTACACTCTCTCACTAGACTACAGCTCCTCATAACCCCAAACGGTGCAATATCCCCTAGTGTATTTTCTACATGACACATGCAATTTTTTCAAACAGCATTTTTTCATCACGAATTAAGTTAAAAAATACTCACAAATGCAAATTTAATCTATTTTTTTATATATATATTTATGTCCATCAGGAAAATGCCACAAGAACATGTTAAAAACAACAAAAACATATTTTTTATCAGAGCGGATGTTAAAATGTACAAATCTAGAAGCTGAAAGCTCAATACATTTGTTTTTACTAATTCAATTAAACATATTTACCAATACGAAGCCCATCGAGAGGACTGTTGTTGAGAATTTGGGCTATACAAATAAAATTGAATTGAATTGAGTTGAATATTTACATGTTTACTTAGAAGCAAGAATATTTTCTGAAATAATAATCCTGAAAATGTAAGTCTGTGGTTTTTGTAGTAAAGCATTTGATAAAACTGGTGCCACCTCACAGGGATTAAAATACTTCAACTGGATTTCTGAACCCCACGATTATGAGGATCACTGTGCAGACAGGCCATCTTATCATAAATGGGTTCTGGTCTGGAATAAGTAGTGGATGAATTTAGGACTCAACAACAAGGAGACTGCAATGTCAAACTGCTTTGGTCCGGAAATGCATTATAGTGTCCTTCAAAGCAGCGAGTTTGATGTATTTAAATGTCACATTTTTCTCAGAACGGATTAATGCAGAGCAAATGTGCACTCTCCAACACCATCAACGTTGGTTTTTGTGGGCAAAAAGAAAAATACACTTTCTAAGGGTATATTCACTGGCCTTGCAGGACAAATACCGTCAATTTTATTAGATTTTAAAAACTGTTGTTTGTCTGTTTATAATAAATAGAATAAAAAAGCAGAATTACATTAATAAATTGCAAAGACAAATTCACTTTTTACTTATATTGTCTTTGCGAGGTTAAATAGCAGAGTTTTAAAGACTTTATGACCATTTCATGGTCTTTCAGTGACCCATGGTTGACGCAGAATGCCTTGTAATGAAGGAGTCACCTCTGGTGGATAATGTGTTACTCTGTCATGGTAAGCATTTGTTGAAGATGTATATATATATAGAAAAGACAGGCTCCAGTGAGTAAATTAAGGCCTGTGTCTCAGAAGTGTGTGACTGGATATATGACGTCTATTACCCAAACTGAGACCCTTTTATGTGACCCTCATACAGTGACTGAGACACCACTATATCACCATGCAGCACGCATGAGCTGGTGGGCCCTGCTTGCAAATTTACTGCCACTGCCAGTATATGTCTTGCTATTTCATTATACTAATATATTCTGCCATGGTTGTAAGGAGAGATAAAGTGAAGATCTGCTGCAGATATGACTCCACAAGACACCCTTTCCTCCTCTACCAGTAAAGGGTGCTGCACTAGCATGTGTATCTCTTAGTGCTTGATCTGCTTTATTTCCTTTCCTTTGTCATGTTTTCACCTGTGCTCCTCTTCCTCTGTTATTGGAATATTTATGGCCAAAACCTGCCAGAAGTAGGAAAGGGACTAAAATGTTTTCTGAAGGTCTTCTATTTTGGCCCAACCCTCCCTCCTGAACATCCACGGAAACTCACCAAAACATAAACAGATCAGGCTGAAAAACATGTTCATACATTTTCCACCTTGCTCCCAAGAAGGTGATGATTCCTGCACTGTACAACACATTTTCCACTAGCGCTTACCTGACCGATGTGAAATTAAAGAAAGGAAAATTGATCTTTATTGATTCCTTTCTTTATTGATAGTGGGGTTCAGAAAAATCCAGTTGTCAAGAAGTAGATGTAGACATTTTGTTTTATGCATCTTTAGACAAAGAAATGATATGTTCATGAGCACTTTAAATGAAACAAATGTAACTGTTACTATGGCCTATACCACCTCATCATGGTTGATATTTTGACTCCAAAAGTCAAGTAGGACCTTTACGCCACGTTCACACCATCATCTATTATGCACATTCAAGTGATGTGTTTTTGTGCAGAATAGATTAGTGTGCACTGAGAACCAGCATTTATTAGTCTATATTAATGTTAAACAGCAGTCCCAGACAAGCCCCCAATTTTTCTCACATCTGACGTTGTTACATAAGCTAAAGATACCTTGAGATAAAGATACTTTATTGATCCCAGTTTGGGAAATTGTGTTGTTGCAGCGTCCGCATTCATGGTGATACAAATGTACAGTAGAAGCATAGGTTTAAGAAAGAAAGAGACTTTATCTGGTACAAAGTTTTAACAGTTTGTTTGGTTCGTAGACAAAGTTCCTACTGCATATGAACATGTCGTTTTTCTTACCCACTTACTATAAAAATTGCAATCTATTTTTACATCACATAAATCTGTGCAGTTGCCCATATGGCAGAAACTAAAGGGGCATAACATCAGCAACTTATTTATGCATGCAACCAGTGAAAAGAGAAAAACTCACATCGGTTACATCGGTTTATCTCTGTATAAGGGGACAGTTTGCTGAAGGAACTGAAAAATGTCAGATTACATCCAGAACTGGAATAGCAAACACGATGCCCAACTGGCCAAATGTCCGACTGTCTCTGTGTTAACTGAAAATAATTTAGTATCTACAGCAGTTTTGAGTCTAATCAGGGAGAAATTAGAGACTAAACTAAATCAGTTAAGCACACTCTTACCTGTTGGCTTTGCTCTCTTCTGAGCAGGTTATCATCCTTGTCAAGTTTAGTTATTAATTTTTGTTTACAACCAGAACAAACCAGAAAAAAGAGACTGCTGGTATACAACAGGATATACAAATAGCTAAATTGATTACTTTCAAAGATATGTCAGTAAAACAAATCCACAAAATGAATCAATCCCAATAATCTATGATAGAATTGCATTAAAAACAAAAACAAACCTGTACTATTTGAAAAACAAATGTGCTTGAAAAAGATTACATCTTATTTGGCAACAACTGACAACACATTAACTTTCAGAGGTAACAGAGTTATACCACCCTTATAAAGACATAAATACAACAAAATGTTGGCAATTGTTTTACTTCAAAACAAAATCATATTTAGAGAATAAATGAAGCTTTAAAACTGAGGGCTCTAAACTCAAGACCTTTTACTTTGGATTTTAATTTATAATCAGAGAAATTTACCATCAGCAACATTATAATTTACAAGGATTTTTTCACATATCAGCTTCTGCTAACAATAATTTGAACCAAAATTATGTTTAAAATAGGAATAATGGAAACCAATGTAAATGTAAAGTTAAGATCCCAATATAATACAATATATAACAAGATAATTTTGTAGAAAATCGTAGCCTATTTTGTAATTTGATGTAATCGGTAGTTCTTCACAAAGTTGAGATAGGTTGACATTTACCCCTCACTGATATCCATGTCTTTGGAAGGAAAGTCTAAGAGTTTAGAAAAAGAAGGTTGTACCATTCTTGTTTGATGAAAATGTGACCTTTATTATCATGATTTTAATAGAAAGGCTTTTTGGTTGGTGAAAAATATCTGAACACTTCTTAAACATATCTAATTATTATTGGATACAATTCAAAGTTCAACACTTCTTTGCTTAAACATATAAGAATTTTTCTCTGAACATAAGTCAGCACTGATGTTTTCTCTCATGTACCACCTGAATGTTTTATTGACACGAACACACTTCTATACCATGCTCTTCCTCACACCTGAGTACTGGCTTAGGTTTAGGTTTCTTAACTGAATTTAGTTGGCAACAACGCAATAACACTTAATCAGTTTTGTACTTTTCTGCGACCTCCAAAATATTCCCAGACAGCCACTGCCCGATCCAAAAAAACTAACAAAAAAAGATAGTTCAGTCACGGTTTAAACTTGAACTTTTTCTTAAAACCTCTGGGGCCATTTCCTGGCATGTAAAAATGCGACTGCTACCTCCCAATTACAAAGGCAACTGTGTGCCCATCTGCCAAATAGCTGAAAAACTTGCATTCAGGTTGCAGTGTGGAGTCATTTTGGCGTTGGTGACCATATTCTCAAGCAACCAGGTTTAAATGAGGCTAACACAAATACAGTTTGGATTCTTGTTCACCCTAACCTATTTAAAAGGATAACATTTGAGGTATTTGGTATGTTACGGCCCCAGGCCTTTTGGTGTGTATGTGTGTGTTGTGTATGTGTGTCGTGTGTGTGGTTGTGTGTCTTTTGCAGAAGCCTCCCCCACATCAGTTGACTTCACCTCCTGCAGGAGATCATTGCAGCTTTTTCCCTCCTCCAATCACCAGGCTGGGCGGGAAGCATAAAAGCCTGGAGCAGCCTATGTTCCAGTGGGCAGCTGAATTTCTGTGAAGAATCTGTTTGATCGGCTGACCCCCTGTTGTTGGACTTGGCGTTAGAGCCTGTTGGAAACTGCCTGGTTTTCCCCTCTGATTGTGAACTGTGTTTTGGACTATGTTTTGTATTTTAGTGATGTCTATCTAGTTAGATTTTCTTTTGGTTATTTATTGCATTAGTGCCTGAGCATTTAAGTTTGTTACCTTCTTTACTTTTGCAGCTGTCATTTAAAATAAACGGCTGCACTGACAGCCATTCAACCCTTACCGGCTTAATACTATTTCTTTATGTTACCTATTTTCTGAGGACTCTGACAACTTCTGATTGGTCAGACTGATGACATGTGATTAAGCCACCAAGAATGATTGGTGGAGACAGTTAAAGGGGCGGAACTTTTCCGCAAACAGCTGAAGCTGCAGCTAAAACGCTGTACCGCCATTCTTATCAAAATGTCTTTAATAGAATCAAATAAAGACAAAGAAGAAAATAAAGACAAAGAAAGTCTTTTACGATCTTTCATATTCCTAACTAGTCAGTGTTTTATCAGGGCCTGTTTGGATGAACAAAGAGCTGATATCTTGCAGATGGAAAAGGTTTTTAGATCAGGTAATGAGGGCATTTTCCCACGGCACACTGGTTGAAAACACTGCTCTAAAAAACTTATACCAAGTTATACCACTGACCTGAGCTAATTCATCTGGTTAGCTGTATGATACTCTTGCAGGTGTTTCCTATGAGCAGCTCATGTTTTTACAACCATGTTTTACCCCTTCCTGCTCCTCTGCTATGGTCTCTGCCTAACTACATATTAAAAGTCTCACTTTCAGCATGTGATTGTGAGGTTTTCGTTTCTTATTTCTGAAGTAGGCATTGCTATGAGATTCTTCCCTTATATGTGTCTCAATCCTTGTGTGGTTTGTATCACAGTTCTATTTCACCTATTATTTATGACTCCTGATTCATAATGCATGGCAAGGTGACATTATTCAGTTGGATTCCCACAGAGAGATGAATTCTTTGCTTTACAGGACAGAATCATCATTAAAATTCAAAGTGTTGGCTTTGACAAGTGATGACATGACTGCAGGGTAAAGTTTGAAAAGCTTGTGCACAAATGTTCAGTGTTACTGCAGATGAGCATGTATCTTGCACAAAGTCCTCACAAATATTGAGTAATATATGGTGAAAATCCATATATTCTAACTTAAGAGGAGACATGGTTTGCATGATTTACGTGGAAGGGAACGAGCTCACGGCATGCCTGCTCTGTGGTTTAACAAGCCAGGTCCCACCTGTCATTATAGACATCTCTAACATGCAAGAGATTTACCACTGTAGGGCTTTTGAGTTTATGTGGGACAAAATGCCCTGTTGTAACGGTTGTAAACATGAGAGGACTTCTGCATGCATATGTCAACTGAAAATCTTTAGATGTCATTTTTGTTGGTATTGATGTATCAAGAGGTAATTCTGCTGTGGCGAGAACTGGAGTACACTCCCAGAAGACTGATGTATTAATTTATTTTTATTTAGCAGCACTGGATTAACCCCTTTAGCTTTGATTTAGCTGTGAGAATGTAGTTTCATGTTGGGGATAATTGTAATATCATGAAGTTAAAAAATAATAGTGTGCACCACAAAGCCAGTAACATGCACAGGCACTCGCACGGGTGCTGCGATTTTTGGGTTGTTCGTGATCGTGGAGGGTTGTAAAGAGCAGTGGCTCACCTTAAGAGACATCATGAAAATCAAACTTACCATTGTTGTGTGTGTGGCAAGTGTATCATGGAGTGTTTGTAAGGCTAATGGAGGTTACACAAACTTAAGACGTACGGGTGATGAAGTTGAAAGGTACCCTTACACCACACTCAGCCATTGTATGATGTGACTACTGGTCCCTGACTGACTGCACACAAAATGCCTCATATGCATGCATGTGATACACAAGTGCCCATAGGATGCCTGTAGGATGTCCACACAAACAAACTACTCTCTGGTCGTCTACTTTCTTCATTCCTGACATTCAGGGCTGCAAGCAAAGTGCAAAAAATGTGCATGAACATGTTTGCTCTTTAGCATTTTTAAACCTTGATTTTAGGTTTAGGTTTTAGGCCCATACAGCTTTGTCCATTTTCCACCCGAAGATTGGCTGTATCTACCTGTAAGGGTAGTTGTGACTAAGGCTTTAGTCATTGACTCTTAAAAAAAGTACTCTGCTACTATAGGTCCGCCCTGGTAACCTATGCTGCTCACCTGGCACAGGTGTGCTGCACCTGTTTGATGTGTTGTATCAGGTCATTTTTACTCAACAGCTTTATTGAGCAGTGGTGTTTAAATTTGGAGGTTGGCCGTGGTCCAGATGTTGAATCCTGATAATATTGATTAGCGATGCTGAATCTGATACTTCCTCTGTAACAGACAAGCCTCTGCCCGAAAGAGATCTCTATCTTTGGGATGAAATTCTTCTTTTAGTGAGACTTTTGGGCGTCTAGTAAAAAAAAAAAAAAAAAAAAAAAACATGATTATCATGATATTAAGAAAATATATTAGAACTGTTGGTATTTTTGCAGTGGTCATATTGATAGATTTTGCACTGATATAATGGATAGCAAAAAAAAAAAAGTACGGGCTGAACAAATGTGACGACTTTAAGAAAGAAGATCGGGACATGGAAAAGATACAAGCTCGCTGCTTCTCTCCATTCTGATGCAACACTGGCAGAAGACTAGATCCACATATGTCTTTGTTTTCCTCGTCTGAGCTGGAATCTGGATCAAAACCGTACGGCTGGATTGCTACGATATTGCTCGCCATTTTTGTTGCACCGGTAGGTTGGAGGTGTGAAGGGCTGTAAGCAAGCAGGAGAGCTGGTAAATAGATGGGTGACAGGAAGGGGAAAGGGGGACGGGGTTGCGCTGCACTAATGGTCCCGCCCACATCCCATTGGCAAATTTTGAATAAACTCCTGCCTCTTTGCAGAAACTATGTCCTGGAAAACAGCACCTTTTTTGTTGACAAAAAGCAGCATAATCATGATTTAAAGACCACTGGATACATTAAATCCTCAGTCTGAAGTAAAATCATTTCATGTGTCAAGTGTTTCTTAAACTAAAAAAAACATCGACGCGATGATGTCACTAAAAAGATTTTGTCTTTGATTAGAAACCATGATAACTTTGCAGAGTAGTTCAAACCAGGATTCCAGCACTGAAAGAGTTGTCATGAAAGTGACAGTTGGTTGAATGTTTGGCATTCAGAGACTTCCCCCAGTCTTTTGCCTCCAGGTGAAGGATATATCCTCCTCAGAGGGGATCAGCGGGGGGACGGTGGGGCGCAGCAGGTAGCAGTGCCAAGCCCGTCTGTGCCATACTCCCTAATTAATCCACAGCTGTGAGGCTCCTGGAAAAGCACACATCAGTTTCCGGCTAGAAACTATTAGGAAAGACTGCAGCAATATGGCTGGATGCAGTGAGGTTAACAGAGGAGTGATTAGCCCACTTCTGTAATGAAGCTGCAGACACAATTTTACTTATTGCTCAATGCAAACAAATGGAAAAGTAACAGCTACATCTAATTAGAAGACTTGGAACAAAGACTGCTTGCTGTTTATGACGATTTGACTTCATCAAACCAAAAGTTAAAGTCTTTGACTTTGGACCTTTAATTGACTTCATGTCTTTATCATTTAGAGTTCAACGGTCATTTATTGTTTAATAAATAAAAGATCAAAGTAATATCAGGGCTCATAAGTACAAAATTATGCTTGAAAGAGAGGTCAGGAATAAGTGTTAGGAAAAAAAAGGTGACCGCAGCTGAGTCTGCAGGGGGCACTAATTAATAGTTAGCTTGTTGTGCCAATAGCACAATTTCAATAAAAAAGGCTTGGTGTTGGACTTAATGGAGTATTAGGGCCACCATAAAATAAAGAATAAATATGAGAAAAAAGTTGTAAGTGTGATTTTTTTTCTTTAAATCATGAGAAAAGTGAAAATCTTAGAAGAACACTGTCATAAAATTAAACAAACATAAAGTTGTACAAATATTAGCTAACAGAACATTTTAAGGGAAAACAGTTCTAATTTGGAAAAAAAGGTCATACTTTTTTGAAGATAAGGTTGTATTTTAATGAAAAAATGTTGCAAATTTACAAAAAATAGTGAAGCAGATTAAGCGAGACGCTTGAGCATTATGGGATGTATTTATCATTCAAGAAATCAAACATGTAGTCTTTGTTCGTCTAACATTTTAAAGCTAAATGTCATTTCTTTTGAAGAAGACATTTGACAAAGAAGCATAACTTGTAAAAGTATGTCTTTTTGAAGCATACATTCATAACTTTTTCATGATTGTACAACTTTATTCTCGAAAAATAGTGGCTTCTAACTATTGTGGCCCTTATACTCCATCTTAGTTACATTATTAATATAAATATTTTGATGATTTTTTTTTCACTCTTTACAGAGTATGCTTCTGCATTTTTGAACGTACACAGTTTGCTGGAAACAAAAAAGAAAAAATGAATCAGATTTTATGAGGGTGCCATTTATCTCCCTCATCAAGCAAAGTGTTTGAAGCATTTGAAGAATAGAAAAAGTGAGGACAAGTCTCAGCAAATGGTGAAAAGCAGTCCGTGTGTTGTGAACAGTATTTTCTTCCTGGTAAATATGCAAATAAGCAGCTGCTGTTATCTGTGAACAAAGAAACCATGATGCATCTCCTCTTCAGAGCCTGCGAGCTGTTTGTACAAAAGAGAACAAAACTTTCCCCTCAACGTAACCTTCACCAGGCTTTTGCTACGATGCGCTCTCCATTCTGATGGAGACCCATCAAGAAAACACGCAAGAATGCAGATTTTCCAAAGAATTGATAAGTGAAGGTATTGTCTGAAAAGTTCTTAAGAGTTTTATAAATTACAAAAAGATTTTTGGAATTGGATCTAATAAATCCAATAAATTATACAATAGTTTAAAATATAAACTGGAATCTGTGGTCGTCTTTGAACCCGACGCCTTCTCATTATACACACATCTTGTCCTTTAAGCATTGAAGGAAAACTGCAATTACTTTTCTTTTTCACTGAAATTATATTTTTAAGTTCAGCAAGTCTGACAGCTAAAGGAGAACGAGACTTTTAGGAAAGCACAGTGCTGAATAGAAACCTTTTTTTCATTCCTCTCCCTTAATGATGAATAATAACAGGTTCTAGTCGTACTACTGACTCATGCAATTAAACCACTGCTCTGTTTTGTGCTGCCTCAGCACCGAAAGCTCAAAGTTTTAGATATGAAAAAGTTTAAATTGGTACCAACAGTTTCTGTGCTGCTGTTATTGACAGTTTTAAGACTGCATTCATGCAAAACAAAACGGTTTTTGTGTGTTACGTAAAAAGCAAACCAAGAGTCTCTGTTGTTCTAGCCAGTCTCTGGACGTCAATCCAGTGGAGAATGTGTGGAGCTTCCATGTTGCCCAGCAACAGCCCCCAAAACATCCCAGAGAAGATCATGGAAGAATAAACCTAACATCAGCTAGAAAGAAAACCTGCTAAGACCTACATGATACCTTTGACCTCTGCCATTGCCTTAGCCAAATGCCATGTTGTGTTTTGTCCAGGTCCGTGGAGACTCATAAAAGAGGAGCGGCCTAAGGTGAGAACAGGTGTGTCTTCCTGTTTCTTGAGGTTCAGTTGGCCACATCAAGGTCAGTGGGTTTGTGGAAGAGTGTCCGCCCTGTGACTGGAAGGATGTGAGTTCAAATCCAGGTCAAGTCATACCAAAAACTCTAAAAATGTGCCTCCCTGCTTGACACTCAGCATTAAGGGGTCAAACCACCTAACGGTTGCCGAGCGTGGCCGTGTCTGCAGCTCCCCCAGGGGAGGGGTCAAATGTGGAGGACAGCTTAGTGTGCTTTAACCTTAACTTTAAGGGACATCATGAAAAAGGAATGTTCCGGTGCTGTGTCCGGGAAGCATTCTAAAATTAATGGAAGCCACTTGTCCTCGTGACAAGTCTCGGTTGAGACTGTTGTATGGTGCCCTTGCATCACATTCTAGTCGTTTAGTAAGGTGTGAGTGCATTCTTTTATTGAAAACAGTAAAAAATCTTGTACGACAGACCTGTCTCTCACCTTCTTCACTCTTACTTACCCTTGGATCTTGTATAAGTGTTCACCATGACCTGTCATCGTAGTGTCTCCAAATTCGGACGTTACTTCGTGATGACATCATCATTAGTCACCGGTGAGCTACATTAGCGCCCAGCTGCCACTGCTGGGAAAATACACAACAACATTGGTTTTATGACTTTAGAAAATCATGCAAAAACAAAGCTCATTGCTTACATTTAAATGTAAACTTCCATGCTTCAAACCACACCCATGTAAAGAAATGCAATTCGCCTCCGCACCACAGCGCAAAACGGATCACCCTACTGGAGAAGGGATAGCCAGCCTTAAGTCGCTACGGCTCCCCCCTCAAAAAAACAATCTGGGAAACAACTACAGTGTCAATAATTGGAGCAATAGGGAGGAGCCAGGGAAGATGGGGAGGTACTTGGATTCAGCATTACTCTACTGGTTTACCAAATGGTCTATGACCTTGATACGTCCAGCGGGCCACCTGCATCTCCCATACAGGATTGCCAGTTTTCCCCCCCCAGGCAGCCCATATCCTAAGGTTTCCCCAAGTATTGAGGTACATTTTTGTTACTGACCAAATACCTATTTTCTGCACATTTATACAAATAAATTCTTTAAAAATAGCAACATGATTTCTCGAATTCCTTTTTTTTTTAACACTCCGTCTCAGAGTTGAAGTAAAACTGTACTGAAGATTACAGACCTCTGAGCTATTTTAGTTAGACAACCATGGAAAATACCTTCTTGGTTCCCTGCATATAATTGATGTTAGTTTGTTTTTTCCTGGGTCAAAGGTTACCTGAACCTAATGGGAAAGTATGAATCTCAGAGAGATCTTTCAAGGGTAAAGCATAAACAAATTGATTGAGACAAAATTAAATGATCTTAGCCATTTACAATGTTATGACATCTTGTATTGAAAAGTAAAGAGCACAGCACTCCTTGTGTTTTCTACACCAAGATTTATTGTTTTGTGAAATTCTCACTTTGCTCATGCGTGCAGCTGGTTTTCTTTTCTCTGCGATCTGAAAGCAGCACTTTAGGATGATTCACTGAACATGCATCCTTCACCATGAGTGACTGCTGACAGAGGCATTCTGGGATGCAGTTTAAGGGTGGCGCACATCGGCATGCTCTACATGTTATCTCCAATCTGTCGGGACCGCATTATGAAACCGGCTTCAGGGACTCTGCTCATCATCAACCTTTTCACTCCTATTAAAGATTCATGGTGCTGCTTGTTTTTCTGTGGCAACACAACAGGAGTGGGAGCTGCAGATGCCTGAGAAGTGAGAGGCAAACAATGGACTAGAAAACCCATAGAGATCCTCTTTTATCCACAAATAATATAGACAGATTATGTTAAAAGTAGAATTACTATGATTGGCAGAGGGTTCTTTTACACAGTTAATGAGAAAGTGTGTTGCTCCAGCATCACCAAAATGTCAAATGAATAAAACTGAGTCTCCTTTGTAAAAAAATCTATTAAAAAAAAACAACAACATAATGGCCTGAAAGATGGCTGAACTAGTTTTAAAAATGTTGGGGATGACTACAAAGAGCCATTATTCCTCATCAGCGTTGAGAGCAGCTCACCAAAAATCAATGAATTGCAGTAACACAGTTTTTAGTGTAACAGTGAAGACGGAGCTCATTTTTTGGTTTTCCCCATCACAGTCACATCAAGTTGAAACCTGAAACTCAGTATGTTTAGGGGTCTGGTGTTCTTGTCATGTCACCTGCTCTGTCACAGTTTTTTTTATTTTCATTTGCTTTTATATTGTAGTAGGTTTAGGGGATGTCATCTGGACTTGGTTTTTAAAGTTAGTTCTAAGTGTGTTTGTAGCCTGGAACACATAAAGTTGATCCCAAGCCTATGTGGCCCACAAAGCCTTTTATTTGAGTAGACCCGATCTATGGCTAGGGATTAGAAAAACAACGAGTGACAGTTTAGAAATAATTTTCAGAACACTTCATTATGCATAATGGAATTTTTATTTTCCAAAAGAAGTGTACCCCCCAGGGAAGCCTCACCAAAATAAAAAAACAGACCAACACAATAACATCCAGGAGGTCATAAAAGAGGCAGCGCAACGTGGAATTGAGAAAAAAGATTGGAAAAAGGAATCAAAGAGAAACATTTTTGTGTACCAATAAAATCACATAAAAAAAAAAAAACAAGAGCTGCATTTTCATCTGGCAAAATTATGATGAGACAGCTCAGCATATTTAAAGGAAAGTCTCCTTCCTGTTACCTCTGGAGACGAACAGATATGACGCTTCATTAGAAGAGCATCATAGTGACAGTCAAACATGGTAGAGGTGGTACGATGGTCGGGGGATGCTCTCGAGTCTGGAGGATTTGTTTTATTTGGTGGAATATTAAAACTCCACACAATTGTGGAAAAAAAGAAATCCCCACATTTTTTCAGATCAACCTTGACTATGCATGTTCAGGAAGACAGCAATAAACAAAACAAGTAGATTAAATTAAAGCACATATTGAAAAACAATTAAAAAATAACAAATTAGGAATAGAGATTATAAAGGGATAAATGAAGGTAAATTAATGGATGAATGAATGATTATAAAGGGACCTGGCCAAAATCAAAATGAAGATGATGTGATAGGATTTCATATATGCAGGTGACTATGGAGTTTCCAGTTTATTGATCAAAGTTTAATACAATAAAAAAGTAAAACCTTAGTCCCAACTGTCGTTTTGGGTGTACACGGACTGCCTGCACCAACGTATCACGTCCACACTGCAATCATGCAGCAGTAAGAATCCTTACCAATGACTAGAATGTGGCGTGAGGGCACCGTACAACAGCCACACACATGAGAGTGGAACGGTCCTCAAGGTGGCCTCTCCACAACCCCGGAAAACCCACAAACCTGTACAGGTGTGTGTGACTAAGGCTTAAATTTGAGTTGATGAAGGTAAACTCTGGCATATGTGACTCACTGGGACTGGAAGCAGTTTTGGAACCCATTTTGAAGAGATTTATTTGCAGTGAGCTGCTGTCCCGATCAATTCCGTCTCTAAAAACAAACAAAGCAGATGTTTAGTGAAACATAGAGTGTCTCATTTCAACAATCTCTTTTACCTTGTATAAATTATTGATTAGACAGGGAGCAGAGACAATCTCAGGTCAATATTTAATAAAGGATCCAGCCTTCATCTCTTCTGATGAGCGTAAAACTATGTCTTCATTATTATTGCACTGGTGCCAGCCTCTGCATTTCGGCTGGGTGTCAACCCACTTACAGCGAACCACAAAAAACAAAGTTTATTAGTTTACCTCCTTTGAATTATAGACAACTTTCAGGGTCCCTGGATGGTTATTTCCTCCCTTTCATCTACAGCCTGCAATGCTGTTTTCTTGTTTTTTTTTCTTTGTCCCAGAAACTTTTGGAGAAACATCAGAAATCCAAAAACTCACATTAGTTATACCTTAAATGAGTATTCGCAGCTTTATTTTGACTTTTCGGTTACTTTAGAAAATTGCAAAGCAGCTAAGGAGCAAATTTGATGTTTCCAAGATAGAGCAAAATGACTATTTACAGGACACTAGGGACAGAACTCATTTAAAAAACATCAAGACCTAACACACATCCATTGCTTCATTCACAAGTTGGCCTGTGACTTCTGTTGCACAATTGCAATGTTTTACAGGAACTACAGGCAGGAAATACAAGCAGCTGAAGGGAAAATGAATATGCAACCACATGCCCCATTGGCCTTCAACAAAAACAGAAATGCACACAGGGCCTTCACTGGTCTGCATCCTGACATGTTTTTCTCTCACTAAGGTTTGATGAGAGTTTAAACCTAATAGGCAGCACATAAGCAAAAGGAAACTCATGAATAACATGCATAGTAAATGTGTTACATGTTGGTATCGGTGCGTTTGAGTACCGAGACAATGTTCAAGCTTTACTAAGAATTCAGGCAGATATCAGCACAAAAGGTTATTGTGGTACCATCCATCCATCCGTGCTACTGTTGGGCAAAGGCGGTGTACACCCTAAAGAAGTCGCCACTCTGTTGCAGGGCCACACACTCAAAACATGCTCACATAGGAATGATTTGGTGACACCAAATATTTATGATCTGTGTTTTTGGATTGTGGGAGGAAACCGGAGTGCCCGGAGAAAACCCACGCATGCACAGGGAGAACATGCAAACTGCACACAGAAAGGTTTTCAATCAGAGCCTTGCTGTCATGCGAGAGTGCTAACCAACCAACCACTGTTCAGCATTCTTGTGACACCAATTAAATACATTTCCACCTGCAGGTTAGAGTTTGTTTGTTTTTTACAGTTTCTCAACCTGTTAAGAATAGTTCTAGTATAGTATAGTTTGCAGCTCAGTAAGACACAATTCAAATATAAAATGGATAAAATAACAAAAGAAAAGAGGTATGTTCAAGCTGCAGACAGATTGCTTTTATGTCTGCCAGTAGGCAAACATTACAAGCTTTTTCAAATGTGTGCTCTTGATCCTCCATGATTTGTATACAGAAAAACTCATAAATGCAGTTTTTATTTTATTCATGCATGTCCTCTATCATGAGAGAAATTCTGCAAGAACATGTCAAAAAAACACCATTTTCACTGGAGCGGGTAACTAAATTACAAGTAACTAAATTCTTCTCGTTAAATTTCATTTTTTAGACGAAAGCTGTTCTCAGTTTGTTAATGACTGGGTGACTCAGGAAGATGGGTCTGTTTGCCAACACCATCACAGCAGTGTGTTTACCCAGGCATGGCAGTCGTGACAACAGGCCTAACTTTTGCGTCCTCATCCCATTTCTAGACTTTGTTTCACATGAATAAAACGGCTCCTTCAAGCCTGACCAGGATTACATCTGTAATTCTGTTGAAGGGTTCAGAGGTTAGCAAGCACTGAGTGACAGCGGCTATCGATCAGACAAAGAGGCACAAGCAAATATTACATAAACAGACCAAGAGTTCATCTTTTTTCCCTCTCTTATACCACCCACGTTCTTTGACTTTTTAAGGTCTTTCCTTACTCCTCAGTTTCTTTTTTACAAATACTTTTCTGTACAAATTCCACTTCACTCCATTTATCTTCTTCCCTTCTTTTCATGTTTCTCACCGCTGAACCCTCTTTTATATCCTTGTTACATTTTCCATTCAACTTTCTTTCACCACCTGCAGTGAATCACTCATGACTCAAACCCCCATGTCTGCATTTCATGGCTTTTTACATGCACAAACTTCTGTTTAGACTATATTTAAACCTCATCTGTGCCTCCAGAGGGGCAAAGAAAGGATAAAAAGGAGGCCCTATTTGGGCTGATAGTCATACAAAGCAACAACAACAAAAAAAGCCCCCCCCCCCCCCGGTTTTCTTTTAGCAATGCATCTCAACCACAACAACAAGGTATAGCTAGAGGAACATTATGTTAGCATAAAGGGAGAGTAACCTTTTAACAAATACAAACACTTATAAACAGAAACGGGTTGCTTACTAAAAGAGGTCTAATGAAAATCATTTTTTACATGTTGAAAAGGAAGCTTTTGGGCGTTTGCATAGTGTTTGGTTGAGCTGTCACTTCAGACTGATCTATGTTATGTATGTCTGTACATATGAGTCTCATACTGTTCATAATTAAATAAATAAATATTTAATTAAATAAATATGGTTTCATGAAAATACACAATCAACCAATAAATTTCTTATAAATATATTAAAAGACCATGAAATCTTGGAAACCTGCACACTGATTATAAATTAATAATATATTATCTTTGCTAATATATTTCATTTTGCTTTAAAACCTGTTCATTGTTTTAAAACAGTGACGCAAAACACTTTCATTTTATTCATGTTGAATATTAGTTATAATTCTACGTCTTTTTCTGAACCTTGGATTTCAAAATCAATATTTCTCTGCAAAGTAGCTTTGTTTTATTTCATGTTGCTGTTTTTCACAATGGCGTATTTATTTCATGAAGAGCTTTTTCAGCAGAATGGGTCTATCTGTCAATCAAACTAGACAAGGCGGAGACACTTTTGTGATTGGCTACTCCTTTACTTCTGTGACATAAGAAAGGTGCACCTGACTACATCGATGTAGATGTTTCAGCAAATGCGGACGGGCGCCGGGCGCAACACCCTCAACACTAGTATGCACTCAACACATCCACAGTGTTACACAAATTGGGCAGTTTTTGCTCTAAATCTATGGATAAAAGCGGTTTCTAAGTAGTGTATAATTCAGGTGATTTTGGTGGTTTGTTCTGCAATTTTCATCTTCTCATTAACATCTAGTAGCGCTCTGCTAGGCTGGGTGGTTGTTGAGTTCCACAAAAATGTCTATGAACTGAGTTCCATGAATGCAACATGTCACAGGTGGGAGGGGCTGCTTTCAGCTGCCAATGCTTTAGCCTGATAGCCACATGGAGCAGTTGCTCGCGCTTTATCTCAGTAAAAATGGCGACGCAATAATGTACATGATAAGAGATCAGGTTTATTTATTTTGAATAATTTCATGATAACAATGTTTCAGCTTTGAGTTTATGAGATCAATTCCAGAGAGAGTCTCGGCGTGTCTCCTGCAGTCAAACGCCTTAAATTACTGCAACTGGGGAGCGCCAAGGCAGCTCAAGAGTATGTGTGTGTGAGTGCAAGTTAAGGGTGTGTTGCCCTGTCCTGAAAAGCATTAATAAAAATGATTTCTCCAAAGTACAGAGCCTGATTCTGGAGTAAACCCTGCATGCAGAATTGCTCAATCACCTCGATCTCCACGCTTCCAACCACGATCAGAAACGTCATCGCAGGAAAGGTTCAACATTTTTCCATGAGGGAAAATAAAATCAGAGTACCTGATTATAATCATAGCCACACATGGGCAAAAGTAATTAGAATGAACACTGATCGGAAAGAAAATGCGCCATGTAAACGCTACTCGCTCGAATACTTGCCCCGATCAGACTCATTCGATCAGAATTTCTTTCCGACGAGATAGGTGTTATAATTGATCGCTTATCCGATCGCGGAGCATGTAAACGCCATTCCCAATCCTGTGTCACTACTGCTCTGGGTTACGCCATGCATAGACGGTGTTTGGCTGTGAGAAAGCTGCCGCATACGGACCGACAATGCTCTGCAGACGCCCCGCGAAAAGCCGCTGGCCCGCTTCACCCTCTAGCTCTCTGCCTCTCCCTCCTTCAAGAGGGGCGCGGGCAGCAGTTGGTTTGTTCCACTGGCACCGCTCGTGCCAGTGACCAAGTGAGCAGAGGAGCCAGATAATCTTGTGTGTAAAGGAGGGAGGATGCTTAGTTACGTGTGGGAGGCCAGGTCAAGATCGAGCCCGACAGTGATGTAGATTAAGGCGCCTCTCGCGACGGTCCTGGATTTGTGTCCACAAGCAAGCACGTTGTTAGCGCGGTTATAGCCTGTCCTCCTAACTTCCAGCCCGCTCTTCAACATAAAAATCAATGACCACACGGATTAAATAAACGGCGAGCGAGCAAGCCGCCATACTATTCATAACATTAATAAAAGCATCGCGAAGATCTGCAGGCTACGGAGCTGCTGCACTAAAGTCTGTGGCAGCGGGGGGTCTGTTTACAACGCAGGCGCATCTCTTCTTCCGGTTTACCACTACTGCGCATGCTCAAACGTATTTATCTCGATCAGTTGCAGAGCCATGGGAACGCTTGTTCTAATCGGAAAGGTTTTCGATCCCATGTGCACGGGTGAATTTTGAACCCACTCATTGATCCGATCAAGATATTCTGCCCATAAATCACGGGCTAATGTCTCATTGAAAATAGAAAATATAAGGTTCAGGAGGTTCTCAGCAGGTTTGTTCCGCTTTGTGCAGCTCCTGGTTCGACTGTTGGTCCGCCAGCTCACCTCCTGTGAGCCGACATCAGGCACGATGTGAGCTCTGAGTGAATGGCGAAGAATGAGGAGTGTTTCAACGGGGGACTTATAGACGTGGACGACCGGAGCTCTCTGTGCTTTGGTCCACACAAACCCTCAAACTACAAAAACAGAGTCACCATGTTTGCATCTTCTGCAGACAGATTGTTTGTCTCTATTTGATCTCTAATGTCAGCAAGCTGATGTTATCACTAAAACATGTCATCTCTCTGACTGGCGCCACCGCTGAGCTGGTTTCGAGGAATAGAGCTTCCATTTCCATTGACTCAGCCAATGAGCGCTTAGGACTTGCCCACTTTTCACTGATTGACAGAAAGACCCATTCTGCTGAAAAGTTTTCATGAGCCAATACGCTACTAGAAAAACAGCAACATGGAAATAAAAAAGCTACTTTGGAAAATATTGATTTTGAACACGAGCTTCTGAAAAAACAGAATTATAATAATATTCCACATGATTAAAAGTGAATATTTAAAAATGCTGTTTTAAAAATAATGAACAGGTTTTTGTGCTAAAAATGAAATATATTGAATAATACAATGGCTTATATAAAATCAGAATGCAGGTTTTTCACAATTTCATGATCTTTTTATATATTTATGAGAGATTTATTGGTTGATTGTGTATTTTCATGAGGCCATATTTATTTATTTAATTAAATATTTTTTTTTCATTCATCTTCTTAACCGTTCATTCCCTTTCGGGTCACGGGCCGTGGACGTCCCGCCACTCTGGGCGTAGGCAAGGGATGCCCTGGACTGGTCGCCAGTCTGTCGCAGGGTAGAATATCTTCAATCACACATCCATTCACTCTCACACTCACACCTATGGACAATTTAGAGTTGTCAATCAACCTATGTAGCATGTTTTTGACAATTAAATATTTATTTATTTACCTATGAACAGTATAGGATCCATATGTACAAGCACCAAGAACTTTTCCTAAAAATCTTTACTCTGAATATTCAATCAATCATTTGTAGACCACTTATAAGAGCAGAGGCAACCAAAAAGAGCTGAAATTACAGAATCAAAATGTGGGGCCAAAATCACTGAACAACATGATACAATTAAGTAACAATAAAATCAATTTACTACTACTACTACTACTACTACTACTACTACTACTACTACTACTACTACTACTACTACTACTACTACTACTACTACTACTAAATTGTCATATTGCCTTGAAATGAATTGAGCATCTTTTACTCACATTGGGGTCGATCGGGGTCAGCATTGTGCACTTCATGTTACAAATTGAAAACAATGTTCTCTGGCCAGCAGCTCATGTTATCTTCTGTTCTGCCACACAAAGACTGATCTGCTTTTAGAGCTTTTGCTCACCAAGAGACATGGGAGGGGAGAAGCTCCAGAGCAAAGTGGATTAGTGTGTTTGGTTCACAGCAGTTTGTTTTCTTGGATAGGCCATGGTTTTGTTTGACAAGTGTGAACGCTGGCCTGAACTCTGGACCAAACAGATCTGAATATGAAAACTAGGGCTGGTATGGAACCTGTGCCCTGAAAACAAATTATCTAGAAGAGTGGAAGCGATCCAACAAAAGGAAGGAAGCGATGGAAGAGCCTTGTCTCATGAAAAGAAACGCTGGCAAATGTCAAACAAAAGATATTCCTCTTCTTTTTCCTTTCATCAGCTATCAAAGGAAGATCCACTTCCAAAAAGCTGCGCAGTAATTTCCTGATACATTTCCAGTCAGCTTAGTCTGTTCGAGTGTGAAAGCAAACTGGACCAAATAAGGGTGTGAAACTTTCAGCATTTCCTGTCCAACCAAATCACCTTCAGGGGACTATCCTTGTGTGAAAGTCCCACAAGGCCGTGAAGTCTCCTATAAGTCTGCTAAAGCTGCCCCTAACTGCTTTAAACTATTAACATCTGAAAGAATAAAGGAAACAATGCAAATTAAGTGAATTTAAAAGTCAAACGTGATTTTTCTCACTCTGAAGGCCCTATTACCTGGATTTCACTCGAATGGCGATTTTTCACGACGCTTAACGCCGTGATCAAACAAAGGGCACTAATGAGGCACACCGACGCCGAAAACGCCATCGCCATGGAAAGCGCCAAAAAAACGCTCGGTTCGCTTTGACGCCATCACGTAAATCTGTTCATCAATGAGAATGGCTTTGCACACGCATCCGGAGCTTCTGAAGCTGCGCAGTAAACACAACTTGGGGCGCCAAACACAAAACTGCCTTCGGAGCACACATACCAGCGAAGAAGACAGACGCCAAGTAGCGTCTACACTGCCGCAAAGAAATAATGACGGACATTATAAAATATCCTCGAACCAAGCACCAGTTGGAGCTACTGTGCTAGAAATATTCATGTGTTTTCTTTGATTCTGACAATCGTCGCAAATACTTGCTCTCTCTTCTGAGGTGCCGATTTAAGAAGCGTAGTTGTGCAGCGCTGCCTTGTGGACAGGAGTATTTCTGTTTACATTAAGCCGCCATCTAACGCCAGGGAATGAAATTGCATGCTCGCCGGGTTCATCAGCTTAAAATCGCCTGGGTGTGAACAACACAAAAACGTGGCGGCAAAACGCTGGCTAATATTCGCCTGCAGCACGGGCCTTGGAATTAGCTAGAATCAAGTAAGAATGCCGTTATGTTTTTCTTTTCAAAGGCCGGTTTATGCAGAAAAACTAAGCTGCTAAAATACGTAACATCTCAAAGAACTTTGTATTTGGCTGTTCTGTGAAATTTTTAGTTTAGGTTCACATAACAGCCTGTTTTATTTAGGTTTCATATTTTAAAGTTAGTATTGAACAAGTATTATATTCATAAAAGTAAATTGTAAAAAGCCAAACCACTTTTCAGTATTTTTCACAGTGAGATTTTTAATTTTTAATTCATTAGATGAAAAATTCTTACCTCTGTTAAGGACGATAATATCACCTGTCCGGTCACCAAAATACGAGGATCTGATGTGGCGAGAAGCAAATCCTGGAAAACTAAATGCTACTGGGAGTAATGAGCAAAACTGAAGACAGGTGTGGCAAATGATCACTGAACCCAGGCGGCAGGGGGGCAGGAAGCGAGACCCCTCACAACGTGGCAAAGCTCGCTCTATTCAAACGGATGACACAGCAAGAAAGACGCTCGAGGAAAAGTGTCACAAAGTATTAAAGAGAATCCAAAAAAATGCTTTTGATGCACTGTGGCTTCTGATCTGTGGAGCCATATTAAAGCTGTCTTATTTTATTAGTCATCAGTTTTAGTTTATCTCTTCTCATTCGTTTCCAATGGAAAAAATGCTGAAGTAATGCTTTTTGTTCCACTCTAAAAATGAACATGAAACAGCAGCGGTCTCCTCAAACAGAGTGAAGCTAATTCAGACTAAAGTGCGTCTGACAGATGTCTTTCCCTGCAGTCACCACAGCATCCAGCTGCTGGTTTAACACGTTTGTTTTTGCTCCTAAGCCTCAGAGAAACAACTTTATTATAGCGGGCATTTATTAAAGATCTATCAAAATGCAAATTTCTCTGAACAGATCTCATTTGTAACGGTGGTAGAAAAGAAATCAACAAGTTCCACAACTGCTGTCAAAGAGCAGTAAGTATAGACAGGCACACATAAAAACCTTAAATGCTCCACGTTTGTCCCAAAAAGGGTTCACAAACTTCACACTCCTAACTCGCGTGGAAGAAATTCTCTAAAAGTTTTCAGCTAATCACAACATGGGAGCATACAAGACATGGATCATGTCGAAAAATAACATTTCTTTTGTTTTTTGTTTTTTAAAAGCTGCAATTTTTGCATCAGTGGTGTCTAGTTTAAATGTTAAGTCAAAGTAAAGACACAACCAGAGGTTCCGCGGTGCGTATTGAGCATCATGCGAGGCGCAGTGGTCCGGCATCTGGACTTGGGTGATTAGTTCACATTGCGTCAACCAATCAGGAACTTAGTTGGTAATGACGTCTCCACGTCTGGGTTCATGAGGTCATTCAGAGACTCTCCCGGTACGATGAGGTTCATCGACCACTGCAGGAGCTGTGTCTACATAAGGGATGTTACTTCCATGTCTCTGTGACCCAGTTTGACGACAAATAAGAAAAAAATTCATGACTTTCTCCTCCAGGTTGGTTTTGGACTCCACCCACTGGTCAAATCATCAACACGTCACTAGCCAAAGCTGAGTTTCTGATTGGTTGACGGGATGCGAACTCTTCACCAAGTTCAGATACTTGAACCCTGCAACCCTTGTGCTATCCTAGGCACTTTAACGTTGGGAGTTGGGTCATCTAGACCCACCAGACAGTGCTCTGAACCTTTTTCTTCAATGATTTGTGATCTTCACTGGTGTCCATGGATTACATGAAATCTTTCCACCTTTATCCACCTTTGTCATGGTAGGGAGAACACGTCAATGGAAGGGGGGGGGGGGGTCATCTAAGAAGGGGAAGCACAAGGGTTCCAACATCCCTGCATCAAAACCTCCCAGCTGCCAGACCAACGCGCCTCGCTTGATGCCCTAAACACGCCGCAAGACCTCCAATTGCATCTATACATTGGCGTAACATCAAACCTGGACGCCCCTGCTGCACAAGTTGCGTTTGGTGTGAACACAGCTTTGAGTCCTTCCACAGATTTTATATTTAGCGACCAACATTTTGAAATGTTATTCACTTAAAAACATTTTACTTAAATGTGAGCATGTTGTTAGAAATAGAGAAAAAGGTTAGGGAGTTATTGTTGCATAATCAAATCTTGTTTACCAGGCAACATAACCTTGAAGCCTCCCTGAGCCGTGTTTATGACTCTGGTCTTCCACTCTAATCACGGTCTTTTAGGGAACATCTTCTCCACATTGCCTCTTGACTACTGACTGGGTTTTGATGAGGATTAGAGTTCAGCACACAAAAAATGTGCCAACTGACAGTGTCCATGGATTTGGAGGAGATGTGTATTACATGATGTCCTTTGTCAGAGCTGAAAACACAGCCATGATTTGAGCTCCGGTTGTGTTTGTGGAGAGCAGATTGTGAAAGCTTGATAAATCCTATAAGTATGCCATCACATGTAAATCCAAAGCAATCTATTGCTGGTACCACGAAGGATCAAAGTGAAAATGAAGGCATCCTGGAACCCCCTGAAACAGGAAAATCCATGAAGCAATACTCCACACGTGGCCTGATTTGAAACAGAGTGGGAGGGTGCATGTGAACATGATTTTGGCTGGACATGTGGACAGAGACAAGAGGCGGATTAAACGTCTGGTTTAGTGATATGAACACTCATGTTTGCTCATTCACCTGGGACTTTGAGAACATTATATTTCAGGCCTGTTACGGCCCTGGGCCGCATGAGTCTGTTCCTGCTGCCTGCCCCTTTATTTGTCCTTCTGCACAGGTGCAGGTGTTTGACAATCGGAGGACGGGGATGAAGGATCCGCCGTAAAGGTGCTTGGAGAGAGAGACTCTTCTGCTGGTCTGCCTGCCACGTCCAGACCCAGCGTTACAGTCCTGCCGTCATGCCTTCATGCAGGAAGCTACAGTCCCCTGCATGCACTCATCTGTTTGGCTTCATTTTTCAAACGTACACTTACACTCATGCAACAGCACGTTGTCAGGCTTTTTGTTATTTTGGTTGGTTATTATTCTTTATAAATATTAAACGTTTTTGCAGTAACTAAAGCATCAAGGTTCCAGTTTCAACCCTGAGTTTTAAGGAATTTAGCATGAACGTTTAGGAAAAGGCATCCACACAGGACACAGTAGGTCAACTTTGGTGCAGAGAACAAACATTCATAAAGGCAGCTGCTGCTTGCAGATGCTCTTTTTTATGCCATGCTTTTGGACAATGGTAAAACCTCGAGAGGCTAAGGGAGATAAAACGCGAGGTGTTATCCTGAAAACTTGCCAAGATGTGGAGCCCATTAAACAGAACTCGGCAGGCTTCCTGTCTGCTCACTCAATTTGTGCTACAGTATCTCCACTGCTCATCGCTGTAGTGGTAGATCAAGGACCCATTTTTCACAAACACACAAACAAACAGAAGGCTGTCAACCCCCCGCATTAGGTCAGAGACTCTTTAACACACATGTTTCAAACCTCCATTAATTACTTACAAATCTGCAGTGTTACATGTGAGCTGCTTCCTTGTCTCAGCAGTGAGGCATTAGGAGAAGTGCTGCCCTTGACACCAGCAGTGACTGATTGCATGACTTTTCTTGACAGATAACAAACATTCTACTTGTCAGCTAAGAAGTTCTGGAAACTTACTCTAATCTCAAAAGTCTGTTTCCTTGGTCTTTAGAGCACTGCCAAAACCTTTTTTCTCTATGACCTTTCTATATTTTATATGGTCATACCTAAAGACCTTCTGCAATGAAAATAGTGTTTTGATGGATGTGAGGTGACGATGGAGGACACACATAAAGAAAATGAAGCTCAAAACTGTATTTCTTTATTCAAATCGGTGACGTAGAAAATATGCGGGGTGGGCCACAAGCTCCCTGCTCCGCTCCATTCTGATGCATCTTGCAGACACGTGGAATTTGGATCAAAACTGTACGGCTTGACATTGCTCGCCATTTTTGTTGTATCGGTAGGCTGGTGTTGTGAGGGGCTGTAAGCTAGCAGGACAGCTTGTAAACAGAGAGCTCCCAGAAACAGGGAGGCAGATTTCTAATAAACTTGTGCTGCTCTGCAGAAACTAAGTCTTAGGAAATGACACAGGGTTTTTGAATTTTGCTCAAAACAGAATCATAAATAAAAGACCACTGGCAAAACTTTGAAAATAGATCAAAGATGATCAGAGTAAGTCATCAAGTGCACTTTAATTACCCATGAATATGAAAAGTTAAAAAATATAGAACCAAAAACCCCAGCAGACTTTGTCTCTTCAAACCTGACTGGCTCTAATTTTAACCCTGGAGAACCAGTGGGGTCTAATTTGGGTGCTTCTCTGTAATGTTAACATGTTTTAAAATTATTTTAATTCAATTTATTTATTTGTTATCTTTATTTATTTTTTAGAATTTCTGTTTTTTGTCCTTTTTTTTCTTTTTTTGGGATGTTGCTAATTGCTGCCAGCCAAAATAAACAAGGAACAGGAAAAACACAAAATAGAGAGATTTTAAGGGTAGAAATGATTCAAATGAGTAAAATAATTGAAATTGCATTTATGGAACTGATTAGTTAGTGGTCACATGTTCATGTTATTATTAGTAGACTATAGGCCTCCATCTCATGATGGCCGGTGAGGATGAAAACGTATTGAAACTTATTTCAATAAAGAACTAAAAACTGCCAAACTGACCTCAAACCCACTCAAATTTTATGTCCATCCACACTAAGCAAATTTAGACTGCAAGATCAGAATCAAAAGCGCCCAATTGGGTGGGAAACTGCCCAATCTGGCAACCGTGGCTTTGCCCTGAAGGCTCCTGCAATTCCTGCGACTCTGCATTGAACCAAGCAGGAGATGGCTAGATGGATGGATCAGTGACTAGGTCCACATTCACACTCAAATTAGTCAAAAAATGCCTTTTTAGATGCTAAATGTTTCAGTCTGGAAAAGTTACAAGGATATTTTTAAGGGTTGGGACCTCAGAGAATTACGCTGTGAGAACCTAAAGAAAGAACCTAAACACTGCAGGCCTCACTTCCCTTCTAAAAGTCAAGGTGTGTTACCTTCTTTTTGACTGTCCCATGTGTCTGCCTGCTGCGCTGCTCTGAGACAAGCGTTTTTGGATGACTGGAACGGAAAAATCAAAAATGAAGAGATGGGTAAACTAAGATTTTAGCACAGCAACATTTTGACGTAGCAATTAGGAGACAAATGAGATTTTAATTTTCAGGACATATGGTGGATGGGTTTGAAAACAACAGCTGGTGAGAGACATATGTCAGAGAAAATAGTACATTTGAAGATGGGAGTTAAAAATAAACAGAGTCCCCAGAATCTTCTGCACATCTGTTGAAGTTCCTGTCATGCTCTGTGGAATCATGGGAGAACCCAAATGCACCGAAAACTACAGCAGCTGAATAAAAATGTGCTTCATCACTGAAAAAAAGACATTAAAAGAGGTCAGAATTAGGACCGGACATTAGCAAAAGATGAAGCCAGCAGTCTGTAAATATGGGATGCTTCAGCAGCTTTGCTCTGTTTATTAGAAAAAAAGACTAGAAACAATTTTCAGAAATTGAACAAGAATTTAAAAATGTAATAGTCTCACCTCATTAAAGTCTCTGGTTTGAATCCCAGCTCTTCTCCCTGTGACTTTTCACTGCACTCTCCAGATTCCTCTCCAATCTAAAAACATGCCTTGTGGGTTAATTATAAATTATCTTTAGGTGTGAACGTACATGTGTGTTGTTGTTTCCTCATGACCCTGAATAAGAAAGTGGTTAAAGAGATGGGATGGATAAGTGAAGAAAAGGATTAGGGTCACAGAGAAAGAAAAATAAGGAAATTCTGACTTTACCTAATCCTCTTCCTTAGATAAAAGGAAAATTTGACTCTATTTTTCAATAACAATCTATAGATTTTTGGCTTAATCTCTGGTTAGCTTAATACAAACATTTAAATAGTTGTTTTTTCCTTTCTTTTACTATAAAACCTTAAATGCCTTTTTTTTGTTTTTTAGTAACTATGAAGATTATTATAATTTTAGTGAATTTTAGTGTGACCTTCTTTTGTTCCTGTCTTTTTTTTCTAGCAGTAACTTATTTAATCATTGCTCTATTTTCTTTGTTTTTATGGACATCTATCTCCCAGAGCTTCTAACACACTTGTACGGCGCTTCCCGTTACACTTTAAGTTTTAATCCTGCCCTTTTACTGCTCATCTTGTTTTAACATTGCTTTAATTGCTGTATGTGTTTCATGATATTTTTTTAGGTGAGCTGGAATTTCATCCAAAAACACATGGGTTTTTTAAAAAATGCTCCAGATTGATGGATTGATCTATAAAACACAGCACAGACAGATTATTTCCTTCACAAGCAGCCAAGCTGTCATCGTTTTATGCATTTAACGTTAAACCCCTCTGTCTTCGGCTTTTTTTTTTTCCTTTCTGAAATGATCAGGGGACTCACCTTGTCCATAAGATCTACCACAAGGGAAACCCGGGCACATTCCCAGGGGCCCTCAACGTCAAAAATCCCACAGCATGTTGTTAAAACCAAAGAGAAGTCGTGCAAAACATTTTAAAATACCATGGCGGCTTTTACTCGAGGTTTGCTGTGAGAGAAAAAGGAGGCTGCATCCGGTTCACTGACCAGATTGAGTATTTTACTGTTTCAAATGAGAAACATGCAAACCAAATATTATACCTTCTTCCAAGGTCCCATTTTTCATGTTTCCATCTCCTTCCTGGGGTTGGTGCTCCGGCTTGTAGCTTCATTTCTCTTGTGAGACCATCGTCATCACAGATACAAGCTAATCAACTGTCAGGTGGTGCAGCACACAATACCACAATAACATCCCTTACTCTAAAATTTCTGTTGCATTAATTAAATTCGAAATCCCTAATGCTAAACAGTCATTTGAAGGTGACAGTCTGACTTGTTATCCATTCCTCAGTCTCAGTAAATCACCCTTAAATCCTATTGTTGGACGTGAAATCTAGTGAAGCTCTTCATTCGGGATACATTTGAAAAAGGTCATATTTGTGATGGGCACAAGAGTCCAGCTCCGCTTCATTCCGAAGCATCAACTTGCAGACAAATAGATCCATGAACGTCTGTGTTTTCCTCCTCTGAGCTGGAATCTGGATCTAAACTGTTCGGCTGGATAGCTCAGATATTGTTCGCTATTTTTGTCGCACTGTTTTTTTTTTCAGTCTAATTTTAAAGATATTTTAACACATATTTATTTGTTTAATGTCTTTGCTTTCTTTTTTTGAGATTTTCTTTTTTACCCTTTTGCCTCAATTAGTTCCATGTTTAAAACAATGGTATTTTACATTGATTTACATTGGGGAAAATAAGTATTGAACACGTCAACATTTCTCTCAAAAAACATATTTCTAATCGAGCTATTGACATGACATTTTCACCAGATGTCGGCATCAACCCAAGTAATGTACACATAGAAAGAAATCCAAACATTGATGTCCATAAATGAAGTTATGTGTAATAAAGTGAAATGGCACAGGGAATAAGTATTGAACACGCAAGAAAAGGAGGGGTAAAAGGTCTGGCAAGAAAGCAGCTGAGTTTGTCATATTCAGAAGGTTAACCTGTCCCCTATTAGGTGCAAAGTAATATCAGCTGGTATAGTCCTGATTGATGCCTTTTAAAAAGGTTTCTTACCAGCAAGGTGTTAGACAAGAAGCATTGCATGATGGGTAAAAGCAAAGAGCTGTCCAAAGAACTACTCAACCTTATTGTACAAAACACACCAGGCTGGCATTATTACAGGCGCATTTCTAAACTTCTTGAAAGTTCCAGTGAGTACCATTAAAGTATCATCCGGAAGTGGAAAGAACACGGCATTACTACAACCTGCCACGGCTGTATGCTCTCGCAAGATTTCAGACAGAGGAGTCAGAACAATCATCAGAAGGGTTCTCCAACAGCCCAGGACCACTCGTGGAGAGCTTCAGAAAGACCTGGAATCAGCAGGCACTGGGTTGTTTCAAAGAAAATGATATAATGCACTAACCGCTATGGGTCGCATGCACGCACACCACGCAAGACTCCATTTCTGAAGAAGAAGTACGTTGAAGCTCGTTTACGCTTGTGGATGACAACATTTGGATAAACCCATGACATTCTGGGAGAAGATACTCTGTCAGATGAGACCAAAATTGAACTCTTCAGATGTCATAAGACACAACATGTTTGGAGGGAAAATGGCACAGACATCACCCCCAAAACACCATACCAACAGTCAAGTTTGGGCTGTTTTTCAGCATGTGGTACTGGTAGACTTCATATCATTGAAGGAATAATGACTGGAGAAAAGTATGGAGATATTCTTGATCAGAATCTGCTGTCATCTGCCAGGCTGCTGAAGATGAAAAGAGGGTAGAGCTTTCAGCAAGACAACGATCCCAAGCACACAGCCAAGGTAACACTCAACTGGTTGAAGAAAAAGAAAATAAAGCTGCTAGAATGGCTCCAGTCAATCACCAGACTTGACCCAATTGAAAATCTTTGAAAAGAACTGAAGATCCGGATTCAGAAGTATTCCCGAACCTTGAAGATTTGAAGGCAGTTTGTGTGAATGAATGGGCCAAAATCACACCTGAGCAATGTATTCAACTGGTTTTTCCATACAGGAGGCTTCTTGAGGCTGTAATCACCAACAAAGGTTTTTGCACTAAGTATTAAATACATTTCAGTAAGCGTTGTTCAATATTTGTATTCCCTGTGCCATTTACTTTATTACACATGACTCATTTATGACATAACTGCTTGTATTTCTTCTATGTGTGCATTACTTGCTGATGCTGGTGAAAATTTTATGTCAAAAGTTTGATTAGAAATATGTTTTGAGAGAAATCTGGATGCTCAATACTTATTTTCCCCGCTGTAAATCACTGCAAAGAGCAAGACTAAACAATGACATTACATTTACGAAGGACCCCCCTGCTCTTAAGTGCCCAGTGGCCCTCTGGGGTTCAGGATCTGACTCAGGAAAATACATTTTTGGTAGACAAATTTGCAAAAAGAGACTCAATTCTAAGCTGGGATTCTCAGAGCCAGAAGGGTGTTGAGATGCTCTGATTTACAGTAATCTTTCATTCCAAAAAAGGAATACCAGTGTGCTTCAAATAGTGACAAACCAGTTTGATGCATTTTTTAATGACAAAAATATCAAAACTCTAGGACGTTGTTAAGTTTTTCAAACCTTTATTGACCCACTAAACTGTCAAAATAAAAGCATCTCAAAACAATGTTATTTCTGTCGCACTTTCATTTTATTTTTCCCTAATTTTAAATTTGTCTGAAGGATCTATTTGACTTACTTCCCAAAATGTAATAGTTCTAACCGCAACAGAATGCATTTTTCTATTTCAAATCACAGGCCTTCCATTTCTCAGTTAAAACACACAGTGTTTATACAATGGCTCCAATAAATTAACTGTCAGAAGTAAATGTAAGAAACCATTACTTCGAGTAAGAAGCTATAAAACCTCTGTTTCCAGGGCTATTAAATATATAATCGATGTGCAGTAATTTTCAGTGCAGACCAAAGAAAATAATTGACACCAGAAAGGAAGACACGGAAAAATCTTAGGGAAATGTTTTCAGTAACACAAATCTAGCTCTTGTAGATCATGTTTTATGACACTGCAACCTTTTTTCAATAAAAATCTGAGCAACAAACAAAATTTTCTATCACTTAACTGTGAAACGATTGTTTAAAAACCAAAAACCTTTGATTCAGCAGAGCCACTGTAAAATTACTATGGATCAATAACTTTTCCAGCTATTACAGATTATATATGTTGGTCAATTTGCACAAAAGATCAGTCAAATTCCTTTTTTTGGCCCCTCAGATGAGTGCGCTTAGTGTACAGACTGAGTTTTTACCTGAGGCAAAGGCTGGCCTTCCAGACTGCCTCTGCAGCCTCCTCTTTGAAATCTTCTTCCATCAGCGCTTCCTCTGCAGCAGGGGGCAGAAGCTGTCAGCATTCCTCCCAACACAACAGCTTTGCCCCTCATAGCTGCTCTCTCTCTCTCAGGGGGATTATGGAAGGGTAAGTAGCTCTGGGCTCTCTGCCTCACCTCCCCTTTCCACTCGCTGCACTCCCTTCCTTCTTGGTTCCAACTTTCTTTATTTTTTTTTTTTTTTTTTTTTTTTCTCTCTTCCTGTGTTTCAACTCCTGGGGTACTGCTCTGGGTTGAGGGGATCTCGTAACTTCTTAAAATCCCGTCCTTTGTAGCTAATTTAATGAGAAGATATATGGTGTCAAAAGACTCCCAGTGTTTGATCACGCAACAGGCAGAGAGCGGTGGAGCGAAGAGCGTGGGAACAGTAGCAGCATCTTCTTTTTTTTTCGGATACCGTATTTATCCCTCAATGGGGAAATTCTTCTCCGCATATGATCCATCCCCTGGGAGAGCGGTGAGTTGCAGCTGTACCGCGCCGGGAGGCGGGTAGCGCATGGTCTTGCCTGAGAACTTCCCACTGAGTGATGTTAACAGCTCGCCATTGATATGGTAATCGCCTCCCAGTACTATTGTTTCTCTCTCCGGGAATCGAACCCTGGATTCCTGCATGGTAGCCTCTCACCTTACCAACCGAGCTACTCAGCCGCTTAGCAGCATCTTCATGTCACTGCAGAAGTCTTCATAAAGACCCACTCCAATAAAAATTGTTTTCTAAAAATGAAAAACTAAACAGTCAAACTGTACAGTACTATAATTCCTCAATACGAGGAAGGCACAATATTACACAGTAAAGAAAAGAATATTAATTGAACAAACTTTAACAGTGTGTCTGATGGTTCTTGTTCTGCACAGTCAGTGAGTGTAACCAGAAGTTACTTTAATTTTCTCAGGAGGTTTTGTCTCCGACTGTGTTTTGTTAACATAGCCTCAGCAGGTCATCAAGGATTACCAGGTATCTGTACTCCTTGTCAATCTCCACAGGTTCTCCATGAAGGATGGTGGGGACGGAGTCAGCCAACTGTCTCTGTCTGGGGAGAAGGTTACCACCACCTCTTCATGCCTGCCTCTCCCAGAATGTTGCTCTCTCACTGGCTCATGGCTGATGGAGGAAAGGCGGAGTGCTGAGCTGATGGATCTGCTCTGCTGCCAGACTCCTTAACCTGCCCCTTCTGCTTTCCTGCCCAGAAGGCCCGGAAGCGACGCCGGGTCCACCGAACTGCCCAGAAGACCTTTGGCACATCCTTTGTTAACTGTGCAGAGGTCTGCCTGCAGGCACCTGGAAACACCCACCCACATGCCAGCACATGATAAGCCCCCGCTCCAGCCCCCGGGCATAATTAAACAGTGAGGTCGCGCAGACACTGGGTGCTACCACATACCTGTATCCACAGGCCAAATCCAGAGATGAATGATGGGAATCTGTCGCTTTAAAGGATGAACTTGCATGTTAATTGACTGAAAGTTGTTTGATATTAAAAAGACAACAAGTCTTTAATCTCCTGACAACCAGTTTGTCCATTTATATTCTGTTTGTTTAATGGTGAAACTTTTATTTAGTTTTCTTAAGCACTCCAAAAGAAAAACTTCACTCTGTTTCTTTTATATTTTTCTTGTTTGGGTGGAGTTTTCTTTAGCAAATAAGACACAAAAATAAGATTTAGGACACCTGCTAAAATACATTGAAATACACAAAAGTTATGTTATTGTCCAAAATTAAACTTAAGACTTTTTTTATTTTTTTTTACATTGATTCAATTTAATGCACTGCAATTCTGGCTGTAATATTTTAAGATGGGGTATAATTTTTTGAAAAAAGTAACAAATCGTTTCAAATGTATTCAGAGTTTGAAAATACCAAGAACAACACAGTTTGTGGCATCCCTTCCAGACGTACACATGGTCCAAGCTGGCTCCTTGACTCATTGATGTCTGCTCTTCAAACCCGATCTAAGGGAGACTCCAATCATCTAGTGGAGGAATACCACACCTGCTGACTTCAACTGGAATTTACACATTACACTTTGCATATATAGATGATGCAGTAGGGAAGATTTGTACACTAACTCTTTTCTCAGCACGATGAACCTCTAAAGGTTTACAGAGAGCTCACGATCTGTCAATCGATCTCAAGCTCCAGCTTTCCTTCACTTGACCAAGGAATGGCCAAATGTCTAAACTCATCCAGCCGGGAGAGGTACGACTACGACTATGACGACTACGAATACTATGACTACAACTATTATGCATTCTTCCTCTTCATCAGTGAGTGTGAGAACCTTTCAGTTCTCCTTATTCTTACCATTTGTGTTGGCTTTTTTTCAAAATAATTATTTTTTTCATTTTGTCATTTTATTTATGGGGAGAGTTCAGAACATGGACAACTGCTCAACTTCTCTGTTGGATTAGCCAAACTTGCGGTTCATGCCAGCAGGAAATGCAAAATAGCAGGTGAAGCCTTTGCTGATCAGTGAGGCGCTGCAATGTCCACTCCAGGTGGAAACTGAAACATCTTTGCCGTTCCCTTTAGGCATCGCCCCAATTAATTCTAAAGAGGCATTTAAGTTATTTCTGATTGAGAACTGGGACCTCAGGCAAAGAGTCAAGTGGCATCCATCATGAAAGTGCCTAATTCCTGAGGTCTTGGCTGGAGAAGCCAAACACCTTACAACGCTGTGCATTTAGTTTTTTCTTCTTGTTTTAACCCGTCAGTCTCTCTAGCATGATTATAAAAAGATACAGAACATGCTGGAAAAGCTGAAATCCTGAGAGGGGCAGAATGTGACCTGGGTGAAGTAATATGACCCATGCTAATGAAGATTCCGGCGCAGTCATGTTCACACTGTAATCCAGGATTAACTGGAGTTGTGTTACATTTTTTATCAGTTTGAAGCTTTCTGCGTGTTTCAAGAGCTAGAGTTCTGCTAAATGGAATCCATTTACATGAAACCATCCTCTTTAAACAGCATCCCCTTCTTCATGTTTAAAGACGTTTCTCACTGAACAACCGCCCAGTCTTTAAGTGAAAGAACCCATCAGGTTACTTTTCACAAAGTGGGGGTAAAGCAATCCAGTGTTGGAGCACCGAATCCTCCCGCCTCATTCAAACCAATGAGCATCAGGATACAGCAATAACACAACACTGCACATGTCTGGAGCTGCACAGAACAGAATTTGTTCACAGTGTTGGAAATAAACGTCTGACGTAAGGACGCTTAAGAAACCGCCTAGAAACCTGCAGTGTGTAGGGCGGAGCGCAGGCTCGCCGTTTTGAGTCCATATTGACGTGACCGGGAATCTCAGCATCTCTTGATAAATTTGGGAACATTCTCCAGATTTAAGGAGCAGACGAGCGTGAGATTGAAAATGGTGCAGATACCTAGCGAAGGTGTCCGGCGGCACGGGCTTAGTAAATTTGCGGCATGTTTGGCCTTTTACTAAAGTTGACATTTTCACTAATGCCGCGGGCAGCAAAAATCAAAATGCCTCTTTTCTCAGGAAAATGTGCTCTTAACTTGTCCGAGTCTCGCATTAGAAATTATGCTGCCCTTGAGGAAAAGCACTTGTTCATTTTTTTCCTCCAAAAACCTGTGGCTACGGCGACCGTAGAAGCTCAGAAAGATGATAACCGCTGTGCTGCTGCCTGTGAAGGAAGAACATCTGTCTGACAGACACTGGCTGCTGGCTGAACCTGACATTTGATGCAACCTCTATGGCCCATGGGATGAATAGAAAATAAAGACTCCTATTTTTCAGTCAGTTTTCTACTGTCGCTTCATGGATGTTTATTTAAAATAACACTTTCACGCAACCAACTCCCAACGTACCAGTCAGTCTATTCAGTATATCCATTTCTTCCCGCTCCTTTTCAAGCAATAAATCCAGCTCTACTTGACTTTAGTTACTGATCACTGTATTTAAATAAGCAAATGTGATTTAAGTGACTTTTTTGTTTTGTTTTATTTTCTTTATTTTTAATCTATGCAATTCATCATTTCACATGAGTTTGATACATATATGTAAATTCCTCTTTATTGCTTTGAAATAAATCAAATCAAATAAAAAAATCCAAAAGTCTAGGAATTGATTTAGCATCACCCTAAAATGGAAAAAAAAATATTGAAGAATATTTTTTTAAAAATAAGGTCAAGAATGGTGGAATTAAGTGAGGGATTATTCTCGACTAGGTGTGTATTATCAGAAATCGTCGCCGAAGGAGAAGACAGCTTCATCCTCCGTCTCTTCTTGCAGCATCGCTGTTCTAAAATGGGTCAAAATTAACTAGAAACCACAAAATCAATTTCATTTTTTTCTACTGTCTCGCTATTGTGATAACCAGCAATAAGGTATGACAGCCCATGTTCTTTCTTTTTTATTATTGTTTAAAAAATGTTGATTGTTGGAATACCAACTGGGGTTTAGGCTAGATGTAGATGTAGAACTTTTGGGCCATGTGGAACTTCTTTTTTATGTATCATATATCACTTTTTAATTCACACCCTGCAGCCAATCAGAATCGAGTATTTACCTGGACCACTGTATAAAAGTGGATTATCAGTCACAAGCGTTTCTTTCTCAAAACTGAAATTAGGACTTTTAGCCCCCACACATCTGGGTACAAACATCAGTCAAATAAGAAATCGGTGATGCTTTTATTTTAATAATTAATTTGTAGATATTAAACATATACAAGTTTAACAGATGATGAAGTAACATGGCCAGTTTTGTACAGTGTCTACTTCAAATATTTAATAAATTATACTAACTAAGTTTAAAATTGAGAATGTTCCATTCAGCTGGGATTATTTTGAGAGGTAATTTATCCCAGACATTGTTTTCATCAGAATATTTCTGCGTAAGCACCCATTTGCTTATGGGAAACATTAGAATGGAGTGTGGAAGCTGATTATTATTCGGAGCAGACAGGCTCCCTCAGTAGCACATCATGGCTAGACGGAGGATCTCTCGCTGGGTGGAGCGTGCCGCGTCAAGACAAAGAACAAAGTGAGTAAACCATCCACATCAATTTAAAAGCTTTGTTGATGGACAGATAAACTGTCTCTCCTCCACTGATGCAGACGTCGGTATCTGAAAACTAAAGGACTTTAGTCAGTAAAGCAGTGTAATGATGTTTTTAGAGGATGCTCCCCAAACCAGCTCCTGGGAGGAAACAAGGCCAAACGCTTGAGGTGAACCAACAGTTCAGCAAAGATCAAGGAGCAGGGGGCTTTATTTAGCCGTACATCTGGAATAATGAAGAGACGCAGGACTAATTCCACAGTGAGGGAAAAAATCTACTTTGTTCAGATTCAGAAAAAAAGAGGAAAACAAAACCACACTCAATACATCCAAATGTGACGGGCATGGCAATGAATTTTGAAAAAGGAAAGGAATGTTTTTTTTTTTTTTACTTGCCTTAAATCCATTTAAAACCTGATTGGCTCCACTTGGAGCCACAGGGATGCTAGTTAGCTACCCTACTTATGCCTTAGTCCCAACCGCCGTTACAGGTGGGTATGGGCAGAAAATGGGCAAACCTGTACAAGGAACGCAAGTGACCTGCACAAAATTTAGGTTGGTGGATGGCTGATTAAGCCTGTAGAGAGAAAATGTTTATACACATTTTTTCCTACAAGCATGCTTGTGTCTGACGGGTCGCAGAGCTACATAATCTTTAAAATACTTCACACACCACACTCACAATGGCACGCCCATTTTCATTATGTCCCTTTGAGGTGGACGCCCGAGCCCTGGTTGGGCAATCTGCAAGACACACCCAGGCTCCCTTAAGAGGCTTCCAGTCCCTCTCTACTTCTACCTTCCACGGGCCCAGACTATTTTCTCTGCTTAGCCCAGGCATTTTTTGTTAACTTTGAGCGAGTGGGTCCTCACATTGTGACGTCAAAAGTGAGGAACAGCCCCTTCCAGGAAGAGTCTGCGCTGCAAGCACCGCCCCCAGGCTGACACACACCCACTTTCTCTGAGGAGCTAGCGGTGATTGGCAATATAGTTTTTATGTACAATGCACATCCATCTTTGCAAAAGCTCAGTGTTGTTTTCGTGGGAGAAACGCAGACACGCTGCCGAGGTCAGCTCTAGGTTGATGTCAGGATGTCACTTAAAAGGAGTGAAAGGCGGAGCCTCAGTTCAAGGTCTGCCAACGTGACTGCAGGGAAAATGGGCTACAAAAATAACTCCAGAATTCATTAAAAAAATTCCTTCGTGTGCTAAAGGTATATTATCATATATAAGAATATACCGTAGTTTACTATGGCTTAAGAAAAGCAGGATATAGGTTCTATAAAGCTTTGTTACCTTTTCACACTAAAGTCTAATGCAAAAACATTTTCATACAGTGAAAATTTAGTCAAATCTACACCATCCAGACATAAATTATTTCATGTTAATTCCTAAATTACCAAACAAACTTTTGGAAACATATGACCTCAGTAGGGATGCTGCAGTTAAAATCTGTTTGTTAGACAGTTGAACCATTGAAAAGTGAATCGTTGCTTCCCTCCCCATACGTTTGTACTTATGTGAAAAGTGTCAACGTGTTGTATTCAAGTAGGATTTATTGTTTATTGTTTTATTACATTAAAGTTATACGAGTTTAAAAACCAGCTGAAAGGTTTTGTTATTTTTACTAGTTTATCAATTTATTAAAAATGATTTCAACTTCCTCAACTTACATTTTTCCTTCCTTTTAGTTCTCTCATTTCAACATCCCGGCTTTCAGTCTCTCTTTTCCATCTGGTCCAATAAAAATTTTTCTAAAAAAAAGTTTACAGTGATCCCTTGCTATAACACGGTTTACTTTTCACGGATTTGCATCGTGGCATTGTGTTTCTGTACTCTGATTAGCTAAAAAGTCACTCCGCTTCTTCTTTTACCTGTGTGTTCAATAACGCTAGCTTAATATGTACACGTCAGAATCAGCTTCAAATTTACAACACGCACGCAGCAAAATTCTCTAGCAATTTCAGTTTCAAAAACCCATAGAAAAAGAGCAACAACAACTGCCTACTATGTTCTTCTGAACAAACACAGCTGCAATCGGGCGTGGCTTCAAAAAAGAAGAAAACACTGCAGAGCTTGTTTAGATGCAGCGGCTCACTCTGGAAGAGCAGTAAAACACCTGAGTCACTATTTGTCCCACTGTACTTTGTATTTTTTCATAATTATTTTAAATCTTCTCCCCGCTTAATCCAATTACTCTCGAAGTCTGTGGGCGGGGCTAATCTCCGCAATTTGGAGCCTTCTGTTCACATTGATTATTCAAATTATTATTTGACAGCACAGTACAGAAGTTATTTGTTAAAAAAAAAACTTTTCTAAAGTACTTTTATTCGTGAAACAAATGCTTGAGCCTGTAAAATGGTTTGTTCTTTCTTTTCAATGTATAATAGAGTATTTAATTGTATAATAATTGTAAAAACAAAATAGAGGTTTCTACTTCACGGATTTTGCCTTTCACAGGTTCTTTTTGGAACAGAAAACAAGGGTTTACAGTAAAACCAATCAATATAACTAAAGTTTATAATTACAAAGCTGGTTTATACAAGTATACCTTGTGTGGCAGAAGATTCATGATTCCCTATTGTAATAGTAAAATCTGTCCAACTCAAAAGGCCTTCACCTCAATTGTTCAGCTGATGGACGTTAAAAATAAATAAATAAATAAATAAATAAATAAATAAAATACAAGGTTTGGAACTGTATTTCTCAGCATTACTTTGGTAAATTTCGGCTTTTTCTGTACTGTGTATGTATGTATGTATGTATGTATGTATGTATGTATGTGTATATATATATATGTACATATATGCAAAAAAAACCTCTCGGTTGGTTTATGTGCGTTCTGTATGGTACTGTGCCTTTTGTTAACATCAGCACATTCAGAGTGCTCATTAGAATAATTAAAAGAAAGGTTTTTTTCTTCTCCTACAGTTTTGAAAATCTTAAAACGATTCCCCCTGTGATTAAAGATGCTTTGTCAGCAGACGCTTGGATGGCCGACACTTGGTCACTTTGAATCCAACTATAGAGGAAGCAATAAGATATAATGCAGTCCAGGAGGTGATCATTCTTCCATAGTTCCTTCCACACCACCAGATTAAAGTTTCATATTACATGTGGAAAGAGCACAGCAGGAAAATCAATACTAAGCTTCCAAGTCGGGTTCCCTGAAAAACAATAACCATTGTCGTTAGAGACTTAGAAGAGTTGTAATTGTCTATAGACAGTTTGGTTTAAGAGGGGCAACTCCCATCTAACCTCAGGAGCATGAAAGAAAGGTCAAATGTCTACTTTAAGTTAGCAGGCAACCACTTTTGAGGAAATTCACCCAAAAAGATTTTTTTAATTGAAATTATAAAGTGTCTTAAAGATCCACTCAGTTCATTTTTTGATCTATTTTTAGAACTGTCCCAATGATCATTTATCATGCTTATGTCATTTTTAGCGAAAAAAAAGTCATTCTCCAGGAGACAGCAGGAGTTTGTTAGAAATTCACCTTTGAGGACCATTAGAGTCCCCTCCCCAATGCTAAGGAGCTTGTGGCCCACCCTGTGTAATTTTTACATCACAAATATTTTTCAAACAGCCTTTTTTTCCTTTTTTATCTACTCCTTAATCACAATATTTGAAATAAAAAATACTCAGAAATGCAATTTTAAGCTTAATGTTCTTTATATGAATGTCTCCCATCATAGAAAAGTCAGGAATTGGTGGTGTAGACCCAAGATACATGAGGCCAGGTTTGGTGGCAGAAACGTAACCATCTGATACATAAACTGAAACAGGACAAGTCCTTGGGAGCAACAAAGCAGTGACAAAACAAAGCAGAACAGATGACCTGACCAGACACTTCAATAGGCTGAGGGCAATTAACTGAAATGATTACAGCTGTGGATCATGATAAACCTGGAACGGTGTGACTGACGCGACCAAAACAACATAAAAATCAAACAAAACCACTGAACCTTTACAAAAATGCTTCCAAAAAAATGCTAAAAAACACCAGAGAACATGCATTTACGGAGGGATGGGTCTTTGAATTTGCAATACCTCAAAAATGATGAACGAGGGCGTCAGGAAGGCTGGCCGCCACTAACTCGGTTCTGAAGAGTATCGTACACTTTAGCTAACTTTGAATTATTGTCACTTAAAGCTAATGACGCTCATTCAGGACGGGATCAAAATGATGCAAAGTACGTTTTTTCTCTGATTAAAATAAAAAATGAAGGGCTTCAGGGCGAACCAAAAAACTCCCACTGAGGTCTACACTGCTGATGAAGATGACCCGAGAAGATCCATCTTGGAGACTTAAGAAGGAAAAAAAAAACTTGTGTGGGTGGAGTAAATTAAAAAAAGGCAGAGTTCAGTGATGAGCTCTGAGTAAATCTAGAAAATCGAAACATCTTTTACTGTTGACTGTTTGATGAAGATTGGTTACCACGGAGTTGTTCACATCTTTGATTGGACGGCTGATTAGAGAAAAACAGAAAAACAAGCAACAAAGAGTCTATAATAGCCTCAAAGGAACTTAGCTAGAAGCTTATCTCTGTTGTGTTTGACCACAAAGGGATGAGGTAATAGCAACTGTTGTTTGGAGACACACACCTTTAGGAAAACATCAGAAAATAAAGCAGGAATGTAAAAGATTTGGATTTTCTACTACAAAAGATGTCGTAACTAGTGAAACTACATGTGTCCAAGTCAGGAAAGAACTCAAGGCAAAAATTATGGCTCAATAATGTGTTAAAATGGAAGGAAACTACGGTGTAATGTATGGGATAATGTCTCAGGTCTCCATTATCACAAATTAATGGACAATGCGGCCAATCATCCAAGAAAAGCCCAGCATTTCATTACAGACATCTCGCCGACATTATCCTACTGAACACAGTCAATTAGCAAAAGGAAAAACATATTTAAACTATTTTATTATTTAATCTTGTTCACGCTATTGTTTTCAGAAGAATTCGACTACTTTGAAATGCATTGCGGACGCTTTTCTTGCTGCAGCCGCTGCGGACCAACCAGCTGGAGGGAAAGTGGTTCATGTGCTAAACGCAGTGATTTACAGCGGGAAAATAAGTATTGACACTTAACATTTCTCAAAAACGTATTTCTCTAATCTCCGAGCCATTGGCATCGAAATTTTCACCAGATGTCGCATCAACCCAAGTAATGCACACATAGAAAATATAGAAATCCATACATTTATGTCCATAAATGGCTATGTGTAATAAAGTGAAATGGGCACAGGGAATAAGTATTTGAACACGCTTACTGAAATTGCATACTTAGTAAAAACCTTTGTTGGTGATTACAGCCTCAAGACGCCCTGTATGGAGAAACCAGTTGAATAATATGTGTGTCTATAGATTTCTACCATCTTATCCACACAAACTGCCTTCAGATCTTCTGCTCCGGGCCCTTCTAGAACCCGGATATTCAGTTCTTTCCAAAGATTTTAATCGAATCTGCTGGTGATTGACTGGAGCCCATTCTAGCAGCTTTTTATTTTCTTTTCTTCAACCAGCTGAGTGTTACTCCGCTGTGTGTTTGGATGGTTGTCGCGAACTGGTAGATGACAGCAGGATTTTTTGATCAAGAATGACCTGCTACTTTTCCAGTCATTATTCCTTCAACATATGTCTTATGACATCCAAAAGAGTTAAATTTTGGTCTCATCTGACTAAGAGTATCTTCTCCAGAATGCCATGGGTTTATCCAAATGTTGTGTCGCAACCCAAACGAGCTTCAACGGCGCTTCTTCACAAAATGAGTCTCATGCGGCGTGCACGGAGGCCATGGCGAAGAGCATTATCACTTGGTTTTGAAACAACGGTACCTGCTGATTCCAGAATTTCAGTTTCCAATGCAGTTGTCCTGGGCTGTTGGAGAACCTTTCTGATGATTGTTCTGACTCTCTGTCTGAAATTCCTATGGTAGGAGCACTCAATGTGGCAGGTTTATGGTAATGCGTTCTTTTCCACTTCCGGATGATGGCCCCAATGGTACTCACTGGAACTTCAGAAGTTTAAATGTGCCCTGTAACCAATGCCTTCAGTGTGGCGTAAATAATAAGTTATGCAGGTCTTGGACAGTCTCTTTGCATTTACCCATCATGCAATGTTTCTTGTCTAACACCTTGCTGGTGAGAAACCTTTTTAAAAGGCATCAATCAGAACTATACCAGCTGATATTACTTTGGTACTAATAGGGGCAGGTTAACCTTCTGAAACTGACAAACTCAGATATTGGCATAGATTTGACTTCCCTCGCGTTCAACACTTAGCCCCCTGTGCCATTTACCCGACACAACCCCACTATGACACAATGTTTTGACTGCATTACTTGGAAGATGCAAGATTCAGAAATACGTTTAAGAATAATTAGAAATAGATGGTTTTTAGAGAAGCAAGTGATATGTTCATATTTTTTCTACGGTAAGTAGATTCCAGTGACTTATTTCTAGAGGAAATACCTTATGTTTGCTTTTTCTGATAGATGGAAAGATTAGTTTTGATTAGAACATCCTCTCAACAACATCAAACGTTAATCAATCCCTTTATCTTGTTAATCAACAATACATTTTTTATAAACCCATGTTCCATGCTTTTGTTGTTCTGGTAACTAAAACCACACACAAAAATACTGGGAACGAAGCTTTTTTCGGCTGGATTTCTGCACCTGATGAAGGGTGGAGAATTGTATTTTTATGTCAGTTGTATTATTGTAAATTTGCTTTGATACGGATATCCAGCAGAGCAAAATCGAGGAGCAGGAAGACTGGGGATTGTCAAGACGCTCCATTTTTGAAAAATTATGAATACCAATTACTAAAAATGCCAACCTAAGAAAAGAACCGTCCTTATGAAGAAAGCCAAACGAGATGATTGCAGGTAGCCAGACTATCTGAGGAGAAGCAGAGCTGGACCCTTCAATCTAAGAAACCTAAAAACTCAACAAGAAGGCAGCAAAACTACAACAGGTTGACACTGGTTTCCCCAGACACAATGAATAAAAAGTTCCACAGACTCAAAGCTTCATTTCCTATTCGGCTCACAATGACAAACTTGGTTAATTCTCAGAAATAATATACTTAAATATAATAAATGCTGTTTTTCAACCCCTGTGTGTAGAAGCTTATCTACTGATCAGAATGTCATGGAACTAACGAGAGAATTTAGAGACGTATAATAGCCACAAATCTGAACATATTGTATGAGAAAATAAAACAAATAAAATCAATCGAGTGGAACTATGATTTAGCATAAATAGAAGTGAAACACGCTCCAAAAGGGTAAATACCTGGTTTATAATATATTAGCGTTATAATTTAAATGGAACTTTATGATTCATGGATCATCCTAAAGTGAGAAATAAAAACAGATTAACAGCATGCATTGTTACCGCAAGATTTACAACAGTACCATCGCGGCAATTACTCTGGTACATCTTAGGCTTTACATGTGACACACAATCAACTAGGAAGGTCAATGGAACGCCTGGTGTTACAACAATACAGGCAGGACTAATCGCTTTTCATGCAGAGACTAATCAGAGGCACAGATTTTGGCGACGCGGCTTTATGAGTACCCGTGAATTCAAGGAGCGCCGATAAGGAGCATCTGTAAGTGCGTTTGGTATCATACAACCTGGCGGCGAACCCTCCGCCCACACCTCAATGATCTTTACGAGGCCTGCTTGATCACGGCAGAGGGGAAGGTCCAAAGGCCTCACTTTATTTGGAAAGGAGGTCATTGTAGATACACATTTTGCAAAGTTGTGCTTTAAAAATTGAAAAAAAATTTGGAAAAACCTCATTGAGAGAACATACATAACAAGAGTAACAAACAGAACATTCAAAACGGTTTATTAATAAACAGTGATAACAAATAGAAGTATGGGTATATTATAATATAATATAATATAATAAAGCATTTGAGAGTTGCTTGTCATCCTAAAATCAAAAAGCATTTAATTTATCAGATGATAACTAACGCTGTGTATCCGCATTCTGCATTATGAATTGCTGATGTGTTTCTTTGCTTCTCATAATGTATAATAAATAAGGCAGACAGCGTGCTAATGCTAAGAACAGGAAATGGATGGCTGAGTGAGCAGACAGGGATGTGATGAAGGTGGGATGTTGTGGAGACAGATGAATGGGAACAAGACAATGATGGCTGGAATTTTTCCCATCACACTGAATTTCATCAAATTGGTGGCATAACCTGAGCCTTGTAAAATATCTATTTGTAAATTAATTCATTTTGAATTGTATACAAATATAATGAGCCCATGTGATGACGTTGTCGCTGCAGGTTTGTCCACACAGAGTGAAGCCGTTTTTCTTTCTTATGGTGAGAATGAATCAAAGGCTTTAATAAAAACAGGTTTTATAGCAAAAAGTCAATCAGTTTGGATTTGATATATATATATATATATATATATATATATATTTTAAATCTCAAATTTGCATGTTGGGCTTCATCAAACATAAATATCTAATATTGCCTACAGGCTTTTTAAAATGGAAAAAAATCCCAGACTTGGATTCACATCACGGAAATACTAGAAATGATGTCTTCCTGAAAATTAAAATGTTTTGTTTGTGCTTGTGTTTCTTTTTTAATAAAATAAAATGTTGTCTTCCTTCTAACTTCTCATTTTTTACTATTCAGTATTTAAAGTATTGTCAAAAAGTTCTAATTCTTTAAATGATACTTTATTTATATATATTTACAAAATGCCAATTGAGCAAACAAAAGAAAACTACCGTAAATAAAATCAATATTTGATATTTCTATTTTTAGCCTTCAAACCAGAATTAGTTTTTATTTACCGGCACAATGTCAGGGATTTTGTTGGATTATGTTCAGGTGTTTGATTAACTAACTTTACCAATCAGGTGCTGATGATCATCAACGTCACATGTGGGATGAAACCCAGTCATGGACTGAAACAGAAACACCAACTATAGATTGAATCTATAGTTCTCTTTTTTTTCATTCAAAATTAAAAATAAACAATTTTCAATAGTATTTCTTTTCATCTGCCAAACGTTCCAACTATCAAGTAACATTTTACTATAAAAACTGATCCTTATATTAATTTGGCTTCTTGCTAGATGTATTCTTCCGGAATCATATCTTCCACATAGATATCTCACATGCATGATTTAAATATGAATTTTGCTGTTTTGCAGAACTTGTTAAATCTGTGTGCCGATTTATCAGGTTCATTAAGGTTTCAATCACAGCTTCACCGGTCACTTCAGTGCTTGGTGACATGAGTGCCACTTCATGTAGAAGGAGGATTAGGCTCTATCATTTTCATAATCCTTTGGTATTAAAAAAACTATTTTAATAAATTGAAAAGCAAGAAAAATATAAATATAAGTCAACATGGTAAAATCTGCTGCTTGGATCAGACTGGGCTGGAAAAACAAGCCAGCACAAGGTTCAAGTAACTTGAAAGAATTCGGTCTTCGGTCTCCCATGGCTGACTTACGACTTAGGGATGGGGTTCGTCGTCACGTTTCTGCTCCCTTTCTTGCCGCGGGCCGTAAATGGCTCCGTGCTCATGGGGTGGGGCCCGCTGGTCAAGCGGTCCGCGCCGGGTGGCGGCTGAATGGCGGCAACCTTCTGGGGCTGGGTGCGGGGTGCGGTGGGGGGTGGGTGGGTGTTCTGGCTTTGGCTTTCTGGGGGGTGGTCCCTTGCCTGTGCTGGGGTTACGGGCGCTGCTCTCTGGGGCTCAGCGCGCTGGGATGGGCTTCTCCCATTCACGCCCTGGGCTGGGATCAGGCCCCCCTGGCTCTGGGGCGGACGGGACATCCTCTGGGCCGCCCCTGGCGCCTGTTGGCTGAATTTCAGAAATAATATAATTTAAATATAATAAATACTGCTCTTCAACCCTTGTGTGTAGTTTATCTACTGATCATAAATGTCATGGAACCAACGAGAGAATTTAGAGACATACATAACAGTCAAATTGAAACATATTGTTTGAGAAAATGTTAAATAAAATCAATCGGAGTGAACTATGATTTAGCATAAATAGAAGTGAAACACGGTCCAAAAGGGTAAATACCTGGTTTATAATATATTAGCGTTATAATTTAAATGGAACTTTATGTGGATTCATGACTATCCTTGGGGTGTAGAATAAAAAAACAGATTAATAAAGATGTATTGTTACGCAAGATTTACAACAGTACCATCGTGCAATTACTCTGCACACCTTAGGGGCTTTTAGAGCATGTGACACATAATCAACTAGAAGGTCGATGGAACGCTCAGGTTACAATACAGGGCAGGACTAATCGCTTTTTCATGCAGAGATTAATCAGAGGCACAGATTTTGGCGACGCGGCTTTATGAGTACCCGTGAATTCAAGGAGCGCCGATAAGGAGCATCTGTAAGTGCTTCATCAAGGTCAACCTCCGTTTAAGGAACCCTCCGCCAACACCTCTAATGATCTTTATGAGGCCTGCTTGAACTACGGCAGAGGGGAAGGTCCAAAGGCCTCACTTTATTTGGAAAGGAGGTCATTGTAGATACACATTTTGCAAAGTTGTGCTTTAAAAATTGAAGAAAAAATTTGGAAAAACCTATTGAGAACACACATAACAAGAGCAACAAACAGAACATTCAAAACGGTTTTTCATTAATAAATAGCATAAATAAATAGAAGTATTGGCATAATATAATATAATATAATATAATATAATATAATAAAGCATTTGAGAGTTGTTTGTCATCCTAAAATCAAAAAGATGACCATTTCAGATGATAAATCTAACGCTGTCCATCCGCATTCTGCATTATGAATTGCTGATGTGTTTCTTTGCTTCTCATAATGTATAATAAATAAGGCAGACAGTGTGCTAATGCTAAGAACAGGAAATGGATGGCTGAGTGAGCAGACAGGGATGTGATGAAGGTGGGATGTTGTGGAGACAGATGAATGGGAACAAGACAATGATGGCTGGAATTTTTCCCATCACACTGAATTCCATGAAATTGGTGGCATAACCTGAGCCTTGTAAAATATCTATTTGTAAATTCATCCATTTTGAATTGTAAACAAATATAATGAGCCCATGTGATGACGTTGTCGCTGCAGGTTTGTCCACACAGAGTGAAGCCGTTTTTCTTTCTTATGGTTAGAATGAATCAAAGGCTTTAATAAAAACAGGTTTTATAGCAAAAAGTCAATCAGTTTGGATTTGATGTATATATATATTTTAAATCTCAAATTTGCATGTTGGGCTTCATCAAACATAAATATCTAATATTGCCTACAGGCTTTTTAAAATGGAAAAAAAAAAATCCCAGACTTGGATTCACATCACGGAAATACTAGAAATGATGTCTCTCCCTGAATAATAAAATAAAATGTTGTCTTCCTTCTAACTTCTCATTTTTTACTATTCAGTATTTAAAGTATTGTCAAAAAGTTCTAATTCTTTAAATGATACTTTATTTATATATATTTACAAAATGCCAATTGAGCAAACAAAAGAAAACTACCGTAAATAAAATCAATATTTGATATTTCTATTTTTAGCCTTCAAACCAGAATTAGTTTTTATTTACCGGCACAATGTCAGGGATTTTGTTGGATTATGTTCAGGTGTATGATTAACTAACTTTACCAATCAGGTGCTGATGATCATCAACGTCACATGTGGGATGAAACCCAGTCATGGACTGAAACAGAAACACCAAATATAGATTGAATCTATAGTTCTCTTTTTTTTCATTCAAAATTAAAAATAAACAATTTTCATAGTATTTCTCCTCTATCTGCCAAACTATCAAGTAACATTTTACTATAAAAACTGATCCTTATATTAATTTGGCTTCTTGCTAGATGTATTCTTCCGGAATCATATCTTCCACATAGATATCTCACATGCATGATTTAAATATGAATTTTGCTGTTTTGCAGAACTTGTTAAATCTGATTATGCAAACAACTATGAAATTGACACTACAAAAGATTGATGCAGGTAGTTTGATTATTATTTATAGGTATTTTCTCACTGTTTTACAGAAAAAAAGGGATGCAGTGACATCCACCTATAAAACCACAGAAACCTTTGCTTAAATATAAGGTATAGTTTTCAAAAAGTCACTGAATTAGATTCCTTTTTTAAAGCCACATTCAGCGCTCAGTCAGTTTGAAGCTTATAGACACATCTATGCCTGCAGTAAATCTGTCACAGCATGTTGACTCGCCTCAACCTTCACCAGGACACAATCTCACATGCAGCCTCCACATGTCAGGCTTCTTTTCAGCTCATTTTCTTTCCCAGTGCTGTTAAATCCGCTTCTTTCAATGCAGTGAATCAACAACGCACAAGGACACAAGTCTGCTGGTGAAACAAAAAAAAAATAAAGTTAGCCTCTGAATTCAATAGACACACACTGAAGCTGCACAGGTGTTTCTTAGATTGCTGCTGTAATGAACATTTAGGAACTTGCTATTCGTCAGCAATTAGATTAACCTGAAACCTGGTCAATCTCAATCCTTGATTCTCAAATTTAGGATGCAAAAAGAATGGTTGGACTGTTTCCAGCAGCATGTCAGAAATTTCTCGATAAACTTGCACAGAGTTTGAATGTGCTTCAGAGGGATTACAGCGGTTTGCAGTAGTGAATTGTCTAAGTGTGGCTGTGTTAAAACAAAGCTTCCTAGTTCTGTTTTGCCAGAAGCAAGACAAGAGTTGTGCATGTCAAAATTTAAAATCAAGTATTTCCAGGACACCTTCAGAGACACAAGCCCTCAGAAAAGCTTTTGCATATTTTAGTCACATTAGGGATTTTTCTAAGCATGATATGAATGCAGATGAGCTTTGTAAAGTATAATAAAGTAATGATGAAGTTTTTCTTAAGATGTGAATTTTATAGTGAATTATGAATGTATTGTGTATACTGCTGTGGTTCCGGGGGTCATTGAGTTTAATTTGTCCGCTGTTTGAATCACCATGCAGAGCTCAGGAATGCTTACATTCATTTTTCCCTTCCAGCAAGGTTTTTCTTTCTGTTAGACGCTTGAATTTTTTTAAATGAATTAGTTTTGTCAATTCTGATTATTTATTACCTTATTCTTTTTTCCTTTTATTCCATTCCTAACTTTTATGAATTATTTACAGATGACCTGAATGTTTGGATCCAGACTCTGGGTGAGCCAAAAAGCAGGCACACTTTTAGAGTTTTGCGTTTGGACCTCTGGAAGTGAGGTTGTGATTTTCCGGGAGATGCGTTCCTGAAATATCCATGAGATGGATAGACGTGGTGGAATATGGCCTCGAAGTTTTTACCCAGAATAATGCATCAATAATGCATCTTCAGTCATCACAATGCATTTTAGATGAAGAATTAGAGACAGGCTACACTACTAAGGTGATAACTATCTGTAACCCTCCCTTACTCTTTAACCGGACTTTGACTTGAGAAGTGATTTTCCTTGACAGGCCGTGACAGCGACAGGAAGGTTGAGGAGTTTTAAAAGTGCCCTGTTATCCATCTTTAAGCTAAAATCTTTTCAGTGTTGTGGTTTCTGGGTGAGCTGAAGCATGGGAAGATTTGTTTGAGCTGCAGTGCGTCACGACTCAGACGCCCAAACCACTTATTTAGTTATCCTCAGAGGACCTGTTAAAAAATAGATAAAACGGTTTTCTATCGGGGGTAGATAACCCAAATAAAATACGGTGTGTGTACATACAATATATATGCAAGAATAATGCACAAAACAATACAATCAGCAGTTATACATTCATGAAAAGACGAATCAAACTTCGGGTAATTGGACATGTTTTGAAAACAACTTTTTGATTTGAATACTGTCAAGCACATGTCATGGGGTCCCATGCAGATATTTCGAGTCACTAAAAATCCATTCAACTATGTGTGTGTGCGCACTGAGACTCATTTATTAAACTAAAATAAAATTAACTTTATTGATCTTACAAAGAGAAAATTAGCCTGTTACCTAAACGCTGATAAAAAAAAAAAAAACGATAATGAAAACAGCGTCTCTCTTCTCCAATCGTTTCTCTGGCGGCATTTTGTTGTTGGCGAGCGACAAAAACCAAGCATGCACATATTCTACCTACAGACTGTTTCCGACCCAGACGTGGTGGAAAATAGGCCAACAAAAGAGGGTTAGGGATGCCACTACCTGGCAAAACATCCATAAAAAATAAAAATAAAAGGTTCACAATTAGAAAACAATGAAACATAAACAAGATGACTAGGAGCTACAGTGACTGGCAGCCAACCGTGGTGCCGGGAAAACAAATCTCCATGATCAAAATACCACAAACCCAACATCTAAACAAAAAAAAACCCACCATCCTTGACCTGCCGTGTTGTAACACTGTTTCACCATTAGGTGTCAGTGTCCGCTGTAACCTTGTTGTTTTTCCCCACAAAGAGTTAATAAAGAACGGGGTGACTTGTGTTTGAAATTCATCATCTCACCTTAAATCTGCCGATTCCGATGCCTTGTATGGATATGCAACACTTTACGAACGCAAAGTGTTGCATATCGACGCAAAGCTGCTTTTTTCCACTTCAGGATCCACTGGAATTCTGTTAATTGCATTAAAGTTAAAGAGTTACGGTAGTTGAAAAATTGTAAACATTGGAGCTGCAGCTGCGGTCTAAAAGTGTTAACTAAATATGAATTGAAACTTCTAAAAAACGAAAACATTGCAGAGGCGTCTTTAGTCCCTGACGTTCCATCTCTGGTAAATAATCGGGGTGTCAAATTATTAAATAAATTATTATGTTAAAAAAATCTATTATTTTATATTCTATTATAATAATACATTATATTATTTTTTATAGTGTTAATCTCATTTTTGCATCAGACGGTTGCTTCCGTGAAATCCATTCATGTCTAATAATGCTCACCTGGAAGGGCATTAATCCCGCTCATAGTTATTTATAAAAAACTTAAATATTAAATCGATTATTAGAACTTTCATCCTGTTATATTTTAAAAAATTTAAATAGTTTTTCACAAAAAGCGGACTACTTGAAAATGCGGTGCGTCACGTTGCCATGGTAACAGCTCCAGGACCTTCAGCGATGTCATTCTTTCCTACGGTGGCCGAGAGGTGCAAGACACGCTTACATTTAAGATACAGCAACAGCAAATCCCAGTACAAATGAACAAATCCTGAAATACAACAGCAAATACTGAAACACAACAGCAAATACTGAAACACAGCAGCAAATCACGAAACACAACAGCAAATCATGAAAATTACAGAGTCCTGAAACAAATACCGAATTACAAAAAAATAACCTCGTTACAAATGACCAAAACCAGAAACACAACAATGAAAGCGTAGACATGGCTTCTAACAGAAATGGACGTTATATAAAACTAATTGTGTATGTTTTTTTTAAATGTTATTGATTACTATTTTCTTTTTTGTGGACATTTTAAATACATGAAACAGTCCTGAAGCATTCTTGCTAGAGTGGTCTTAACGGAGGGGGAATACCCTTTATACCGGAAAAGCAAAGACTTTACCTTGTTAAACGTTGTTTTTTATTGTAGTAATACAATTGAAGAAATGCTTTTGGACTGTCTCATTTATTGAAAATGTCCACATAAAAAAACAGTAATAAGGATATGTAAAAAATAATACACAATTAGTTTTATATTAAGTGACTTCCGGTTCCGTGTTTCGTGATTTGCTGTTGTGTTCCATGGTTTGCTGTTGTATTTCGTGATTTTTTCATTTGTACTGGGATTTGCTGTTGCTGTGTCTTGCACCTCTTGGCCACCGTACTTTCCCCTCTGAAGAAAGCGATTGTGATGAAAAGTCAAATAAAGCATCATTTTAAACTCCAACTTGGTGGTGTATAAAGCTTCATAAAGTGTCATTAAGCCGGTTTTTTAATAGTTTGATCTTTTACCGAGCCCCAATGTCACAAATTTAAAGGAAAATAGCTTAAAATGAGGTTAGAGATAATAGAGATTTAAAATAGACTCATTAGATTAACTAATTGAAGTCACAATTAATGAACTGCACAAAAAATGTATCGCATGATAGCACTTTAGGCATTCGCACTTTGTTGTACTGATGTTTCGCGACGCCATGACGTATTTTTGGCAATAAATTGAAATAGGAAATTTTATATTCAGAACGCAGAAAAGTCATTTAAAAAATATGTTAAATGTAAAACCAAATGCTGTTCTTTCCCTTTTTTTTTTTTTAACTGTGCGCAACTTTGTCAGTGAGCATTTTTTTTTTCATTTTGACATTTTTCTCACCCCAAAGTGTCCTTTCTTAACAAATTCTCAAAGAAATTCAGTATTTTAGAAAAAAAATATTTCAGAAATGACTCATAAATGACCTTTGTAATTTGATCGAAAGTCCAATTTTACGTTTAAACAAATGGTTTTTACTTACTTTTGTTAAACTCTTGCAGAGCAAATGTTCTCAACAGAAAAGTTACACCAAATGAGCGTTTGATCAGCGATCAACATCAAAGATCTCCAGGTTTGAGGTGTTGAGAATGCAGGAGGTTAATGGTTATTAATGAGGGCGGACAGTGACTGGAAGAATCCCACATACGTGGGAGTTCTGGCAAAGCTTTGAATTCAGACATAAAAGAGAAAAGTTGATGTAAGAAATGCTGAAGAAGACGACGAAGAAGCCGTTTGATCCCGTAAATCGCACACAGAGTTGTGGATTTTTGGAGGAAATGAAAAGGAATTTTTTCCTTTCCGATAGACTTCGGTTTGTTGTATAAGTGACTCAGTTTATGAAACACGAGTGACGGACTAAAGCACAATCCTCCAGCTCTCCAAGAATCACTTCTTTCTGCTGTAAAAGTCAAATCCTTCCTTGTATACGAAGATGCTTCTTTATTCGGAAAGGTTTTGGTATGTGTGGGTGCTTCCTGCACAGCCTGCTGCTAATCTCACAATAATTCACCCACGAGAAGGAATTCAGAGCCACAGCGCCTCCAACACCCAAAACCTCTTTGTTTTATGATTCCACAATGGGAAACAAGCAAGATGGCTCCCATCAAACAGACACCCCATAAATGGAGCCAATCGTGGACCATGTGGAGCATGTCATCTGATGCCCTCGCAGACGCCCTTAACTGAAACCTCTCTGGCAAATAGTTTAATGGATGGATACTTATTCATATTCCAGTGAGGTGAATGATGTGATTTCACTCTTGATTGCCTCAGTGTTAGATAAACACGTGTGATTGCTTAAGCGAACGGTAACTATCTTTAAAGCAAACAATGTGAGGATTTTAAAAAATCAGAACGGCTGACTTCAGTAACCCGATGAACTCTCCACCAGCTTACGCTCAAGTACCCTGCAAGGTCAGCGCTGTCACATTAATTGAAGTTAATCTGGAGTTACTTTGGTGTAAAATTTGATCTGGCTGATGGGACTCAGAGCGTGCAATTTTCCAGAATTAACATGATACCGATCTTCTGCCTTTAATCTCCCCGTAATTTAAACTCAAAATTGATCCACGATGCCCAAACTGGGATCTTTGTAAGTATTCTCCATGTGAGATGAGTTACCTCAGTCTGGCCCTTCATCAGAACAACTCAGCGTCAAAGTGACGTTTTTTTTACGCAGCACATTTCTTTGCCAGCAAGGAAAAGCCTTCATTACATCTCAGTGCTTCAGCAGAGCTGGAAAGAACAACCTTGTGTCCAGCAGAGCTGGAGTTTAGGGCAGGACACACAGACTGCACATGAACACCGGTCAGAGCACAGAGTTTGGAAAAAATATTATGGGAAACTACCAGGCTCATGGTGAACAGGAAGCTGAAAACTGCGTAGTTATTCCCACCTAATCTGTTTTAGAAAAACAATTAAAGGAGCTGATGAAGGAAGGATCAAGTGTGAAGGACACAGCCGCTTTAACACACATTTACTTCAACTCTGAACATTTCTTTTGTCTTGAATCAGGAGCAGATGTAAAAATGACATTTGAAAATACCTTTTTTGTGACGAAAATGTGCTGGGTGGGCTAGCAGCTTCCTGCTCTGGCAAGGAGGGCTTTGAGATAGCACAAGGGTTAATACATTTTTCTTAGACAGAAATCAACACTTTTACACTTTTCTCTCTTGTTTTAACTCTCAAACTGCGAATCTTCATAGAGAAATAAGTCCAGTATCACAGAATGAAAACAAATCTGATCATGACTGAAGATAAACACATTCTGTAAAGGAGAAACGGCACAGGGAGATTGGCAATGCTCTACGGCTAAGTCCGGATGTAGAACATCTTACAGAAAAAAAATTACAACGCATGCAAAATTACTAAACTAAACCAAAACACAAATCTGTAAAACAGCAGGACAGGGAAAGATGAACCACTCCTGCAAGTGACCACTGTTGTATGCTACCGGTACTCCTGCATCAAATGCACAATAGCCGGATATATTGACACCAACTCTACTCCATTAATATGTTTTAATGAGAACAACTGCTCTTTTCCTTCTTGAGGCAAGTGTTCGGACTATTTTTCTTTTGCTGACAAAGCTGTCACCATAGCAATGTCCAAATTGTAAACATCCCAAGACATTTTGACCAGGCGCCATACATCACTTAGAAAGGCCTCTATTGTCGGCGGCTACCATCAGTCAGTCTATTATGTATTGTGCAGTTACAGTATGTCCTGTTAGTCAAGATTAATGATCTATGTCTCTAAATATCATTATTTTGACATGTTTAATAGCTTTATTATACAACTGTTAATTAAATATCATACCATGCTCTGGGTGAATACACGATTGCTAGGGATTTCTGGTCAAATACCCTGAATATTCTTGATAATTATGCCGGTCTAAACACCAGCTGTAGCTGGAAAACTTCAACGAAGAATTACATGCTTTGTTTGACTTTAGTTCAGATGGAAAATATTTCAAAGTACACAAAAAAGAAGAAGGTTGACGTGTATTTTATCACTGAAGACTCTTCACTGGCCAAATATCTGGAGCAATATGTTCTTTCACCGTGTGCCCACACGACACAGCCAATAGAGACTCACAAGTCAATGAATCAATACAACACTTTGCCTGCATGGGAAGTTTGATGAGCCGCGTTTCTTTCCACAGTGCAAGGGTATCACAGCCACAACCAACAACAGCCGGTTGTTTTCTCACTTCACCCCAGCTTAGCTTAACAGCTTAACACATTTTCCCTCTAAAGCATTCACTTCCTCACAGAGCTGGATCCTTCAAACACCTAAAATGAAACAAATCCTGCAACCTTTTCAAACATTTTTACATGCACCCAGGTGCACCACAGTATGAATTTATGAGACACTCCTTCAGTGTCTGTGCAAACAATTAAAAGACACAGGTGTTCCATTCATTTGCCCTGTAATGGTCCATAATGAGAAGTTAGATAACAAAACATTTACTCTTCTTGTTGAAATGTCGCAATAGTTTGACTTCACATTGCTTTTAGGGGTGTGCACCTGTGAAATCATTTGTCAACTCTTGTATAGTAATGCTTATTTGACTGCTTGCAGATCTAGTTGAATCTGGAAAACCTTTTTATTTAGCTTCATAAAACCTCGTTGTATCCAGAGACAGATTTTGGAGAAAATGTGCTGCTTGGTAACAAGACAGCAGGATGTACATGGAATGAAAAAGGTCACGACACCAGTGGGAAATAAAGTGGAACACGCAAGTTTACCCTCTGCCTGCAGATGTGTGGGTGGTAAAATTGGGCCCTTGGTGTCTGAGATGTGAAAAGAATTTCTAGAGAGAAGTTTTCTCTTAAAAACAGCTGGCAAATGAAGCCTGTGACTTTATTGATCAGATGGACAACCGTTCCAAAGCTATATATTCTAAGATTTTTCTTTTGAGAATGAAAAGTCTGATTCATTTCCACCAAAGCCTCAAAGCAGGGACTTTTGACACTTTCAACATCCTAACATCCAGTGAACCGTGGTGGGTTTTCTTCCCACATCTTAACACACGCTTCTGTGCAGGTTTGTCTGCTTTTGTGTGCATTGGATCGCTGTGTGCAAACGCTCCCTTCCTATGACAGTGGCTGGGTGGGATGATGAATGTTTCCTTCGAGTTGACTGTCCATCTTCTTGGCATAAATCATCACTGCCACTCAGCCGTCCTCTGTGTAGAGCCTCATTAGTCTAACCACACAAAGGCTCCTCACACATACAGCCAAGCATCTGAGCTATTGGTTATGCTCAACCCCCAAAGGATGCTGTGGTTTTGCCTGCCTCCACAATATTCCACAATACTCAGACGGAGACATTTGCAGACAAAAAGTCTGCTGCAAAACCACAATCCACAACTGAATAATATGCGATAAAAAAAAACAAGTTTTTTTGTTGGATCCACTTGCATAATTAAGAACCTATAAAAGCTTCTGTGCAGAAGCAGTACACCTCCATTGTGTCTACTGCAGAGAGTTAAATGTCCAGAAACTGCTGTTTGACTTGAAGAAAATGTTTTTGAGGTATGAATAATTGAAAAATAAAAAATAAATAAAACTGTGTTTGAAATTAGTCACAACTGCTTTTATGGATGGTCTGTGGGTGAAAAATGGTCAAATCTGAATGGGGCACGCAGGACAGCATCACCCGTAAATGCCAGCAACTTCCACTAGCACTACAAATACTTCACAATACACTTACCAGATGCACGGCAATGGTCTGTTCCATCTCAGTGACGTCCCTTGAGGTGGTCGTAAAAGCTGTAACCCTTGTTCTATCCTATGAGGTCAAGATGACCCTTGATGTGTTCTCCCTACCATGACAAAGGTGGAGAGGATTTCACTTAATCAATGGACACCAGTGAAGATCACGTATCATTGGAGAAAAAAGGTTGAGCGCACTGTTTAGTGGGTCTAGTTGACCCCACTCCCTATGTTAAAGTGCCTAGGATAGCACAAGGGTTAAGGAAACCGTAAAACACACCTGTGCTCCCCCTTAAGATGCAGTCGCTCCTCCCAAAGACCCTCTATGGGCCCAAACAACCCAAAAAGCTGCAGCATCCTTACAGTTCAAGTGCATGTGACTAAGGCTTTAGTCTTCCACCCTAATTTAAATCATTTAACAAAGTAAGTATCAGTGTCAGCAGACAACATAGTGAACTTCTACCATGCGTTTGGCTGGGCTCTTTAAGGATCGTCACAGTGAATTGGTATTCCTATTCGAAATTCATAATTGATTTAGCTTTTGTTTATCGTCAGATGCTCTTCTTGACATAATCTTACATTAACCTTGACTTAGGACCAGCGCAGGAAAGCACTAGACAGTGTCTCCTTGTGGTTGCATTGATGCAACCTGTTGAACAACAACTTAAAATATGATAAAATTACAGCTTTTATTCAACAAGAAGGTTCACATCCCAACTATTGGATTAGAGATAAAAGGCCACAGTTTTCATTCACTGACAGAAGGCAACAGTCCAGGTCAGTAATTTTGACATGTGGCTAGGTAGCAAGGCCCTTAACAGTAAGATCTGCCGTAGTTCTGATCTAGTTTGTTATTAGTGAGCTGCGTTTATAACTTGGTTGTGGTGTTGAAACTATTTAGCTGAAAACCATAGAAGACTGTGAGACTCCTCATGGGAACCAGTGGGCCAAGGAAAAGCAGAATGTTGCTGTACTTCCTCCACCTCAGGGAAACTGCTCTCAACAGGAGTTACACACTGAGACTTGAGCATATTTAGTGCAGAGCACAAGACCTTTAATTGCGCTTTTGAGCTGTATATTTACAGCAGCTCTGCTGATGTCGGTGTGTGAGTTCTCCACATTTGACGTCATTAGTTGGCGTCCGGCTGTGCGGGGCTGATTGTGTCTGTGTACTTTTATGTTTCTGCCGTCAGCCATTTAGCAAGCGGGAGGAAACTCCCATCTCACCAGTTCCGCTGTTCCCCACAGCTTTCCCTCTAACCTGAATACAACGTGAGGAAGACGTGACTTATCCTGGGGTGAAGCTGCATCTCCTTCCCGCCTCCCACCTTTTTTTACCCGCTTCCTTTCCATCCCTCTCTCTGTCTGTGCACACCAGTCATCTGTTTATGTGCCCGGATCTGTTGCCTTGACAGGTTGACTTGAGAGTCACAATGGCACCGTTGCCCCCAGGCCAAAACAAGGCTTGATGAGAAAAAGACACACTTTTCTGGCTCCTTTTCCTCCCAGATGAGTGCCTCTTTTCCATGTGTGGTCATATTTCTGTCTGGGGCTGCTGATTGGACGTCTGTGATGCTGTGTTGTTCAAATAGTTGGATCAAGCAAGCACATCTTTATGACCTGTAGAGTTCATGTTTATAGAGCCTGAAGAGAAACTCAAAACAGTTTTTTTCCCCCATGTTTAGCACTTATAAAAGGAATTACCTCGGCGGTGGATTTCACAGAAGCTTCCCACGTTGTTTCCTCTCAAATAGTAGCAGTTACATAACCCACTAATGCAGGAAACACATTTGTCTCGTTTTTAAAATACATTTTTTTTCTGTGGAGAACAACCGTCACCATACATGCACACACATCATTTGGTTGCACTGTGCATTGTGTTTATTTTGGGTGTTTTCAACTGAGATATTGGAGCCATCACAGCTGTCACCAACAGAATGGTGGGATGCACAATGCCGTAAACAACCGAAAAAAGCCACTCGCTTTCACACAAGGTGCCATCCCAACCTAATTGTGATGGGAATATTGAATACCAGGAGAAAACCCACTCATTGTTCTGGAGAACACGGAAAATCAGGAGGAAACACGCAAGTGAGGACAAAAAGACACATCACAGATTCAAAGAAGACATCAATCTGAGACCAGGACAGGGAAACAGATGTGGAGACATCTGTTTTTTTTTAATTTATGCAATTAAACAAGATATTCCTATTTATGTCACTTTGACTTTCTACAGTACATTAAGATTACTTCATTGTGGGTTTGAATAACAAATAACCATTTTCAAGGTTAAAGCATGACTTTGGATAATTGAAACACAAAAAAAGATCCATCCAGCAGTTTGTAACGCCTTAACCTGGTAACATCAGAGCTTTAAGGCTGTGTCCCACAGCCACTACATACAATTCACACATTGTCCATGTGTGAAATATCGGTCTTTTTTGATATATGCGTGATCTACGAAATTCACAAGTGTTTCTTGCGTTCGTCATTCCTTGATGTGCACAGATGTCTGTCGAGAGTTTCGGCAGACGCCTCTTTACGTTAATTCGGTTTGGATTTCTTCAGACTTATTGGTCAGTTAGGAAATATGCAGCTAACGCATATTTAACATAGTTTATATGGAATTACCACGTAAATATTACGCAAATTTGCTGCTTTCCACGGCCGTTTCATGTATGTCAAAAGGACGTATAACGCATGTACCAGCGATGTATGACTTTTGCATCACGTACACGGCCCACGTATCACGTTCAAATTACGGAACTGATGCACAAATCAATCATGAATTTCATGTAAACAGCGTAACAATCACGCATGGTTAATGTTCTGCGTTGATTTACGTGTTCTTTGCAAGGATTTTTCGTACTTTTTCTGTAGTTTTAACATGGTTCTTTCATGATATGCCTGTGAAAATTTCAATTTCTCACTTTTCCCACGTATAATCATGCATGACCAATTTTTATCTGTGCAATATGTGCAAAATATACATAGTGGCACTGTGACACGGCCTTTCGCTTAAGCATTAACAATATTCCAAATTCAGTTACTGTTCAATTCAACTGTTATGCAATTAACTTCATCCCAGCGAACTCTGAAGTGGACAAAAGCAGCCTTGCACCGATATGCAACACTTGAAGTGATTACGCAATTCACGTAAATCAGCTGATTGTATCAAGAAGAAAAGCAGTTAGGTCTCATTATGCAATGCTTTACGTAAACTGTTGCTCGACAGTTCAAAGCTGATATGAAAAGCTGCTTTTCTACGTGTCAAAACCAGTTAGTTCACGTTGTTTACTTAAATGTTTGGAGCATGTCACAGAGCTTGTGTTATTCAGGGTGTTTAAGGGTCAAAAACTACAAGTCCCACTGGAGGTTGTTGCTGAAAAGCTTTCTGATCTTTGCCTTTTATTTCATTTGTGAATGAAAGTCATGGAAGAATTGAAAACATTGTGAGATTAGACCGACCAATCACGTTAGCACTCCTCTATTTTTTCATTTTTTGTCTGCTCGATAAGTTCACATATTTTTAAGGTTGCTGAGGGCTGAGTGCATCAAAATAACTTTTAACAATCTTAATTAAATCAATATCAGAAGGAATCTTTTGGAACAAGTGATGATGCCAATTAAAATTGACTCTATTGGTCACAATTTCCAAAGAGAGAGAGAGATTCTTAAGAAGACAGTGTTAATAGATTTTTCTCAGATTTTTTTTTGCTTTTTTTAACCCAAACATTCATTATCTGTATTTTTTTACCCAGGTGCCAGGTGTTGCATCTGAGTTTGTGTTCCTTCATTAAAGGCGCACCTGATTGATGATTGATTAGTATAAAAGAAGAGTTCAACCCGTATCACAGCAACCATCTATTGTGTAACCACGGTGACACCAGGCTGGGCTCATGGGCTTAGTTATGTGTGAAACTGTCATTTCTGTTACACCTTGTAGGGGACAGCTCCCATTTAACAAAAAGAACCAAAAAAATATCCCTTTTATTTCAGTGGCCAGTATGTCGGTTTGTCGCATCTATTTTGTAGGTTTTGAGGGAAGTCTGTTTTTCTTTTCTTTTCACATTAGGAGTGTTTTGTTAGTTGTCTTGGCCTCGGATGACCCTAAAGTTACGATGCTCTTGTGGGTTTTCCTAGTTTTCATTGAGACTGTGGTTTGTTGTGTACTTAAGCAGCACATTATTATTACCATACTTTGTCTCATTTGGTGTTGAGTTAAAACAACCTCACAAGGTTTGACATTTTCTTTAACATTTTGTAAAAAGCCTTGAGATGGTCAAAGCAGGAAATTGGCTCTTTGTCAATACACTGTAATGAAATTTGCCCATTTTTTAAGTAACAAGTGGTGACTCATTTCTCTGTGCAAAAAGGCAAGAAAAACTGGAATAGAGACACAAATGATGCAACATCTCTGTTGAAAATCTCACATATTCAACAGTAAGAGGAGAAGTTTAGTTCTGTTAAAAGGTCATCCTGTTGTTTTTTGGATGTTGTTAACTTGTCTAGCAACTGGACAAACATGAGAGCTGAAGGCCTCTTGGGTCTTGAACCATTGGACACATGAGGAGTATATTTGTATAAACTCCTTTTGTAAAACCTGTTCTTAATCCTATATGAATGTAGTCCATGAAAGCTTCTGTGTTCAGCATGAAACACTTTAGCACAATCTTGAAGGATGTACTTAGATCTCCACAGGGCTAATCAAATGTCTAACTCATCTGATGGTTGATTTTTAGTGAGACTTGTTCTCTGTTTATAGACTACTGCAGATGTCTTGTGACCAGGCCGGTGTTTTATTACAGAGAATTAAAAATGTAATTTTAAGTCATTGTTTGTATTTTGTGTTGTACTGGTATTTTGAATTCATTGTCATATTTTCCTTATGTCCTTTTTGTCTTATGGTGAAGACATTTGGACCTTTAGTCTGTAATATTCCATTCTATGACACTGAGTGCAAACTTATTTTATCAATTGTGTTTTTCTAGTGGTAGGTTGTCTTGTAGTATTTATGAGCATTTTTCACATTTTCTATATGAGATTGCAGCTGACAAGTCTTTCAGAAAAATATGTCTGTGTGTCTCAAAAAATTCCCCTTTTTTAATCAAAAAATAACTTCTTTTTTTTCTGAATGAATTTTGTGTTGTGTCTTTGTTTTGGACTTGAATAAATCTACATGTCCAAATTAGAGCAAAGTTTAGACTTTAGTGTTCACTTATAAGTCTTGAGAATGGTTTATTAAACCAAGGGTTGGTCAGCTTGTCTGTTTGCATGACGCTAAAACAAATTCCAACGGCACGCTGCTCATCAGAGCTAATTCGCTCTATTAAAAGCTGTGGCACATTGCAGTTCTTTGCATACAAATCCCCTATAATTATGGGATTTATATATCAGCATAGTGTAATGATGAATAAATAACTCCAGAGCAGGACAGACAAGCACAGCTAGTTATTGCATCTTTGGAGCATGAGATCCTGCAAGGTCAACACAGACTATATGCTTCTGACATGCATCTCAACTAGACAGTAATGTATCTGTGAAAGAGAGGCATTTATATGCGTATGCAGTTATGCTTGCTTAACTAAAAAATGTAGTTCTGCGAAAGTATAGCCACAAATTAACTGAACAAAAGTAGCTTAAGGCATAGAAAACATGTTTACAAATGTTTTTGTTTTTTTCCCCCACAGAACCTTCAGCTGAATTGAATAGAACCATCTTATTTTTCTGCATAATGGCAGCAGCATGAGGTAATGAGACACTGACTGTACTGCGCTGTCTCTACGCCACATAACTGGCTCACCAGTGCACTGGGCCACGAGGGAGGACTATTTAAGATTCAAGCAGTGTGTTAGACAGAGAATAGGAAAAGCCTTTTTGTGTCCATGAATACCCAGGCAATCAAGGCATCAATTATTTAAGCTGCATGCAGAGAGAAACCACTGCAAGCTGTCCATTGGCACTTCATCCCCAGACTCCTAATATTGCAGAGCAGCAATGTAACAATACGAATGCAAAGGAGCTATTAGAAACAAGGCTCTGCATGCAAAGTTCTGTAAAATTACAGATAAGATTGTCCAGACATGCTAATGAGTTAATCAATTGAAAATTGGATTAATCAAAGTATGTAATCAAGTGGGTTTTAAATAGACGTGGAGCGGCAGTCCCAGCTCACATACGGTGTGATAGTTTTATTATCCTGCTCTGGAAGAAAAACGTTTATTTAGTTTTTATTATTCTAATTATTACTGCTAGAGTGAACTCTGGATTTGTCCTCAATGGAAATACAATAAAAATTAAAGCCCCAAGTAGCATTGAATGGCGTGCAGGTGCTAACTGCCCCCCCACTGACAGCCCCCTTTCTACTCACCCTCACTGGTTGGGTGGCTGCTACTCACCCTTTACTCCTCTCCTCTGACCCTGCCTCTCTGGTTAGAGCTGCACCCGATAAAGCCATTTTTTTTTTTCAAAATGGAGGATGTTCTGTTGGTTTTATCTCCATAGCAACCATTGTATTTTTTGGTCTCCTGGGGGGTGAAAAACAGGTCTATGTCAATTTTAGACAAATCTGCTAAAGTAAACTGTTGGATTTCTTTGGCAACCCAAGTTTTCAGTTCACCACACCCACATACTTATTATGTTCATATTGTAGGTTACATATTTTCATTCAGCTTGTCACATTTTTACAATATTTGCATAAAAAATGCGGCTACTTTTGAGAACTGGCTATGCTAAACTTGTAGCATTTTCTTCCCACAAGTAGCTTCCAAATGATACTTGAGGAGTCGGGAAGCGATAGACTGAAACCCCTGGCAGAGGTTCACATTTATAGCTGGAACTAAAAATTTGAAAAGTGAATAAAACAAACCAGATGGTGACCTTTTTCCGAGGTCAAAGGTCAACAAAACTTTAGTGGTGGTGGTAGACTTAACCTGGTGGTGTGTGAGACATTTTGCAAATATCACTTGAAAAAAAGTTTTTCTTTTCTTTTTCCCATAATGTACAAAATTGTGAAAATAGCTAAGGCTATGTCCGAAATCTTTTCCTGCTTGCTATACATACGCTATGCGCTATAAATACAGCATCACTGTTTAACTAAAGAGAAAACCTAATAATATATCCACTGTGTTCTGGTAATGAAAATGTAGATGGTTTAAAAAAAAAGAAAAAGAATACACTAACATGCATTTTTTTTTTCTTTGAAAGAGAAATTGTTCAAACGCAATGCATTGTGGTCTACGTTCGCCAATCTGGTGACCATCGTTTCACACTGGGTTTTGACAGAGACCACTCTGGGCACACAGATTTGGAATTTTACTACAAATTGTACTACAAAATGTGACCGTGAGTTTGCTACAAAATTCCATTCCATAATCACTTCTTAACTTTATTTCGATATTATCCCGACATGTATTTTGGTTTCGTCAGTGGATTTTGAAATATTTCTGAGCCCCATAAAAGATTTTGGCCCCATTCATTGTTTCGCCCGCTTTGATGTAATCAGTTATTGGGGGGGTGGCAGGTGTCGTCCACTATGCCCAAAGTTCATTTTCACCAGGTACTGAGTAAGTTTTTAGTATGTGACAGGGTAAAGTATTTGCTGAAAGGCAGAGTAAGAAAGCAAAATCATGAAAATAATCTGGAATTCAGCTGCAGGACAGAGTAACAGCATTGTCAATGGTTTTTAACCTTTTTTTATTTTATTTATTTTATTTTTAACTTGTCCTGTCCAACAGCTGGGCAAACAGATGAGAGCTGAGGGCCTCTTGTATTGGACATATTTTACTTTAACAATGGGGGTTTTGAATTTTCAGTCAAACCAAAGGTATGTCTGAATAAACCCCTTTTGTAAACTTTATTCATTTTAATCGTATTTGAAAATCTTTTGTGTTGGCCCGGACGGGAAAGGAAAGGAGGGAGGAAGAAAGAGGGACATTAGAGAGGGGGGGTAGGAAGGTGATTATGGGGGGAGGGGGGGGGGTTGTGAACCATGAAGCAGCATAAGACAACCAGTTTCAGGATGTTTATCATTACAGTGAAGTTCGGATGTAATACAAATCTAGAAGGGGCGGGGCCTGTTCACACACGCACTCAAATGAATGTCATAAACATACCTGTTGGCTGCAAAAATGTCAAAAACACCATACAGATAGTCTTCACACACGCATACTTATGCCTTCAGACCATGGATGATGGTTGTTAACCTCAAATACAGCGTAGCTGGAACCTTTTACGTGGGGGGGCAGCAGAAGTCTTTGGTTGGGTGGCAAATGGGAACAACAGAGTGGAAGGCCACTACTATCAAATAGATGTTTTTCAAACAGTTTTATCATTGTTATAGTTATTATTAAAACAGCAGTTCTTTTCGCTGAGGTGCTTTTACTAATGCTTAAAAGAGCTTGTATTGAGGATTTTTTCAATATTCATTTGGGGGGAAAAGCATATTTGCTTTTTGCCTTGATTCCCTGTAGCTCCAACCTGGCTTAAATATATGTAACTGTCCAACTTTTTTGGGGTTTGGAGAAACCCCCAAAAAGCTCATATTTTCCCCCATATCGGAAAATCTGTCTCATAATCATGTCGATTGATATCATGGTTGAAGATAGATCGGCTGCAGCATTCATATCTGGAATAGCAGGCAGAAAAGGGAAATTTGCACTCCGTACACGTTTTTAAAGTAGAGGTCAGAAGAGAAAAATCATTTAGCTATTCATATTCACCCACCTGTGCAACTTGTTTTCCTTTTACTGACGGTTCAGCAGCAGGACTGCAGGGATGTTCCTGTCCTGTAGCAAATCTGGGATTCCATCCGGAAGCCGTGAGATGGTTAGATTCATAAAGAAGATCCCCATGGCCGCCAAACGGCTGCGTGTGATGCTTAATTATCCGTTTCTGAGTGCAGTAACACAATATGTTGGGATGTTTTGGTTTCAGAAAAAATGATTCAAACTGATCAATTTTTTACATCTATGTTTGGCTCAACGTGTTCCAGCAGCTCAATGTAAAATGCAATGAACATGAAGAACAATGTTCTTCCAACCGTTCATGTTGTTTCACTCTGCTGCACAAATTGCCGCCAAAGTGAAAACAAGCAAACAGGCGTTGGGGCTTCATGTTATACAAACTATGCAGTACAGAACGAATGATCCACATTACATTTACTATGGAGAGTTAAAAAATAGAAATAAAAATTATTTTAGATCATTTCACCAATCCAGCAACTCTACAAGTAATACTCATGCAAAAAAAAAAAAAAACTCAATATCTTTAGAATCTTGAGTTGTATTATTCTTAACAATGACATCAAACAAATATTCATCAGAAAAACACACAATTTTCATCTGGGTTGGACTCTCACATTTAGTACATTTTTAAGAGATTTTTTCACAGTTTCATGGCAAAGATATAGATCTTTTGGTGATGGGAGTGTCTTTAACATTGTTTCATCCACGTTAAAATAACACAAATGATAAATTTGCAGCCAAGTTAATACTACAGCATGCATCATTCATCCCAGAAACACAGCTAAAATAGGCTCTGTTTTAACTAAAGTTGAAGAGTCAGACTGCATTTATCCTACACATGATAGAAGATTCAGATATCAGAGACTCGGTGCCCATCTGTGGGCTGCTGTCTGCACAGTCGACCTGAAAAACACGCCATAAATCACTTTCCAGGGTTCCTTAAAGCAATCCATCAACTAGGCACGGCTTATCTACGCTGACTCCGACCAGGCTGGAGAAGCTGAATGTTCCTCAGGGCAGCGCCCTGGACAAATCAGATAGCACCTACATGAAAAGTTAATGTAAAGGGATGCAGGTCAGAGGTTGTAGTCAAAGCCTGGGGTGAAACAAGGTGAGCAGGGGAAGAAAAACAACATTCAAGGCTGTTTGAAGCCAAAAGAAAGCCATGGTTGGAATACAACAAATTCATTAGTAAATGGATGTAAAGAGAAAGGCTGGTGCACATTCATGAAAATTGAAATGTAAATACAACAGATTATAGCCCTGAAGCAAAATTCCATCGGCTGTCTGCATCCAGGCTCATATCTCACCCAGAGGAAAATATTAATGAAATATCAACAACTTCCACTGCAGAAGATACATGAGGACATTACCAAAACCTGCTTGCCCTAATAGTGTCATTACATTCAGAAAACCTAAGAGGAACAACACATTACACTTTCCACTGTGTTGCGATGTATATCATGCAGATGCAGTCAGGGAAAGATTAGTAGGAAGATAATGAAAAAGTTAGTACAAGCACTTTGAGCAGAACTTGTTTTTAAACAGTGTAAACATTCAAATCTTTTGCAACTTTACTTTGTTTCTTTGGGGTTTAAAGCTGTTTATTTGTGTTCTCCTACAGAATCCCACAACAGCATTTGGTGGACTTCAGAGCTACAGCCGTTTTTAACCTTTTGTCTGTACTCTAGCCCTTCCGGTGACGTTCGGTCAGGATAAGCAGGTGAGACGACTAAATCTAAAAGAAGATAAGGAGGACTTTTACACTAAAGCTGCAGAGAATTTTGAGACATATGGACTGCTTTTGCACTAGGTTGAACCTGTGTGTGAGCTCACGTGTGTTTATGAGGGCACGCATCCTCCATGCATTTGCTATAGTCTGTCTGTAGCATTCACCTTGGTGTTTTTTGCAGCCATACCGAACTTTGATACATTTTCCATTCCTTCTTGGTCCAATAAGAAATGCTGATATTAGATAATATGAAACCCAATCAGTAGTTAGTAACTATGTTGGGTTCTTTTGTTTGTAAATCTGCCTCTGAAAGAGTCAGTGCCTCATCAACAGCAAATGTCACTGCATGTCTCTGAGTCTTTCTGCGGTACCTTTACTGGTTTGCATTCGGGTCCAGCAGGATCTGCTTAACCTGTCCAGATCGTGGATTATGGCTCCTGAAACAACCTGCCAATTTATGCAAATGTAGGCAACAGGTTTGTCAGCAATTATATTTAGATTAGTCCGTTTTTTTCCCCTTTCGAATTGCAAATTTGATGATTTTTCTTCATTTCTATTAGCAACACCCTGATTGGTAAAGTTCTAAACACACAGGCCACGGCTTTTGTGATTCTTTTGTGCTCCTGTCTTTGATCAAAACTTAAGTCTATTCCTAGTGAGGCACAGAAACTGATAATTTGGGTTTTAGATGTGCTCTGTTGTCTGCTATGATTTTCTATCAAAAGTTAACACAGTTAGTGAGCCCTCAGGAGCTTTGAGCCAACTCATTCACACGCAGGAAAACAAGCTGATCGAGTTCTATGGAAACCTTTGGGCCGCGCTGAAATTAATCTCTCCCGATGAATGTGGAGAAGCTTCTCGATGCTTAAAGTCATTAAAAGCTCAGGTCCTCCATTACACAGGAAAGCTTGAGTGGAATCGCAATGATTAAAATCTGTTACCAGCTTGGCAGGAAGATCTCATCTGATGAGGTTTTCAATGACTTTACATCTAGGCGGGTTAAAAGAGAAACATTTGGAGGACTGAAAGTCAATAAGGATGCAAAGTCAATAAGGATACCTGCATCATAAATGAAGGAGTCTCTGAGGGATGTTCAACTTCAGAGTTCCTAAATGAGCACACTTTTTATTTCAAATATAAAACTCCCTTTAATGTTGTACAAAGTCTCCGTTTTAGATGCACAGCTGGTGTAAACCCTCTTAAAAAAGTTTTAAATAAAATGTTTGATTTATTTCTCATTGCAGGATCTGCAACGTAACTTTCATTTAACTGATTCATAGTAAACTCTAACAAATTCTTCGTTATCTTTCTTTTAGCAGATTCTTACTTTAATTTTTTTAATGCAGATAAAAAGAGTCGTGACGTTCTTCACAGCAAGTAATAAACTTAACAGCTCAATAGAATTGTTTTTAAAGGACTAAAACAAACAGGGAACAGGCTGAGGTATTCTCTAGCAGGGGGTTCTCAATAAAACCTTTAATAAGGTCCCAACAGCTTATTGCCAGCTGTGCACCAGTGTTTGCCTCTAAACATTTAAGTGGACGGTGATGTGATCAAATGTTCCTGGAGCTGCCAAATACAATGCGATAAAAGAGATGCATTCTTCAGTCCTTCAGCGGGTCGTACTTTCAGGCAGGAACACTGCAGACAGCCCCAACAGGAAACCAATAACTAGGATCCCAGCATCCTTGATAACAGAGGTCAACCTCTGCTGCTAGCTGTACTCCACTCTGGAAAATTGGATTCTTCATTAGGCATAGACACAAATCTGTGGACCACAACCAGAATACTTGTTCTGCAGAACCATGTGAAGATGACTTCACTGTAACACGGAAGGAAAAAGGCTTGCCATCCAGGGATCTTGGCAAAAAATAAATAGAAGGTATATGGAGCGTTAGGATCCAGACCAAAAGGTAGTTAGAAGCTCAACTGGAGATACATCTACCGTACATTGACTTAGATGAGCCAGACAGCAACCAGGGATCTAGGAGAGGATAAGAGAAAGGCAGGGGCAACCACTGACCGTATATGAGAACTGGACTGAGTGACCCCCTCCCCCCCCTTGTTCCAAACAGGAAGTGCTCGTGGGCTCCAGGAAGCCAAACTTTTTTTATAATCGAAAGAACACTTGAGGTTTACAATTCACCACGGTTGTATAAGGTGTTCAATAACTCACAATCATGACAAGTATAGAAAAATGTAAGCGACATGTACAAACAACAAATGCACGACAAAAAATTATGACAATAATATGGAAAAAATACAAACTTAAATAGAAAATATTAAAACAAAACAAATAAAAAAAAGGGGGGATTACATAGCATTTTAATGATTTTTAACTTAGGGGTTTATCAAAAAGCTGCAAATTACATACGATACTTTGGAGTTCCATAGGAAGTTTATTTAATATTAATTATTAAATACGGTTTGATTTTAAGAAATCGACATTTATGTATATAGAATTTACCCAAAATAATTACAACATTTAAAATAAATTCTGTCTTTTGGTTTTCTATATTAAACTAAAAAATGATGTCCTTAATAGAAAAGTCTGCTAAACGTGGAATCTTGGGGAAAAGAAAAATAATGTAAATTATTCCAGAAGTCATTAGAATAAAATCATTCAAAGAAAAGATGCTCACTTGTTTCAATATCTACATGACAAAAAGAACAACAATTTTCAGGAATTCCAAACTGTTTTCTATGTAATTCCTTGGAAGGATAAGTACCTGAAAAGGTTTTAAAGTTGACTTCCTTGGCTTTAGGAGGTATGGGTAGTTTAAATAGTTTGGATTTGTTTCTTTTCTGAATTATTAAAATATTGGGTTAAATAATTGGATTTCAAATGTAGGGAAAGGCCGTTTCGTTAAAATATTCTCTGATTTAATGGTTGGGGAGTTTGGCAGTTGCTACATTGTGTCCATTAATCAGAAGCTTGGGGACAGTAGGATGTCTGTAAATGTCATTATGAAACAGGTCAGAAACTGAGCTCACAACATTTTGAGGAATGGCCTCAATGATTATTTCAAAACCTTTTGTATTTGTTAGTGAACCATATTTAGCTGTGAAATCATCAAAAGACATGAGAGTAGCATCGTCATTAAGTAGATGCATTAATGACCAAATTCCATTTTCAAACCATTTTGGAACAAAGACGGATTTGTTTCTAACAGTGATGTATCTGCAGTTCCATAGGGGAGTGTTGTTGTGGACTGTAATTATGTTTATAAATGAGTTTCCAATAAAGAAGGACATTGTGGGGAAAAGATGAGAGTTGAATGGGAAGTTTATTACAGTCAAAATCACAACTGAGTAAAAATTGGATCCCTCCTAGGTTGGAAATTATTTTATTAGGAACAATAAACCAAAAACTGTTTTGATTTTTTATAAATGATGTTAACCAGTTCATTTTTTAAGGTGCCATTAAGGCTGTTAAATTCTATGGCTTGTAGGCCTCCATCTTCGTATTTCTTAATTAGAGTACCTTGTTTAACATAGTCTGTTTTTCTTTTCCATATGAAGTTAATATTGATTTGATTAATAGATTTAATTGGCTTGTTCAGGGACACCTATAGAATAGGTCGGATATATGAATCTTGATATGATTTCGGTTTTGGTGAAAAGAATCCTACCAAAAATAGAAAGATCTCTATGTGCCCAGTTATTTAGAAGAGAGGAACATTTCTCTAGCTTGTCCCACGCATTCAGTTTTCCAAGTCTGTTTTGTTTTTACTTATATGCATTCCAAGGTATTTAGGAAGCTAAAATCCCAAAGACTTCTACAGAGAAATAAACACCCATTACTCATTCTATTTGTCAGAATAAACATTCTCGATCTGATACACTTTTTAACAAATTCTTGATAATTATATGTTTCTGTAGTTCATGTTATTACAGCTATAAACTGACCAATCATATGCCTCAATAAAAGTGGGTGGTGCCTGCTAGCACCCATATCCAATGTACAAAACATTTGACAGATTTTTTAAGTAGCCCGCCTTCAAGTGGTAGGGATGTGGACTCCCAGCAAGCTCATTCCTGATTGGTGGGAGTGGTTGCCATAGAAACAATGGCTCAGACCAATTTGGATCACCATTTACCGACATCGTCTAGCTCCAACAAAGTTGCGTCCACATCACGAGAAAATGGTGACTAAATGAGCATCATTTGGTTGGAGCTGGAAGTAAACCATGTTCTATGGGTGGAGTCAAACTCACTACAAATATAAGTATATAGGTATAAGGGATAAGTAGGGACGTTCTAAATATTGGAAATAATAAATATTGATCACACAATTTAACAGAAATCAGTTGATGCTTCACATAACAGGAAAGTGTTTTCTCTATTTTTTTTATTTTTTGTAAATTCTTTGTACTTAGAAATATTCCACAGCAAAAAAGTACAAATATGACATTTAAGGCAATAGAGTGCAAACTACCTACGGTCAAGAACGATGGCCTCAGATACAACACCCCATGACCTTTTTGATAAAAAAACCTGATTTGGGAGCAGAATAAAACTTGCTTAAAAAATTGTATTGTGCTTTTTAAATGTCTCATAAGCAAAACAGTGCTGTGATGCAACAAATAAATAAATAAAATATTCCTATGTGTTGCAGTTTCACTCATTAAGATGCAACCTTTAAGCTACTGTCTCAAAGGTTTCAAAGACTAAATAGATTTTTCCAGGGTGCTTCTGAAATATAAAAAAGTAAATTAAAAACAAACTGTTTTGGGGGATTTTCAAACTCCCTATTTCCTTACAATTGGATTTTGGTCGAATCAAAGTCACAGAGTAGTGAGGAGAGACATGGCTTAAGCCATGGACACACCAGGCCTTTGACTCTTGTTAAGAAACCTAACAATTCATAAACGCACCTTTAGCCCATGGTGTTCACACCAACAAGCAGTGAGGGGCTTCTTATTATTTTTCTACCGTTTATAGTGCATGTACGCCACCTACAGTTGGAAAAGGCTTAATGTGAATCGTCAAAGCAGTGAAAATCTTGTGAATGTTGCTTCATGGCTCTATTCCAATATACTGTATATAAGGCTATAAGGCTTGGCGTCATATAATTCCATCCAGGCACAAACCTTATTTAATAATTTCTCCTCCATGATCAATTATCAATTGTTGGCCCTTTTGTGAAATACGTCACTACCAAATCAGAGTCCCTGTTTGGTCAAAGTGCAACCTGGTTTAATAATAATAATGGATTAGATTTATCCGTGCTTTTCCAGACGCTCAAAGCGCTTACAGTGTGTCCATTATTCATGCACTCCTGATTCATACTTGGTGATGGTAAATACTGTTGTAGGCACAGCTGCCCTGGGGCAGACTGACAGAGGCGTGGCTGCCAGTTGGCGCCTACAGCCCCTCTAACTCGGCAATGGTTGTTAAAACTTGTGTTGCTACGTGTGAACACCATAGTTTTGAACGCAGGAGCCTGAAACGCGCGTTTACATAGACTTTTTAACACGTGTTGGCGTGAGCGGTACGAACGTAGCTTCAAAAGATTCTCCCATCACCTTCCACCACTCTGACAAAACCAAAGAAAGTCATATTAAAAAAAGTAGTACCAACAATAAATTAAAGTATTACTAATTGTGGACAAATAAAGTGTAAGAGGGAAAAGACACATTGTGTGACACGTGGATGAGTATGCCAAGTAGGTCATGCAATATAAGCCCAAATTCTTATCTGCACAGGATTAAAATTTAAATGAACACCATTGGATTTTTTCTCACATGTTTGTGTCTTCAACTAGAAGTGTGTTATGGCAGCTTTGTGAGCTGCTAAACCTGGCTTTCTCCATTTAGAGGATTGGATTGGGATGTGAAAATAACAACTCCAAGGAGTTCAGTTACTCTTCATTCTTCTTCCTCACTTTGTTTTCACTTCAGAGGTTCTGTAGATGCTCCTCCATCATGAAAATGAAGTAAATTAAATAAGTGAGCAATTCGCTTACACCGCTACCTCTGCACAGAAATAATTTAAACTTATTTAAAATTTTTCTGACAACATATTACAGCTGGCATCTGGGCTCTGAGCTCATCACTTTATGCAGATACAGAATATTTTAATATCAGCTAAGAGAAGATGGAACATTTTCTACACATGGACCTCCCTGACAACAAGGTAGGCGTCCCCCAGTGGGCTGATAGGAGGCCCCGCAGCAGAAGGATTACTCATTTCATTTAATCAAAAGAAAAATAAGTTATCAATCTGGGACATTTAATTAAAAAATGGCAAGTTACAAATCCAAAAAAATCTAAACAATTTCATACATTTTTTGGTGTCTTTGCAGCTATAAACCTGTTTCAAAGGCTGCCATTTGTATACATCCATCTCTAAAGTTCACATTAGAAGATCGCCGTATCGCTTGACAACTATCCACGAACCAATTAAAGTGCACATCTGTTTCATTAGGAAGCATAATATCCATCCATCTTGTCTGTCAGCTGTATCTCTCAGGACCATCATGCACCTCATCAGCCTCAACATTTCTTGATGGTTATTTGACAGTTGAAACTAATTGAATCAATCATACTCCAACACGGAGAGCAATTATTATCTTTAGAAGGTTTGCAAATTGGTTTCTTTAACAAAATAAATAAATAAATAAATAAATAAGTCGGAAGGGATTCAACAACATCTAATGTCTTGGTCATGACTGCCCTTATGGGTGTATAAGTGGTGTATGTGGATGAAACGCTGGTGGTCCACCAAAAACAGCATGGTTGTCGCGTGGTGAACCTGTGAAGAAAAAATATTTTGGCAAATTTTTTTTTCTTCTCTTTTTTCGAACAGCTGTGGTTCAGAGATAGAACAGTCAACCTATGATTGGAAGATCTTAGGATCGGTTCTCACCCTAACTGTCCATGTGTTGAAGTGTCCTTGGGCAAGACACTGAACTCCACATTGATCCTGGTATAGGTTGGTGCCATTGTTCGGCAGTGGAGCCCCCATGTGTGTGAATGGGTGAAGGGAACTATGACTGAAGCATTTTAATCTGGCTTTCAAGGAAGGCAGTCAAGTGCTAGATACACGTATACACCATTTACCATTTTTTCTGTGGGCACTGTATGGGCGACAGGTCGTAGTGAACAGTTATACAACACACAAGGGTAAGTAAAGGTGAAGTAGGTGAGACACAGGTGTGTTATACAGATCTTTCACTTTTTCAGGCTCCCTCCGAACCCTGTGCACTGCTTAAAGAACCTGTTCATGCTGTTTATGTGGAAACTGCGCACTCCTTATGCGCCCATTGATTGTAGCCTGACTGTTAAAATAAAGAAATTAGACAATCACTGCATATTTTATGTGGACATCCTATGGGCATCCTTCAGGCACTAACTTATGACATACAGACCTCGTGCAAGCAGTACTTTTTACACACAGTACTGGAACCTTACTAACAACTACAGTGTGGCGTAAGGGTGCCAAATGACAGTATTACCCGTATATCATAAGCGCGTGCAACTTACACTATCCTTACATGCATGTGACTGAGGATACGTGCACACTAGGCATGTGATGTCGGTTTAAAAGTGCGCTTAAAGGGCATTTTTGAACATGCTTTTGGCATACAGTGTTCACACTGAACTGTTGCTACCTGACACTAGTACGTCTACTTACAGTTGGTGGAGGCTTGGTGTGAAATGCCAAAGCGGTGCAAATCTTGCTCCAGGCTTTTTCTTTTCACAGCTCTATTCCAAAACCTTCAGCAATTAATTAATTTATCTTCCATGATCAATTTCAAATGGTCGGCACTTCCGTGTTTTGAATAGGACCCCATCCATACATCGCTGCCAAATCCAAGTCCCTGATTGGTCAAAGTACGATTGGTCTAACTTTCAACTTGGGTTCCTTGGCTGTTGATTTTCTGCATAACCCAAAAACTGACTTACGTGGCAACATTTGAATGTGAGAGCTTTGAATGTGCACATTTTATAGACTTTTCATTGGAATTGGTTGCTTGAACGCGGATATGCGCCTAGTGTGAACGCACCATAAGGCGCATTGATAGATGGATGAATCCAGACACACAATTATGCTGGCTTCAAATGGATTCGGTAAATTATTCCAATTTTAATCTAATGGAGAGGATTCCAGCTTTCTGATGTGGCTAAACAGATGTGGTTCCATGAAACTCTAAACTGTACAAACACTTCCTTAAATTGAAGAGAAGCAAAGTGTGTATTGATGTTTTCAATGCTGTGTTTTCTTCTCAACAAGTCTAATAAAATGCTGACATTGGGACTGCAGATTCTGGGCGTGAATCCAATTTAGTCAATTATTGTTTCCCACAGGACACAAAGGCACTTGTCTGTTTGTTTAAAATTAAATTTTGCGAGTCCACAAGTTTACATGAATAACTGGTAAAGCAAATTTCACTTGCGTCTTGCTTTCTTGTCTCTTTCAAGGCGACTGACGTTGACAAGAAAATTATCTAAGCCTGACTCTGTCAGCTGTCACTCTCCCATGTTTGTTTCCTTTCCTGCTGCAGAACAGCAGCAGGCGTTTATGCAGCCTCTTGATTCAATGTGGCAAATAAACCAGCTCAGCAAACAATGGAGGGAGCACTGCTTCAGCGTAGCGCTAATTGCCTGACTTTGCAGCAATAAACCATTTCTGCAAAGTTTTGACAATTTAATTTTGCTGTGTACGTCCCTTTGTTGTCTTTCTTCATTATCTTGTGAGTGAAATGTTTTGATATCATGGTGTTTTCTTAGCTGTGAACATAACCAGTCTTGTGCCAAAGTAAGAAAAAATTACAATTAAAGCCGCAAGCGGCGTTGTATGGCCCGCAGACGCAACCCGCCTTCCACGCCCAACTCTACGCACCACTGCTCCCCTCACCGCCCACAAAGTAAAAGCTAGTCGAGGCTAAATTTGCTAATTATGCTAACTATGCTAGTTATGCCAACATAGCTAAAAGTGCTAGCATAGCGATCAGCATCATCAACTGACTCAGAAAAACACATTACCTAAAATGCTAATTATGCTAACTATGCTAGTTATGCTAACATAGCTAAAAGTGCTAGCGTAGCGATCAGCATCATTAACTGACTCAGAAAAACACATTCCTCCATAGGTGAGAGCTATATGTCATAAGTTGATAAAAAAACACTTTTTCCAAAATGGCGGCTTTTTTGTTGATTTAATCTCCATAGCAACCATTTTATGTTTTGGTCCCCTCGGGAGGACGAACAGATTGGCGTCAGTTTCGGACAAATCGGTAAAAGTAAACTTTTTGTCGTCCCTAGCAACAGTGGTTTTATGCTAACCACGCCCACATTCCTTATATGTCCATATCCAGTGTTTTTCAATGTATTCAGTTTCAGGCATTATTGCATGCATTCAAATTTCACAGTAGTCCTTTGAAAAACATAGGAGTTATAACACTGCGCCACTTTGCTAGCTTGCCACGCGCACGCCATTCAAAATCTACAACTTCTAATTCCAACATTTTTTCCACAGTAGCTTGCCATTGACGCCCAAAAAGTTTCGAGACAATCGATGAAAATCCCAACGACAAGTTTACGTTTGAATCTGGTGGTAAAGGTGTTTTTTATAGAAAATTCAAGATGGCCGCCTTTTCCCGAGGTCAAAGGTCGACGAAACTCCAGAGGTGATTGTAGACTTACGCTAGGGACATGCGCGTCAAATTTCATGAAAATCGCTCGAAAAAAAGTTAATTTTTCCATATCGTGTAAAAACGCGAAAAACTGAAAATGGCAGATTTTGGCACAAAATGGCCGCCAAACCGTAGGTCGTGTCGCCATCACGTAATGATTTCAAAACTTTCTTTGGATATACCCGACAAAGTTATCTGGGTTTCGTTAGCCGATTCTTAAAAATAAAATCCGAAAAAATTTTTTTTTGCCGAGTCAGCACTTTTTTTTGCGACGGTTTTTTGTTTACCACGGCCACATTCCTTTATCGATTTTGTCGTATGTGACATCGTTTTGTTCAGTGTGGGCCAGGGTATCGCATATATCAGTTTCAGGCTATTCCGATAAAATATGTGCGAGCTAGCTAAAATGGCGACGTTTGCGAATTCGCCACGCGCACACGTTTCAAATTCTACAACTTCTAATTCCAACATTTTGTCCACAGTAGCTTGCCTTTGATGCCTGAGAAGTTTCAAAAAGATCGAAAAAAATCCCTAGGACGAGTTTTCGTTTGTATAAGTTACTAAAGGTGCTTTTTTATGAAAATTCAAGATGGCCGCCCCTTCCCAAGGTCAAAGGTCAACGAAACTTCTTTGGTTATTGTAGAATCATGGTCTTGGCATGTGTGTGCAATTTCGTGACAATCGCATAAACAAAAGTGTCGTTTTCCCATATTGTCAAAAAACACGAAAATCGCCATTTCTCTGAGTTCGCCACAAAATGGCGGCCAAGCCGTAGGTCGTGTGGCCATCCCATAATGATTTCAAATCTTCTTAGGGATATCTCCAACACGCGTGTTTTGGTTTCGTAACTGTATTCCAAAATATTTTTTTTTGGCCCCATAAGCAATTTTCGGCCCATTCATTTTTTTTACGGGAACGCTCGCCGTGATGTCATCGTCGTGGGGGGGTTGACGTTTTCTTTGCCGAAAATTCATTTTCAATTTATCCCAGATGTGTGCCAATTTTGGTGAGTTTTCGGGTATGTGGCGGGGGTCAAATTTGCGATCTACGGATCCGTTAGAAACGGGAAGAATAATAATGAAACGAAGCAAAAACAATATAGAAGTTTTTGCGGTTAGGATTTCCCATGTATTTCAATGCGGCCTGTCTTTTACTATAGGCTGGGCATGTCTTTTTGGCTTTAAACCCATCTTTTGAGGTCTTTTTTGGGCGTTTTTGTGTTTTTGTCGTCATTTTTGCGACTACAACTTTTACGTTTTTGCGTTGGTGTTGTGCGTGTGTGTGTGTATTTTTGTTGCGTTACACAATTGTCGTGTCGTTTTGTGCTTTGGGCGACTTTTGACCCCATTTTTTGGCGTTTTAACGCGTTTTTTTGACGTTTTGGACCTTTTTGAGTGTTCGACCCTCGTGCCAGTTACAATATGGTCCTTGCACTCTGTGAGTGCTGCGGGCCATAATAAAGCTTGGCAGCACTTGATTACAAGGCGTAAAGAGGAAAAAAACAAAATAGCAGAGGGAGTTAAGAACAATCCTTACCAAAACAAACGGTAGCATTACATTGAAGTGGGGCATATTTGATTACATTTGAAAATGTAGACAAATGAGATGCTCAGCTAAAGCAGGGGTGTCAGAATCCAGACCTTGAGATTGACATTGGTGCTCCATCCTGGCTAAACAGATGAGGTAATCAGTAGCATTTAAGGCAGGATTTCTGGAAAACCAGCAGGAGGTCGGCCCTGGAGGCCTGGAGTTTGACAGCTCTGGTCTACAATAAACTTTCACTGCTTGTTAAATGCAAAAATCTGAACTACATTTTTTGCCAGATAATTTCAGGACACACCCAGCATATTTTCTATGTCACAAATCTGCTCGTTTTCATTTTTTCATCTGTTCCTGATTCACCATGATTCGAATAATGCAGTTTTTCTCTTACTGGTCGGTGGAGCAAAACACTGGAAGGACTCGAACAAAACCAAAGCAGTTTCAATAAACTGAAAGACATTATGAGTGGAAGATGCTTCCTGAAATAATGAAAATCTAATCAGAGATTACAGGCAGCTGGGACTGTCTCAAGGATGACTCAGAGGGGGGCACCCAGGAGAACAGCCAACCTGCCCAGAAACAAAACAGATAAAAACCATCAACAAAACCAAACCAAGGGCCAATCTACGACATTTTAAGCTGAATCTTCTTCATCTATTTCCTACGTCATCAGAAAAAAGCCACAAAAAGATGTTAAAAACAACAAAAACATTTTTTTTCTCATTAGGGACTGAAAACTGCTTCAAAGGTGAAGGTTCGACAGAGTAAAGGCCATGAGTTGTAGGCGGGAATATTGGTGTGGAGAAGCCACCCTCCCTCTTTCACCTCCTCATTACTGGGAGCTCTCTGTTTATACAAGCTAGCTTACAGCCCTTCAACCCCCCGACCTGACATCATCAGTGTAACAAAAATGGTGATCAATATCAGAGTCGTCCTTTCGTAAAGTTTAGATCCGGATTCCATCTCAGATGAGGAAAACAAAGACATTCATGGATCTATGGAGTGGAGCCGCGAGACAGTGTCTCACCCAACGTCACAATTGTGGTCTTTTCTGTTCCTGATTCAAAGAGATTTGGATAAAGAAATACAGTTTGAAGTTGAATTTTCTGCGTGTATATCCTCCAGCATCAGAAAATGACACAAATACATGTTAAAAACACCCCAAACCCCATTTCCATTCCAGTGATAACTTGCTGCACATTGAACTCAAGGACTTTATCCTGCAGCGTTGGGTTCTTTTGCTTTAATCCATGTTTGAAAACAGAAGCCACGATGCTACACTGCCAACGACAGTTTGTGAAATTTCCCTGGATATTGATCGTGTTTGTGAGGGTGCTAATGCATCTACTAATATGGCCTAGATGCACTTCGAGTCATCATTCTTCTCATCATAAGAGAAAAAAAGCATTGATTGGAGAAGATGAAAGGAAGTCGCACAGACTTGGGAAGCTTTCGTCGTCTCCACCCGTCCGAGGTCAAGGACTGAGGAAAGAAGAGAGAAGCTCTCTGACTTCTCATAGATGCACAAAATCCAAAGAGCCAAAATACCATTGCTTGCTTTTGATTAACTCCCAAATCACCATTTTTTTCACAGTGCAAAGGGTTTCCGTAAGTTTTCAGAAATATTCTTTTCCTCTCTTTTAATCAAAGGCTCCGTTTCAGCTGGTCTTTCAAACACACATACACAGTGCATGCTCTATTATCACCATGCAGGCTGTTTTCAAAAACTAACTCAAAAATGACCTGAAGGAATGAGAATCTGCAGAAAAAAGGGCCTTCTTTTTTTAAAAGGCATTATTTTCAGATTGTCTGTTTTTTTTCTAAATAACAGTATTCAAGAATCCCAAGGTGTATTTTAGAAACATTGAGTCTGCATGAAATGATCAACAATGTCACAGAAGTCTAAATTGGCTGCAAATGTAATGTGTTTGTTCATCTGAGCTCCAGTTTCAAAGCTCCAGCGGGATGAATGCAATGGTGACTACTATTCGCGCTGAATCCTAACCCTCCTTTCAGGAAATCCATTATTTTGCTTCTTCTCCAAGCTGGAACCAGTGCTGGAGAGCTGGTTCTGATTTTACCATCTACAACTTTTTATAAGAAAGGAGCTTCTGATGCAGCTAAAACCAAAACTGTTTCGAAAAATACACCTAATAGGAAATATTCCCTGATAGTCCCATTTAAATAAATCAGAATAATAAATAAATAAATAAATAATAATTGGTACTTTATTGATCCCACAATGGGGAAATTCTTCTCCGCATTTGACCCATCCCCTGGGGGAGTGGTGAGCTGCAGCCTAACTGCGCTCGGGAGGCAGTAGCGCTAAGGGCCTTGCCTAAGGACCCTCACTGGGTGATTGCTCAATTGACATGGTAATTGACTCAGTACCATTGTTTATTCCCGTCCGGGAATCGAACCCTGGATTCCTGCGTGGTAGCCGCCCACCTTACCAACCGAGCCACCCAGCCGCTTTACTTGACTTTAGTTAAAATTCATTTTTAAATAAACTGATGATGATTATAAGTGTGTACTCAATGCATCATTGAGAAAATCTCTGTTTATGATTATGAGTAGATATTTTTTTCTAACATTTACGCTAACTTTTTGCCATTTCTAGTATTTTCTTATCAGTGTATTTTATTATTTCCAAAATGAGATTGATACATCTGTGTGAATTTTTGTTATATTGTCTACAATCAATGCTTGTAGTAAAGTTAAGGTTAGAGTACCATTAGCTGTCACACAGCTAGGCGTGTGAAATTTTCTCTCCGCATTTGACCCCTCCCCTGGGGGAGCGATGAGCTGTAGACACACGAACCATTTGGTGGTTTAACCCCCCAATCCAACCCCTTAATGCTGAGTGTCAAGTAGGGAGGCATTGGGTCCCATTATTAAAGTCTTTGGTATGACTCAGCCTGGATTTGAACACCCGATCTTCCAGTTACAGGGCGGACAACCTCCCACAAGGCCAATGAAATCGAAATAAATACATAAAAAACAACATTTCTTAATTTAAAAAAAGCTAAACCAAGCTTAAAATTACAAGTTTTTCTCAAATAATTTACTTTTACACTTTGAAAACATTCAGAATTTAGAATTGCCTTTTGCACCCAGTCATTTATAAAAAAACGGATCCTTGTCCTTTTTTATATACTTAAAGGCATTATTAGTTTTGAGTCTCCACAAAGACTAAAGATGTTTGAAATGTCCACCTGTGCTGTTTACACTGCAGTGTCTGTAAATCAAACTCAACATTTCTCTGCAGGCCTGAGGCTCTCAGCAGACAGCTACAAAGTGGGCAGAGCCTTTAATCGCGTTATGCCACAATCCGCCCGGATGGAGGCGGAGAACAAGCCTGTCGATCTGTTCCAGTGAACATCAGGGGAGAACACCTGGAAGTCCGGAGCTGATATCTGTTCTGGAGCAGTGCTAGTAATGATTAAGTATCGGACCAGCACTCTGCTCATTTCCAAACTATCAGTTTCACCTCCTCTGCTACATCGCATTTGTAGGGCAGAAGGTAATGATCCACTTGGGTGACTGCAGAGTCATTTTCTATGTTCTACCAGTCCCCGTGTTGGTCTGTCCACCCCGTCTGTCGGTCGGTTCACCCAACACACGTGTTCCTCGCTGTCTGATGTTCAGGCCTGATTCCCGGTGTTGCCCGTGGAGATAAAACAGCCATGTATTCACTCAAAGAGAGACATCCCAATGAACTGAGTCTGACAGCAGGCCAGAGAGAGGCAGTAGATTTGACAGCGACGGAGCAACCAAAGGAAACAGAAAGGTGAGAAAGATCACTCATGCTGTGAGTATCGGCTGTACGCTTTACCCTGCTGTTTAACCCTGGATATCAATCCATTTTCAGAGTGTGGAAAAGGTTTTGACTCAATAAATGAGCCTCAGGATGGAATATATTAGGTTTATCGATTGGAACTGAATTTTAAATACTTTAATTGCAAAAGAAATATTTTTTTGACACAACAGGCAGTCTTTCAGATGAAAGGCTTCTTGTGGGGTTAAAAAAATCACAACACTTGAGATTTAAATTCATGCACTGCTAAGCTCGTACATCTGTTTTACACTAGTTTGTTACTCTGCATGACTCTGTTCATTGATTTGCTTTTTCTATCCTAAGCCAAGAAATGGAAGCACCCAAACAGAGGAAACCCAATCTGAAATAAACCTAACTGAAATAAAATTAAGTTATGTGAGAACCAAACAAGGTGATGAGACCGGACCTGACACGGAGTCCCAGAAACTCTGGGTTATAATACACGGAGGTCTAAATAACTAAAACAAAAGCAGCTGGTTGATTTGTGTGATCATGATGCAGGATCAGGAGGCGGAACTGCTGGACGTAAAATCCCGAACACAAAACAAAAAAAACAACAAAAAACCTAAGCTATAGCGCAGACCCTCACACGATCAATGGAGGTCAGCTAACAATTTGAAATGCAGACGTATTAAGTGTTTCAAACTCCCATAGTAGTATTTCGTAAATATTTTGATCATTTCAAATGAGTTTCAGTTTGTGGGTTGTGTCAGAAATCTCCCAATGCTTCCTGACCCTGGCATGTCCAAAGCCCGGCCCTCAAATTTTACACGTCCTACAGGCTCCTTTCATAAAATCAATAATATGCGGTGTCCAGCATTTTCTAAAAACTGTTTGTACAATTTTTGGATTGGGATTGGGTAAATTACGATTTACAGACGAGATATGCTATCTACGGTAACCTAAGGTGGAATGAACGGTGCAAAAAAAAGATAAATTGACAATCATTTTGGCCAAAACATATCTAGATGCATTAGTTTTCTATGTGAAGAAATGAAAAAAGTCCTATGGCAATAAAATGTTCATTAACGAGTTCATTTGTATTTAATATTATTACGATATTTAAAAAAAAAAAAAAACTCAAGTCAAATGGTTGGCCCTCACAGATATTATACTTCACTAAATCTGGCCTGCTGTCAGAATAACAAACTACTGTCCACACAAAAAGTCAATGTGCTTTCAATCTTTGTCGTTTTAAGGCAAAATGTGGGGAAAATGCACCCATTGAAAATGCTGTGGCAGGGACGCAGCCTACAGTGCAGCAGCATGGAGCCTCCATCTTGAAAAGAGGTCCTCTTTTATAGGTGGTTGGCTCCACCCCTTACCAAACAAACACAATTAACTATCAAAATCAAACATTTCCTACAAAATCAAAAGAACAATTACATGCATTTTCCTCATTACAAATGCAATAATTAGACAAAGACGTCCAAACTTTAACAACATTCTTTAAACAAAAATGCAAAATAAAAAGAAATCATTTTGAATTTAAAACAGGCCTGTCAAAGGAAACCAAAACAATAGGTGGGTCCACTGGACATTCTGGATACAGGAAGTACTCCTATGAAATCAGGAAGTAAACGAATAAGACAAAGAAAACAACCAAAAATAGAAAGTAAATACAGTGAATTGCAAGAACTGTTGGAGGTTTACAGCTATACAGTGTGTGCACCCACTGGTGCTGTCAGAAGCAAATACACTTTATTTAAATCTCAAACAGTGACAGACTTGTGCTCTGTTTGCTTTGCAAAAGTTTAGACACCCCTACTACCCCGACCCCCGGATCGGTTCAGGTCCCTGGGACAGTTGGAACCGGTACACAGCAAAGAAACTAGCAAGGAAATAGGGAGAGCCTTCAACTTCAAAATAAAAGAAAGCTGTATTAAGCAGTCAAAAAATCAGGAGTCTTTACTCAAAATATGGATTTATTGAACAATTGTCCCCATAGACAATAATAATACTACACAATATTCACCACCCAGCAGTCTAACGTTACGAGGATGCTGCTAATAAAGTTGTTCCCATTTATTATTATGTTTAGAAAATATGATTTTTTTCTAGATCACATTTGAATTGTTCCTACAGGTAATCTAGTGTACCAATTAAAGTTAAAGTTGATTCAGAAGATAACTTTATCTCAAGAGTCAAGGGCCACCGACAGCTAGAAAATACAAGGATCTGACGCCCACATCAACTTCGTACAGGCTGACCAGTGAAAACGCCGTCTGAACTTAAACCAATATGTGGCCAATAAGGCTGAGGATCACTGAACTATAGTTCGAGAGTATCTAGGGCTCTGGAGCTTAATGTATTTTTTTAAACTCCAAATATGTCGTCATCCAATTGCCGAAACAAAGACCTAATAAATATGAACATTTTACGGAGACTATTTATGAATACACTATGTTCTGATCATGAAAAAAATGAATGATTTATTAAAAATATATGTACATACATTTAAGCAAATGGCAAATGCAGGGGTGACTAAGTGTTGAGTAATGAGGAAATTCAGAGAACGCATGGAACATGGAAACAAAACAGTAACTGCAGACCACCCATGGGTGGCTGAGCTAATGTCTTCTCACTTGGCGGTTTTGGCTGGTTTACTTGACAAATAAAGAGGAATTTTTGAACTTTTAGTCTGGATACTGCCTTCATTGTACTGACAAATGGTGCATCACTTTTGTAAATCATTGGTTTGTTTTTTCATCAATTTCATTTTGATGAACTGTGCCAAATATGAGATTCTTTTCCCATTAGAAATATCTGCAGGGTTTCAAAGTTTTGCATTTTCCAGCATGCAAAAGAAGCAAACAGTTTGGAATTGACAGGATGTATTGCAAAATTCTCCTTTTATATTCCATCCATTTTCTAAGGAGATTATAGTGTGAATATGGATATTGTTTACTATAAAAGACTTTATGATAACAAGTTTATAGGCACTTTAAAACTAAATACAAATTCAAAATGGCTCCTGCGCATACAAATCTTTAAAAAGGACGCACCAATCGCCTGATACACACACAACACGATTACGCACAAATCAGATTTGAAATTCTTCTCACAACTCCAGATGATGTGTTTACATGCTCCTAGAATGCTGGGTCACCACAGTTTTCTGATCACCCTGTTTGAACTAAGATTTCGAATAATATCTAGTATAAATTTGACATTTTCCACCATCTAAACAGACGTGCCGATAATTCAGATCACTTTTTATTTTTTTAAGTTTTCTAAAACTTATCGCTCCCTTACAGCATGGAGCTCTTCCCCAAGCTCTGGTTCCCAGTCACGACGACACCCAAAGACTGGAAAGAGTTGATCTCAAATCAGGTGAGACTATTTTCTCTATATATTTTTTCCAAACCACTGAATTGCTTTTTGCTCACGAAGCCTCTGGAGCAAACACAGCCACTGTTGAGTGAAGGCGAGGTTCACCCTGGACACTTTAAAGTCCTTATTTATAACCTCTGAAGCATGTTTTTGGACTGTGGGAGGAAACCGGAGTGCACGGAAAATGTCCCACATGCACGAGGAGAACATGCGAACTCCAAACAGAAATGACCCACCTGGGATTCGAACCAGGGCCTTCTCATTGTGAGGCAGGAGCGCCACCCCTGTGCAGCCTGATCTTATATTCAAATTCTTAATGTAGGCCTACTTTGATGTTTTTTCTTTGAATTTTAACCTCTCCTTGAGGATCCAAAACAATCTGTTTCACATTTTTAAATGTCAAAAAAGCGTTTTTCCAATTTAATTCTGAAGATTTCATTTTGACACTGGTCTCACTCCCACAAAAATACTTCAAGTATGTTTCATCAGCATTTCCCATGACAATGGACTTTGTGTTGTGCAGCATAAATGCTGACCCGCCCAAGCAGAGGTTCAAGTAATTCCTCTGTGGGAATGGAAAGACCTATAGGCTTCAAACAGGGTCAAAAGAGCCAGAGGATTTCTCTGTTGTCTTCACAGAAGCTGTTCGGAAAAATTGATATTCTGAGTGAAGCTCACCGAGCATGTGCCTTGAATTTAGAAATGATCTGTTTATCTGATGTGCTGACATGAAGGTAACTCACACCACAGGAACTCAACCTGTGTCCTGGTATTCAGGAGGTGGCTCAAACAGATAGTTGGGGCAATCATCTCCCACAGCTACATCCCATTGACTTTGCATTCAAGTTAACTCGTAAGCCTAAATCTATACGGTGAATATATGGTGCATTATTAATGCACACATCAAAAGGAAAGGGCATGTTCTTTCCATAGATTAAAGAAATGGAGGGGATTACATTATCAAGGCGGGAAAAGTACCCGATGCAATTACCATTTTAGAGGCTTCCCCATGCATTTCAATTAAAAATGACAAGACAATTTCAGCACCAAGGAGAGAGTACGTTTTAACGAGATGGATACTGTAAATGCATGGGATGAATACATCTCATGGTGGTTCCAATAAACTCAGCGCATCCCTCCGTCAATGTTTATCTTCTCAACACTGATAATCCCCTAAATAAGGTAAGGTAATGAAACACCTTGGCGGTATTTTCCAGAGAGAGCACCGTCCCATCGTCATTTTCTTTACATGAAATGAGAGATTAAGTGGAGGATTTTGGTCTTCCTTCAACGACCTCAGTAAATTGACTGGAGGTTGGTAAATGACAACGAGCTGCAGCTGCAACACAACTGTTCCTTTTATCTCCTGGAAGTTCACTGATGCCCAGCCAAGTTTTCTGGATGCACCTAAAACCACAAACACAAAAGTAATGAGGAAACTCTAACAAGCTGGATCCCAGGACTCAGATAAATATGCCGGCTCTTGTGTTCAACACTTTGTGCACTTAGTCTCAAACCCATTCTCACAGAAGATCTTCATTTATATTTTTAGCCATCAATCAAAAAGTCAAATCTCTGCAGCATCTTTCTTCTGGAAATGTAAAGTTTACATTATGCATAGGAAGTAGGCCTGCACAATATACCGCAAATGTATCGTTATCGCAATATCAAACTGTGCAATGTGCATATCGCAAAAGACAACGAAAATTGCAATAAATGGTTACCTTAAATGTGCTAAAAGAATCTTATGACAACTTGAAGCATTTAACGAATCAAATAAATCAATTTATGCATTTGACCAATCAGATGGAGCCCTATTATGTATGATGTCGACGAGGGTCATTTGGAGTATCATTTTTTAACAATGAAATGGGAATGATTTTTTTTGCTCTTTGTTGATGTTTGTTGAATTTTATCATTATCGCAATATTGATCACCAATCGCGAGTTTTCCTCATATCCTGCTGCCCTAGTAGGAAGGTCTTTTTTATTTTTTTATTTTTTTGTGGAACCTACTGTTGTGCTGCTTGTGTAGGTGACTGAATTATACACAGAAACAATGTTTGTCACAGCAACAGGATCTTCCTGGATGTTACCCAGATGCGACTGCTGCACTTTTCCAACAAAGAATGCAGATGAGACCAGAGCAGGATGTGCCAAGCTGCACATGCAAATGACAGTTTGCTGCATCCTCAGTGTTTACTTGCTGCTTCCTTTGGACAACTTCTGGCCTTTGGATGTTTATATACAAGTTTTGGAGATGGCAGTTTTAGGCCTCTTGTTTGCCATCAGGTATAAGCTTTTGTGTTTTTACCTTTGACGTACTTTAAATTATTCCTCAGTTTATACAAAATGACTGATACATAGGGAAGATTTCATTTCTTCCAGCAGATGTACTTCACTGTGGTGACATATAATACTTAATCAAGGATGTTTTAAACAAGGAAAGTTGGAAAGCTTAAATTTAAAGCCCTCCTTACTATATCTTCATAAGGGGTTTGTAGGTGTGCCACAAGAACAGGCAGGGGGCTGGATCCACATGCAGCTGGTTTAGTTGTTCAGCTAAAAGTCTGCAAAGCTAAATCAGGGCCAGGCAAGCTGGAGTCAATAATAGGCATGAGATAATCAGAGGAGAGATGGGGTGGTCAAAATACAGGCGAGGGTCGGGGCAGGCGGCAGGCAAACAGAGTCAGGGTCAGGAGACAGAACATCAGGTCCAGATATACCGCTTGTTAATGAAGGCAGGGTAGCACAAACAATACTTTGCGTGTGCTATGGTTGACAGAGTAAATGAGAGTCAGGTGTGCAGCATCCAGCAAGTGTGGTTAGAACTCTGGAGATGGTTCCAGCTGGTGACCAGGTTGGGAGACAGAGTTCCGACTTCTGATAAGGTGATACAAAAGTGCCAAAGGATGCCCACAAAAACTACGTTCTAACTGACTAGTTTATTTTCTTTTAAACAATCAGGTTGGGCGCAAGGAGTGTGCAGTTCTCGCGTTAAAAGCACTAACAGTCCATAGATTTTGGAGGTGTTAAAAAATTTAATATCCATAAAACAGTACTGCGTCTCTCCTACTTCATCCTCATTTACCTTTGCAAGCTGTATACATGTTGACTATGACCTGTCGCATGTAGCATGCCTACAGACAAACATGTGCATGAACATGTTCTCTCTTCGGGTTCTCTGACTGGTCTACGACCTTGACATTTCGTGCTGGATCCCGTACAGCAGGCAGCCTGTATCAACCTGTAAGGACAGCTGTAACTTAGGCTTCTGGAAGTCGTCCAACTGAAGATGAGGAGACGGATCTGTTTGAAACGATTTCTTGTATAAAAGACAGCTGTCCACACCCTTATACTGTCAGACTTCAACCCTACATTTTGACCAAAGAGCTGTCGAAGGGCACCAGGGAAAATATAGCGCTGAACACATCTTGACAAAGCTGAGTGAACACACAGCAAGCAGATGGATTTAATCTCAGCTTTGGTTTACAAAGATTTATCCAAGAGCTCAGAAAAAGCAAAGAGAATGACATCATGGTGTTCGCATACAGCAGGCAAGTGACCATGCCTCTTAAGATATTGATATTTTTGCCAAACCACCAAAAAAAGAAAGAAAAAGAATTCTATTCACAATGTACATTATACCATCCCTCCAGGTTCTCTCTGCTCAGTACTGAGTCTGTGTGGTGCTCCTCAAGAGGCATCTGAGATACAAGAAGGCTGCTTTTGGAGTCAGGACTCAGACAGGTTTCCGACATTTCATGCATTATTCATGCTTTATTCCAAAACAAACTTTATTTTTCATCCATTTTGTTTTGAGCCCCTGGATGAATGGGTTTTGTTGAACTCGGATAGCTCTCAAAAACAGTTCCCAGGACTGCCATAAATTTATCAATGTCTTCTTTTAGTCACCAGATCATAACACCAATGCAATCCTGTCATTACAGGGTCAGGGTCCATCTACTTGACTTGTAAGCTTCCTTACCTCCTGAGTAGCTTTTCACTTTATGTTCTCTCATTAGAACCATATTTGCTTTTTTTTGCTGAAAATTAAACCCTTTCTGAGTCGTGCACAGAAAATGGATCACACGCCCTGGCTTTTGCAGTTTGAAGTGTGGTGGATGTCACATGTGATGATAGCAATGGCTGTCTCATCAAACATTCATGCTCTATTTCCTGACCACTGTCCCTTGGTGCAGAGTCTAGACAGCGCATTTTGTGCAGGGTTCGTCTGACACCCATTAAATAAAAACACTAAGAAATGAGTGTTTCAGTTTTTCCAATAAGATTTAACACCTTTTGATCAAGGTAAATGTGTTTTTGTTTGCTCTGTTGTTCAGTACACTAGCAGAAGCCAAAGCCATCTGACCATTTGTTTGCTTGTTTGTTTTCTATTCAAAGTTAAATCCTTTCCAGATGAATTTTCACCAACCTTCAATGAGTGATGTCCTCCAAACAAAATACAATCTTTCAAAATGTGTTTAAAAACTCAGGTTAAAGATTTCTCCATCACACCTCTGTGTTTGATTGACCTGTAAAAGCCAGCTTTGGTCCGACCACTGCAGAAACATCCTGAATTGGTGCTGGCCCATTTAAAGATAGCATTCTTCAAGGCCAGGAGAAAAAAAGCACAACAAATATTTGACATCTAAATGAAGCAAGTAGATTTCTGAAAATAAAATTAAAAAATGGCTTGTATAAACAAGCCTGTGTTTTTACCCATTCATCTAGTCTTACTGCCTGTTCATGACCAGCCATAGACCCAATCAGAGCTGCAGGTGCTTTGAATAGCTCCAGCCTGACTTGAGCGATGCCCACTGCAGTCTGTCTGCAGTGAAATTCAGTACAGAAACCACTGCTGAATACCAAAAATGTCCATTTGATTAAAAAGTGGAAAGTTACAAGTTGCTTTGTTAAAGATTGTGTACCCGTAAATGAACTATAACAGTGACAGAAAGACAGAATCCGATACAACGTTTGCACTTTTTATCTGATGAAAATAACACACACATTGAAATAAATATTAACCACTTTTGTTGTGCTTTTGTGAACTAACTCTCATCATTCTGCTTCTTAAGCGCATTTGACTCAGGTATACAAGCAGCAGGTGAGGCAGAGATAACAGGAAAAACCAGTAAGACCCTTGAGAACTGAAGTTAGTCAACCTACAGAAAGGATTGTCTGGATCCGGGGTTTAAATCTACAATAGGATTATACCTTTAGAAGATCTGTTTAGAAAAGTCCAAGACTGCAGCTCATCCCCTCCCTCAAAACGATGGATAAAGCCACTGACTGTATGTGAGAACTGGACCAAGTGTGTGTGACGTCAGCCATAGAAAAGAGTTTACCTTGGCCTTCATCCACTTAAAGTCAACTCAGTCGCTATTGTTTTACAATGGCTGCCATGTAGCTGGAGCCAGACAATGTTTGCAGTGCTTGCTTCAAGTCTGTGAGCTTGTCGGAAGGCCACGCCCCCAACACTTGAAAGCAGGCTATGCAAAATCTGTCAACTAAAAGCAAGTTTTATATGTGTTGTCATTTGACATTCTGCCCCAAGACAGTGTTCTCTAGAAGTCTCTAGAATACTCGAACCCTGGTCACTAATAGACTAAATGAATGTTATTATAGCCGTTTTGACCTTTGTGCCAAATTCTGGCTTTACGTTTTTTAGATTAGTTTTAGGGAACTTCTTGCGAATACAAACTCTTTTGTGTGTATTTTTGCATCTCCAAATCACAACTAAAGTCAAAGCAGAATTTTAAAGAACGATCTAACTCATGTAGAAACAGAAGAGGTACTCTTATTGCCATGGCAAGCTTAGAGCTACATAAAAAAATAACAATAGCCAAGCGTGCCAAGACTCATCAGTTAAAAAAGTAACCGGTTAATCCGATATGCTTTTTTATTTTTGCATTGAGTGATGAAGACAGAGGACCCAGCCAAACTTTCAGAGGGAAAAGTAAAGCATGCTAGCTGCAAATACAAACGTCACGGCCAAGATTCAAGCCTTCCCGCTATGATACAGTTGCACATGCCCAACTCCAGCTCATCCAAACAGATTTATGGAAATGCAATCAACATATACTCCAGTTCATTATGATGCATTCAAATGCAACAGGTTTTATTCATGGGTTGCAGTTGTGGGAAATGCAGTCAAACATGCTTTAATTGAATGACTGCAATGAGAACAAGTTCTTTAGAAAAAAGGTGTCGCCTGAAGAACTTCACTAAAGTTCAGAACCTCATTTTCAACATGAAAAGAGGCAGAAGTCACAGTAACTGTATATCATTTTGATGAAATTAGAAACTTCTGTCTCAGGCTGTTGCAGTAAAAGTTCATCATTTGTTATTTACTTTCACATTAGATTAGAGAAGTTCTTTGTCATCAAAACCTTTTTTTAATACACTTTCAAATACTCTGCAGGGAGCTTTGAGTTCTGGCTTTCATTTCTTCAGACTTTTATTTAGGTAATGTAGCTTGTTATTAAAATTTCTCTTAGGAGAGTCCATGCTGGTCAGTCGCTTTTACTAAGTTTGATTCTCCTGAGGTTCCTTCACAAGCCATCAACAAAAAATTAAGTTGTGTGACAAAACTTCAAGTAAATACTCAATATTAAGTGACAAAAAAAAGCTAAGATTGAACTTTTTGTTCTTATTTCTTTTTTGAATAATTCCCCTGTCATAAATAAAATTGAGTTTATTACCAAAGTATCATGTATTTATGAAGTCAAGGATAAAGTGGTCAGAGAAGACAGGTTAAAATGATTTTGGCTGCTGTTTCGTCATGTGTGCCACATTGTCATCCCCTACTTTTGTTCCCTGGTAATCATTTTAAATATAATAATCTTGCAATTTGTCCAGGAAGAGGTCCATTCATCAGTGGACCTCTTCCTAACATCGATGGGGTGTCACTCAAGTTCAGCCGTCTGTTTCAGCTGAACAATTGGCTCTCCAGAGAGTGTGCTTCCAGAGGATTGCATTACATTGAGAACTTCAATACATTCTGGAAGCGAAAGGACCTATTCATGGGAAGAGGCCCACACCTGAACAGAGGTGGAGCAAAAGAGTTAGTGAAGAACCTCCTCCACGCTCTGGGGCATAGAGGCCAAGGCCCTGAAAAGGCAGTAAGGAAGGACCGAGCCAGTGTCCCAGGAACCAAAGCACAACGACAACAACAACTACCTCCACCACCACCGGTCAAAGACTTGGATCCGGCAGCACCAGCACCACAACTACCTCCATCTAAGGACTCAGCTCCACCAGCATTACAGCAACCACCTCCATCTAAGGACTCACCTGCACCAGCACCACAACAACTACCGCCAGCTAAGGACCCAGCTGCAGAACCACAACAACAACCACCAGATTTGGCCCCAGAAATTCCACCATCTGACCAGCTGTGGGCGCCCCCTGCTACATCTACTCCCAGTGAAGAATCACTTTCCTTTTCGTCCCCCCCACTTTCACCCATGGCCCTACCTAGCCATTTTGATAGCCTCATTAAGTCAGGAATTAAGATGGCTCCCCTAACACCTGTGAGCCTCACACCGCACAGGAGCTCTCCTACCCCTCCAGCGCCCCCTCCTTATCCTTCACCCAAAGTCCCTCCAACACGGCCTTCATCCAAACCCCCTCCAACACGCCCCCTCCGTCATTCACCCAAATCCCGTCCAGCTCCCACTCCTCCCGGTCCATCACCCAAACTACCCTCAACTCAACCTCTCCTGCGCGCCTCTAGAGGTGCTATTCCCCGGAGCTAGGATGAAACGGGCCCCCAGTGTCCTAGGAAAGGTTATGTCAAACTGGGGCCCCGTGATGAACAGCTTCCTTCTGGTGCTATACCTGTAGTTGCACCACGTAGAATGCAAAAAAGGGCAGTTAGATTGTCCAATCAAAGAAATCTAGTTCACATCCCTTGCAAGAAGGTTTTGACCAGTCCCAAGGAAACTAAGCTCAAACTTGCTGCACTCAATGTCAGATCTTTATGCAACAAATCATTTTTAATCAATAATCTTATCTCTTCTTTTAATCTTGATTTTATGTTATTAACTGAAACATGGCTTGACAAAAACACAGGAAACATAGTTCTAGTCGAATCAACTCCCCCCAACTACAAACATGAATCGGAAATACGAGAAAATAAAAAGGGTGGAGGCGTTTCTGCACTGTTTAGAGATAATATTGCAACCCGCAGACTATCATTTGGTGTGTTTCCATCATTGAGAATGTGTCCTTTAAGATTGAACTAAAACAAACTCCTCCCTTACTCTGCATAGTTATGTACAAACCTCCTCAGCACAGCCAAAGTTTTATTGATGATTTCACTGAAATGCTCTCAGTTGTGTGCACAGACTTTGATGGTCTAGTCATTACAGGTGATTTTAATGTTCATGTTGACAATGTCAATGACAGAAATGCAAAAGATCTCAATGCTGTCCTTGAAACCTTTGGTCTAATTCAGCATGTGAGTTGCCCCACCCACAGCAGAGGGCACACTCTGGACCTGCTCATCACAAGGGGGGTTATTATTTACAATGTCAGCGTGGTTGATGTCGCCCTCTCTGATCATTTCTGTGTATTCTTTGACCTGTCTGTTGCTCCCAAACCACCGCCTGGCCCTACAGTTGTCCAAAGGAGACAAATAAATGAGAGCACTAGGGCACAGTTTGTAGAAATGATAAACCCTGAAAACGTCTCTGGTGCCAATGTTGATGAATTGCTGAATTCTGTTACTTCTAGCATCTTGAATGTTCTGGATCCTTTGCCCCTATGAATGTTAAATTGAGAAAACATAGACAGAAAGCTCCCTGGAGGAACGATGATCTACTCAGGGCACAGAAACAATAGTGCCGCAGAGCTGAGCGAAAGTGGCGCAAGTCAAAACTCCAGGTTCATTATGAAATATATAAGGCGGAGTTGTACGCTTACAACCAGATCTTATGCAGAACAAGGGAAAGGTACTTCTCTGAAATAATTGGAAGTTGCAGCAGCAACTCTCGTATCCTGTTCACAACAGTTAACAGATTAACTAACCCTCCAACCCAGCTACCAATAGAACTGGTTTGTACACCTAAATGTAATGAGTTTGCTGTATTTTTCAATGACAAGGTTCAGGGCATTAAAAAAGCCATCAACTCCACAACACATATAACTATCCAACGGCCACCTACTCACTCTAAGCTGACTCACTTTGTACCTGTCACTGACCAAATTGTCCAAGAGACCATCACCCGTCTGAGCTCGTCTACATGCTGCCTTGATGTGTTACCCACTAGATTTCTAAAGTCTGTCTTGAACAGTGTGTTGCCATCAATTACTCAAATAGTTAACATGTCTCTTCAATCTGGAATATTTCCAGAGGCCTTAAAAACTGCAGTCATTAAACCTCTCCTGAAGAAGAGCGGTCTTGATCCCACTGTACTGAATAATTACAGACCTATCTCTAATCTGCCATTTTTAGGAAAAGTCCTTGAAAAAGTTGTCTACCAACAGCTCACTGACTTTCTCTTATTAAACAATTCATTTGATGTTTTCCAGTCAGGTTTTAGACCCCATCATAGCACAGAAACTGCTCTTATCAAGGTAACCAACGACATCCGCCTGAACACTGATGATGGCAAAGTCTCTGTCTTAATCCTGCTAGACCTGAGTGCTGCCTTTGATACTGTTGATCATGGGATCCTTTTGCACAGACTCCAAGACTGGGTTGGCATCTCTGGATCTGCCCTAAGTTGGCTCAAGTCTTATCTGGAAGACAGGAAATATTTTGTTGAAATTGGGAGTTGTGTCTCAGACTACATGGGCTTGAATTGTGGTGTGCCCCAGGGATCGATCCTGGGACCCCTTCTGTTCAACCTCTACATGCTGCCACTAGGGCAGTTAATACGCAGTAATAACATTCCTTATCACAACTATGCAGATGATACTCAGATCTATGTGTCACTGACAACAGGTGAATATGGGCCGATGGATTCACTCAGCCACTGCCTCCAACAGATCAGTGCGTGGATGCAGAACAACTTTCTCCAGCTAAACTCAAACAAGACCGAAGTTATTGTTTTTGGCCCACAGAAACAAAGAGAAATTGTCAGCAGCTACGTTCATTCTCTGTCTCTTAAACCCTCAAATCAAGTCAGAAATCTAGGGGTAATCATGGACTCTGACCCGAACTATAACAGCCATATCAAGTCAGTAACATCAGCGGCATTTTACCACCTGAAAAACATTGCCAAAATCAAAAACATAATCTCAAAGCGAGACCTGGAGATACTTATCCATTCATTTGTCTCCAGTAGGTTAGACTACTGTAACGGCCTGCTCACCGGCCTCTCCAAACGAGCTGTAAAACAGCTTCAGTACATCCAGAATGCTGCTGCTGGAGTCCTGACCAGAACCAGGAAGTATGATCACATTAGTCCTGTGCTCAGGTCTCTGCACTGGCTCCCTGTACCTCAAAGAATAGACTTCAAAGCAGCTCTGCTTGTCTACAAGTCTCTCCATGGCCGAGCACCAAAGTACATCTCTGACATGTTAGTGCCATATGAACCATCTCGTAATCCCTCATAATCGCATATGATTGTCTTAATTTCAGAGTAATATGGACTTTGTGTAATTGTGCCCTGTTTAAAATATTGTTTGTGGAATAATCTGGAGCCTTACGAAACCTCACTTCGACATTTGACAAAAATAAGATGAATATTGTGTCATAAATATCACATAATAAATTGGATTTGCTGTTTGTGGACATTGACTGTGCTGAGAGAAGCAGATCATTTCATCCCTTTTTTGTGTCCATAATAAATTAATCGATATCACCAACAATTTGACCGTGTAAACTAAAAAGTGGGCTGATGTTCTTGTGCTCAAACGTGATTACCTGTCATTCACACCTAATTTCAATTATTTCTCTGCCTCTAGTCAGTTTTTCCCTCTTGGTGACACTTGCTTCAACTGTTGCAGTCCCAAGTTAAATATATGTTTCTTTCAGGATGTGTTTTGGTTATCTTTCATAACATTTGTTTCACCAAACTTCATGTCTCCTTAATTTGGATCCGGCATCCATGCATTCATTTTTATTGCTTAATCCCTTTCAGGGTCATAGGGTTGCTTGAGCCTATCCCAGCCGTTGTCAGATAAATGCAGGGTACGCCCTGAATGATTCAACAGAAACATAAAACCGCACAATCACATTCACACCTAAGGGACAATTTAGATTCATCGTTCGGTGTATCTGGAGAAAACCAACACATGCACAGGGATTTTAACCACTCTCACTGTAAAGCAAGAGTGCTAGCCACTACACCAAAGTGCAGCTCTGTGTCCACAACCAATACCCCTTTATGAGTAAAATTTCAGGAAAAATAAAGTTTTTTAGAGAAGTCTTTTCTTTGCAAAGGTTGCAGCGTGTTTCATTTTTTCCCAATAAGTAATTTCGTCTCACAAATGTTTGCTAACGAAGCTCATACAACTTTTGGAGGAACAATAAATGAATTCAGAGCTTTAACATTAGAAGCAGGATCCCTTTTTTTTAAATAAGATGCTGTTTTTTTCTCAGCTCTAATTATTCATAATTATTCATATATCCAATTAGATTGAAATCAAATTTCTTGACTGAAGCTTCTTTTTTGTCATTACTGATCAGATTTGCCTGAGGTCCAGAGAGATGTCCATCTTTGTTTTATTAAAACTGTACACGGATGCAACATTCATTCTGACTCCTGGGAGACAATCTTTCTGTATTTATGTTTCTTTTTTAGCAAATGGCTTAAAAAACGACAAATGCTGCCTGTATATGTCCAAAGAATTTAATTTACGGTTCTTTTTAAAGCTTCTCTGATTGTGCAGCTGAAGAGAACGTTGAGGAACCAGCGTTTGTGTTTCTTCTCGCTAAATCAGATTTTCACCTATGTAAATAGTTTGCATCTCTTCCTATTTGCTACAACGATTAACACATATGATTGATTGTGCTGTTATCTTTAACATAAAAAAGAAAAAGCTCGACCACCGCAGTCTGAAAATCCCTAAAATTCCATTTTGATGGTGGAGGTGTTGCAGAGTGAAAGCTTTTGTTGCAGGTCCTCTCTTCTCTCTCGTCTTCTGTCTCCTTCATCACAAGTGCTCTGCGGTGGAGCGCCTTGCATTATTTACATGTTTATGATTAGTTAAGCCCCACATGGAGCCTCCATCTGTTAAAAAGTGGCATGTTGAATTGAAGTGCCATTAGCCGCATTTATCTTTACAGAAGCGAGGAGAAAAATTAGACAGAACAACCATATGGCCTATAATTCAGAAGCAAAAGTCATCGTGGTGAAAGTGGTCAAATTCATTTCTATGGCCCGTTTCTCGCTTTGTTATTTAGCTTTGGTGTTTAAATATTGAGCACACGCTATAAAAAGGACAATTTGTTGATGCTTTTTGGAAATCTCAAATGTAAATGTGTTGATTCAGCTTAAAGAACTTAACATGAGAGCAGCTGCTTAAATGCCAGCTTTGCTTCACACCCTTTTCTGCTGCATTTTAACTCCAGACACCAATAATTACCATCAGACTGACTTAATTTAGTCCAAAGTTCATGGCTTTATCTCAATGCTTCCATATTTATGCTACACATTTATAATCAGGTTCTGCTGAAGTTTACTATTCGATTCAGCTTTATTTATTTAGCCCAATATTACAACACAATGGTCTCAAAATGAATGTGTTGTTGCAGCGTTTCTTGTCATCTCCGGTCATTACTCTGATAACCATAACTATTCCACACTTATTTGATCAATCATCGGCTTCAACAGGTATTTTCCAGTATACATAAGAAAAAGGCTTTTTTTTTAATGCCTATCAGTCCAAACAAGTGAGGGTATAACTATAAAGCCTTGGTCTCGTGGTTAGTCACAAAGTTTTTGAGGTCATAGAGAGGAGTGGCTGCTCCTTACGACACGCCTGCATCTCCCCTGCTTCCCCTTAACTCACCCATGTATATAGGAGTTGCTATTACTGATGGTGGGATTACTTAAGTTCACTTCCTCCCTTTCAAACAATTAATTAAACTCTGTTTGACCAACTTTTTTTATTAATAGTCTTTTTCACATTCTGTATGCAACAGAGTCTATGTGTCTATTTATAATAATTATTTACAAGCATATGAGGGTGTATTGTCTATGAATATGAATTCATCAATCAATGTCACAACTAGAAGTCTGTGTATAGATGCACATTTCTGTTGTTTGTGTAGTTGTTTTTTTGATTGCTTGAAATAATCAATTTCCAAATCCAAAAAGATGTGCCTGAACATTTTCCCTTATGAGCTCACGGAGTCGTCTACGACCTTGAGATCACCTGTGTTGTGAAAGACTGTACAGGTTTTTTATCAATTCTTGGCCCACAGGCAGTAAATCTGTGAGTACGGTTGTGACTTAGGCTAAAATTGACCTAAAAGACAGACATCAGACTTCTTGTTTAAGGATTAGCAAACAGTTCATGGAAAGCAAACGTCTAGGCAGGATCCGTGTTTTGGTTCTTTTAATTCCACTTTATGTTCTTGGTTCTTTGTTTTTTTTTCCTTCTGCCTTTGATTTGAAGCTATTGATTACTGCATTTGGTACTGAGACCTTCCTCCACACCCGTCTCCACCGCATTCGGCCCCTGGGAAGCCTCTTCAGGTCCATGGCCAACATTAGCATGGAGACTCTGGGTCATCTTCCCCTTCTGGTTCTCTGCCTGATCCTGAGTCTGTCAAGCCATGTTCCAAAGATTTAGTACCTCAGGATATTTATTATTGGATAATATTCAACATCATTTTGTTCCATTAATCATCAGTCAGGTTCCATTAAGGCCTCCCCTCATTAAAATATATGGACCAACTTTTGCAGGGAGATCTACCTTCATCATTCAGTTTGGCTCAAAAAAAAATCCTTCCTTTGGGATGTTGATCATTAAGGATGATGATATTAAGAGGTTGTTGAAGAGTTGTTGGCTCTAGAAGTTTGCACATCTCTTATGCACCACCTTTTAATGTGTCTTACTGGTTTAAAATATGCTCACTTTGGAGACCATTTTTGTCCAGACTATTTTTTTATGTCCAAAACATGAGTTCAAGTTGATTTGACTTTCACTCTAACAAATATTTCTGCTTGATATCACAGCTTAATGGCTTATTCTTAAAAGCCAGTGTAGCCCCCCCGTATTTAATAGAAATAGGTCTCATTTACATTTTTATATCTAAGAGAATTTAACTTATTGAGATGTAAAATGAATTTCATGGCAGTTTTTTGAAGCAGTAGAAATATTGAGATGGTTAAATAGACTAATTTTTTTATTAAGTAGTAAACATTTTATAAAACAAAAACAAAACTCTTCACATTTGATAATTTGGCATCATCAAATGCAATTTATTTAGGATTAATAAAACCAATGTTTTTCGTTCATATCTTCTGTGTTTCTGTGCTTTTATTTGCACGTTTTCTGCTTTCTACACGACGACGGATCAGGTAAAAAACCAGCGTCTTGAGTGTAGAGGCAGAAGCATTCCTATTTTCCGCATCCCCTAAACGCATCCCTGCCAGCCTTAAACAAGCTTGAATGAAGGCAGGCGTCACCAGATTGTGGTGTCAGTGTTCCTCCTGATAGTGAAGAAGATCGGATTCCTCCCACCTCTTTGTCTTTTTTAAGCAGGGAGGGGGGCTGTTCTTGTCAGGAGAAGATGCTTTAACAGAAAGATGTGATCAGCTGATCATGTCTTTACCTGAGGTGGAAATCCCTCCACTATTCATTTGGTCTTTTCTTGAAGTTTTGTAATATTTAAATAAACAATAATAATAATAAAAAAACTCATGCATGTTTGATTTGATTTATAGAATATAGCAAATAGATATTTATGAATACAACATTGTTCTTTGCTTTTGTGATTGAGCAGCTGAACAACTTGAATCCTAATTAGAAAAAAAAACCACAACAAAAGAACTGATGATTATGTTGATGGAATAACAATAGATAACTGTATTTGTTGAATCCATCCATTCATCCATCCATCTTCCTCAGCTTATCCGGGACCGGGTCGCGGGGGCAGCAGACTGAGCAGAGATGCCCAGACTTCCCTCACCCCAGCCACTTCCTCCAGCTCCTCTGGGGGGACCCCGAGGCGTTCCCAGGACACGCTGGAGAGACGTAGTCTCTCCAGCGTGTCCTGGGTCTTCCCCGGGGCCTCCGCCCAGTGGGACATGCCCGGAACACCTCTCCAGGGAGGCGTCCAGGAGGCATCCGGACTAGATGCCCAAGCCACCTCAACTGGCTCCTTTCGATGTGGAGGAGAAGCGGTTCTACTCCGAGCTCTCCGCGGGTGGCCGAGAATCTCACCCTATCTCTAAGGGAGCGCCCCGCCACCCTACGGAGGAAGCTCATTTCAGCCGCTTGTATTTGGGACCTCGTTCTTTCGGTCATGACCATAGGTGAGTATTGGAACGAAGATCGACCGGTAAATTGAGAGCTTTGCTTTTCGGCTCAGCTCTCTCTTCACCACAGTTTGGTGATTGTGCCGACGCAGGAGCATGGCAGCCGGTCAGCTGCTGAATTGAATGTATGGAATGAATGCAATGAACGCAGGAAGTACGTAAATAATGACATTAACCTCCAGAGACTGGTTTATTCAAGAACTGATCTTTTGGCTCTAAAGAAGAACGGTGCTGGATTGAAACATAACATTCCCCCTGACGTAAAAAAGCGGTACAGGGGCACCCGTGCCGGAGCAAAACTAGAAGCGAGAGCTAAAGCCAAATGGGAACGCCGGCGGAAATACAAGCCTCCTATTCCATCTGTGATTATTGGGAACGTAAATTCACTGTCCAACAAGTCTGATGAACTTTTTGCACTGGTGAGGAGCCAACGAATCTACCGGGAGAGCTGCCTAATCATGCTAACGGAGACTTGGCTAACAGCCAACATACCAGACTACACTGTGGATTTACCCGGCTTCTCCACGGTGCGTGCGGACAGAAACACTGCAGCGTGTGGCAAGAGCAAAGGTGGTGGCCTCATATTGTACATAAACAATCGGTGGTGCAACCCCAGACACTTCACAGTGAGAACAAAAATCTGCTCCAAAGATTGTGAGCTGCTAGCTGTTAGCATCCGGCCTTATTACCTACCCCGGGAGTTTACGCAGGTCCTGGCCCTCTGTGTTTACATCCCACCAGGAGCGCACGTGGAGACAGCGCTGGAGACTGTGGTCACAGCAGTAACGGACCTCCAATCCCGACATCCCCAGGCAGTCGTGGTGATTTCGGGGGGCTTTAATCACATCACTCTGGACTCATCGCTGCCATCCATGTGTCAATACGTGGATTGTGCTACACGCGGCAACAACACAATCGACCTACTCTATGCCAATATTGAGGAGGCATACAAAGCCACGCCCCTTCCCCCTCTCGGCAAATCAGATCACATACTGATCGCCCTACAACCCAGGTACACACCCCTGGTGAAGAGAGAGCCTCCATCAACCAGAATAGTAAGGAGGTGGACACCAGAGGCGGAGGAGGAGCTTAGAGACTGTTTTGACAGCACAGATTGGAGCGTGCTACTGGACCACCACGGTGAGGACATCGAACAGGCGTCACAGTGTCTGACAGACTATATCCATTTCTGTTTGGATATTGTGATGCCCACAAAGGCAGTGCGCTGTTATGCAAACAACAAGCCTTGGATCACCAGAGAGACGAAGGAGGTCTTAAACAGGAAAAAGAGAGCCTACAAAGAAAATATTCTGGAAAAGAAAAAAGCTGTACAAGCTGAGTTGAGGTGCTATCTGAGAAGCTCCAGAGAAAACTACAAAGCTAAGATAGAGGGGAAACTCAGAGCAAACAACATAAAAGAAGTGTGGGATGGAATGAAAACAATCACAGGGTGTAAAAAAGGGGCTGCATCTGGAGGAGACAGTGTGGAGCGAACCAATGATCTAAATTATCATTTTAATAGGTTTAATTCATCCACAAACCCCCCACCTAGCTCATCCTGTGCCCCCCTATTCCCTCCTCATCCTACAAATGAACCTTCACCGGTGGAATCAGCTCTTCCTCATTACACCTCTCTTACTGAACATCAGGTAAGAAGAGAGCTGAAGAAACTGAAGACCAGGAAAGCAGCAGGCCCAGATGGGTTGTCCCCTAGGCTCCTGAAGACATGCGCAGATGAGCTAGGAGGTCCTCTCCAGCATCTCTTTAACCTGAGCCTGCGCCTTGGTAAAATACCAAAACTCTGGAAGACCTCATGCATCGTTCCTCTGCCCAAGGTCAAGCAGCCGAGGGACAATAAAGACTACAGACCAATTGCACTGACCTCTCACATAATGAAAACCATGGAGAGGTTAGTACTGCAGATGCTGAAGCCCCAGGTGCAACATGCCCAGGATCCATTGCAGTTTGCATATAGGGAGAAGATGGGAGTGGAGGATGCCGTCCTGCATCTCCTCCACCGCACGTTGTCTTACCTTGATGAAGGGGGGTGTGCAGTGAGAATGTTGTTTTTTGATTTCTCCAGTGCATTTGACACAATCCAATACTGCAGGAAAAACTCAGGAGTATGTCAGTGGAGCCATACTTAATATCCTGGATCATGGACTACCTCAAGGACAGACCCCAGTTTGTCAGAATGGGGGCCAGCCGTTCCAGATCACTCTGCAGCAGTGTGGGAGTACCTCAAGGCACAGTTCTCTCCCCGATGTTCGCTCTGTATACGACCGACTTCCAACACAACACGGAGGCTTGCCACATCCAAAAATTCTTGGATGATACCGTCATTGTGGCCTGCATTAGGGAGGACAAGGAGGTGGAGTACAGACAGCTGGTGCAGGATTTTGTTCTTTGGTCCAAGAAGAACCAGCTCCAGCTGAACATCAGGAAAACCAAAGAACTCATTCTGGACTTCAGAAGACAACCTCCTCTCTCCCAGCCAATATGTATAGACGGTGACCTGGTGGAGACAGTCACGTCCTATAAATACCTGGGAGTGGTGCTGGACAAGAAACTGGACTGGAACGAGAACACCACCCTGCTCAGCAAAAAATGTCATTCCAGGATGTACTTCCTGCGAAGGCTGGCCTCTTTTAACATCTCCACCAAGCTTCTCAGTATGTTTTATCAGACGGTGATTGAAAGTGCTCTGCTGTACCCTGTGGTGTGCTGGTGCGGCACAAGCAAGAGAAACCTGACCCGCCTAAACAAGATCATCAGGAGGGCCAGCTCTGTTGTGGGACTGAAGTTAGCCACTGTGGAGGAGGTGGCTGAACAACGAACATTGTCCAGACTTCAGGCAATTATGGACAATGTTACACACCCTCTGCATGACGCCTTCAGTGAAAGGAAGAGCAGCTTCAGCAGCAGACTTTTATCACAACGCTGCACCACGGACAGACTTAGAAAGTCCTTTGTCCCACGAGCCATGAGACTGCACAACACTCTGTGTTGATAGCTTTTACTGTTGCTTCTGGTTTTGATTAAGCTGAATTTCTGGGAAACTTGACATGTTTTTAGGAATTGTTTATACTTGCTTTTATTCTTTTTATCCTTTTATATTTTTATCTATTTATTGTGTTTTTATCTGTTTTAGGAATGGTTGTGTTTTTAAGTATGGGCAGCTGGCCACTTAAAATTTCCTTCGGGATTATTAAAGTCTATCTATCTATCTATCTATCTATCTATCTATCTATCTATCTATCTATCTATCTATCTAACGGACCGATACAGCGACCGCATAACTACGGACGCCGCTCCGATCCGCCTGTCAATCTCACGACCTCCAGATATTTAAGCTCCTCCACCTGGGGTAAGGATACTCCACCCACCGAGAGATGGCAAGCTACCTTTCTCCGGTCAAGAACCATGGCCTCGGATTTAGCGGTGCTGACCCTCATCCCAGCCGCTTCACACTCGGCCGCAAACCGCCCCAATGCACGCTGGAGGTCCTGGCTCGATGAAGCCAACAGGACAACATCATCTGCAAAAAGCAGAGAGGAAATCCTGTGGTCCCCAAACCAGATCCCCTCCGGTCCCTGGCTGCGCCTACAAATTCTGTCCATAAAAACTATGAACAGAACCGGTGATAAAGGGCAGCCCTGCAGGAGTACAACGTGGACCGGGGAACAGGTCTGACTTACTGCCGGCTATGCGAACCAAGCTCCTACTTTGGTCATACAGAGACCGGACAGCCCTTAGTAAGGCTCCCCGGATCCCATACTCCCAGAGCACCCCCCACAGGATACCACGGGGGACGCGGTCGAACGCCTTCTCCAGATCCACAAAACAAATATGGACTGGATGAGCGAACTCCCACAATCCCTCCAGCACCCTAGATAGGGTGTAGAGCTGGTCCACTGTTCCACGACCAGGACGGAAACCGCACTGTTGTTCCTGAATCCGAGGTTCGACTATCGCACCTATTTGTTGAATGTTGTTTGCTTTTGTCCGAAGGGAATTCGGGAAAAAATGCTCACTTTATCCAATCTTAAGCACAAAACAAATCACACAAACCCATCTGCCAAGTTAAATGGCTGATTTATTAACACAAACAATATTTCCTACTAAACAAAAGCAGGTGAAGCAAAAAGGGCTTCAGGCTGAACCAAAGGCCAAAACAAACAGTCTGAACCAACGAGAGCTATTTCACATCAAATAAATAAATGACAAAGAGTAGAGAAAAATGACAGGATAACCTTGCAAGTTCACTTTGACCAAAATCAAACCCCAAGGACCTAAGAAATAAAAGAAAAGAGCAGAGCAGACCACCACATGAAATGACCCCGAACAATGACACTGTTGGAAAAGAAGAAGAAAGAGCTACAACACTGACAACAGGACTTCCTCCCCAAGCCAGGGGTTTTAGGTTCGGCTTCATTCAATAGGAGCACAATTTGAGCAGCAAGGCAAGAGTTCAAATATCTGAAATTTGGCGAGGTTGGACATCCAATTTTGACATTTTCACACACTTGACATTTTCAGTGAATCGATCAGCTGATAAAATACACATCCAGTGCGAGCGTTTTTGTCCTGAACGTCCATCTTTTTTCTTAACCCTTGTGTCTATCCTATGACCCCACCCTTACACTGACGTGTTCTTCCTACCATGACAAAGGTGGATAAAGGTGGAAAGATTTCATATAATCCATGGACACCAGTGAAGATCACAAATCATTGAAGAAAAAAGATTGAGAGCACTGTCTAGTGGGTCTAGATGACCCAACCCCCAATGTTAAAGTGCCTAGGATAGCACAAGGGTTGACCTGCTGGGTGTGCGGGATTTTCCCTGCATCCAGATGTTCAGACGGATGTAATTCTTAATCCTTGGTAAGAGCAGCATAAGTGATATGATGGAGCCTGGACTGAAAATCCTCAACATACTTGTTTAGCAGGAGAATTTCTGAGATGGATATGTGTAAAGTCTAAAGGATACACACCATAGCTCCAAACGTGAATAGACATACTGACATACATAAGAAAAGTCATTGATTTTCCTCTGTATTTTTTAGATTCTCAGTTGTCTTTTGTGGTCAATGGCAGCCAATCCATTACAGACAACCCCCTCCCACCTCTGAAACGAAGACCTACTTCTGTAGAAAACATTGGGCTGAAATGTAACACAGCTCCAGCACTCTTTTGGACGATCAGGGAGCTGTACAGATTGATGAGAGATTGTCCTTCCGGCTTTCCTGAGAGGCTGTTTGTCCCAGAGTAACGCCGCTGTTGCACCACAGATGGCCAGGGGGGACCATTCAAGGGCAATCAGTGCAAACAGACTGAGGATAACCTCTTAGATAGGAATGCAGCGGCTGGGATTGGTATTGGCGTGTAAAAAGCAAGAAAGTCTGGAGAGAGTTCGATTTAGTGGGCTTATGTGGAGATGTCACAGTGATGCCGCATCGAAGGGGCTTTTTAAAAGCTTTCTGCTCGCCTCTGTGAGAAAGCCATCAAAATGTTGCTTTTAACTAAAGTGTGATGTTTAAAGTGGCCCGGTCCATTTATGGTGACTTGGAAACAAACAGAAAGAACTAACAATACCAGTTATCAAGATTTGACTTTCTGGCAGGACTAAGAAAATCCTCAAAGATGCATCAAAACTGTTTTCACCATCAAGTATTGATTAGAACAAGTGTGTGTTTTCTCAATAAATATCAAATTAACATATTTTAACCAACTCAGTGGCCTTGTATTAGAGTTTCCGCCCTGAGACTGGTTGGTGGGAATTTAAAATCTACGGTTGAGTCATACCAGTGACTCTAAAAATGGGACTCACTGCCTCCGCTTGATGCAGTGCATTAGGGTTCCCAATAGTTCCCAGGTGTGGTTGTGTCTGCAGCTCACAGCATTACCAGGTCAAAAGCAGACAACAAATTTCAGACATTCAGGTTTGTGACAACTCATGGGACCTTATTAGTATTTTTATTTTAAGAATAATTTCATTAAAATACTTCAGTGTTTGCCCTGCAAAGGACTGGTTCACTGCAGGGCCCTGCAGTAGCTGCACACTAAAGACTCTTTAGTTAATAAAAAAAACCCAAGTTATCTTGTGTTTAACCCAACTCTGAGGTTATGAGTTGGGTTAAACTAACCTTTTTCAGGGTTCTTTTAACTCAGGAAAAAAGCAATAAATAAATAAATAAAACCTCAAGAAAATACATAAATCGAGTCAAAAGGAAAGCTAAAGTACTGTTCCAAAAAGTAATCCAACATGAAAAACCCAAGAATAGGGTTCAAGAAATTAACTTAAATGTTATATGTGTCTGGGTATAAGCTCCAGCATTCCCCTGACCCCGATTGGGCTACAATGTTGTCAAAGTCAAAGTCAGGTTTTATTTGTCAATTTCTTCACATGTGCTTGACATACAAAGGAATCGAAATTACGTTTCTTACTGTCCCGTGCGTAGACATGACATTGATTAAAAAAATGAATGGATGGTCCAAGTTACATGTTAGACCTAAACAATAAATCACGACAACTGTGTGTTTTACTAAAGTTTATTTCAGCCAGCTCTCACCCATTTGGACCCAAGTGGTTTCCAGTCTTTAGTAACTAAACATAAAATGCACACATTGTAGGTTATTTTATACCAAATCATGTATGCAGCAAAGGTTTTAGACTGTTATGAACAGAAAAAAGGTTTTGAAGAAGTGGTGGTTGAATGAAGGCAGATTGATGTAAACAAGTGCAGCAAAGTTCAGGAAAGTTCATCCACAAAGACTTCGGCATTTACGGTTGGTTTGCTTGAAACTAATAACAAGTGACATTTTGTGTTGGAAAGGACCTGGCATTATTAGATTAATTAGCATTTCATGTAGCCAGTGTTAGTTGAGAAAAACAATTATTTTTAGAGTGTACCTTATTAAGCACCTGTGTATTTTTTCCTTTGTTTGGTCTTTTCATCTTAAATTTGTGGTGGTAAAGTACATAAAACATCTTTGGTTTAAATATCCATTGACAATTGTGGCAATAGTAGATATTTGATGCATTAAAAATGAACCTTTTCTTATTGGCTGGTTTGCTTTTCGCTTAGACAGTGTGAAAAGGGAAACGATGAAGGTAGAGGAAGATATTCTGTGTGAAGCGTGTTTCAAAGCCACAGACAGAAGAAGACGATCAGCAGCAGCAGCTCAATCATTTAGAACCTCAACGTTTCAGTCTTTGTATTTTATTTTCTGAGAAAAGAAAAGAAAGCTTTGGATAAAATGCATTTTCTTTAATTGTTCCAATTACAGGCCTTTTAGAAGGCCGTTTTCCTCACATTGACTCATTGAGATCTCAAATTTCTACATGATAGAAACAAACGATTTCCTTTTTATTTTAAACCAGTATGGTGGCAGAACAGTGAGCCTTTTTTTCCACTGGTTTCACTTTTTCCTACATGCACTCAAGCAGTAATTTGTGTAACCCCTTATTGTAGCAACAATATTCCTTTTCTCTTCATTCATAATGTTTATGGTGGGTTGGAAATGCGTTGATATATCAACATTTTTAAATCATTAAAACTTAATGCATGTTTGTTTTTTTTATCATTTACCAGCTATTTTAGATAAATGTGAGAGCAATTTTAATTTTTATAAACTATTTATGTTATGTATTTAGTTGAAATTTAGAAATATATTTAATTTGATATTTAATTAATTTGATCTATTTATAGTTTTTTTTTTTTCCAATGGAATCACATTAATTGCATAAACGTTTAAAGAGTTATGATTGTCAAAAGACAGTCAAAACTGGAGCCAAAGCTCTGGTGTTAAAGGATTAACCTCTGCTTTCTCGTTGATCTAGTTGACTCTTTTTAAATGTTGTTTAAACTCCAGTGGGGATCCTCCACAGATGAACCAACTCTTCTGTTGGAACAGGGTCACTGCTATGGGACCACCCGGTCTGGCCAAAATACCATTTCCTCACATTGACATCTCTTCGGTTTCTATTTCTAGCTATATGATGAGTTGTATTCATGTTTTATTATGTTGGAGGCATTCTGTGTGTTTAATATTTTATTTGAGTTACTGTTGTATGAAAAGCGCTTTATAAATAAAGTTTGATTTGATTCATAGATCAGGCAAGAACTTCGTAAGGTTTCAGGTTGCACATTACTAGTATTAATAGTGATAACTGTAATTACTGTCCAGCCGTGGATTTGAACACTTGACCATTCCCTGGCAAACAGGCTTCCACCACATTTGCAATTTAACAAAAATGCTGGACTTTGTTGATATCTTCTTGTGCGAAGCAGAAACTCATATCAGCTCATGCTTTTTATTTCTGAGAGGCGCATCATTCACCAATTCCCATCCAGTTTGAGGTTCCAGTAAAGTCCACTCACCTCCACCCATTCAACAGATTTTTCTGTCCTATCAGAGAGAACATCCGAGCATCAGTCCAGTCAAAAAACATCAAAGAGACTGAAGATGAAATAAATAAGTTTAGAGTGCAGTTTGTCGAGTTTTTGGAAGGAGGAGTTCTCATGTGTTGTTTTTTTCTTTTTGAGTTACAGGGAAACTAAAAGGAACAAAATCTGCTTTGATGAAAATCCAGTAGTGTTTTTGTGCCGGACTCACGGACCATGTTACATTTCAAACAAATCTTGTAAAGTTGAGGAAAAACCGAGAAAGGAGTCAAAAGTCCTGGAATGTCAGCATGAATCTTCAGGAAAACATTGAACCCCGTAGAATTGAATGATGAGACAAATGAACGAAAAGAAGCTGAGTCACAGATTGTCAACTAAATAAATCTATTAAAATAAATAACTATATCTCATAACTATATCTAATAAATGAGATATAATGAATCAAATATGTTTTCCAATATTTCTTTCTTCCTCTTATAAGGTGGATTACCAGAACACTCCACGCATTTGCTCCTGGTCCGGCCTTTCTACCTTCTATCGACATTTAGAACCCTTTGTGGCCCACGAGTTGAAAGGTTTGCCCACCCCTGGTGTAGATGCTGGTCCGGTAATATCCAAGGATGATTAAAAAAAGAAAAGGAAGTATCTCCAGGTTATGTCATATTTAGTGCCTTTGTAGGTTAAAAGAGATTTAAGTACAAGTGAGAAATACTCTACATGTACAATGAGATTGGAATCAGATTACTTCAATCCCATTGATCAGTTATGTGAATCAGGGAATTGAGCAGAACTTTTCCTTCAGTCTGTTTGTTTTCCATCATCCGTGTGAAACGTGTCAAACAAGCTGAGAACTACAACAAACTGCAGATGTGTATCCTGTGTTTCAACCTGAAACGATCGCACTTTATGAGCTAAACGATGATGAAGCTGAGAGTTCAGAAGCAGGTTTGGGTGAACGGCAGTGAACTTTGTGTGTCCTACAACTATTGTTAGCAGATCTGGACCACTGCAGTATGGTAATTTTGCTGCAGAGGGAGGATCTCTAAAGTCTTGTCGTGACTCAGACTGGAACTGTTGAAAAGCTGCTGCCACACTGTAGAGTTGTGGGAAGCATGAAAGCAGCCATGCTTGAGCAGTGTATTGATCATTCCTCTGCAAAGTGTTGACACACGGAGGGGTTCACCTGCTCTGCAGCTTTCCAAATCATTGGAGACGCTTGATGTTTATTGCCCGACGGCAAAAAAACGATGAGACATAGAGGAATATTTGAGCAGAGAGCGGGAGATGATGCGTCTTTGGGAATATTTTGACGATTTGTTTTAAACAAAGCCGAGTGTCTTGATTTGCTTCACAGCCAGAAAAACTCAAACATCAACCCTTCAGATTTCCTTTCAGGGCTGGTGAAGATGAAAGCGGGGCAGGAATCACACGGATTCAAAATTCTCACTTGCAAATTCTGGGATGACAGGGTTCCTCCGCCAGCTTCAATTATGAATGACAGCCTTTTATCTCTTGCCTGCTAACTAGGTGAGAAGAAGCTGTACGCTCACACCCAATCCGTCCCTCTTCTCCTTCGTTTTTGGTCTCCAGGATTCCTGAAATCAGCCTTTCCAGGGCTACAGATCAGTGATATGTTTGATGAAGACTGATCTTAAAGTTCAAAAGAGCTCCATTTAATGGATGGGGTAGTGGAGCAGGAGAAAAAAAATAGGCTGACGGTATATAAGAAACAAAAGCGGTGGAAAAAATCCCAAAACACAGCTCTTCTGGATAACGAGCAGCCACCGGAACGTCCAAACGCCAGTATTTTCTTTCTTTAAATACATATATTCACTAGAACGATTCTCCTTGATCTTCGCCTTCTTCGCAGAAAGCAGCAGTGACATCCCTGTCTAATGTCACAGAGGATGATTCAGAAGTGGCATCCAAAACTTTAACAAGTCACTCTTTAAGTAATGTGAAGCGCCGCGTTTAAATACATGTCAAAAGGGCCACTGAGAGGGATTAGGTCAGAGTCGGAAAGTGGAAAGGATCTGGAGTCAATCCGGTTGAAGCCAATTAGCCCTTTGTGACAGGAGGGCATGACAAGCCTCACTCTGCACTGACATCTGTTTCTCCGGGCTGGGTTTGTTTCTCCCAGAAGGATGGCGGGAGACAGGATCCAAAGAAAAAATGGAAAAGCAAACAAGTCAGAACTCCAACAGACCCTCGTGAAAACGTTGTCTTTGCCTTTTCTGCATTATAGCATTGCGATAAAATCCAGTTTGATCCCAAAAATAAAAATATATTTCAATCAGGACCATGATGACAAGGAAATCAATAATAGTTCCAAATACCAGTCGAAGTTGGCATGGAACCTGCAGTCTTCTGTCAGGAAGCTGAAGATAATAAAGGACTTCATCTTTTAGCACAACAACTACCCAAGGATGGCTTGACCCGTGCTGCAGGTTTTATGGTTGTCCGGGTCCGAGGATGGTCGTAGAGAGGAGCAGTCACATCTTAACGGTAGTGCAAGTGTGTCCTCCAGTTCTCTTCCCTTTTACAGACCCAGGAAGGGATGTCATAAAAATGGAACGTACCATTTTTGTGTGTTAGCTCAGAGTCTAATGAAGGATTTGTAGGGCTAATGGAACTTGCTTATGTGTTATTAAGAAGATGTGTGTACTGTCTCACAGACCACACACAAATGTTGCATGCACGGGGTGTGTACATGATACGCAGGGTGTCCACACAATCAACACTGATTGTCTAATTTCCTCATTTCTAGCACATTAATAGCTTAATGTGCCCGTTAGATGCCCAGGATTTAACGGGCACAATTTGCACAATCCAGGATTTGGGGGGGTTGAAATATTCATATGTACAGCTTGCCTGCGTCTCACCTACTTCTCCCTTACCTAGCCGTATGTGTTGTTGTAAAAGTGTTCACTACGCCTGTCGGCCGTAGAAAATAACGTCTGGGAACATTTTCTCTTTGGAGCCCAGCCCCATTCAGGTTTGGTCAATTTTCGCACGCATCCACCAGAAGGGGCATCTTTGGAATAGTCAAGCCAGAGTACAGACCTGAATCCAACCAAACATCTGTGAGGTGATCTAAAGAGGCCTGTGCACCAGAGATACCCTCTCAATCTATCAGATGTAGGAAAAGAAGAGAGGGCAAACTCTGACACGTCAGGAAGTACCACACCATTATTCCTATCCAAAAAGACTTCAACTGTACTGCAACAAAGGATTAGCTTAAGGATGTGCATATATATTTATTTATTTTAAGATTTATTATTGATGTTTTTTCCTTTAAATATGTCAGTTTATTTTCCAATTGTTTTGTTTAAGTTAGGTCACATAAAAGTTGTGCAATTATTCACATCTCTCATTTTTTACGTAATGACAACCTGGAAATGAAACAGGTGTGTGGACTTTTAGCTCCACTGTACATATTAATAAAACTTTAGTTTTCACTTATTTCTCCTCTGCTTTCACTATTTTCACCAACTTTCCCCTATTTTTGTGGAAAAGAAAATCCATAAAAAGGTAAGTTTGTCTATGCATAGTATCTACATTTATATTAGATAGAGGAAATGCCCATATTGCATATAAGCTGAAGTGTAAAGGAACCTTGAAAAATCGGGCCAGAATTCAGTATTTGCAGTGTGGCATGCCGCTGATTAAGGAAAAAAAAAAAAAAAAAGGTGGGGAAATAATTTTCTTCAGATAAATGTAATTACGCACACAGAGCAATGACCCCCAGAGAGGGAACTCGTTGGAGTTGTCTAGATGGTAAACAAGTGGTGGAGATAGGGATGGGGATGAGAGTATCTGTGGTCTTTTTGAAGTGTTTGTTTCAAATAAGCACAGTGGCTTTCCTTTTTTCCCTCGGCTGCCATGGAAAAGGCAGCAGCAGCTTCGCAGGAAGCTCTGTGGCCTCGACAAACCCATGGCAGGGATCCTAGACTGCAGTCTTCATGCAGGAAGCCCTGGCCAGAGGACTAATCGTATTCAGGTCCCCAAACAACCATGTCCACTCCTGCACAGCTGTGCTTCCCTCTGAAGCATCAGCAGCTGCAAAGGTTATACGAGGGGCAGCAGCAGAGACTGGAGTGAAGAAACGGCAGAATTCCTTTCAAGATGCTTTCCTCCCTCTTTATCCGTTTTGTTTACACTGCATTAACATTTCACTTTTAATAGATGACTTTTCCACTGCCAGCTGACTCTAACATTAATTTTTGCTTATATGTTTCTCACCATCGTGCTGCATAAATATTCAGATCAGAGCAGCACAACAGCCTGATTAAAAACTCTAGTCAAGGCAATAATTAATGCATTAAAATGTTGTTTGATTAAAAACTATTTAGGGATCCTAACTGCAATGAAAAACCTTTTATAAATGCCAAGAATTAGAAACATTTGTATGAGCATTTGAAAATAAAAGAAGAAACATTTAGTGATAAACAGCAATTTTCTACTTTTTACTTGTAAGAAACAGCTAAATTGGAGTAAAATTCATGGATGCTTTCCTAAAACCAAAGCACTTCAGGTAAGATTATTGGTTTCCTTTATTATCTGAGAAGTCTGTTTAAATCAATTTAATCTTACAAGGTCTAGAGTTTGAAGGAATTCCTGGGCAGGAAATACTGGGGGTGGGAGAAGTCAGCCTTCAGGGCATTTATCCAGAAGAGGCCTCTGCCCTGAAGGCTTCTGCCAGTAAAGCTTTGGGGTGTCAGCTGAGGTGACAAAGGACACCAAGCAGACTGCAAGAGCCCTGCAGATCTGACAGGACTCCTATAAGATTGAAAATAAAGTAACATAACAAAACAAAGCAGAGAACAGCCCACAATGAAGGGGCTTCTAAACGCTTATTAATAAGACTTGATAAATGTTTACAAGAGAAATGTGGAAAAGGAAAATCATTCTAAATGTATTTATTTCAGAGAACATCATTTCTGTGGAATAAATAAATAAATGTTTGTTTTTTTAGTGGTCTAGGTTTTGCAAACAGATTTTTCGGGAAATGCTGATGACTTGTTAATACACACTTAAACAGTGTGTGAACTAATCAAAGACGTGTCTAGTATGTTACATTTCATTTGCACATTTTTTAATGAAGACTTCAGAGTTAGCTTCAAACTGTGCAGATACTGATGATGCTGCATGTGCTGCTAAAAGCCAAACATTACAGGAGCATAGAGATGTCTTGGCATCAACCAAATTGCTCGACTCTGGGGGGGTGCTTCAGAAAGAAAGAGAAAAGTGAGCTAGCTTGTCTGTAAAACTGAGCATTGATCCCTCATTCCTTTTATGGTGGTTTGTCTGTTCTGCCGTCTCTAATGTGTTTGCGTGATGAGGCTGTTCTTGCTCCGTCATCACAGCAGCACAGAAGCAATAATTACAGCAGTGGAGAAGTGTTGATGATTTGTTCTTATGTTCTGTTAATCAGAGAGGCTTCATTAAGAGAGGCGGAACAGGGTGTGGATCTCAGGTGTGAACACATCACGCTATAATTGCACATTAAATGAGACAATCGTTTGCATCAGGGAGAAGCAGGGAGACCTGCATGAAAAGAAAATGAGATGAAGCCCACTGAACTGCAACTGTTCTGTTTCTGCTATGCTAATAAAGGAATAAACGTGGGTTTACGGAAACTGTTTTTAACATGTTCCTGGGGCAGTTTTCTGATTATGGGGGACACATATAAAGGAAATTTAGCTTAAAATGGCATTTCTCAGTATGCACATCAATGTGAATCAGGAGCAGATGAAAAAATACATTTTGAAAAAGATTGTATTTGTGATGTAGACAATATGCTGGGCGGGACACACGCTCCCTGCGCTGATCTCTATTCTGATACATCCAATCGTAGACGACTATAGATTATGGAAATATTCCTCGACCAAGCTGGAATCAGGATTGTAACTGTACGGCTGGAAAGCTCCAAGATTACTCGCCATTTTTGTCGCACAGCTAATGTTAGCCTGCGGGTGTAAGGAGCAGTAAACAAATGGTACAGCACGTAAACAGAGAGCTCTCAGTTATGGGGAGGGGAAAGGGGGCGGGGTTGCTCCGTGTCGACAGTTCCTATAACAACTTAGAGGTGGATTTGCAATAAACTCCTGCTGCTCTGTGGAAACTATGTCCCAGAAAACGACAGTCCCCCCAGTTAAATTGGCAAAAAAATAATTTTAAAAAACAAACACTGGAAATGCTTTGAAAATAGATCAAAAAAGAATCCGAGTGGGACTTTAGACAAAAATTAAAACCATAGCCATAGTAAAATAAGAAAGAAATCTTGCTTAAATTAATACTTTTTGAGTTTTGAAGTGTTTTTTGGTTTTTAAAAAACCAACAACCCTAAAGCTGTATTTTGATCCATTCAAGAATCTCTGAGTATTTCTCAAAAAACCTGCGCTCTGAGCAACAGCTCCTCCCAATCCATGAAAATGAGCGAGTCCTCACATTGTGATGTCACTAAGTGGGGACCAGCCCCTTCCAGGAAGAGCCTGCACTGCCAACAACACACCCAGGCTAACACACAAACACCAATTTTTCCCACAAAGATAGCAGTGATCGGCAAAAACATGCATGGAGAAATGGCAGCAGCTGACTCAGATGGGTCCAGAAAATCTCCTGAAACGCTGAGGAGGATAATTGCAGAGAATAATTATCCTCTTGATGAAGGACTGATGGTTGAAACTGGCCTCTTCTGGAGGAAGCCACGCTTAAAATGCACTGCAGGACCTCTTGCACTTAACTAATGAAGGGGGAAGCACAGACTCCTGGTTTTAAGGCAGAGTGACACTCCTAATGAAAAACTATGTTGGGCAACGTTCTTTAACAAATGTAGCATCAGAAATGTTTCAGAAAGGTTTTTGATGAGTAAAATTTGGTGACGGTCATTTTTCTGCCGTGTGGGTGGGGTGGGGGTTCTCCGTATTCACTGAGAATATGGGGGAAAACTTTATTGTCACATATATGGATACAGTTTACTCTGAAACATTTAAGAAAAGCATATAGGCTTATTAGTTGGAGTATCTTGAAAGTTGAAAGGTCAGGAAATGAGATTTTATTTTCAGATTAATATAGAAAGAGAAATGGGATGGACATTGTTTTCTGTGTAGTGGAATATTGGAAACGATGCTCACATCATCCTGAAGCTGTAAGTCATGATTTGAACACTAATCCCAAAGGATGAGTGAGGCGGAAACAATCGCCACAGCAAAATTGCAACACATACTTTTGAGCACATGCTTCTAAGAATCCCCTCCATGCAAAGAAAAAACAAAACAGGTTTAGTGATGATGCATCACCCAAAACGGTGACTGATGAAAGCCAAAGCCTCCACTTTGTGGATTGTTCTGACATTAAGTCGCTGCACTGAACAGGGTGACATTCACTGAGGGGGGGGCACTGTATGACACTTTAAATGAAATTCAACAGGTGCAGATTTCAACCGTAAATCAGGCAGCATTAGAGTAAAATCCACCACGAGCTTCGCCTTCCTGCTTCCGTCGCAAAGAGAAGTCTGTGAAATGAAGAAAAAAAGCTGTTGTCAGGCCCGCCAGCCTGTCTTACTGAGGAAAGTACACAGGTAGGCTCTGATAAAACAAAACAAAAGTCCTGTCTGTTGTTTAACTCGTTTACTGGAGTGCAATTAATAGCTCCATAATGGAGCAAACACAGCCTGTATTTTAATTGCTGAGAAATTCATTAAGATCCACTAAAAATGTGGTCGGTCTGGGATTCAGTGGACTATTGAGGAAATGTTCACTATGAAACTTCACGTCTCTGGTGGCCCTTAAAAAAAGAAAAGCAATCAATAAAGGTAAAAAGAAAGAATGTCAGAGGAGCATTGAAAGAGAATAGACCCACTTGGTAATTTTCAAAACACAGTTTACACTGAAAAGAAACATGAATCCATCTAAAGTTTTATAAAGCTCTGTCTTCTCCTCAGAAAGTGTCATTGTTCCATGCAGCGTCTGTCTTCGTGCATCCAGATGCGTCCAACAGCGAAAGCAGCCTAAAGCCAGGAATTGATCTGTTCACTTCTGTGCAGAAAAGACACACTTTCATCTCCCGGCTGCCTGCAAAACACTGCAGATGCATCATGGGAAATATCTTCAGCCCCAGTGGACTTTAGACATCTGATGTATGAACAAAACACGCACAAAATAGCATTTATTATACATGTTTCCATAAAGTCTGACTGTGATATCGAGAAAAATGAGGCTTGATTGGAAAAAATATTGCAAATCGCATCGGAAATACACTGAATTTTGGAATCACTGCAAAGTTTTGGTTGAGTTTCCCCAACAGGATGACCACGCTGAAAAAGTTGTGGGAGAAACACATGATAAGTAACTTGACTCGTGTTAATTTCTCCAAATACAGAATCTATGTATCCGTAAAAAAACTTCTCCTATAGGACATGTTTCAAAGTGGAATGGGAACTTGTTTGTGCTAAAATGCTGAAGTCCTCTGGAGTCAAAGATCTCTGCCCCTGGCAGTCTCGTAACCTTGAAGGTCAGCCTCTCAGAAGAACCTGATACCCTTACCTTCAGCTCTTTTTGCTCATCATGGCAAGACCGAGCTAATCAATCAAGCACCGTCAAAAGGCCAAACAGAAGCGCTGATCCTCTGTATCGACCATCTGGATTACAGAGAAACACCCTTTAGACCCAGTACGTGATTTGGCAATATTTCCAATACAGTCTTTTGATAATAACTGCCAACTTCAGACAGACACTTTGTCCAGGATCGAGTGCTTCTCCGAAATCAAGCGAATGTGCATTTGTTCTGTTTTAAACAATGATTGTTTTCTGTTTAAAAGTAATTCTTGTACATTTCTCACTGTGATTAAAATTATTAAAGCTATTTTATCTTTTCCAAAAAATAAAAGAAATTGAATTTTGAACAATCATTTACGACACGGAAGATCATCTTTTAAAACATTTCTCCTATTAAGAACAAAAAATAAACCAACAGCATATTTTTAAAAAAACAGACGGAGCAGAAGTCAAGCACAGTGTTGCATGGTATTTGAGAAGAACAGGTGCAAATTTAAAACATGTTCACATCATGCCACTTATTACATCTAAACCCACCTGTAATGTAATAAAAACACCTTGTATGGTCTGTTAAAACTGTTTCTAATTAAGGTGAAAACGGGTATCCAAGCACGAATCTTTGTGACATGTAGCCGGGCTCACTCTTGCTGCGGGGTGCGTGCAGCGTCGGCTACAATCTTCTGCGTTGTGTCTTAGTTGAATAAAGAGTCTCACATAGGGATTGCCATCAGAATGAGGGAATTTACTGTGTGAAAGCAAACATACAGCAAATAACAGGTCCTTCTGGTCTCCCTTCAACACACACCTGAAGGAAGGCAGAGAAAACCGCCACAGTCATGTGTGAGACCAAGCATGCATGTCCAGTCCTGCCAACACTAGCATACTTCAGAGTGCTGCATTTACCCGTAACAGCATATTTCATACAATTAGCAGAAATAAAAATGGTACGAGGAAAGTTTATACTTATAAACATTGCATTTCTATGTTTTAAACTTCATCTAAGCTCTCTTTGCACACAAACTAGCGAGAGCAAAGTCTGCTGCTTACTTCCTCTCGGCAGTCCTCACGGAGACTGATGGGAAATGCCGCCAAAGAACAGGAAGTAGTGGCGAACCATTAGAACATTCTCATACAAACAAGAAAATAAAGACAACAAAGGCGATTTTGGAGAAATTAACATGACAAATATTACATGGGCCACACATGCAATCACTAATTTTTTTTTTTTTTTTTTAACAATTTTTTAAATGTATCAAAGTATACTAAAGATATACTTCAGGAAATGTATCTATATTGTTGGTTTTTACCAAACATTTGCACAACTGTCAAAGGAAGTGCATAAATCTTCAAAGTAAAGTATCGATGAAGGTTCTCTTTTTTTCAAAGGAAACCTATCATTTTTTTTTTGCAGTTGGGGAAAAAAAGGGATGAAGTTTGGCCTACACTGGTCTCTCACTGTATCACGATTATCCTTTCACAATTTTCTTCAGTGCAATTCTGCATACTTAATTTTTTCAACAGTACTCTGAGTCCTGCATCCTGATTGGCTGTAAACCATTGTCAATCAACCTCTATCTACTGTTACATGTCTGTTATACAGACGTTATGTATATGTAGCGTTTAGCGTTTAGCTCGCAATATTTAAATAAATCTTTGATGTGATCAGATGTGTTTTTTTTCTTTAAAACTGGATCTATTTTTCTATGAAATTTCTACATTTGATTTCAATAGAGAAACACGTTTACATGTTAATGTCTGCCTGACACAAGTGTGGTGTCAGGGGGTTAATATACATTCTATAATAATTGTAAAAAAAAAAGAAAAAGACTATGCCACGATGAATGATGTGTCATCATGGAAGTGTCTGCTGCCTAGGTGGAAGAGAAATGTTTATCTGAAGGGTCAGAGGTTTTTTTTTTAGGTGTTTTTAATGAAGATGAAAAAAAGTCCATTTATGTTGAGTTAAGATTTAAGCGCCAGTGTTTTCTTGTTGTTACATTGTTATTGAGGTGTTGCTGTGTCTTCACTGGGGATTTCCTGTAAATAATCTACTGTCAGCTAAAATTTGAAGAGGGAAAAATTGTGGAAAACAGTAAAAAAGAAAAAAAACGTTAAGAATCATGGTTTGATCTGTGAATTGTTGATCTTGTTTGTGAATCTTTTCAATCTTCAATCTACAATTGAATCTCTTCAATCAACATTTCCAATCATTTGGAGGCTCAGAGATCTCATTCAAAACACAAGCAATCTCAAACTGAATATATTGAAAAATAAATCCAAAACAATGGTTGTGCAATGGTTACAACTGCTCTAAGACGTTTGTGCAAACCGTCAAGATCAAACAGTGTGCTGCCACCATGTCACAGCTGCCAGGGTCTTTGAGCACTGTCGTCTGAGAGCTTTGAGATCAAGATAGTTGAGAATTCTCCTTGAAACAAAAAAAATATGTTTTAGTAAACAGACATTTCACAAACTTACATCATGGATCAAATCGCAGAGCGATAGAAACGCGCCGTTTTCTCCATAAATCACAGTCTTCATTCCACAGAATCATTCATGCGTTGTCCAATCGAGCTACACGTCAGTGCCAGACGGCTGAACGGAGCAGGGCTGTTTGGTCGTCCACCTTGTTTTTCTGCAATTTAATGAAAAACTGGACTTAAAAGTTTTTTTAGCTGTAGCTTATCCAGATACAAAATCCACAAACTTTAGGCCAAATTTATTCCTCAAACTTTGATATTATTTAATTTTGCAAACAAGAAAGGCAATGGATGAGGCATTGTTGTGTATCAAAAAGTGTTTGACATTTATTCTACATAACTTTCCTTGGAGGGCTTTTGTTTTCTACAATTTCCTAACCTTCCAGGTACAGTTTTATCCACGTGTCTGCATTCAGATGCCAACAGATAAGCTGCGTGTATATCTGTATGGCTGCAGGAGGCGAGTGTACGGCTTGGGACAAGACCCAACAGAAAGGATTGAAAAAGAAATGGATTCCCACATAAAAATGTGGTATTAAATAATTACTAGTGGTGATCAGCACAAAAAATTCTTTGCAGCTTTGGATAAAAAAAAAAGAAAATTCAATTTTCTTTACTAGTGCAAGGTTGGCTGTGAGGATCACCGAATGGGCGCTGTCTCAATCTAAGGCCTGCATGAAATATTAAGTATTGTGGCCAGATATGCACGGCACAAGAAATACAAAAATGTTCTCCTATCTGCATTTATTGATGGAAGTGAAAGCAACAAATACAATATTTATGAGTGCTAAAAAAACAAGTTTCCGTGCACTATGCCGGACTGTCACAGAGAACTTTGCAGGCTGTTTGTCTTATAACAGTATAAAGATACAGCACATCTAAGAAATCAAGATTAAAAAATACTAAGTGCAAGGTAATAACTAGGGCTGTTGATTGTTAAATATCCAATTTGATTGACAAATCAAATCAAACCATGATTCTTTCTATTTAGTTTGAATGGCTGCTGTATGTATGTCTTGTTACTGGATGTAAAAATATAAAAATAAAAAAAATAAGGAATTACTTAATCAGCATCATTTATAACTTTTTTTTTTTCAAAACAGGAGACCAGATTCAATAACACATAAATAAAAATACAAAGATTTTTTTTACATAAAAAAAACAAAATAAATGGATTATTCATTTCAAAGAACGTCACAATCAACAGTTTTTCTGTCATCTTCCTGTTTAACTTTACCAGGAAACAAAACGAAAAACATCACTTTTGGTTTTGGTTCATTTTACAAGAAATCCGGAAAATGTTTTTCAGTTTTTTTCATTTTTTTTCATGGCGAGATTCTCGTAACGCACCTGATTTCAATTCAATATATTTTTATAAACTCAAATGGATAATATTTTAGTAATCTGAACTTTAGTCTAATTATTTTCCATCTACAAAAAACTAGTTAGTTTTACTTTGAAAATAAGAGCCTTAACCAACACTTTACTTTGAAATGTCATGCACTTCAAGTGACAGTTTGTTTAGTTTCTATACAAAAAATCCAACACTGTTATAACTATAATTTCAATGCCTGATGTGTATTTTTTATATACTTTAAAAGATTGCAAATCAGCAATCTCAACGTAACAAAAGGTAATTTGTCGTTTTAGAACAACAATTACACTGCCTGAAGGGTATTTTTACCACACTAAACTAGACACTAGTGAATAGATCTCAGACCTAACAAATATTCAGACTCGATTATTCTGAAAAAGACTCCAAATATCGGCTTTTTCTGATACTTGTTACCGTCTTACTACTAATGCAGTCCTAATAAGACGGTTCCGTTTGAGGGCCCATGAGTCACTAGGACTGGCAGCGGCTCAGGAATAACTTCCCATTGATGGGTCTATGAAAGTGAGGTGGGCTTTCAAGTACAATGTTACAGCATTGTTGGGTGTAGGACCCTTCATTTCATAGTCGCTATTGACTCAGTCCTGTTCATTGACATGCCATTTTCATCCACCAACTGCAGAGTACTTCAATGCACCAACAGACTCACCCTTGTGCAGCTCTGAGATTTCTTGGCATTTGCAGAGCTTTGGATCTACCTCATCTCAGCAAATATACAATCAATTTTACCTTCTTGTCTCCTTCACTTTAATCCCCTAACTTTGCTTCCTGCTCGATACAGTAACGTTTCAGAACGCCCTGCTCAATGGTGTCTGCCCTATCAGGCGCTGCGTGGATCGAATGTCAGCACTCTCAGGCAGCTCGTCTTAGTCTCAGCAGATGAATACCAGGCAGTTATGCCCCCTCCACATGTCTAGCATGTTCTGATTGCTGCCTCACCTTTTATGCTGTGTTCTGAAATGAAAAGAGATAAAAGCTATCACACACAAATCCATTTCCACAGACTTAATCATGCATAACAGGCCCCATTACATTATTTTTACAGCCATTATCAGTTGAACACAAAGGCACATTAGACGCTTTAGCCTTTTTATGATTAATCAAAGGAACTTCAGGCTGAAAGCACTGTATCTGATGTCTCTGAACAAATGTCTAATAGCTGGAGCAGAAAATCTGTTCCCTTTTTCTTAAGATTCCACCACAGCATCTTTTTTTTTATACTTTGTATCCGTAACATGACGTGTGATTTAATGGTTGTTTGTAATAGATGGTTCCTAATTTAACTTTTTTCTGGGTTGCCTCAGCTGTTCTGAAGGAGTCTGCGTGTGTGTGTGTGTGTGTGTGTGTGTGTGTGTGTGTGTGTGTGATCAGATCCTTACATTTGAAATATGCAGAACTTTTGTAATCATTCCCAAGGTCTCATTAGTGCTCTAATAAATCAAAGCATTAATGGAAGGTGTCATTTCAGGAAGGTCAGCTATTGACGCATTCATGTCACTTTTATTCATCCGGCCTCAAATGAGAATCACTGCACTCGGTGGAGGTTGTGACGGCGCTACAGAAAGCCACATTTGCTTAGCAGCATTAGTATCAGCAAGTCTGGGAAGAAAATGTTGAACGTATCTGCAATACATCAATTATAAAGAAGTACTTTTTAAGGGGTTGAAATGTTAGTACAGGCTCTGGGAAACAAATGAACAATCAGAGCTCAAAAATGAATGAGACAATTTGACTGGTAGTTTCAGTTTTATGAAAATAATATACATTTTCAGCTGCTAAAAGCTCCTGCAGCCGTCTGAAATAATCAATACTTCATTTCACAGGAAAAATATTATAAAAATGAATATAAAAATGTGTGAAACACTTTTATTCAGAAGGGGAAAAATACAATCGGCAAACAATCTGGTACATTCCCAAGGTCATTCACGGAGGACGGCGTCTTCAGGGCAGCAGAGAACAGAGCAGAGGGAAAAGGTGCGTTTCATTCTTCAATCTCATCACTGCTCTGTCAAGCTTCACACAGAAGCCGGAGCCAAGAAAATTACAGGCCAAACGTCATCTATCAGACACAGTTCTGTATTTTTTTTTTACCAGTGCGTCGCCCTGATTTCCCACTGATGTTGGGGTGTAGACGGCTGGGCGGTCCTCCGTGTGGGTCGTTTGAGGACACAGTCTCCTGTAAGTGAACTCAGGATGGGCTGACATTTCATTGGCTTTGTGAGTTAGGTTATAGGCACAACTAAACGGTGGAAATGGAAAAATAGTTAAACCTGTACGGTGCACGCAGGCATGAAACTTCTGTGTGACAGGTCGTACACTCAAAAAAGAGTATTTGGGCTTTAGTTGGAAAGATTAATTTTTTTTTTTTACATTGATCTAACTTAATTTAGTTTGGTGAAAATAAATCATTTTGAGTTCATTCAATTTAAAAATAACATGTAGTTGTCTGACAGTTATTTTACTTTCAATCAACTTAATTCAATTAAGTTGGTATAACTTTGGTGTTAAGCTCTCAATGCATCATGACGTCATAACGTAAGGCAGCGCAAGGAATTGTGGGATTCCATTTTCTTTACCTGCCTGGGAAGATTGCTGTTCCCAGTTTAAGTTTAAGTGTGAGTTTTTGTCCATGTGCTTTGTTGTCTAGCTGTTTTACACAGTTTTAACTATTAATTTAAACTACTATGTTTATTTATTTCTGCACCATGAGTGAGGATGGGAGAGGATGATGACCAACCCCTCTTGTGCGCAAAGATGCCAAATGTTCCACTATCCAGGACAAAGCTCACGACATTAAAGCTCCTGCCCTGTAGTGCAAACCATTGCTGGGTCATTCATGTCTTTGATGGGGAAATTACAAGACCTGTTGGCCCAAACTTTAACGTATGTAAAATCATAGTGAAAAAAATAAATAAATAAAAACCGATGCCAGAAATGCATTGTATTGAGTAGGAGAAATGTATGACATTAAGTTGGATAAATGTATTCAATTGAGTTGTATAAACAAAAAAAAATAAGTTAGATCAACATATTAAATTGAGTTGGATAGACACAAAAAATTAAGTTGAATAAACTTAATTCAATTATGTGTTACCAATTGAAGTGATTCATTTAAGATAGATTAACTTTTTTTTCTTTTGTTAGAAATGAAGAAAACAGAAAATCAGAGCTCGGTTTGTGTCGACATCCTATGGTCATCCTACAGGCGCTTCCATATTTACGTATCACACACGCAGTTTCATTTGTGTGCCATAAGTAAGGGGTCAGTAGTTGCACCTTACTAACAACTAGTGTGGACCCCTGTACAACAGCATCACCCATAAGTTATAATGGTCTCGGCCTTATGATACACTTACATGATGAAAATGATACATTTTATTTTGATGATGTGCAGGAGAACTAGATTACAAAAAACTATTTTGTGGTAAAGAGAATTAGGGTCTATTTTCATTGGTGGATGAGAGATGCGGGTAAGACTTTGTTTTATTCTTCTACAAGCAGACCCTTTGACCCTTTTACTGACTGTGTCCTACCTGACGAGCTTTTCTGCATTTACCAGAATGTAATAACATCTTTTAATTTTTAAAATACCAAAATAGGAATATGAGGAAAACTTCTTCAAGAATTCTGGAATAATATGTTGGAAAATCCTTAAATCCTTGGTAAAACACAGCTTGTAGAAAGACTTTTAGCTAAATAAAGCAAATCTATTTTTGTGCACTCTACAACAGTGGGCTCCAATCCCCGGGGCCGGTACGCGGGTCATTTGGTACCGGGCCGCACAGAGGGTAGTAGAAACACTATTTCACTTTTTCTTTTTTTATGTTAAAGTCCTGAATGTGATATTTCTCTCTTAGCAAAGGATCCACAGAAAACTGGTGATTAAAGATAAATACAAAGGTGATTGTTTGGAAACCTTTTTCATGTGTTGGACAAAACTTTGCTGTTATGCAAGTCTGCAGGGAGTAATTTGCAAATTAAAAAGGTTCTCTTTGAAAAAGGAAGTTGCTGATTTCTGTCAGAGGGGGATAAAACGTTAAGAGCAGCTGCAGTATTTTGAATTTTTATTTGTTGTCTTTAATATGCAGAGGGGAAAACAGAAAACAACAAAAAGCGAATCTTTACATGATAAGTTCATAGATACCAACAGCTACAAGCAAGACAGTTAAAAAAAAGGGTACTTACCTTGAAGAGGATTATTTCAAAAGTTGGTAAGAAGGGTGTTATTTGGGCTTAAAAATATGTTATTTTTTTTTACCACTAATTAAATTAATAGTTTTTAAATGGGTTGTACTCATCTTAGAAGCCAAATAAGAGCCATATCAAACCTGTTTGCTTGCTTTTGCTCTTTGTTGCGCTGGACGGTTTGCATTCACACTGAAGTGATCCGTACCAGAGTTCACCCACGTTCCCGTATTTGGTTCACGTGAGAACTCAGCTGTGTTCATTTACTTCAGCCAATACCAAGTACCATATTTTCCAGAGTACAAGTCGCATAGGCAAAAAATGCATAAGAAATGAGAAAACAATCATATTCGGGTCATCGCTACATGGAGGCATTGACTCTATACCTCATTCAATGCATGGAAGACACAAATTGACGTTCAGAGATCGACTTCATGTCTGGCATCATGAGTGTATTTGTTTTTCGGTATCATAGGAGCTGCGTCTGCACAACGGCGCTTTAAGCAGTACTTCCATGTTTCTGTAACCCATTTTGATGACTTGCTGTCCCGCAATAATCAAAGGAAGGAAAAAATAAAAATAAGAAGCAAAATGTCATGATGCAAAAAAGAAAAATATCTGAGCTCTGCAGAACGATCAGATTCTCCTCCATGTTTGATTTGGACAACATTTCTTCTTCTTCTGCTTTGCTGTCGGTGGCAAATTCTGATACACACTTCTACCCCCCCCCCCCCACACACACACACACACACACACTCAGTAAATGTTATTAGGAAATTGATGAAGAGATTAGTCTATTTAGGTTTTGAAAAATCACATTTGCCACCTTTTTACTTGAATCCTCTCCGACATCCATGCTTTTGTGCTAAAGATGATAGTTTTTCGGCTAAATAAAATGTGTTTATATTTTATATAAAACACATCTAAACACACATAAAAAGGGAGTATGTTAACAAAAAAAAAAAAAAAATCTGCTTGATTTTCATACCAAGTTAGCAAACTCAGGATCCCGTAGGACCTATTGAAGATAATTTTTTGGATAATATTTGAATCCATAATTATAGTTTCACAGCAGCCAGGAGTCTCTCACCTTACCTATTGATTTATTACACCTTTTTTTAAATAATAAGACAAAAATAATCGCATAACAGAAAGGAGGAAGCTAAGATAATATAATTTGGATATATGCAAAGATCTAAATACTGAATCCTCTATTAGCTAAAGAAAGAAGTGACCACAATAATTGGTGATAGTCCTTTAAAATTAGGTCACTAAATCCTGACTATAGTTCTGAATAACGAATTTTAAAAAAAAGCAAGCGTGTATAAAATGAGTCGATGTTCAACAATGATTATGTCTTCATAAGATTAATTCCTGAAATTTTATGAGCATCTCTAAACTGAGTCTCCTCCGATGCTGCACTTTACGCCACAACACAAGGTTAGATGGCACACTCAAAATGGATCTGTACATTTTTTTTCCTGTTTCAAGTATCCTTTCATCTCATCTCTGCTCGTCTTCACTTCCTCCACATCTGAGTAGGAGGGTGCTGCCTCCTGCCCCATACTGTGGGATTATTCAATATAGCATTATCCTTCGAATGTTTTTTTTTTCCATAACATCTTGTGAAAACACATAAATAACAAAAACAGATTAGAAAATAGGAGTTTGAAACCGACCCCGTCCTGAGGAAAGACATCTTTCCTGCCCTGTATATAAGCCCAGGTCACAGTCATATGTGGCTGATAACAGTTTATCCTTTTATTTTGTGGCTTCCTTACAAGTCAGTGGATAAAGCCATATGGTGTTTTTATGTAACGACGGATCCATGTTTATACAACCCTTTTTCTAAAAGCCTGGTGGAAAAAAAACACGATCATCTCTCCTCACACGATACCAGCTTTCCACTTCTTAACACTGAGACACACAAATGAGGATTTTAAGCTGATGTGATTCAGTTAGTTCAACATGGCTACACACAGACAGTCCAGTACAAATGTTTAGCACCACAGATGCCCTAAAGAACTTTTTTTTTTTCCTGAAGTATACATTATCACCTTGGCTTAATGTATTTGCTGAAGCGGTAAATGTGATTTAGCTGTTGACGGGTCAGTTACTTATGTGATTGTTCTGTCCACGTAGCTGTGAAAAGACTCAGGGAGGAATGAAAAGATTTGCTCTGTGCCTCTGCTCTAAGAACACACAGCAAATAAGAGGAATTTTTAACACTAATCAGATTTTTTCTGCAAACATGTCAACATCACACATGGACAATTGTGCTGCAGAATGGCCTTCTTCCACCTACGGCCAGGAAATACCAGGTGCAGTTACAGATGAAGCAAAAACAGAAGTGGATGAGACTCATTCTTGGTCACCAGAGATGTCAGAAACGTCCCAGAAGCAGCTCAGTAAGCTGTTGCTGTCGCAGTTCGACTTAAAACCGAACTTTATATGTTACCCCATTGTCACACCATTGAACCAAATGGTAGGGAAAGGGAATGTTGCATCCAGCATGAAGAAAAAAATGTATCCACGAGGAATAAGGCATTAGGACTTACCTTACATGGTTCCTCTTACAAGCCCTCTGGTTAGACTCCATCCACCATCTTCTGAACCTGCTGTGTCCTCTTTGGGCTCATGGGCTTGCCGAGGCCAACCCAGCTACTGCTGGGCTGTTACGGCCCTGGGCTTTGTGTGTCTGTTCCTGCCGCCTCCTCCTTTTCTCCTCCTCATGTATTTGGGGGTATTTGGGAGTGAGATGATGACAGAAAAGATTCACCTTAGGAGCTCTTGAGGGGGTGCTCTCCCTCTGGTTGTCTTGCTTCTGTTCATTTTGCTCCATTTACAGAACATACAGTTACATTCCCAGACACTCCCAACAACACGCCTTCACACTTTCTCTTATTTTGGTTGTTTATTCTTTATGCATATTAAAAGTACTTCAAGTGACAAAACCGGCTTCGTCTCCTCTCTCAGTCGTTACAGTCCAGAGTCAATCGTAACATGGGTGAAGGCCGGGTATACCCTGAACAGTTTGTTGCAGGGCCACATATTCTCACCAAGGGGCAATTTACAATAACCAATTAATCTGTAAACCATGTTTTTAGACTGTGGGAGGACACCAGAGTGCCTAGAGAAAAGGGTGAACATGCTAACAGAAGCGTCCAAGCCAGGATTCATATCTTGCTGTGAGGCGAGGGAGCTACCAATGCGCCATCGTGCATTCCTGGTCTGGGTGCTGCAAGGACAAAGTCTTCATCAACTTGACTAAGAATGGCTTACACTTAGACCTTACTAGTAGTTTGGATGTGCGGCCACTGACCTTTAAAAGGTAACACAGATACAGGGATGATCATCTCGTACATCAAAAACCGAGTAGAACATGAAAATCATCACATTGGCAGGCAGGGGTTATCCGCTGTAAGAGACAAAGTATCAGGAAGGAGGGCGCCTTTCCTGCTATCAGACGATTGAATTGGAAATTGTTTATTTCCAGCAAAAATAATACAAAACACAACAAACCACTTGATGCGCCGAGATCTATTTTTTTTCAGCACAAAAAATACAATAAAACAAAAACAAAATCTTAAGATTCAGGAGAATCAGGCTTCCCAGTTTATTCAGTTTTTAACAGTTTATATTTACCAAATCTGTGGCAGCTTGTGGCATTTTCTTTAGCGTGCTTCAAAGACCATAATTTCAACATTGCAATAGGAGAAAAACTGTACCGTTACATTTGTGGAGACAACTGGCTAATATTTTCTATCAGGGGAATTCAAGATTGTATGCTTTTATTTTGTTTTATTTAACTAAGTGAGCTATTACTTAAGAACACGCTCATATTTACAATAACAACCATTATACCACTAAAGTCCATTGAGGAATAAGTAAATATGATGGTCTGGTAGGGCTCAAAACTTACTTTTTTACACTTTGGCAACATTTACAAAATAAAGTAGCATGGTATGTTTTTCAAGAGGGACATCTGTTGGGCAACAACAGTTCAGTATTATGGATTTCTTCCACTATTTTGATTAAAACAATAATATCCCTAAAAGTTTATGTATTTCAGTTTGCTGCTAATTAAAATCGCAATAAATTATTGCAATAGTCATCATAATAGGCTTTAATAATTGACATGTATGAATAGTCTGAAATTGGTAAGATTCTATGTTCCAGACATTTGGTCAAATTTTAATGACTTTACTTCCAAAGGCTTTGTTTAAGATTTACTTTGAAATAGTATTCATCACTTTGTTATGAGAATTCCCATTATAATCAGTCAGCTGCTCTTTGAAGATCAGCCCCCCCCACCCCCTTAGTTAGAATATTCTGACAAAACTTTCCAAATACGTCCCAGATGTCTTCATGCTGAACTAAATAAAACAAAGCGCTTCCCAAACGTGTCTGTCACATCTATGGAATGTGTTGAGGGAATAATGTGGGGAAGTCTGGTTGTCACACTTTACAGAAAGAGCTGCAAAAGTGACAGCATGATTTCCCAATGCCTTGGAGCATATTGTAAAGACCCCAAAAAAGCAAGAAGACTTTTTTTTTTCCTCAAGGGTTTTCAAAAATAACAGAAAAGTAGTGCACATCCCTGCAGTTAACAGAGTTTGTTCTACCCTTCCAAGCTAATTGAATGTGTAAACAGAAAAGGGGGAGTATCAAAAGAAGGAAGATCACAGGATTATATAGACAATGATGAGACTGCGCTTTCTCTATTATGGCTTCCTTATAACCTTGTTATCATACTACCAATACATGGAGTTAGCTAACAGAAAGCCCATTTAATCCTTTATATTGTTAAAAAATGATTTTCGAGAGAGAGAAAGAGAGAAGTATTTTTTTTTAGTGTGATCCACTACAGCAGAGACCCACTACAATTCTTCCAATCAGCTTGTAAACTGAATCAGGTTTGTGCATGACTGGAAGAATTTCCGACCAATCAGCATCAACCTTCATTTGCATGTCTGATTGGCTAGTGTTTGTGGCACATTTTTAATGCAGTGTCTTGCTGTGACTGCAGAAGAGAGAGAATTTCTCCTTAATAAAAATTGTTTTATTTGCATCTTTGAGTTTCAAGTGCAAACTAATTTAATGAGCACACAAATGTATTCAAAAGTGTAAAGTAAAAAGGTTTTAGGCACAATACAGTGAGTGTTGTGCTTAGAATGATGGCACAAGAATCCGTACCTGGAAGGTAAGAGACATGTAAAGACAAAATTAAAGAGATGAACTTAATAGACGACTGCATTGACCTTGGGGTTTCCACTCCATGGTCTGTACAAATGTTGGACTCTTCTTGGGAGCTGCACCTTCCTCTTCTTCACTGCATCCGTTGTGTGGCGGAATCAGGAGATCCAGCTTCTATAGCTTCAGCTTCAAATGTGAAATATAAACTGACAAATGGCAGTTGGAAGCACAACTCTGAATCAAAGGCCAGGGTGTGTCATGTGGGAAGAAGACATTAAGATCATCATTGCACCTCTGTACTTCAGAAGACCAAAACTCCTAGGGTTTTTTTTTTTTAAATCTTTTATTTCTCTCATTTGTCGTAGTTATTTGAAAGCAACTTCAGGAATTAACGTGTTCTGTACTATTGAGATATTTATAGTACAGACCAAAAGTTTGGATACACCTTCCCATTCATGTCAATCAGAAGGTGTGTCCAAACTTTTGGTCTGTAGCTAAAATGTGCATGCATATCAACTATTTTGGAGTTCATATTGGTAAAATTAAAAGTTTATTTTTGTCTTATTTCTCTTGTGTAACAGTAGAAATAACAGACAAAAGCTAAAAGCCATTTCTCATGAAACAACCTTTATGTGTAAATTGTTGATCAAGCAATACAGTCCCTGGACTTTAGGAGACTAAAAGATTTGAGTTTAGGGAGACTGACTTAGCACAAAGGCACAATCAATAGACACTATAACCCACACTGTATGATGATCATGAAATTTAAAAATACTCTAAACAAATGTTTGTCTTTTTATTGTCAAACAGCACACAAGTGATATGAACATGTCACATTTTCAAAGTCTTTATGAATCACAGTAAATGCAAACTTATGCAGCCAGGTAATGGAGTGTTTCCTGTCAGTAAATAAGAACATTTTTTAAATAAATTCATAGGTAAAAAACAATTAGCATTAATGAAAAAGGACATTAAAATTTCTGCAGGCCTTTTTTCACAGATTCTTTTCTGTACAGGACACTGGCCCTTCTTGATTGTGTGTTGTAGCTGTGAGACCGATTTGATCATTTATCCGTTTGCACTTTCCCTCCCAGTCTCAGGGAGGATTAAAGACTCCTCCCTCCACTACAAGGTCAAATTGACCCGTCAACTAGCCAAATCTGGGACACTTTTCCCAACCCAGAGGCAAGATTACAGACTGTAGCACTTTGCTTTGTTTAACGGAGCAACTGGTGGCTGCTGGTAAATTAAACAAGCAAATACAGAAATGAATAAATCAACAGCAATAAAGTTTCCCTGGTCATTTCATAATAACACTGCTGCTGGGGCTTTTTCTTCCCAAAAATGGCAGCTACGTCTGACTTATGAGCTCAACGTGCCCCACTTTGTTGGCTCCAAAGATAATTTGCAAAAGAGGTGCTGCTGTGTGCTAAAAATATTTCATTCTTGCAACATCACTGAAATTCAAAATTATTTTCCCGCTGGCTCTGACTGCATTTTCCTGCTTGACTGCCACCAACAGATGAAACGTGTTTATCACTTTGATGCAGTTCTTTGACTGAGAAACGTATTATGGGCTTTAGTGAAAGGCAGGAAACTGACACATGTCCCCTGCAAGCACCCAACTTGCCTGTCAGAGGTAACATTACAGTGATTGTGCTTTTGACAAGCACATGAATCAGTTGATGTGTTTGAAAATGCTCTGTGAGCTCTCAGACTACCTGCTGTGATGTCTGTTTCCACAAGCAGGGCCACAGGGAAGGAGAACTTCATAGATTTAAGAGCTGGTGATTTTCTTGTCAACTGATGATTTGAAATAATTGCTCAGAATTTCATTGACAAAGTGACTTTTTTTTAGTAACCACTAAGTTTTGTACCCACTGACTGTATATGACAACTGGACAGAGTAATTGTGACGTCACCAGGCTTACTCACGGTTTCAACCCAATGAGGTCAATTCAGTTGTCGTCAATGTGGACGCCGCCGTGTTGAAGCTAGACATCAGTAAGCAGCAATTGTAAGTCAGTCGGTCTGACTCAACGTTTCTATGGCAACAGCTCTTGCAAATCAGGAGTGAGCTTGTTGGAAGTCCACCCCCCTACAATTTGGAAATGGGCCACATGAAATCTGTCAAACGTTTGAAACTTTCAATAAAAGTAGATGTTCTCTCTTTGAAGCATCTGATTGACCAGTTTATAACTTGAATAATTTGTGCTACCAGAAAAAAAAGAAGAGGATTAGCAAGAAGATGTTAAAAAAAGGTATTAGTAAGAATATTTATTCTGACAAATAGAATAGCTGTTTATCTCTCTATCAAGGTCTATGGGATTTTGGTTTCTTGGAGCCAGCGGGTACTTCCTGCCAGGGGGAGGGGGGTCACTCACTCCAAGGCTGCATTTTATTGGTTTTCAATATCTTAGGACAAACAGAAATGGCATTAATGGGGAGTCTTCCAAAATCATTTTAAATATTTTAAACGGGTTTAGAACCTCTTCAAAATACTGTCAAAAGTACATTTTCATTGTTATGCAGATGATCTGCAGATCTATCTAGCTCTCAGTTTGGAAAGAAAGAGCCCACAAAATGTTCTGAGTGCAAAATTGTTAAGCAAGAATTTGATTATTTTAAATGAGACAAAAACAAAATATTGTTTTTGGATGTAACTCCAATTCTTTTATTGTTGTTTTACATTTTTTTGTAGTTTAAAACCTTCCTATATCTGTATGAGACAATATACCCACACTATAGGAAAAAGGCTGAGTTGCATCTCTAGAATACCCTACCCACTGAAGCAGGAGGGTGGAAACATCGTGCTTTGGGGCTGTTTTATCTGCAAAGGGGACAGGACATTTATTTGGACTGGCTGAATGGGGTCATGTTTAGATACTTTTGGCAAAAACCTCCTTCCATCAGTGAGAAGATTGAGGATGAAACATGTCTGAATCTTCCAGCATGACTATATTCTAAAACGCACTGCCTGAGTAACCTTTGAGTAGCCACAAAAAAAGCATCCCAAGGTTCTGGAGTGGTCTTGCCTGTCGAAGTTCATGTTGCTAAGCAACTTATGAGGATTTTGAAGCATTGAAGAAATGGCAGCTACATTGCAAACCTGCTGAATCTAGAAAAAGCTTTTGACCTCTCTCATTACCAACCAGGGTTATACAACAAAGAATTAAGGTGAACTATTTTATTTCTACTTATTTTCTGCACCAAAATGTATTTAAAAATTAAAGGTTTCAGTTCTCAAGAAATAAAAGATTAGAAACTCTCTTCTAGACAAGGTTTTAACCTTATCGCCATATGAGACATCAATTATTGTTATAAAAGGCTAAATTTATTTATAGAAAATGATTAAAATGGTCATGAATTTTAATGATGATTTATGATTAATCTTTGTGTTCATGAACCCACTCTCAAGTTTAGTTCAAACCCTCAAGTATCGGCCGTTCTTTGCATAAAGCAGAAAACTAGATACAAAACCGTAATTTACCACAATTACTGAACAATGTTGTCCTTTCTCTCCTCCAAGGCGAGACGAGGTCTGTCTGTGGTCATAAACAACAGCAGAACTGAAGATTTCCTTGTTCCTCAGGGAGAGTTATACACTTGAAGTGGAAGATGGTTTATAGCAGATGTGATTTAAAGTCGCCCCTTTAAGAGGACACAGTTAGGATCTCCTGCACCTAAAAGTAGCTAAATATTAATAATAATAATAATGGAACGTTTATGATGATTTATAAGGCAACAGTGTATATTGTGCATGGATTTTTTATCTATGTTTACAGAAACGGAAATAAAAGAAACAAGAAAATCCAGTTTTCTGTCCTCACAATATGCAAACATTTCATAAAGTTAATCTCTAAAGTGGCTCAATGTGAATAGAATTATTTCAGAATGCTCAAGTGGATCATCATAAAAGATGTTCTAGACCACCTCCTTCTTTTAACGCCTGATTCAAATACTGACAGTAACATTAGCAGCCTTTAAAGCTCCATATCACAATCAGAGTCGAGAATTTGCCTAACGCTTCTGGCAGGAAGAACTTTTTTTTAGGGATGCCAACCAGGGAATTCATCCATTTGGATAAAACACTCCCCTGGAGCAATAAAAAATGTGCAGGTCTACTTGATGGAAACAATTTTCCAGGTAGAGTATTTAAAAAAAATAGATATATAAAGATGTTTTCATTGCCCAAGGATGAGAGCACCTTGAAAAAGAACCAAAACATTGTTGTTAGATGCTGGATACGAGGCTCCAATTTAACCAGGAACTTCTAATGGTTCTTTGGAACAGGCTCCTATGTGGCCCTAGATCAGGGGTCACCAACCCTGTGCCCGCGGGCGGCAGTGCGCCCGCGAGCACCCCTTGTGGCGCCCGCAGGGAATGCACCCAAAACAAATCTTTTTTTTTTTAATTGAAGCAAATATTCAACAAACAACCACGGCATGTCTGTCAATGACAACAATATCAATTCTGAGATAAAGGTAGACAAAGAAAACGCAAATATGTAAACAAATATAACTTGAAAAATAACCAATAAAAGTAAGGGTCTATTACAAAAGTTTAAATAGATCAAATAAATTACACAATTTCTGGACATTCTTATGATTCATGTAATGTAAAGATTTTGAGAATAGGTTGAGGTTGTTGAGTAATCCATTAATGTGAGGATTAATATTCCTGTCTGTTTTTATTTACATTTATGTTTAAAAAGTTAAAATTAAGTTTTAAAGGTTTAAAAGTTTAGCTTTAGTGTGTTCAATAAATATTTATCTTGTTCGGCTGCAACCTAAAGTCTGTTTTGAATTTAGGCTCCCTCTGCGACTGAGTTTGACCCCCCCCGTAATACGAGTCTAGAAAATTCATGCATGTTTTTGTGTGTAAAATAGGGCACACAAAAGGAAGTCCTCAAATTGTGTTGTTTGTTTGTTTTGGTTTTTTTTTGGGGGGGGGGCTAGGAGGTTTTTAGTGGCGCCCTTCATACCACTTGGTGCCCATGAAATAGCCCTCGGTCTCAAAAAGGTTGGTGAACCCTGCCCTAGATAATCTCCTTTGAGACAGACCATCTAAGGGGCACATGGGACCCCCATATGAGAATTGTCCACTAAATTTAAACTCTGCACTTAAATACAAGAGTATAAAAGGGGTGCAAAGAAATGCTGGTGCCATGGTAACCCAGTTGTCCCTCCATAAGAAGAAAAAAAAAGTTAGCATTCTACTCGCAGGCAAACAAATCGGTCACTGAAGCAATCTCAGATCTTCCACACCAGCCTTTGATGCAGCCCCCTCCTCTGAAGCCCTGATCTGCTGTGAGATTGTAATGACTTGGCACGCGAAATGCCCTCAGCTACCTTGACTGTGTATTCACCCACTCCCGTAATGCTTTAGCAAATCTACAAAGGCAGGCACAGCACAAGTCAGCCCCCTGGCTAGTTATGTAAACTGCCACCACTCTACTGTATTTCTGCACAAGCACTTGGCAATCTCTCAGCTCTGGCAGAAAGTGCGGAAAAGTCAGATAAATAGCTTGCAGCTCCAAGGGATTAATGTCCTGGGCTGAAGGTTGCAGGTTTGATCATGAACTTCCCCATTCCGTCTGTGTCCTTGGGTGAGATGCTGTACTCAACATTTCCCCTCAATCTGCTTCTTACATTTGAGGCGTTTTAGATTAAAACCACACTTGAGGATAACTTTATACGAAATGCTTTTTTTCCCAAACAATTTCATGAATTTTAATTAGTTTTTGATTTCTGAGTCTGAATTTGCTCAAAGAAAAATATCAAACCAAAAAATAAATACATGTAATTGACCCTGAATAACTTAAAGGTGTTAATAGAGTCAAATTAAGTCCACATCACTCCAATAAGCCAAAAAAAAAAAGCCTGTATTGTACAATAAAAAAGCCAACACTTAGTCAATTTACTTATTAGATAGAACAAAAAAATATGTTTTTACATTTTATAGATCATTCTAAATCCAAAGTATGATGAAAGCATGATTGCGTTAAGGGCCCATGAAAAAACAAAAAGAAGAAAACTGAATTCTAAAGATTTGCCAGGGAAACGTTCATTTGACTTGATTTGGTTTCTTACAATCATATATGAGGCTTTTGTCTTGGTCACAACTACCCTTACAGTTTAATACTGGCTGTACAGGCTCAGGTAGAGCCAAAATGATTTTGCACATTTTGTCTACACCCGTGCTGCAGACGACTGGTCATAGTGAACAAGGGTAAGTAAGAGTGACGTTAAGTGAGACACACAAAGGGGTCAAGTAGCAAGTGTCCTCCTTGCCTCATACAGGTTTGCCCATTTTTTAGAGCAAACACTGCATCTACTTGAAAGGGCATTTGTGATTCTTGCTTTTACTACAGACTAGAGTGTGGCATAAGGAAAGCAGCATCACCCGAACGTCATGGGGGCGTGGAACTCCCATTAGCCTAACGAACACTTCACCATACACTTACCACATGTATAACAGTGGTACGTTCCATTTCAACAAGCCTCAAGGGAACTGCAAGATACACCTGTGCTCCTCTTAAGGCCTTAGTCACAACTGCCCTTACAGGTGGATTCGGGCTGTCTGTTGGTGAAAAATGGGCAAATCTGTGTGGGCAACCTACATTCCCCTTCTGGGTACCGGATCGACTCGGGTCGCCGGATGTTCTCGGGGTCCTTCGGGGGTCCTTCGACCAATGATGACGTCACCCTACGGTAACACCAGTTGGACAAACTACTTAGCGAGCGATTTTACGTTTAGCGATTTTACTACTTAGTGACGTCATACCCATCTAAGGAATTTTTGAGGATTCGTTTTGGGTTTGAAGAGAATGACTGCAGTTTTTGTTTGAATGACATTGAGACGGGGGATCATTTATTCTTTAACTGTGGAATTATAAAAACAATCTGGGAAGAGTTCTGCTTCTGATATTCTTTCAAAATTGCAATGCCAGTTCATTTACACTCAAAAAATGTTCTATTCGGTGTGGTATCATATAATTGACCAGAAAATACAGTTCTTAATATCCTGATATTGCAAGGAAAGTTTTATATGCACAAAAATAAATTTTTGAAGACCAAACCACTTTTTATAACATTTCATAAAGAGCTCTGTTTTTACTTTCAATCACTTCATTATATGAAAAAGAAGAATGGCTTGAAATTCCTTAGTTTTGTTCAGAAATACAAACTTCACGAGTACCCCTAACTAGTATTAGACTATTTAGATTGGTTCTATGTTCCTTCATTTTATTTTACTTATGTTTCTATTTATTTGTGTGTTATGTTCATTGTTTCTTTTTTTCCCCTCTATTCTTTATTTTCTATGTTAATATGTTATGTTTGGCAATGGTGACTGATCTTCGAGGTAATATTGATTACATTGTTATTGTTCGTTATTTAATGTATGATACCGCAATTGTCAATAAAGTTTTTAAAAAAACTTAGCCACGGTAACTCATTCGTCATGGCAACTTACAGCCAATCAAATAGTGTGACGTCATCATTGGTCGAAGGACCCTGAAGGATAACATCCGGTAGCCACACCCCTCAGGAATTTTTAAGATGGTAGACCAACAGGTGAGCCTCTAAGGCGAAAAATTTCATGCAAGGCAAGGCAAGTTTATTTGTATAGCACAATTCGTACACAAAGTAATTCAAGGTGCTTCACAAAACACAAGCAAATCACAATACATCATAGAAATAATTAACGTAAAATTTACTTTAAAAGAAAAAAAAAATTGAAAATTGATTTAAAAATAAGGGAAGGAAAGGAAAGAAAAGTGCAGATAGGACCTTTCAGTCATATACACGGCTAAACAGAAATGTTTTAAGTCTAGATTTGAACATGAACACAGAAGAGGCCTGTCTTACGACTTCAGGGAGGCTGTTCCAGATTTTAGCTGCAGAATATTGAAACGCTGATTCCCCTTGTTTAGTTCTGACTCTGGGAATCAACAGGAGGCCGGTCCCTGAGGTCCTAAGAGTACGAGATGGTTCATATGGCACTAACCTGTCAGAGATGTACTTTGGTGCTCGGCCATGGAGAGACTTGTACACAAGCAGAGCTGCTTTGAAGTCTATTCTTTGAGGTACAGGGAGCCAGTGCAGAGACCTGAGCACAGGACTAATGTGATCATACTTCCTGGTTCTGGTCAGGACTCGAGCAGCAGCATTCTGGATGTACTGAAGCTGTTTTACAGCTCGTTTGGAGAGGCCGGTGAGCAGGCCGTTACTGTAGTCTAACCTACTGGAGACAAATGCATGAATATCTCCAGGTGCACATTTTTCTAGGGGCAAGTTGCAAGAAACAATTTGTAGTGAACCTTTGTAAGCAAAACTTAAGTAGGCAAGACAAAAAAAAGAAAAACAGTCTTATGACTTTTTTATTATTTACTTTCTGGCTAATTGTGTGAATTAAGAAGCCCATTAGTGCTGTTCCAGGAAAAGGTACATGTTCTTTTTGTGCAGTTAGAAATAAAAAGATTAGACAGTTTAGTTTGCCTATGGGCATGGAGCCAGTGCTCACACCTCACTAATCCCTGGAGTGCAGCATTAGGGGATCATATGACAGCATCAGCCATCCATCGTAAGAGTCTGTGACTTCCATTAGCCTTATAAATTCTTCTCAATACACTTACCAAACCCTCAACAATTTTCAAATTTCATGACGTCCCTTGAGGTGGCCGCACAACCCTCAAGGCAAACTGCAAGACACACATGCGTTCATCTTAACCCTCCTGTTATGTTGTGGGTCAAATTGATCCATTTTTAATGTTTGATCATCTAGGAAAAATAGTTAAAAGTATTTTTTCAGCATGAAACTTCTTCTGCTTGCCTTAATTAGTGTATTCAACACATATTACGAATTTGGTTCATCTCACACATATGCACCCCCCCCCCCTGCATGTTTATATCACATAAATACTGTTTGGGTCAATTTGACCCGGCAGTCAAACTGGAGGTACAAAGCTGTCTTTTTTATTATTAGTATTTTTATTTGCAGCTTTGAGACATATTTCACCCCAATCACACACATACACACACATGCACACACACAGGTGCATAGGTGCTATGACTTTTGAGAGGAACCATTTATGTTCTCGCAGGAAAACTCAACCCACATTGAGTGGACACTCAACAGGGGAGGGGCAAAACATATAAAAGTTTCTCTGCTTGGGAGTCCCTCCAACATTACACTCTGTCAGGCAGACCTTTAGAAAATGATCAGCAGAAGCAGAAAGATGACAATCCAGGAGGCTCTGGAAGTCATCACTGATCGTGATCAGAAGAAGACTATCTTGAACTAAGTTCTGATTCTAATGATTCTGATTTTGAACCAGATGAGGGAAATGCTATTCCTGTTCCTCCAAGCAAAACATTCATTTTAAAGAATGGTGAAGTACATTGGCCTTCATCCCCAAATATGCGTTAGACCTGTCAGACAGCGCCAGGGCCCACTATGGCAGTGACTCATGTGACCATGTCAATTCAATTCAATTTTGTAGAGGCCAAATTGACAACAACAGTTGTCTCGATGGGCTTCATATTGGTAATGGAGATTGTAAAACATAAAATCAAAAGGATCATGAATACGTAAAATACAATAGGAAAATTGAACTAATAAACAGACTAAACTAAAGTGGCATCCCTGCCCTTAGATCCCCCTTCGTGGAAAGGAAAACTCCTAAAAAAGACGGATTCCGGAAAAAAAAGAAAAAACCTCAGGGGTGCCACATGAAGTAGGGATCCTCCTCCAGGTCGAACAGCCGATTTACCAGAACTCATAGAGAAGAATTAATTTATCTAACTCTACAACTACAACTACATATTTAAAGTCCAGCAGACGAGCTTCATCCAGATGGAGTTGGGGGGACCACTGGGGGCGCGAGTCAAGCCGAAAACAGGATCCAGGTCAAGACTAGCATGACATGTGGGAAATGTGCAAAATGAATTTGCACAAAGCACAGTGTGTTGACTGGTCCATCTTGTGCTGTGTATATGTACAGACACACACACACAACTTCATATTGAAATTGCTTGTCTGCTGTATTGCGATTTTGTTTTTTTCTGGTTCACAGTGCATGTATGTAAAACAAAATTTGAGATTATGTTTTAATGTTATGTAAAACTATTGTATTTTTTGGGTTTCAGACATTTTTTAATTAATAAAACATGCACCGGGTCAAATTGACCCGGGAACATCATCTTTGTTCCTCACAAATGAACATAACAGGAGGGTTAAGATCATGTCTGCGGACGACCCCTAAAAACTGCTGCTCCCGCACAGGTCAACCCCCCTGTTACAGTTGTATGTGACATGCATTTAAGAACGCACTAAAAGCACATTTCTGAATTTGCATTCACCTCTTGGTGTTCACACTGGACAAGCCAGGACGAGATTCTTCTTTTTTTCTTTTTCTACTGTGTAGTAGCCCATGTCCGCCACCTACAGATGGAAGAGGCATTGTGCACAATATTGACATGGTTCAAATCTCGGCAATCTTGCAGGCTTTTTCTTTCACAGCTTTATTCCAATATACAGTACAGACCACAAGTTTGGACACACCTTCTATTTCAAATGAATGGGAAGGTGTGTCCAAACTTTTGGTCTGTACTGTGTGAAAGACTTCGTGTCAGAATTCCGACCGCGTACAAACCGCAATTATTAAAATTCTCCTTCATGATCAATTTTCTAACACTTGGCACTTCGCTGAGTGGAACGCTACCAAATCAGAGTCCCTGATAGGTCAAAGTTCGAGCTTTAATTTTTAACTTTCAACGTGCCTTCAATGGGTTTTTTATGTAGAGTGAACTCAAGAGTTTTGAATGCAGCTGCACGTTGCAGAGGGTGGAGTGAATGTAGCTTCAGGATGTGCTTCAATCAGCTGCTCCTTTCCATGACTACAACGTTGGGACCGTTTCTGTCCCAAAGTTGTTTAAAATGGTTGTGAATGGTTGTTTAAACCATTCACCTTCAAAAAAATAGTTTTCCAAACTAAATATTCAAAGAAGAAATGTTTTAGTTAAAGGTAGGCATAAAATAAGAAGGCTCAAATAGATTATTTGATTTTAACATGTCCGCCTACAAGTGTTTTGAATTCACTGATCTACTGCACCTAAAACCTCGGCACCCGTCCCAAATCAATATCAGACAGACTTCACGAGTTAAGACCCAGTTAAAGGATTTAGGGGGTAATGGGAATGGTAACTCCTGGCAGATCCTCCTTCATTTAAATGAATCCTGGGAATACAGCAGAAGGGCAAGGTATTTACCCTGACTGCAAGGCAACTGGTGTACACCTCCAAACAGCTTTGCTGCCACACTGAAGCCTCGGTAATGAGCTGACGGCTGCAGCGTTTAGACTGCGATTGCCACTCAGCTCTGAAGGGTTGACTCTCACTTGAGTGTCTAGTGACATTAATGATGCCAGCTAAAATGGCACACCTTCCCACTGATTGCCACATGTTAAAAAGGAAAACTAACTTGTTGATGGTGTCAGCTGAAGATCACAAAACTAAGATTTTGTTGCACTTTTGTCTCATTATTTCTTTATTTTGCAGTAGAATGTTGCTTTGTTGTAAAAATACACCTACGACTGTTTAAGGGACTAAAAGAAACAGTCAAAACTGGACTATATATATATATATATATAGTAATGCACGTCCACTTCTCAGCCCACGGACAATCACTGCAAAGATATGAGAGACAGGGAACCGTACATCCAGACGGACGAATTCAGAGACTCTGAGCTTGGCATGCTGTCTTCCTGTCTCCGCACTGTACTGCCAGAAGTGAGCAGTTTTGGGAAAAGTATTTCTATACCTTTACCTGTTTTGTAGGCAGTTCTACAGCCAGTGTGAAGGCTAACAAACTCAAGCAGGGCATTGGACCGTACGAGGAACTCTACAGCCTTAAAAATGAACAAGAAGTTCTGACATACCACCTTTAATGTGCTAATCACTGCCACACTGAATAGATTTTCTGAGCAATTTCATACATTTCTGTCAGTTAAGGACTTTATGGTAAATGGAGTATACTTGTAAAGCGTTTTACAGTCACATTCCCGATCACACACAGACTTTTAAAAGCTGATGCCGGTTATGCTGCAGAACACTATCCCCAACCTTCCACCAGCTGCAAGATGGCGTTCAGCGTTTTGCCCAAGGACCCTTTAACACATGGGAATCAAAACTGTAACCTTCCAATCAGAGGTTGACTGCCTTACTACTCCACCATGGCTGCCTCCATTTATTTCCTCCTAGGCTTTATTTTCTTCGATACAATACATTCGTTTTTGAGTCTTATGTTTGAAAGAGTTTTGTTTCTGTGATGCTTCGTTCCCACCCACCTGCGTGTTCAAGTCTATGTAAACACGTGTATTTGCGCGTTTCAGGCTGCTGCATTCAAGACTCTGGTGTTTATGCATCGCAGGTTTTTAAGTTTGTTTTTGGGCTTCACAAACAAAACATGCAACCATTAAACGTGAACGTTAAACCAGTTGAATCAGGGACTCGGATTTGGTAGGGACGTATGGGTAGCATCTTTCTTCATTCACAGAAGTGCCAACTGTTTGAAAATGGATCACGAAGGAGAAATGAATATTTCCGGTTTCTACCCGACTGGAGTTATACCGCACAAAGTCTTTCAATTATTGGAGTAGAGCTGTGAAAGAAAAGCCTGGAACAAGATTTGCAAGATTTTCACTATTTCTACATTTCGTACCAACGTCGTACCATTCCGTCTTCCAACTCTGAGTATATGCGCCAGTATTGGGTAGACTTGAGTGAACACTGCATACTAAAAGCACGTAGAAAAACCCACGTTTAGCGCATTCTTGAACATGCATCACATACCCCAAGAGGGATGGCTTGACACCAAAAATGTCAGAAGTACAAAAGACAGAGTTAGTATAAAAGATGACCAACCAATCAGAGTAAAATATCTACATGACTAAAGTATAAACCTGAAATTCTAGGAGATGCAACAGTGTTACTAAGTGTGGCAGGTCATGTTTACAAATCACAAAACAATTTTAGCTCTTTTTTTTTACCAGGACTTTGTGCAACATTTGCTCAAAAGCAATAGATAACTGAAAAACACTCATAATTTTGGTTTCTTGATGCTGCACAGTGAGGGTGAAAAAAAGCAGCATTACCCCAAAAAAAATAACAATTTGTCTTCAGCCAACGACGGTACGCAGACTCCAAACAGCGATGTGTCAAACGCTGCCTTATTCAGTCACGGGACTCCCACCGGATACGCTGTGGGCCTAAAGGCATCTGGATGCAGCGATGTGCAAGTGTTCTGCTTTGGTTCCAATATTCTTGCATCCATGAATTTATACTGGTGCTACTCTGACAAACAGCAGAACTTGTTTTGACTTTACAATATCTAGTAAAATCCCTTTTTTTGGAACAACGACAGCATCATGAAAATCAAACAATATAAAAACAAATTGCAGTAAACGGCACTTTGACTTTACCAATGCAGTTTATGTCATTCGTATCTTTATAATGCCGATTGGTACCAATGGAAAAAGGTTCATGTACTAATACCGTACAAGTACAGCTGTGAAATTAAGAATTACACTGGAACCATCTAATGTAAACTGATGATCCCAATACGTGTCTTGAGGGAGAAGTCTGTATTCAGTCAATTCATTATTGACTAACAATAAACTGTCAGGAACCTATAGAGATGGAGCCCAGAACAGAAGCCTGGGCTTGTGGGAGGAGTGGAAAAGTCTGTTCAATTTGTCAAAAACATTTAGACTCAAACTTGAGTCCATCAAACAAAATGAGAAAACACAGGTGACAAAGCAGGTGACATGAAAACCTGACACTTAAATAGACTGAAGACCATCAACTGCAATGCAGACAGCTGTGGATAATGAACTATTTGAATCTGGTGTGACTGTGACAAGGGGAACTCACACACTATAATAGCATCATTCATATGTGTTTAGTTTGTTATCTTCTTCTACTTTTTACTCTTTCAATTAGTTAAGACAATTATCCTAACTAAGTCTGATTCACGTACATCTATATATATATATATATACTGTCTATATATATATATATATATATATATATATATATATATATATATATATATATATATATATATATTTCTTTAGTTCTTTTTTGTTGTTGTTTATTTTGGTTGCTTAAAATAACTCAAAACAAAATTATACTATATAATATTTTCTTTTAGTCTTGTGTAGCTCCAGAGGATGACCTCATTGGCACTTTACCAAAGCGATTAAGATTAAAAACAATTAACAAAAAGCACAATAAAAAGACTTAATATAATGTTCAAGCATGTCCAAATCTGAAGCTGGAGACTTCCGTTTAGAATTTCTGTGTTAAGTTTTCTGTCATTCTAAAAGGTTTACAGGCCGTTGTCCTTAAAGCCACAAAAAAATCAAAACATTGCTTAGTTCCTCACACAAAGGAGTGACGTTCTTTGTGTTTTAGGCCGCACTTACACTGCAGATCTTGATGCCCATATCCGATTTTCTGACTATATTCGATTTTTGGCGATCGCTTATCATCTTTTAAAAAGTGACCGTATCTGATTTTTGCATTTACACTATACAATGCTGGAAACTATCAAAGCGAAGACATTCTGAAGACTTCGTAGCAGCATTTCGCCTTCCTTAGGACCTTTCGGACTTTTGTGATTGCGGTTGCCATGGAGGCAACTCGGCGACAGAAGGAGGCGTTGCCTTGGGCGCTTCTGAGGGGAGAGGAAAAGAAGGAGGGCTGCTTTCGGCTCTCTCAGTTTGAATGAGGAAGTGTTTGCAGGCGTGCTGTACTAACGGATTTGATCCAAGTTTTGAACGCTTTCCTGCGCGATGACTTCTCTTTTCTGAACGTGGTCAGAAACGCACGGGAAATTTCCTCGGGTTCACTTTTCCGTTCTGAACCCTCAGCCTCCAGAGTGGGTTAAGAAAGACTCCAAAACTTTGGGAGACACCTTATTTTTAATTTACGGTTCTCCGACCTCCCCGCTCGCGCTTTCACCCGCTCTCTCTCCTTACACACACACACTTAAGCATGTCTGTGGCGGCTCTCACACACACGGTCCCCCATCATACACGCCCCAAAAATAGCGGCTTCCTAACCTGTTCCATAACAGCGGTGTCCTTCGTGAATACCGTTTGCGTCGGACGGAACATAACAGCGGTTTCAACTACGGTCTGAAGCCTGAGGCTGAAAGGTAACACGCTGACAGCAAAATCAGCGCAGAAAAACCCCCTTAATAAGTCATGTGATCTCCGTGGTGGTGCGTACCTGAATTAGCGTCACTGACGTCACGACTTCGCATTGCTGGGGAATATCCCATTTGTCTGCTTACATGGTACCTGCGCAAATGCCGCATTATCGGTCGTTTCGATTTATTTCCACATATGAAGGCCTGTATCGATCTGAGGAAAGCGAGAATCCATTAAGCTTTTGTCCTGCTTACCGTTCGCGATCATATCGATCTGTACCAAATGAGAGAAAAAAATGAATTGGGTCACTTGAACATGCAGTGGAAAAGGCGGCCTTAGAGAACTCACCGTTGTCCCGGTTTTGCTCTCCTGATTATCTTTTTGTGTGAAAAAAAAAAAAAAACGTGTATATTTTCATCTCTAAAAGACATTTTATTTTTAGTTTATGTTCAGATTACTGTAAATATTAGTGTTTGTGCCACAGGAAAGGACTGCATTTTTTTTATTAAAAATAGATTGGATTGTGGGGTTTTTTTCTGTGCACTTCCAAGTCTATATATTACTTCAAACAGTCCAATGTTTATTCTCTGGTTGGCAGAAAATCTAGAAACTCTCACAACAAATATGCTTAAAAAAAAAAAAAAACTTTTAGCAGGAAAAAAGTAATTATTGTTTTTTTCATGTGGTAGAAAAAGTGTGAGATGCATTGCTTTTATCAGCTGTAGTATTGCTCTTTGATTTTATTTGTTAAACTATAACAGTTTGATATATATATTTATATTAAATCTATAAAAATAGAAAAATATTGGACTGTGTGTGAGGATTGTAGTCATTAAGTTCTCTGATTTCTGTTTGTTTTCTTGGTTCCTGTCATTTTCTCTTTGCAGGTTTTTCTCAGCTAGTTCATTATCATCATTGGTATATTTAGGGCTTCTTCCAAATCATCTGTTTCTCAACCTTTTTGTTTCATGACTTGGTTTAATTGTGTTGGCAATTCAGCAATAATATGAAAAATCCAACTCAACTGTTACAAACTTCTTTCCCCAACTTTGTGTTTTAATCTTTTATTTTTGATATTTTTACTCACCAAAAACATTTTAAAATGTCAACCCATCAATGTTTTAATGTAAATAATCTCCTCATTAAAAACCCAACGTTTATTATTGTTCCTGAGATTTCCATTCAGTGTTGAAATTGTCTTGATTTTTGTATTTGTCCTCCCACACCAAAAACAAGGAAAGAAAACCTAAAGTGACATTCCCTCTGTTTATGTGAATGAGTGCTGACATGCAGACGTCTGTGGCCAACAATTGAGACTGAAATAAGAGAAAAAGACAAATGTATTTTTGATAATAGAAAATTAAAAATTGGTCAAACCAGTTTTTTAAAGGGATTTCCTGAAAAGACTTTATATACTTTATTTATAATAATACTTTTTTAGACCTTAGTTCACGCAGATTCCTTGTTCCATCTCTTGTTTTTCTTGTTTGTCTTTGCTCTTTTATGTCATTTTGCTGTGACTACTATTTTTAGGATAATGGTTGCTTCTATTTATAGGTTTTCCTCTTGTATATAAAACTTTTCTCATTGTTCATCATCAAATGACTAGAAATATAGTTTTTTTTTATTATTTCTTGCTTTAGTAATTGTTCCCACAACTGTTTGACCACATCTGCACGTTCCAGGTCAGCAAAATAAAAATAAACTCCTATTCACAGTAGATGGACTGTAAGAAATGACTGTATAAAAGGGAATCATCTGGCTGGTTACACATTCTTACCCTCCAGGCATGCTATTTGGATCCAAAGGCCTTCTCAGCCTTCATGCACAAATTTAGAAGTTCAGAAATGCATAATATCACTGACATGTAGATCGTGATGTGGTTTTTTGTTAATGGGCCAAAAGTTACTGAGTCACTTTCTGATTTTACTAAGATATTTTGATTTATAACTGGTATGTCTTTTGGATTTTTCTAGATTTGCTTCTTACAAAACTGATGTTTGACCATGTTTTAACTGAAAACCTACCTGAAGACAATGTTCTTTCCATAGATTTTTTTTTATCTCTCCCTAAAATAGGCAACCATCAAAATTCTGCTGACTTTACATTTAGTTGTCAATCTAAAATTTCAAAATAAATAAACAAAACACCTCTGTCCACAGGAAAGCTCAGTGGATGGATGAGTTCTGAAGCCCCTGCAGTTTACGAACCCCACTAAAAACATCTGATGGTACAACATCTAAAGCTGACGATCCGGTTCTATAAAATGAAAGCCAAACCATCATCAATTTAGCTTCCATTAAAAGTACACAGTTTCCTGTTTGGGCTTTAATAAGTCTCCGAGATAACAATACAAAACCTTTCCCTCTGATGTAATGAAGTTTTGATTGCTTTTTGTTTCATGTGAGGAGTAACTTGAAGGCACAGCAGAAGAAAAGCTTTCATATAAAGATGTGAAGCAAACAAATTTTACACATTTTCACTGAATTCCAGATGTCATTTAGTTCATATATATGAGAAAACACTGCGGAACAAACAGTTTCGCAATTTACAAGTTACAGCATACCTCTGTTTAGTTTGAGGTTTTTTGCTTTTTTCAATACAACCGGAGGAAAGGGGACAGAATTTGTGAGCCCCCAGTGTGACCCCCCCATGCCATGGGCAATAAACCGTCTGCCACTCTTATTTAAGGACATTCTGCTAGCAACCAATTAATCAGCAGCTGCAAAAGAAAATAAATGCACTTAGATCAGTATAAATGTAGAAGTAAAACAGAGAAGAGAGTGGAGGTTACACAATACCCGTTTTGGAACACTATTAGAACAAGATGAATGTTGTTTACTTGGAGTCTATTAATATTTAATACATTTTGAAAGAGTAAGTTTACCTCTAAACCGCCCACAGTATAGCAGTGTTTCATGTAACATGTAAGAAAAAGTTCTAAAATGTCTTTTTAAATGAGGTTTTTGACCCTAAATGTTAAGTTTTTGAAGCTATTCAATTCTAAGTTTATTGATTCTTAGTTATTTTCATTAACTTTATGCAAACTTGATTACATTTCCTAACTTCTGAGGTGTGAGACTAATGTGAAGCATGGACATGGTGACCCCAATGTCTGAGACCCTAAACATTATGTACAGTTTCATGATTTTCTTCATATTTGATGGTTCTGATTTAATAGAAAACTGCAGCAACTCTGCATGGGGGTGTAGCGGTTAGAATCCTGCCGGGTCTATTGTGCATTTTTTAAATATTCTTTTAGAATCGACCTCAGAAAATATTTAATCAAGTATTTGTCTGAATGTTTGGACATATTTGCATCTGGCAGTCGTGCAAAAAGGCCTCAACACAGTAAGATGGTTTTATTCTGTGCTTGCTTTATTAGAGGGGAAGAAGCAAACAATGTTTTCTTGCTAAATCTTCTTGAAACGTCTGGCTGAAACCCCCAGAGCTGTCTGTGTCTAATAGTGCTGGCTGAAGTATGCCTAATATATGCATGTCTCTAAAACAATCAGTCTTGTTTATCCAGAGCTCTTGAACCTCAAAGGATCAGAAAGTCTCAGCGATGAATTCTGATTTTCTAAATCCCATTCCAATAAATTGCAGTCTTTCTGTTCAAGCTTTAAAAACTAACTTGTTTTCTATTTAAACCCCCTGCTAAATTCAGGTGAGAATAACGCAATAAGAAAGGTTTGGATAAAAGATTCACCAATTGTTTGTTTTTAGCTTTCACTTATGTTTGCTCTGTAACATCCTCTCTCCTAAAAAAGAAAGAAAATGACAACCACATCCCTCAAAAAATAAAAAATAAAATAAAAAAGACACAGCAGGTGAAACTGTCAAAAAAATGAGTGTCAGAATCTCTTAAAGGGCTTTAAAAAATAATTCTAAATCAAGTAACCAAACCATAACACATGTCAGGAAAAGCAAGCTTCAAAATTACTATGGGATGACCACCGAGCCTAAATCTTGGTGGCTTTTTTGTGGCAAAGTGTGAAATTTTCCAATTTTTTGCACAATAAGGGAAGAGATAATGTTATTCAAAGAATCTTTACAATTTTTCACAAAAATGCCACCAGGCTAAGTTTACAACCACAACCAAAATTCTGGTTTGTCCTCAGGATGAGGCTTCCAATCTCGAATTTTCTGGAATATTTTTTTTTTTTTAAATCACCTTCTATAAAGGTAAACTCCTCCCAGGGATTGCAGTATGTTTGTGCCCAGCTCCCCAAGCATCAGAGACTGCCTGGGAAAAAAACATCAGTTTTTAGGTTTGTAGATTTTGAACAGCATTGGTGTAGGACATTTTTTACCAGAATACTGTGAAAATTAAAAGCCTGAATTGTTGGTTCAAGCTGAACAAAACAACATGACGTGGGCGTGGTTAACAAAACACCTCAGTTGCCACGGACATCCAAATGCTTTATTGAGCTCATTCTTTTAGTTAGACCTGCTTGTCACCCCCAGCTGACCAAAACATTGAATGGCTGCTATGGAGACAAAACCAACAGAAAAGCTGCCATTTAGAAAAAAAAAAGTGTTTTTGTTTTTTAGGTGAAATTTGTGGCATGCAGCCCTGGCCAGGCCAGAAGGGCTGAGTGAAGGGCCCCACGCAGCCGTTAAACTGGTGAGGGCAAGTAAAAAGGGGATGACGGGGGTTAGAACTTGTGGGCCATACATTACCATTTACAGCTTTGATTTTAATGTGTTTTGACTTTGAAGGCCATATCAATCTTTAGTTTTCTTTAACTCATTTCTGAATTAAAAAGTAGTCTTCTGGATGCATCTGCGAGGTTTTGCTTGTCTCCAATGGGATTTTGGACCACTCTTCTGTTTTAATTATCTGCAAATGTTCAAAGTTGGAGAGCCTGATTGCCATCCCCATGGCTCTTCGCCCCCCCCACAGCAGATTCTCAACAGGACTGAGCTCAAAAGTCTGGCTGCGGCCCTTTAAGACACTGGTTTCTTTTTATTTATTTATTTATTTGGTCAGCCGTGTCTTCACACTCTGGCTTATTGTTTCTTGGCTGTTTCTCTTTCGGGAAGTCTCAAATCATATTTTGGCCAATTGGTGAGCAGAATGTTCCTTTGATATTTCTGCCTGATTCACTGGGGAAGAAAACAGAGAAAAGAAAAAAAAAGTTGCTTTATTGTAAACACAACCAAATGAATTAAACTGGACAAAAACACACCATAATTAATTATAAAATGAAATAAGTCTTGTTCATTTACTTCAGGTTACAAATGTCTCAAAAACCCCTGAAGTTGATTTTTGACGAATCAATGTCTCTGAAAGGTCAATAAGTAAAATCTGTCTTTATTTTCTGAGAAATGTGTGAAATCAAAAAGCATTTTATAGATCAAACCTGGATATTAATTCATGTTTTTATCCTCTCTCATTTAGATCACCACACCCCATTTCCCACACTATAAGGTGCACCTTATTTTTTCTTCAAAAAAAAAAAAAAAGTCTTATAACTAGAAGTGGCGTATGAATTAACTCATGTAGCACTTTCTTTTTTTTTTTCTTTTTTCTAACGTGTCCAAAAGCTGAGCAGACAGATGAGAGCTGAAAGCCTATTGTGCTGGACATATTTTACTGTTACAATAGGGGTTGTAAATCTTCTGAGACACTAGGTGTATATTTAAATAAACCCCTTTGGTAATTTAGGCTAAACTTCAAGTCTTTTGTTGGACCAGACGGAAAAGAAAAGAAGGGAAGAAGGGGGGGGGGGGGTAGAACCGTGAAGCAGCACAAAGCAACAAGTTGCTAGATGTTTACAATCATTACAATCAGGTTTATAAGTGATATAAATCCAGAAGGGGGCGGGGCCTGTCCACACACACACCCCCAAATGCCACGAACATACCTATTGGCTCCAGAATGGCCCACATACAAAACAAAACACAGTTCAACTGATGTTCACACAAGCATACTTATGCCTTCAGATGTGAAATATTTCATTCAGTCACACGAACTAGTTGTACAAAGGTGAGAGAGCCCCCGTGCTCAAGTGGACCTTTATGTTCTTCTAAAGTGGATGATGGAATGTAAAAAGAAGGAGGGAGAGTACCCAGCCATCCCCACACCACGACCCCCGCCGTGGCAGCAGCAGCAGCCAAGACCCCCCCCCAACACCCACACAGTAGCAGATAGAGAACAACCCCCCTTTGGGCAATCACATCCGCCACCCAGGCCAGGGCCAGCAGGAGCGCCACAAGGGCCCCCAAAGCCAGAGAACAGGGAGGCCCTGGGGGACAGAGTGCAAGCCCCAGGCCCACCAGAAGTGCAGCCCCCAGCCCCAGAAAAGCAGCCCACCACCACCCAGGAGTTCAGGGCATCCCCCCAACTTTAGGAAACTAAAATGTAAATGGAATTCCCATCAATTCTTGTTTACTTGTTTTTTCGTAGACATTTAATTTACACTTGATTATCATGTAAGAAATACAAAGAATCTGGAAATCTTCACCTGAACTGTTCAGTCCCAAGTATTTACCTCTGAAGTTTTGGTTAAGGATGTCCTGGATCGACCTTAGGTCAGTGATTCGGATTGAATAGGATCATTCCAAATGAACCACAATTGACTATAAATTGGAACGACAACCACAAAATTTGATTTTTTTTTTTATTTCTTTCCTTTATTTAATAAACAGGAAAAGATTCGATCAGACCTGACTCAGTTTAAAAACTGGTTTTCAGCAGGTTCCTGTTACGGAACAAAAATAATTGCTGCACTTTTAGTTATAGGTATTGTGAATACTCTAACATTGCTAATGTGTAGCATTAGTTCTAGAATTTCTATTATTTTTTCACATTTCAGTACATAAAACAGTTGTTTTCTATTCATTAACACCAGAGGGCTTTAAAGGATTTTAAACAAACAATTACTTCTTTATTCATCAAATAGAAATAGTTATAAAACATATTAGTAGATTATTCTTCTTATCACACCGTCAGACCTTTTGTTACACACCAAGGTCTCTTTATTATATTTCTAATTATGGTTATATTTTTTTTTATAGTTGATAAAATCTCCATATACACACCAGAAAACAGAGAAGGAAAAAAATGCTGCTAAAAGGACAAAGTAAAGTGATACAGTCCCTATCAGTCCATATAGAGCTCTCAGATGACACTTTTTAATCACATACACACACCAGTGGGCCATTATGCAGTGTATCTTATTGCAATGACGGAGCATTACATTAGGACTTCAGCTGTAAAGGATATTCCATCAGTAAATTTCCCCACGGTTGTCCTCGCTGTCGTCCGTTTATCATAACAGCTTGAGAGTAGATGACCCGCCAGATGTTTGTAATCTCACACCGAGGAGCTTGTGGCTGGGGTCACCATACAGATAAGGACACAAGCTGGGATTATAAATAACAGCAGTGGGGAAAAGGCTGTAGATTGCACCTTAATCGCAGATAACAGGCACATGTCCTCCTTTGCTCTCATCTAAAATAGAATTTGCAGGATTTGTGTTCATGTTTATCTTTCACCTTCTTGAAAACAATATTGAAATGTTACAGCTGTGAGGGAAAGCATGTTGGTTTGATTCTCCTGCATCTTGGTGAGGCTTCATTGAGAGTCTACGCCTGTGCAGTCAGGTTAATGATATCATTTCAGGAGTGGTATTTAATCATAAACAGACTAATGAGAAGGGGTCGGGCAGAATTTACCCAGGAATAAAAGGCATCACCACTTGTCACATCACCACCTTCTTCCCTCTGTCACCCTGTTTGTCCCATTTTCTGTCTCCTTTCTTCAACGCCTAAAAACTAAAATGAGGAGACATAAAAGTCAGAAGGATTCATGATCTTGTGAAGTTGGCCTGCACAGGAAATGTGCTAAAACAATCTTATGGCAGCTTGAAGTATTTAGCAAATCAATTAAATCAATTTATGCATTTGACCAATCAGGTGGACGCCTTCACGTTGTTGACCAATCGGATCTCTTTTATGTTAGATGGTTGCTTCCTAGGTAGACGAGAGTTAACTCTTATTTAAATTAAGCTGTTGCAGTGATTTGGAAATTATGTTTTTTTGTTGTTTTGCTAATTGTTCATGTACCACAAGTTATATCGTCATCGCAATATTGATCACCAATATCGCATATCGCAAGTTTGTCACATATCGTGCAGCCCTACTGTGAAGCATTTGCTCATTGATGTACAAAATGAAAATACAATCAAAAAGGCTGAGAAAATATTGTCAAAACAAATAAATCCTTAAACTATAAACCAATGGCTTTCCGAATGCTCCAGCCCTGCAGTGCATGTGTTGTCCTTTTATACTCCACAGTTCTGAAACATGTTTCACTCCATTAGTGAGTGAAAATTGGAGCCATGGAAGTGTAAAGAATTGGACATCAGTCCCCCTAAGCCCCTGAGGTACATCAAGAACTGTTGCCTTGCCAAGCTCTTCCTGTTAAGAGCATGTTCTGCCTGTGAAGATGGCTTAGCAGCAGAGAGTACATTAATGCAACATGTTACTTTATGCCTGCTGAGTCCGGCGCTGCCATTTTAGTCTCCAACTTCAGGGAGTGGAAGGAAGATGCGGCTGATGAAAAGATCTGTGCCTTCCCATGCTACACTTCAAGATCAAACGTTTTTTTTTGTGTGTGTGTTTTTTTAATAACCTTTGTGTACAGAAGTTGCCTCATCTCTTCATGCTTTAATGTCCATGGCATTTATTATTGGCTGCACTGCTACACATGTATGCAAAAGCATGCATGGTTCTCAGTTGCTTTGCAATTGAAATTTCCTTAACTACAGACAGAAGTCAAGTTCCAGGAGATGACGTGTTTGTTCTGGGGCTGCAGAGCGACTGTCAAAGTAAAAGCCAAGCTTGCTTTATCCCCAAAATGCAGATTAAGATTCCTTTTTTTTCTTTCTTCTAAAATAGAATAAAACATTTTAATGCATACATGCCAAAATCTATCAAATGTTCAGTTTGGTACTAATTATTTTTAGTGGAGTATCTGATTGGTCAGTTAACAACTTAAATAACTTGAACTATGGAAATAAATATCCTGAAAAATTAGGATTATCAAGAATATTTTTTCAAAAAGGTATTAGAAGAAGAATAGTAATTTTGACAAATAGAATGACTGACTGACAGCTATTTATTTCTCTTCATTTACTGAATCTTAAAAAGGTAAAAATACCCTTGTCTTATTTTCTATATAACAAAATTATTATTTTATATTATTGTATCTTGTTTTTTGTTTAGCAGAATAATCTTAGAATGAGGAAAACATGTCTTAGTGACTGATTTTATCTTTCTTTTTTTCTTAGACAGACCTTTTGTCTTACCCCATTGCCAGATGGTTTTTTTTGCTTTTTTAAAGAAAATGTGCCCATGGGGTAGGAATTTGTGACTTATTTCTATAGTGCCTTTTTTGCAGTGTATACCGCACTTTGCATACATATGTTACACAAAGTGGTACACTAATAAAAAATTGAAAATAGATGCTCAATTTCATGATGTTAAACAAGTAAAATAAGAAAAGCCATTGTCTATAAATAGTCATGGTTTTAAGTTACCTGATTTTTTTTCTTTTTTCTCCAAAGAAAATCTTAAATCCTCACAGAAAAAATAACAATAAATTTAACGTTTGCAAGAAAATTTGCTGACGTCAACAATAAAATCGTTTTTAGCTAACACTGAATTGATTTAAGGTCAAACAGAATAAAACAAAGTAACACTGTAGCATCTGGACTATACATGAATCCTAACAGATCTATTTAAATGTCTAAAAAAGACTGCATCCACCCACCTATTTCATTTTGAGCGGCACATTGATGACAGACGGAAAAGGTTCTGGTGGAGACGGTGAGTTTCAACTGCGATCCTGTGAGATGTCGCTTCTCTAAAGTCGGCAACAGCCATCTTCTCTCATCTAAGTGTGATAAAACCCTCATGAGTCTGAAATCATTTATCATGGCACCTGTTCGACAAGCTGAAACATGAAGCAGGTATATTTTCAGCTGCTCCCATCGCCCGTCGGCACATGTTCACATCTACAGTACAGATGACAGGCTGTCAGACTGACATCCCATACAGCACAAAAAAACTCCCCTCATATCTCACCTGATATACTCTTGACACCACAATGTGGGTCTGAACGCCGATCGATGGTTAGACCAGCCAACAACAGCCACCAAACAATAAAAAAGGAACAAGCATAAATGTTCAGATTAAGACTTTGAGATCATTCTCGCTGGTTTGTATTCATATGTTACGCCACAAGGGATTAGCCTTCCAGAGGGCTGTTGGGTATTTCAGGCCGTGGACATCTGGCTCAGAGCAGATTACTGGACCCTGTGTGCTACTTTCCTTTTGACCAAAGCTACACATCAGCATCTAAACTGCGGCAGCAGGGAAGGGGAGTATGCTTTGCTTTTTTTTTGTTTTAATCATATTAAGCAGGATCATTAGATAGACTCATTTACACAGTGCTTTCATGAGGTGTGCGAGTCCAAAATCCCATTGGACGCCGGCCCGATCTCTTTGTTGGCGACATGCATGCAAGATTAAACTGTCTGAATGCAGATAAAATACTAATTGCCTCTCTAATTTTTCCAAATCCAGATGTGATTTAGAAATTATGAGCAGCTCAAAAACTGCTCATTAAATTTTTTATTAACAAAAATATACAAATAGTTCTTCTGTATACCGGATAACGAAATAAGAGCATAGATTCCTAAATTCCATTGTCACATTTAGAATGAGGCTTTAAACCAGAGTAATTATGAAGGTATTGGATGATAATGAAGGACTGCTCAACTAGTTTGGCCTTAGTCACTAACTGCCCTAATGGGTGGATATGGGCCGCCTGTGGGCAAACCTGTACAGAGCGAGCAGGTGGTCCGTGTGAAATATCAAGGTCATAGACCGCTCAGTGAACCCCTAGAGCACATGTGTCAAACTCAAGGCCCCGTGGGCCTGATGTGGCCCTCCATGTCGTTTCATGTGGCCCGCGAGAGCATCAAAGTTTTTGATTTCTTGATATAAAAATAAAAAATTGGGGTGTATTTATTCATATCTAGGGGGAATCGGACTTGAAAGATCGGATTGGGTAACTTTACATTGGGACTTAAACACTGTCCATATAACTTAACCTGAAAGAATAAATTTAAAAAAGGATTTATGCTAAAGTAACATGCAAACATATTGTAGCGACCTGTGGGTTAGCCCCGCCTTCAGCCCCTAAGGCTCATGGGAAGCGGGAAATTTTGGGGTGAAAACCTTGAGTGAGAGGGCTGGAAGCATAAGTGACGTCCACGTTGTGTGGACTGAATGTGTGTGCCGGAATAAACAGGCTTGATGCTCAAAAAGAATGCATGGGTCTCTCACTATTTCTTCCTCCGTGAAACTGTCTGGGGTCGTGCTCGCCAATGACACCACTTCAATAGCAGCTTGGTTTTTGCTTCCCCGCTTTAGGGATGTACTGGCTAAGTTGTTACAATATGTTTTCTATGCAATTGTAATTGTCACTTTAAAAAGTTATGATAATGAGTTATTTAGCATTCAGGAGTAGTTACATATATTTTTCATTCATTTAGTTACTTGTATAAGTTATATATGGCCCTTTAAAGGACAGCCTCTAGGCTTATGTGGCCCTTGGTGAAAATGCATTTGACACCCCTACCCTAGAGTGCAAAACTTTTCATACAGATTTCTTTCTAGGTGTGCAGGGGCGGCAATCTCCAGGGGTGTGGCAAGGGCAGGGAAAAAATGTTTTTCGGATTTCCTTTCTGTAATATGAATAACTTAAACGCCCGTTCTTGTTAAGTGAAGGTGTCAATGTAAATGTCAAACGGCGCCCTCTGCTGCACAGCATTCAAACTGGCACCCACAATGCATTGCGGTACACTAGAATATAAGAAAAACAAAAGCCACAGGTGGCTGGATGATTCACAAACAGGCAGTTTGGAGTATTTATCAGTCTAATACTCATCTCAAGTTCAATCTACTGTCATGCCAGGGCATCATGTGTGCCAGAACTGCCACGGTAAGTGAGACGCAGGTGTGTCGCACAGATTTTTCCAATTTCTAACCCCGTGAATTGCATCGGACTGCGCAAGGAGCTTGTTAGTGCTGTTCCTGTAAAGACTGTGTGCTCCTTGCGTGCAGCCTGAATGTTAGACTTGAATAAATTGGACAGTGTCGTTTGTGTGGACATCCTACGTGCACTTGAGTATCATGTGTACACACTATGTGTGGAGGATGACTGTCAGGAGCTAGTACTTGCTGCAATGGGGTAGCGTAAAGGTCACTGTAGGGTGTCCCCTGTACATCCTAATCAAGTGCAAGTTCCTCTAACATCCTAATCAAGTGCAAGTTCCTCTAGCAATGGTACGTTCCATGAATACATATTATTCAGTTGAATAATAAAACAAATCAACTGGGTAGCTCAGTTGGTAAGGTAAAGGGCTGCCATGCAGGAATCTAGTGTTCAATTCCTGGAGGGGAATAAAACATTGGTACTGGGGGCACTTACCAAGTTAGTGGCAAGCAATTAACATCACCCAGTGGGGGTCCACTTGCTACCCGGGTGTGGCTTGACTGCAGCTGACCACTCCCCCCCAGGGGATGGGTTAAACACAGAGAACAAATTTCACACACCTAGGTGGCAGTACAGAAACTAGAACCTGCCTTTAACCTGTGAGAATTGTGCAGTTTCTGTGATGCTTTTGAGTTGTCCTCTGTCAGTCACTCCAGCTTCATGATATTCATCCACAGCTGTCTTCATTTCTGTTAATTGACTCCTGTGGGTGCATGTGACTAAGGCCTTAGCTGGAGCAGTGGATTCATGACCACTCTATCTATCCCCAAGCTGCTGTGCTCCATAACAACATAAAATAATATGATAAAGCATTTAGGCAGATCAAGTCAGACTATACAATTACCTAGAAACAGGGTCTTCATGTTCAATGTTCAATCATCTTTGGGTGCTGCAAACATTGCAATGTGAAATCTAGATATGTGTCAAACTGAATGATTTCTGCTGCAGCACAGATCTTCTAGCAGGCTTTGCTTAATGGTGGAATACTCAATGTTAGACCACTCCCATTACAAAAAAAATGCCCGTCGATTATCCCTTTGCAGCATTTCATGCTATGATAGTACTAATGGTAAAAATAGAAGCCTGATCCTGGCCGTTTAAAAGAGGATCAGCGGGAAGGTCCTGCTGGGGCGACCATTAGAGAGTTCTCTGGAGGCTAATGCCAATACAGTGACTGTTTTAAGCCGGCTCCAGAGACGACTACAGCAGACGAAGGGCAGTCGAGGCGCAGCCTCTCATTTACCAGTGATGCATGGATTGATGAATCCCACTGAGGAAGTTGCACATATGTGACATTTATCATATGGATGAGTGCACTCTCTGAGCTGCTTCATATGCTGACTAGATGGGCTAAATGGAAATAGATTCTGCAGGAATAAAGTCACACTGTAAGTGTCTGTGTGTTTCCAGATGTGCTGCAAGAGGATAGAAAAAAAAAACGATTTATTAAAATTCATTTACGAGTCATTTATTAATACCGGTAACACTGATTCATATTGGTCTAGTCTCAAACTTATGTCATATAAAGCGCACCAAATTCTAAAGCGCAGTAAGCCAGAAGAAAAAGATATGTCAATCAGACTTTATTACCTGCGTTTGCTGTAACTATATCATTAGCATAATAACAAAACCTGTAACCACCAACCTTGTTTGCAAGATGTAAAAATAAAAAGAACTGTTCGACTCTCCTGCATGATAAACATGTTATTTTAAAATAACACCAAACCTAGTTTGCAATTCGTAAAAAAAGACTGACATTCTGACAGAGCGCTGTGTACTTCTCAAAATCACTTTGACATCAACAAGCATCAGAATTGATCCATGTCTGATGCTCTACGGATTATAAGGCGTACTGTTGGTTTTCTGGAATAAACGCTTTTCTGTCCAATCAAATCAAATCAAACTTTATTTAAAGAGCCCTTTTACGATTAAAGTAGCTCAAAGTGCTACACATAAAACAATTATCCAAATTAAAAAACATACAAACAGCAAGACAAAGATGAAAAAACTATAAAAAACAAACAATGCCCCTACACAGACACATCATAGTATTAAATAATTATGAGACACTGATAAGATGCCAAATAGAAATCTGGCTTGATGCTAAGTGGGGAAATACGCACCTTGAATTTTTATGGACTTAAAAAAAGCATTTGACACTCAATCAAGAAATCCTACTTCACAAACTGGAAGTCTATGTGATAGGAGGATTAGCGTTAACTTGGTTCAAAAGCTATTTAACTGGAAGAAAACAATTTGTGGTGTCCCACAAGGATCAATTCTGGGCCAACTGCAATTCAATATTTACATGAATAATAGTCAATTTTTTAAAACTTTTAAAACTCATTTTGTTTGCTGATGACACAAATATATTCTATTCCATCTGATCAGAACCGGATTATGAAAACTATACAAAACTATGAAATAAAACAACTCCTTTTCAAGCAATAACTCAAATGTGAGTTAAGTGTCTTTTTGTTTTTTTTTTTAATCTATGCATTTCATCATTTCTTTAATGACTTTGATAAATCTGTGTTTTTTAATAGATATTGACTACAATTAATGCTTAAAATAAATAAATTAAATCAAATCAAATCAAATCAAACCTTTTGATACAAATATGCACCATACCACTTCTAAAATACCTTTCTACCTATAAGCAAAACACACATGATTTTGTTTTTAGATGGAAATATATTAACCCCTGATTTTCTCTCCAAATATAATGTATAAGTGTACATTTATGTATAGTTGAAATCTAAACTTTGATTATCGTTTTTTCAAACCATTGATATTTATAAGTCAGAGTTGTTTTATTTCAATAAAGTTCATTGTGTTTGTCTTGATATCTGACGTCTTCGGTTCTTCTATTAACAGACATGGTTGTGTTTTTACACATACATGTTTTGACTCATGTCTTCCGCATCAGAGTCGTGCTTATGTTTAAGATTCACATTTACAGTTTTGTGAGTTATGCTATAATCATGTACAAATATGATTTTATGCCTAACATAGTCCAAACAATAAGGCCAGGAGAAGATTTTTGTGTTGACGAAAAATCCACAACATGTGCACTTCAATGTAGCTTCAAGCTGTGTTCATCAATGAAATCTTACTGAAAATCCAACATCAGAGCTAACTAGCTTTGGAAATCTGTCAGAAATGTTCTAATCACTGTGAAAGAAAACAAGAAATTGAAAGCTGGAGAGGTGGAGAGAAATGTGGAGAAAAAAACAAGGAATATAAGATGCAAAAACTGCCTTGGCATGCAGAGGACGAAGACGACCACTCTTTTAACCCCACTGTAACAGTCCTGTGCAATCAGCAATCTAAACCGTCTCATAGAAGCCTTTGCCTGGAGGTATGAGATCAAATATTTCAGTCACCTTCACCAAAGATGAGGAAAAGATGACTTATTACATATGATCAAAGGTTGGTGTTTTCTGAAGACGCGCAGCATCTGCAAGAATTTGCATCAGCTGTTGAAGGAGGGTCATTTCCAGTAAATGAAAACGCATTCACAAACAGACCAGGATTTTCTTTTTATTGCTTTTGAAGTTTTAATTCACTGAAGGAAGTTATTGAAAGCAAAAAAAAAAGTCTGTATTGATTTTAAATGTGTTTATTGCACTTTTTTATGATTAACAGTCACTCTAAAGAAAATACAGTTTTATCATTGCTGTATTCACTATTGTCATTTGGAAAACCTTAAATTTGCATTAAAATCTAGGAACAAGAAATCAAAATACCATCAATCCTTGTTATTTCTAATTCCTTTTTTTACACTCAACTACATTGTTTGGTTGCTTCAGCAACTGTTGGTTATGGGTGAAATTGCTGAGCATCGAACCTCAAATGGCTCCAGGAACTCTTGTCAAACAAGGAAGCATAAGCAGCCTCTGTAATTACTAAGCCTTGACTGTGAATCTGGAGCGAATGAAAATGGTTTACTTCCAGTTCCAACGAAATTACGTCAATTCAGTCGCCACTTTGACAAAATAAGGCTGTCCCCAAGTTGTAACCAGAAATCTTTAGTTAGCAGTGGTTGTTCCGAGTCGGTCTGAGTCATTTCTATGGCAACTAATCTCACCAATCAGGAGTGAGTTTATTGGAAGTCCACACCCCCTTCCACTGAAAGTGAGCTACACAAAATCTATCAAGGACCACCTACTTTTATTGAGGCGTCTGCTCATAATTTGAATAACTTGCAATAAAAAATGTAATTAGGTGTTAAAAAATGTATCAGAGCAAGAATAGTTGTTCTGACCATTAGAATGAATGGGTAACAGCTGTTCATTTTCTATAGAAGTCTGTGAGATTTTGGCTTCTCTGAGCCAGCGGTTACTTCCCATTTAGAACGCCAGGGGGGAGGGACCACTCAGATCTGTTGTACAGTTAAAAAATGTACCTTTTTTGTTTTCTTCTATTCATTCATTCATTCATTTATCCTTGAATGAATGAATATTTTCTTTTAATGATCCTCAAAATACTTTTGATTTATAACTGGTAACTTTTATGTATTTGAAAGAGTTCCTGAATAAATATTTTGTTGGGCAGTCCACTTAACCATAACCACAACCATAAAGCTACATTTATAACCTTTAGAGCTTCCTTTCTTAATGTTTGTGCCTCAATTGTCCAGTTTTATATTCATGATCAAATTTATTCCTAAATTTGGTCTCAACATACAAAAAGTGACATGGCTTTCTTCTCAATAGATAACCATTAATCCTCAGCTCTTTAATTGCCTCAGTGAATGTTTTCTACCAAATATCAAGCTTGTTTGCCTCCAATATTTGTTCATTCAGTAAGTCAGATGAAATAAATTTAGACTATTTGAAAAGAGCAGCCCTGCATAATCTCATAGATGATATAAACACACCCAATGTCCCTTTGTTGCTGTCAGAACTTGGCCCTCCTCCCAACCTGCTCCTTTCATCCCTGGTAAAGATTCACCTGTTCAAATACTTTTATAATGTGCTGCTCACCTCCTCAGCACCAACGGTTGTCTAGAATTCTGTTCTGCCTGCCTAAGTCTGTCTTTGTATCTGATCTGTTCTGGACTTTTTGTTACCAGATTTTCTTGCTTATTAAGAGAGGCTGTCTGGATCCCTTTTTTTTTACTCTTTTACCCTAATATCGTGTTTAGTGCAAAGGAGCTGTAATTGAAGAAGACTGGATTTTTGAGAAAAACAGAGAAAACATTTTTTTATTAGCCCAAAAGAACTAGATTGTGCTCCATTGTGGTACCATGGATCCAAGGGACAAATACAAAGTTTGATCATGCACTTCAGGCCTTTGCTTTCTGCTGTTGAAACATCAAAACCTATAAATATACTAAACGTTTCCATGAAAATGCAAAAGTGCAGAATTTTCTGACTCCACTGCACCACCTGTTACTGTCATGCTTTCCCTATCCCTCTTTAAATGAGCTGTTGAACATTCTATTGGTCTGGTTTTGTTGCATGGTGGAAGAATTAAGAGATATCAGTCTTCCACTGACAATACTGCTGCTGGCAGGAAAGTGAATAGAAGGAACGACTGCTGTTGCCAGGATTAGATTTGTTCTTTTCTCCACCACCGTCTCCAGAGAAGCCGAGCTCAGAACCAACTAAGAAATACTGAAGTACTTTGGAAACGCAGGGGAAGGCAAGGCTGTATTGAAAGTGGAGCAGGCAGTTGCAGAGTGAGGAAAATGAAGATAAAAAAACTGCCAAAACGGAAAGTACACTGCATAAAAGTAAAGCATATATTTACACATTCGTTTGGAATTTTGAGTTTGGAATATATATTTTTTAGAGGCAAGAATATAGAAAAATGTGTTGCTAGTCAGAAGCTTTGACACATTTGTCCAGTGGACAAGTCTAAAGTATATTAAAATTTAAAGGCAAAGAAAATTGTGATAAATTCAAGTCAAATATTCAAGTTCAACGAACAGGTTAGACTTAATAATTCTCATGTTTTCGATAATTTTTGTGTTGTTTTTACTGTTTTGGTGCTAAATGTATTTTATTGGGCTGTATGTGAGAACAGCTGACAATTTCAGCAATCTTTCTTTTAGGACTACCCGGTACACTTAGTTATCTTTCTTCACTTATGTTACTCTGAATTTCTGTCTGCCATGACTTTGAGAATTCAACAGCTTGAGATTTGATCTGCGCCAGCCTGGAATTGCCTCTGCAAAGCCCCCGTTACATTAGAAGTGTCAAGTAAAATGGGTAATGACATGTCTTTCAATAATCCAAAGTGAGAGTACAGCTGGGGGTTTCTGTGTGTGCATTAAAAGGATATTTATATACATGAATGAAATGAAAGAAGAAGTTGTGATTTGTTTGAAATCATTTGAGCAATGCTGTGCCACCAACAGCTGACTCCCTGGGAGGAGACAAACTGAATGAGCTTTACTGACTCAGTGAAACAATGACCTGGTTTAGCTTGATGCTTCCTCTGGTGACAGAAAACAGCAGGATTTTTAATTGGAAGCTGTACAAAGATAAGTTTGTCAAAGTAACCTGTGTATAAGTGGTAACATTTGGTGTTTTATATGAAGGTGATATTTTCCTCTCAGTTTTGCATTGTTATGAAGAAGAGAAAAAGGAAACTGTTAAAACAAATCTAAGCGGCGAAAGGTGATTGTGACCTTCTAGTAAATCTTTCGAAATTTAATTACCAGGTCTTCAATGGAGAGGGCAGGGTCACAATGTTAAGCCTTAGTCATATGCACCCTTATGGAGGGTTGACCCATTGGGGTGCTGCTGCTTTTGGGGTTGTCTGGGTCCACGGGGGGTCGTAGCTGCATCTTAAAGGTGTGTGTATTGTGGTTCCCTGGAGGCTCGTACTGCCACCGCTGGGTGTCGTGACAATGGAACGTACCATTGATGTGTGAGGTAAGGGTTTCGTGAAGTATTCGTAAGGTACACTTAAGACGTACAGGTGATGCTATCATACGGTGTCCTTAACTCTAGAATTTAGTAAGGTGTAGTTACTGCCTCCTTACTGACCACACATGAATGCTACATGCACAGGGTGTGTGTAACAAGAGAAAGGGATTCATAAAAAAATAAATCCAAACGTAATACTAAAAATTAGAATCGGTAATCCACATTGCTGTTGTACCAGAGAGCATAGCAACAGAAAAACAATCGTCTTGATAGAACACCTATCCTAAAACTCTGTGCAAGCAGGCCAGCCTAAGTTCTATGGGAACCCAGATGCAACAGGTAGTTGAGATTCATGGGTAGAGCTTATAAAACAGGCCCACCAATGCATGGTTTTAAGTATTTGTAGCATCAGGGTTGAAAAAAGGAAAAATCCTTATCATATGTGTCTCTAACTCTTTCACTTTTACTTACCTTTACGACGGCACGCCCATAGAAAAATTTGCATAAACATTTTAACTTGGCAATTGAGCGGTCTACAACCTCGACTTTTCCTGCAGTCTACCCACATGCCTCGTCCAGGTTTGCCCATTTTTCGCCAGCAGGGAGCCCGTATCCACCCGCCAAGGCTTAAGGCGAGTGCAGCTGCACAAACAGCAGGTCAGGAAGTCTTTGGCTCCTTTCAACAAAGGACTGGAAATGAGAAGGGTACTATTTTTACAGGAGGGGTTTGACTGGCTCACCGTCTCCAACATCCTGACAGTCAGCAACAGCAAGTACAGTGACTGTTTAAGAGGGGGCCTTGTTGATTTTTTTCCCCCCAGTTGATTCCTCATCAGGATCAATATCTTCTCAGGCCTCCTTCAGTTCTCCCACTCTCCATGCTTAATAAACAACAGGAGGCTCCAGGTCTCAGAGGAACTTCTGCTTTCTGATGCATTCATGTTGTGTGAGAGTTGTCTGCAAGATCTCTGCATAATCTGGTCCAGATCATAACTCTATTAAATTGACTGGTGGGCAGAGCCGCACACTCTGCTGCCCTGACAGGGAGGTTGTTACGTTGAAGTATTGCTATCATAGACTATTTCAATGATTTGAAATATATATAAGTGTGGATGTTTACATTGTGAGCTTTAATGAGCATGCAGAGGCATTGCCTTCAGTATCATCATTATTGCATGAGCAACAATCATTTTAAACTTGCTAACGTAATGTTTGGACGGATGTTGACGCTGGATTTTTGTTTCCAACTCCAATTACTGCAGAGTCGGTTATTTGATAGTTGAACTATCAGAAGTTGAAGCCATAACTGATAAAAGTTGGGACATCAATTAAGCTTGTCTTCATTTTTTGAGCAGTAAAAGCTCAAAATTAGATCAACTGTTAGGACAAACGAAAAAGAAAGTTTCCATTAAGTTGTGTTCCAGAAAGGTTTTTTTTTTTAATGTATTTTTTTATTCCATATCTGCCATGTTTTAGCTTTGCCTAAACCAATTATGACAAATTTCATGACATGTGATAAAAGGCCTGCCTTTCTGGTCCAGACAGACCTGGACAGAAGAGCAGCTGCTCGCCTGTTGTGGTTGTCCTGCTTATAGATGAGAATGGTCAAAACCATTTTCTAGCAAAAGGTAACTTGGATTCAGAGCTTTGTACCAGTGATGTTTTTTGTTCTATATTGTTCATTTACATGCTTTAAATGACCACCAATTTGCAGTTTCTGAGTTTAGTGTATTCGTTGTATGTTTGCTTTGATCAGTACAACTTAAGCCTTAGGAACAACTGCCGTTGTTGGTGGATAGGGGGGGTCTGCAAGGGCAAAACAAGCATGTGCAGACAGAGAACTCGGACCGTCCTAGAGTTTGGCTAAGGGGACTGTACCACAGCATCACCCCAGTGTTATAATTGTGTGCAACTTCCATTACATACATTACACTGGAGCATACGAGCCAATAAAAATGGAACGTGAGGTGGCCGTACGAGCCTCAAGGGAACTGCACGACACACTTGCGCTCTCCCTATGATGCAGCCACTCCTCTCCATGACCCTCCACCAAAACCCACGGCACTCAAATGGGTCAACCTGGCACACAGATATATGTGACTAAGGCTAAAGCTAGCTTAACCAACTGCACTTTGCATTTCTACTGCCATTTTCTTGACCTAAGCATTCCCAAAATGTTTTTTCTTGTATTCTTAGTGGGCCCTATTTGATGGAGTAAATTTCCAAACAAAAGATTTTTGATCACATTAAAGCATTGTAGGAGTTTGAAACTACTATTGTATATAATGTATAGGATGAATGATCTGAGTACAATATCATAATTTATATCCAAGGGGCAGGCGTACATAAATAATTTTTCTGCCGGCTCCCTTTCAAACATGATTGTTTTGTATTGTTGCTTTTGTTATTGATGTCATTGTCTGACCTATTGTGTGAGACTGTGCTGTTCTTTTATACATGTTTGAAATAAAATATTAAATAAAGCAATTTGAGGGACACAAGTAAAAGCAGAGAAAAAGCACATCCACCACAATAAATTACTGTCTAAAAACGTTGTTGTGTTTGTTTGTAAATTAAATGTTATAAAAATACTACCATAATCGTGAAATAAAACCGGAATTACACAATTAAAAACTAAAATACATTAACACCTATTTGGAACACTGAGTTATGTAAACTGCATTGTAGAATGTCTTACTGTTGAAGAAATACTTCAGCAGTAATAAATAAACTAATGGAGGCAGGAAATCCAGTCTTACCTGTTTCCCAGCAAAGATTAATTAGTCATTTGTTTTCTATCATACACAAAGGGGGAAAGGCCTTTTTTTCAAAACAGTTTGTCTTAAAGCTCCAAATGCACATTAAACATCAAATTTAAAAACTGCATATTTCCTCTTATTATATCCCAGATATCTCATGACACATCACAGGATGTATGAAATAAAAACTTTTATTCATAATATATCCATACTTTTACACAAACAAAATAAAATGCATATCTATAGTTCCATTGCAATCTCCATGAACAAATGGGCTGCATTGTTTTGGGAAATGCAGCCCACATATCGTTTCTTTCATCAAAACAGAACTAAAACTTTAGGAGGTAAAACATTTCTTATAAACATAAAAAAACATTACCCAACAAATGTATGACTGAATAAATGATAAGGGGCTTTTTTTTCTATATTAAACAGACCTAACATTCTTTGTGTGCATTCTGACGCTCATCTCCTTCCTTTTTTTAATATTCTTTTTATTGTTGTTTTGTCCTCCAGTGGTCTGTCTAAGCTATCAAAGCTTTTGAGAGGGAAAAGGTAGGAATGTCCAAAGTGTAGCTCAGACAGAGTACAGTTGAGTACATAGAGAACAAACAATTTTGGGCACCAAGTCATTATTTACACAAGATCTGTAGTGTTCTGTAAAGGCATCCATTTTGTTTAATGTACTCTTACGTCTCCATCACTGTTTGTCTCCAGCAATGCTGGGTCAGAGTGACTCCTCCCTTCTCAGTCACTGCCTGTTGGAAAATGTCACTGCGTCTTCCGTATCATTGTCATTAGCATCGACATTCTTGAGTCCTGTGTGCAGAGTGGCTGGATGGCGGCCCTTAAGACATGGTTAGAGATATCCAGGTCATGGGAATGATGAGGAACAGCAGCATCTGTGAATTTGAGCCCTGGCTTCTGATGCAGTGGGTGTCTGATTTGGGCTTTTTGGAACATTTCTTTTTCTTTTTGTTTGATGCTGTAGACGACTCTGGATTATCTATAAATTCCGGGTTTATGTCTTCCAATGACTTATCCAGAGAGTTAGACAAGGTTCCCAGCGGCCCATCATTCTGCTTGTTTTGGGTCTCGTTTTTCGTTCTTTCCTGTTGCTTGTACTTGGTCTTGGACATGTTCTCCTTTTCCTTATGAGGGTTGTTAGTAATTTGGCGACTCTTTCCAGAAACAATAGAGGACTTATCACTATCTCCAAGACAACATGCGGGAATGGTATCTTCCAAAGGGCTTTCAGTAGAGAGGAAATTGCCCAACTGTGACTCAGAAATGAAGAGGTTTGTTTGGATTTGTGACATTTCCACACACCCTTCCAAGCTTTCCCTTTTCAGTCGCTTCAGGTCCTCTCCAGCCAAGGACTCGGGAAGGTAGCATTCCAAATCAGAGCTGGAACCTTTGAAACGTTTGAACCACTCCCATAATGTCCTTGCCCGGCAGTCGCAGATCCAGCGATTCCCGTTCAACCGCAAGTACTGGAGGGAAACCAAAGGGCTCATAGTCTCTCCTGTCAGGACTGTAAGATTGTTGAAGAACAAGAACAAGGACTTCAGATTTTTGAGATCACCAAAAGCTTGTGGCTGCACATAAATGACATGGTTTTGGTGCAGGAGCAGCCGGTCCAGGTTGACTAAGCCCCGAAACATGTTATTTGTCACTATCTTGATTTTGTTATTGTGGAGGTACAGATAGGTGAGATTGGCAAGGTCTAGGAATGTGTCATCGTGCAGAGTCAGAATGTTGTTGTCCTGCAGGTAAAGGTACTGCAGAGAAAACATTCCCCGGAAAACTCCTTCAGGAAGTTCTGACAGGCCGCATCTGTGCAGATGGAGGGTGTGCAGTTTAGTTAAGCCACGGAAGGCTGTCGGGCTGATGGTGCGGAGATTGCTGTTGTCTCCAATGTCCAGTTCCTCCAGTTTCTCCAGGCCAATAAAGGCCCCGGCCTCAATGTAGCTGATGTTGTTGGAGTAGAGCCAGAGAACAGTGAGGTTATGGCACAAACTGAAACTGGTGGACCTCACCACTGTCAGCTTGTTGCTCTGGAGGAATATTCGTTGACTCCGTACAGGGATATCAGTCGGGATGGAAAACAGTCCTTGTTGTTGGCAAGCTACAGTGAGTCTGGGCTCACTGTAACACACACACTTGGCAGGACAGCTTTCAGCTTGAGTCAGAAGATTCAGCCACATCACCAGAAAAAGGAGTCGCCCCCCTAAAGAAACAAACAAAAAAAAACACAAATCAGTGAATTAGCAGATGTAAATACTGTCATAGTCTGGTTGTCTTACGCAGAACTGAAACAGCATGTCCTCCTGACATGAGCAACATCAAATTTCCAGCCAAAACATTTGGTTGCAAGGAGAGTAATGTTCAGTTCAGTTCAGTGATGGTAATTAAGCCTGATTCAAGCTGTGAAGCTGTTTGGATGTAAGGCAGCAGGGGTCCTCTGTGCTGCAAACTCATTTAAAAAAGTGTGGGTGGCTTTTTATATGGGATTATCTAATTTGAACAAGGCGGACAAGACTAATATAGTTGCAATTTTCCCAAAGTTGGCATTAAACCTAATAGTAGGAAATAAGGAATCATGACAAGCAAGAAGAAAGATGGCGACGACTGAGAGCTGGTAGGAGGACTTTTACCACAACTCAACCAAGGAAGTTTGTTTTGTTTTGTTTAGCAGCGAAAAATAAAAATCTGACTGCTTCTGTCTTTTAAAAGGATTTTGTGTGAGATTCCAGGAATCCATTACAAAGTAAGTCATTTTTTACAGGCCACGCTTAGAGTGTAAAATCACACAAAGATCGACAAACTGCTATCAAATACTCAAATATACCCAAAGGGTGGCTCATAAAATCAGTGAGTAACTCCTAGCTTGATTTCCCAAAAAACAATTTGAGGAATGGTACTGTCAGGACTTAAGCTTCCTTGTTCTCTGGTTCTCATCTTCACTGCATCTCCCATCAGCCACCACTCACTGTTCCCGGACCTTCCCGGACTTTTTTGCATTTGCTGATAGTCTCTGTTTGTCCTCTCAGTCTCGGTTGACCGTTGCCTTCTGTGACTTCGCTCTGCCTCGGCCACGACCAGTTTGTTTGGTTATTCACTTATCAGCTCCTTGACCATCTCTCGACCCCTGTATGTGCTAGTTGTACATGGATTCAAACGCCTTCGACCTCTTCGTCACAGCTACATTTCAGATCAGTGGGTAGCAGAAGTTGGACCAAGTCATTGTTTTGCAAATCTCAAGTAAGTCTCAAGTCTTTGTCCTCAAGTCCAATGTCAAAGCAGGCAAATCCCAATACTCACATGACAGCACCCATCTGAAGAAAAAAATAAAACTACAGCTATGTGGACCTAATTTGATTGGAGGTTGTGCTGACAGTGAACACAGATGCGCGTGCACACACACACACACAGATGGTGGCGCGGTCTGTGTCAATATATTTTTTCTTTTTGTGTTGGGGGGGAGGGGTAGCAAGTCTTTTTGACTCAGAAGGCATAAGCCCGAGTCAAGTCACAAGTTACTGGTGTTAAAGTCCGAGCCAAGTCTAAAGTCCTTAAATTCATGACTCGAGTCTAAGTCACGTGGCTCGAGTCAGCTCCTCTGGTGGGTACCACCCTCACCTGTATCTGCTGCCCTGGACTTAAACCAACACTTGACTAAATTGGTCCAGAATAGAGTTAAATTGAAATGTTTGAAATTATGAAATCAGAATTATTGTTTTTAAATTTCTACATTATATCTCAAAAACTAAATAGTCAGTCATACAATACGCAGTTGAAAACACTATGAATGGTGAAACCTGCTCATGATGGACAGATGATTGAAAAAAAAAAAGACAGAAGTGCCATTGCTAAAATAATGCACTCTGTCATTCAAAATAAACACTTTGGGGACCAAACAACTAAGGGTCAAAGGTAAATACCTGTTTTCAAACTTTATCAAATATTTTTTAAACTAAATGTAAAAAAAATAACAACAATTAAATAATGTTCAACATGTCTTATGTCATGTCTCATATCTTTATGTCATAAAGTATCTTTATCTAATGTCTTATGGGCATGTGCCTTAAAATCTTACAATCCAGACATAAAGCAAACTAATTCCATATAGTGATACATATAGCAGATGTATTTGCCCTTGAAGGCATTTGTGATTTTAAATAAGGCTTATCTCTGTACACTCTCATTGATTATTTTTTCTAACTGGGTTTCATAGAGCTCACTAAACATTTGTGTTGTACCTACAATGGGCTGGATCACCACAGGAGAACAATCCCCATCGATAACACTGTAGTGCAGAGTAAGAAGTCAAGGCTATCTGCTGCTGCATCCTTCATGTAGAGATGAAGGTATCGGGCTGTGACAAGTATTCCTGGTGTCATCTTATAATGACAGGAATTCCTCCGAATCTCTGAATCTTCCACAGCTCCTGTGCTCTCTGAAGACTTCCAATCTAAGCCCCCGTGGAAGGAATCCAAAGCTTGCAGGCATGAAAGGTACAGAGTCTCTGGAAAAATGTATGAGCCTTGCTCATCCCTCCCTGCATCCACACCATCCACACGCCTCGCCCTCTCATTCGGCTGCAATGTGTCGTGCTGCAGCTCATCTGTGGACCTTGTTAAACGGAGCAGTGGTGTGGCCTGACAGCAGTCCTCTGCTGCACTTTCCCTCCAATCTCTCTGCTCAGCCGTCAGACTGCCACTGGAAAGCTGTCAAGACTTTCTTCTCTTTCTGCATCGCAGCACTTTTTCCTCAGCACTGCTTTACAATAGCAATATTTTACCGCACAAGCCGCTTGCTGTATCTTCTCTGCAATCTCCCCCCCCCCACCCCCACCCCCCCTTCGGCTGTCTATTCATTAACAGACTATTTCCACCCACGTGTCGCATGTCAAAGCCTGATTTTCTCAGCTCTCAGCATAATATGTCTTGTCTTTGTTAGCATCTGTTAAATGACAGCAGAAGCCCTCAGTGTCATCAACCCCTTGCTGATATTTCCTCCTTCTCATTAGTACGTCTACGTCACACAGATCACATTACTTTATGATACAGGCCTGCTCATCACCACACCTTTCAGGAAGTCTTCCTATCATCAAGACGCCACAGTTACACCTTTAACGGCTCATTTATGATCCACAGATTCATTAATAATCTAGTGTCATGAATTCTTTTCATCCTGTCATTTGGATTAAAAACCTTTCTACTCAAATCTTGGAAAGCTTCATACAAACAAATTCAGAAATGTTCATGACTATGAAAATCACCAACAAAATCTAGCTCCCAGCGCTGCTTTCTCTTTACAAAAACTTTAGGCATATTCTGTCTTTTGTTATAAGGTCGGGCACATTCCTAAGAGTTCCATGAAATATTCAAGACGGGCCCCATCAAGATATCAGAGATCCAGCGTGGCAGCCGCTCTTCAGCTCTGTCTTTATAAGTCTGTTCAGAAGAGCTGCTTTTAGGTTCAAAGGATTCCTGAGGGGACGTTGATGAGAACTTTAGAAGAGGGTTTGACCACCTGTCTCATGGCTCTGTACTTTAACAATAACCAGGACATCTAAACTGAATGAAACACTAAGAGATCCTAAAGTCTGCAACTATCAGGGAAAAATACTAATAAAAAAATGATAATAATACATAAATCAACAAAGATGTAGACCAAAAATATGTATAAATCTATTACTTTCACAACAGAAAAACTATCAAAACATTAATGGGGCCAAATTATCCTATGGGGCTAAAAAGAAATTTCTAAATCAAGTAACCTAACAAAAACACACATGTAAGGGGATCTCCAAAGAAAGTTTTGAAATTATTATGGGATGGCAACAGGACCTACAGCTTGGCAGCCATTTTGAGGCAAATTGTGAAATTTGACAATTTTCAAATTTTCCCACATGGGGGGTGGGGGCGAATTTTGTTCGGCCGATCATCACAAATATTACAGACACGCCACCAGGTTAAGGCAGATATATTTTTAAATAATAATTATTTCCTTTTTACCCCTTTTTTAAATTATAAAAAAAAGGCTGCCAATTTCAAGACAAATCACTGTTGGCACCTTCCACAAATTTAAACTCCTCCTAGTGATTTCCTTCAATCACATCCTAACTCCTCAAGCATCACTGAGAGGCTACTAAGGGAAAAAAAATGTTTTGAATGGCGTTAAAATGGCGAGCTCACAACAGTGGCGTTCTCCTGTTGCTTGCATTTTTTAACCATAATATTTTGAAAACTAAATACAGGAATTGTTGATTCAAGCTGAACAAAATATGAAAAATGATGTGATTATTTACCAATGTGGGCGTGGTTTACTAAAACCTTGGTTGCCAAGGAAGTGCAAAAATTTACTTTTGCAGATTTTTCTAAAAATGACACAGACCTGTCCCGCACCCCCAAGCGACCAAGATATAAAATGGTTGCTATGGAGATAAAACCAATAGAAAAGCCACCATTTTGAAAAGCCTGAGGTGAATTTTTCAGGTACAACTCTGACCAGAGGAGAGGGGGAGAGTGAGGACCCCTCGCTATAATTTTATGTTAGATTCTCACAAATTGGAAAGTGAGACATGTGAGGAAAATGTTTGTGAACAAAGAGGAGGAATCTGTTATAAGAAAAAACAACTGTTGTTGTAAAACTCATGACATTTGTGCATGTCCTCCATAACACACAGGTGAAAGCCGTGGGAATCCATGCAAAGGTTGTGCGATACCGTTTTAAAGGAAAAAAAAACAAATAAACTATGCTAAATGGAGTTTTTTTATTTACTTTAATTGCATCTTTAACTAGGCAAGAGACAATGAGGAGCTTTTAAGCAAAAAAAATGAGGGTTTTACAACCAGGCCATTTCATGGTTCAGATGTTTTTGTACTTAACTTCAGGAACTTCATTGAGAAGTTCTAACTACTTTCTACGCACAAAATATTTCCTTTTTTTATTGATAAAGACAATGTTTACAAGAGAGTTCTCACAAAGTCTTTTCTTTTTTTAACAATTTGTTCAAACCAAATTGTTATCTGTGTTGAACACAGAAGTAAAGTGTTTGGATTCATTGAACAGCTGTTTTCTAACGTATCTTGTGTTTGGTTTAATTTCACAATACCCTCATTATATTAGCTTCTTTTCCCCTCCCTTCTTGGTGAGGATAAGCCTCTTATGCTTGCTGCACTGCTTGCAGCTGCAGATCAAAAAGGCAGAATGTGTGTGCGCTGTGTCCACTTCACTAAGTGAGTGTGTTCGAAAGTCTGAGCGCAGAAGTGGCGAGCATGTTTTCAGAGAGAGCAAAACGGCTGCGGAGCACGACTTCCATAAATTGCGAGAAAAGCGCGTTTGCTCTCTTAGAGCCATAATGCATGCACTTGAAAATGCACTTTGTGCACACAGGCTTTAGACCTGCTTTTCTTTCCGACTCCTTTCTCGCAGATTTGTCAACTGTACACACATATTTGCATAGAATTTCTCTCCTCTGTGAACAAGGAAGGTTGGCAGCAGCAAAAGCCTGTACTTATGCTTCGCTTTTAGCAGCCTTTGTGCACTTTGTATCTGCTAACGCCACTTCTTCATTTCGCCTCATCACAAACGCGTTATTACACCACTTCTTAGTCAGAAACAGGAGTCTGTCTTGTTTTTCTTTACTTCAACACAATCCCTCAAGATATAACCATCAACCTTTTTTTGATTGACGCTTTTTGAGCAATGCTTGTTTTCATGTGAGGATTTCCTACACTGTTGCACAAAAACGCACTCATGGCTTAAAAAAAAGGCCTATTTTAAGTGGGTTTTTTTTACGTATTTCTCTACTTGCTTGAAACATAAATTATTCACCCAGCAGGAGAAAATTTCACCAATTTCAAGGGAAGTTCTTCTGTAATGATCTGTGGAAACACATTGTTGTTCACCTGGTGGACAAAGCCTCGTCACCTTGTCACATTGTTTACTACAGACATGCTTTGGGCAACTTATACAACATGCAAAGAAAGATAAGTAGGGGTGAAGTAGGTGAGATGCAGATGTGTTGTACATATTTGTACAACACATGGTTGCTCCTCCCCCTGCAAAAGAGTGCAGACGCTTTTTCCCCTGCTCCTGCCGCTTCCTGCTTTATTTGCTTTTTATTCATTTAATTAATCATTTTTAATTATTTTACCTCATCCACAAATCCTGGAATATCAGACTGGTCATCCTTTTTTGTGACTTCCACCTATAGAAATCAATGTTTTTACGTCTGACAAGCCAGCGACATGTTCGGAAGAGGAAGAAAATCAAACTCCCACTGTGAACGCTGTCGGATCTACCAACAAGAAATAAAAGAGCTAGAAACACGGATATTTACTTTGGATACTGAAAATGGACTCCACAAGACCCTTCCAGTAACATCGGGTGGTAAGAAGCCCACTCTTACTACAAATGAGAAGAATAACAGGGACATAGACCTGAGTGATTTTATGTCTTTTCCAAAACTTTGTGCGGAGGAACTCTGTGTTGAGCCAAAGCATAAAGATGACAGTTCATCTGAAATAAAGCTCACAAACAGATTTTTACCCCTAACACAATGTGATGTTAAAGAACAGAGTGAAATTGGACCACAGAATAGGAGTCATAATGTTGGCAACAAAGCACAGGCAGAAAGAAAATCTGTGCCAAACGTCAAGGTCAGAAATACGCTGCTGCTTGGAGATGGCGCTATCAGTGGAGTCAGCCACAGAAGAATGCAAACTTTATGTTGCCCAAGTTCTACTGTTCCAGTGATTACAGGACTCTCATCTAAAGTCTTGTACCAAGGAGTTAAACGAATAATCATCCATGTAGGTGCTGTCGATATCAAAAAAGAACAATCTGAACGTCTGAAAAAAGACTTCATCAAGTTATTTGAAGAGATTGACAAAGTAGAGGTTGAAGCATTCATCAGTGGACCTCTTCCTAACATCGATGGGGTGTCACTCAAGTTCAGCCATCTGTTTCAGCTGAACAATTGGCTCTCCAGAGAGTGTGCTTCCAGAGGATTCCATTACATTGAGAACTTCAATACATTCTGGAAACGAAAGGACCTATTCATGGGAAGAGGCCCACACCTGAACAGAGGTGGAGCAAGAGAGTTAGTGAAGAACCTCCTCCACGCTCTGGGGCATAGAGGCCAAGGCCCTGAAAAGGCAGTAAGGAAGGACCGAGCCAGTGTCCCAGGACCCACAGCACAATGGCAATAACAACTACCTCCATTCATTATGAGATGTATAAGGGGGAGTTGTACGCTTACAACCAGATCTTATGCAGAACAAGGGAAAGGTGCTTCTCTGAAATCATTGGAAGTTGCAGCAGCAACTCTCGTGTCCTGTTCACAACAGTAAACAGATTAACTAACCCTCCAACCCAGCTACCAATAGAACTGGTTTGCACACCTAAATGTAATGAGTTTGCTGTATTTTTTAATGACAAGGTTCAGGGCATTAAAAAGCCATCAACTCCACAACACATAACTCACTCTAAGCTGACTGACTTTGTACCTGTCACTGACCAAACTGTCCAAGAGACCATCACCCGTCTGAGCTTGTCTACATGCTGCCTTGATGTGTTACCCACTAGATTTCTAAAGTCTGTCCTGAACAGTGTGTTGCCATCAATTACTCAAATAGTTAACATGTCTCTTCAATCTGGAATATTTCCAGAGGCCTTAAAAACTGCAGTCATTAAACCTCTCCTGAAGAAGAGCAGTCTTGATCCCACTGTACTGAATAATTACAGACCTATCTCTAATCTGCCATTTTTAGGAAAAGTCCTTGAAAAAGTTGTCTACCAACAGCTCACTGATTTTCTCTTATTAAACAATTCATTTGATGTTTTCCAGTCAGGTTTTAGACCCCATCATAGCACAGAAACTGCTCTTATCAAGGTAACCAATGACATCCGCCTGAACACTGATGATGGCAAAGTCTCTGTCTTAATCCTGCTAGACCTGAGCGCTGCCTTTGATACTGTTGATCATGGGATCCTTTTGCACAGACTCCAAGACTGGGTTGGCATCTCTGGATCTGGCCTAAGTTGGCTCAAGTCTTATCTGGAAGACAGGAAATATTTTGTTGAAATTGGGACTTGTGTCTCAGACTACATGGCCTTGACTTGTGGTGTGCCCCAGGGATCGATCCTGGGACCCCTTCTGTTCAACCTCTACATGCTGCCACTAGGGCAGTTAATACGCAGTAATAACATATCTTATCACAACTATGCAGATGATACTCAGATCTATGTGTCACTGACAGCAGGTGAATATGGGCCGATGGATTCACTTAGCCACTGCCTCCAACAGATCAGTGCGTGGATGCAGAACAACTTTCTCCAGCTAAACTCAAACAAGACCGAAGTTATTGTTTTTGGCCCACAGAAACAAAGACAGTCAGCAGCTACCTTCATTCACTGTCTCTTAAACCCTCAAATCAAGTCAGAAATCTAGGGGTAATCATGGACTCTGACCTAAACTTTAACAGCCATATCAAGTCAGTAACTTCAGCGGCATTTTACCATCTGAAAAACATTGCCAAAATCAAAAACATAGTGTCAAAACCAGACCTGGAGATACTTCTTCATGCATTTGTCTCCAGTAGGTTAGACTACTGTAACGGCCTGCTCACCGGCCTCTCCAAACGAGCTGTAAAACAGCTTCAGTACATCCAGAATGCTGCTGCTGGAGTCCTGACCAGAACCAGGAAGTATGATCACATTAGTCCTGTGCTCAGGTCTCTGCACGGCTTCCTGTACCTCAAAGAATAGACTTCAAAGCAGCTCTGCTTGTGTACAAGTCTCTCCATGGCCGAGCACCAAAGTACATCTCTGACATGTTAGTGCCATATGAACCATCTCGTACTCTGAGGACCTCAGGGGCCGGCCTCCTGTTGATTCCCAGAGTCAGAACTAAACAAGGGGAATCAGCGTTTCAATATTCTGCAGCTAAAATCTGGAACAGCCTCCCTGAAGTCGTAAGACAGGCCTCTACTGTGTTCATGTTCAAATCTAGACTTAAAACATTTCTGTTTAGCCGTGTATATGACTGAAAGGTCCTATCTGCACTTTTCTTTCCTTTCCTTCCTTTATTTTTAAATCAATTTTAAAAAAAAATTATTTTCTTTTAAAGTAAATTTTACGTTGATTATTTATATGATGTATTGTGATTTTAATGCATTTTTCTGTTTTGTGAAGCAGCTTGAATTACTTTGTGTACAAATTGTGCTACACAAATAAACTTGCCTTGCCTTGCCTTGCATATTTCTAATTTTTTCGAGATCCTCCAAATCGTGCACACTGTGCAAGGAGCCTATCAGTGCTGTTCCTGTGATAAGTGTGTGCTCTTTGCGTGCAGCCTGACTGTTAGAAATGGGGAAATTAGACAATCACAGTGTAGTTTGTTTAGACATCCTTCAGAATTTATATGGGCACTTATGTATGACGTGCACCCCCCCGTGTGTGCAGTCAGTAAGTAGCAGCACACTTTACATACGGCTACTGTGGTGTAAAGACACCGTACGACAGCATCTCCTGTACGTCATAAGTGCGTGCGACTTACAAAAGCCTTATGAATACTTTAATAATGGTACGTTCCATTTTTATGACTTCCCTTGAGGTGGCCATACGAGCGTCAAGGAAACTGGAAGACACATCGGTCCAAGTCTAACAAAGTGTACTTGCCTCGCCCCTTTCAAAATGACCATTGTGATCACTCGAGTGATCACTAGAGTGAAACCTAGAATTAAAGCATTATTTTTTGCAGAAATAATGTGATTTGATAATCAATGTGGAAGGCAAAAGCGGTTTAATCACAAATAATGTTACCAGTCCAAATCATCGCCCTTTCTTCAGGAGGACATTGCAATCAGCTGCAAAAGCGAGATAGAGATGTCCACATAAGGGTTATGAGTGGGTGTAGACCCCTTTGTTTATATCTCAGCGTGTCACTTTACAATATTTCTCACCCATTTGCATATTATCCAGGCTAGTTTATGGCTCTAAAAGAGGAAAGGTTGTTCTCACTGCTGCATTATCCTCTAGTTTAAGAACTGCATCAAGTGTTAGGACAGCTTATTCGCAGGACCCCAGATTTATCACGCTGGCTTTACGTTGAAGGGCTGGGGATTGGGCAAGGACAGCTAACATGACAGTCTTATCCCCCTCGGCCCGCGGAAGAAGTGATGTCTTTGTCAGAGATGAATCACAGCGGTTTTCCAAAGGGACTTTTGAGTCTCCTTCTAAAGTTATACATTATTATGATGCTCGGAGGCAAGCCATTTTTCAATATAGGCCTAATTTTACTGTTTTTAGGTCAGGCATCCGTAATTTCCACATACATTATGCCAAAGTGTTATCACAGTCGTACAAGATGAGACATTTGTATGAAATCCAATTTTAGTAGAGCCAGTGCCGCTTTATGCGCTTTCAGGATTTCTGTAACAAAGGCTCATATAGTCCCTAAAGTCATAAAATCAAATGTTAATATGACAAGAATGTACAGAATAAATATTTCTAACCACCACTTAAGGACTTGACCCTGTGTTAAACCTTTATTTAATTGGGACAGTGTGACCTTTTGTGACTTTTGCAGCCCTGGCTGCTTCTCTAGTATAAATATATCCGAGCAACGTTTATAGTCCACTAAATTATACCAGTTGGCTGCATAATTTGCAGAAATTCCTTCAATAATTTAAGACTGAAGGTCTCGTACACAGAGGACACCAATGATTTTGATAACCAAAACAGTGATTGTCCATTTATGGTATAGGGTATTTTTTCCCATTAATATTTGGATACAAAAAGAGTCTTTGCTGGACTTTGAAGTTTCTTCCTCTGCTTGAAAGTTCCGGAGCGCATCGTAAAAGTTTTACGTCCTCATTCTCTCATGTGGAATTTTCCATGAACTTATACTTTTTTTCTAAACAGTGAGAATTATAGAGTAGCCTACAGTCACTCTGCCATGGAAAAGAAGGGAGAAATTCCATTTAAAGCCTCTTTGAACCTCTGTTCCCTTCCAAAGCTTGAAAAAAGTTTGATCGCAGGGGAGAAATGGTCTTTACTCGCTGCTAGGGCATAATCATATGGAAATAAATGTCATAAAGAACATCACTTTAAATTCTATACTGTGCAGAAATGTACTTTGTCACTCGCAATATACTTTTCAAAGAGCTACTTTTCTTTTGATGGTTTTCAGAAAAAATTTTTTTCCAAGTAAAGGTAATATTTACAAACTCTTCAGACTAATTTATAAAGAATGTATGTGCTTCTCTCCTGTTCTGAGTGTTAACATGAATGTTTCACTAAAACAATACCTTGGAATATTTCAGGAAATAGATATATTTCTGTTTCTAGAGCTGACCTTTGAAAATGTAATATTGTGCCTAAAAATCAGTCTACAAGTGTTCCAATATTCACAGAAAACAACACAAAGACAGCCCCAACACTCAACCCTGCAACACAGATGCTACGGTCTAAAATAAAGATGCAAACAGATCAAACGTGTTATTAAGGACAAGATGGATCAGAGCCCAAGCTGGAATCCCTCAGCTGCTGGTGATGTCTTGCAGGCGGATCAGCAAGCAGATGAGGACACAATTAGAAGATGAACAGGAGGGACAGATGAGGTCCTTTTTTGACGTGCATGTGACACAACCCTTGCCCGAGCAGATGGCTCATGAATAACTGAAGGAATCAGAGGTCGACTGGCAAAAGGAAAAACAGACATACAGAAGAATGTGTGTAAAAACCAAGCCTCCACACTCTCTTCCCAGAATCAAAGCCATCTCTGAATTGTTGCAGTTCCACCAATGACCACTAGTGGCTGGTGGAGTGAAGATTAAAGATTCTCAAGGTTTATTGTCATATGCACAAGAAGAAACGGGTTGCCCTTCATGTAAACAATAGAACTTTAAAAAATGTGGTACAATCCTTTCTGCTTCAAGAAATGGACACAATAAAAGCTGAATAGGGCAGTGAAGAGCCAGGAGGCAGCAAGGAAGCTAAAGTTAGTCAACTATGCCACTGATTGTGACTGTCTTATGAGTTTAATTTAAAAAAAAAAACACACACACATGAAAGCACAGCAGTGCAGATTTCACAACTCTCAATATGTTATTGAGAGTTGTGAAATCTGTTATTGCTGATTGAAATATGTTATTGCTTCATTTTATTCTATTTCTTGGGTCATTTTATAAGCTATCAGTGAATTACAACAAAGATACTTATTTAGACTTGGAGCAGCAAATGGTTGGTAATTGAGACAGACATCATACACTTCTGTATGATTGGGAAAAAACTAATCCAATACCAATGAATCTCATTCAAACAGTGATTTCAAATGTTTGAAGTCCTGAATTTTAACAAGACAATCTAGGTTCAATGCTCTAATGGCAGATTCCTTATTTTGACACATCTTCAAAGAATCACACGATTATTGTTCTCTTTCTGTATTTCACTGTATGTTTCAACACAATCGGCCATTTTAGAAACAGTTTGTTTCAAGTTAGTTTTACTTTAGAAACTAAACTTTTGTCGTTTATAGTCAAATGGGTAACAGTGGAGATTATCACCTCGCAGTACATACCATAACCTAAAAGAAGTCTATACTTTTAGTCCACGTTCTCATCCATACATGAGAGCCTTGGTCTGTATAAGTATAATCGATGGTAATGCAACATATATTTCAAAATATTCAGACTCAGCATTGTTGTTAAAGGTAGATGAGGTGGTGGTTGACTCTAGCTACCAGGAAGTAATAGAGGTGGGCATAGGAAGTGGGCTGCTAAAATCCTGACATTGAAAGAATGAGCTTGCAATCAGAAAAGTGTCAGATCAAATATCTGCCTGACTGGCAAGCAATTGGAAAGGAAAATGGAGGTGAGAAGTGCTGCCTTTCAAAACTGCCATCAAATTACCATCGACCCCTCCATGATGCACTGACCTCCCAGCTGCTCAACATCACTCAGCAGGTTAGTACAGACTGCAAGACTGAGCAGCACTCCACATACACAAACTACTTTCGCAGTACACCGTGGTGAAAAGTACTTCAGTAATACATCTACTGAATTACAAATGTGTTTCAGAATTAAAGGAACACTTGTTACATTACAATCTGAGGAGCTTTTCTTTAATGTGTACATGTTATGACAGAAATTTGCTCTAAAAATAACATGTTACATGTTTTTTTAATATCAAAGAAATGTAATAATATTTTTGTAAAATCAGCAATATTATAGAATTTTACATTTTAATAGCATTATGGCAGAAAAACTGTTTGCCCAAGCTGCATGAACTTGCTAAAACTAATTTTTCATATGTATAAATACTGCACTATAAAAGTGTTATATTCTTTCTTTTGAAATCCGCTAGGTTTTAATTTTTAGTTCATTTTCAAAGAAGCACTGACAAACAATGCGACTTTTGCCGCTTTGGCCCCATTCACTGTATTTAAGAACTGGACTGAGTGAGTGGGACATCACCCATAGAAAAAGGTTTACTTCAGGCTCAGATGAAACAAAGTCAACTTAGTTGCCATTTTTTTCGGAGTATGGACTTCGCCATGTTAAATGTTGTCAGTAAGCAGTGATTGGTCCAAGCCGGTCTGAGTCTACGTTTCTATGGCAACCACTATATGCAATTGTTTGAAGTCCACAGCCCCACCTCTTGACTACACAAAATTTGTCAAACATGTAGGACACAGTGGCCAGCAGGCTCCACCTACTTTTATTGAGGCATCTGATTGGTCAAGTTATAACTTTAATAACAATATATATATATATAAAATAAAAAAAGGCGGATTATCAATAACGTGTTAAAAAAATCAAAGCATGAATGGTTATTCTGACCAATTGAAGGACTGAGTATTAGCTGCTTATTTTTCTATAGAACTCTATGGGATTTGGGGTTCTTGGAGCCACCAGGTACTTTCTGTTTGGCGTCACTCACTCCAGTTCAGATGTACAGCCAATTGTCCGATGTGGTCTAATTTTTCTTTTTAGTTTTCTCCATGCTAGCACACACATGGAATGCACATGCCATTTGGTGACATGACGTTAAAGCATACTGTTGGGACTCATTGGGTTTAACTTTGCTCATTTAAATCCATACGACTCTTATTTATGTGCAGTCAATCTCTGTAAGACTAGAATGGGGTTCCACAGGGTTCTGTGTTTGAAGCTGTAGATGTAAATGGTCATATTGGATACTATAATCTAGCATTGTTCTGTATTTTAATCCTTTAAACTACTTGAATGTTAATTGCCTATAATTGATTCTGTGGTTCTTTATCTTTTTGTAAAGGCTCTAAAGGTCCAAAAGGCCGATTTTGGACCATCTCCTTGTTTGAAGGCCTCTATTCTTAAACATGTAATGTTTAAGAAGTGCCGTTCTTTGCTAGTTTGTAGTTAGTGCTGGTTGGATGACCCAGAGGCATCTTTTTTAATTATGCAGCTGCAGGCAAAGTCTAGGAGACATTTTGTGATGCAATGGGCGCTTCTCCGGTGTGCTGCTTTCTTTAGTCTTTGTGTTTTTCACTTTCTGACTTTGGATGTTTTTCCTTCCCTTTCTAACCTGACCCTTTGTCTTTGTTATGTCTTTTTCTCGCCACAAAGTTTTTAAACGAAAACCCATCCCTTTTATGTCATCAGATAACGATTATACAAGAACACTGGGTACATTTAGCAATTTTTCTAAAAGGGTTTGGCTAATGTGATGAATAGAATTTAGCCACCCATGCAGAGTCCACCGCGTCAGTGACATTTTCACTTACATAAAGCAACCACAATGGATGCACCATTGTTTTACGGGAACAAAACTTGTTTCCGCTGGATGAGCACAATGCATCAAAGAGCTAAGTAAATTATGCATACTTCTCACCTCACTAACTGAGTACACGGGCTGCACTCTTGGAACTATTATTGCATTTATCTACTCAAACGCTTGTTATATTTCTTCTAAATGACATCAGGGAAGGCTGACGTAGATTTAGGCGTGCTTAAATGCCACTAAAGTGGATTAATTAATATATGGTGGAAGAGTGCCACTGGATTAGGGTGGCAAAAATGCCACATTACTCACAACTGCACTTTAACGCTGGCAGCAACCCAAGAAGTCCTCCGTGTTTCTGAAATGCTCCGTGGAAGGCATCGGGAGTTGAAGCTGCCCCAGAGGTTTTGCAGGAAAAAACTCAAATCCAGCCTTTTACCCACCTCTGTGTGTTGCAGACATGGGACATTTTTGATTGTGTATCCATGTAAAAATGGAAATAAGCTTAAAAAAGAGGCTGGCATCCCACAAGCCCGTGTGTGGATGCACGCCTCAACAGGTTTAGAGCGACAAACCAAAGTGCCCTACTTAAAGTTTAAGGTCCAAATGTAAGTTTAATGCCGTGCAAATACAGAGAAATCTTTTGCTACTTCAAAAATGCCTGTAGTACATCCTTGCAGAAGTCTTAGCACATTAAAACATTTCATTTCTTTTTAACTTTTTTTGCAAGTTCATGCTGACATGCTTTAAAGAATTTGGATTTGTTTTATTTCTACTAATACCGGAAATATGTCTTAACAATTAAGAATGCTTTGTTTAGTGTGAAATCTGCCAACAGTCTTATTTATTCTATTTTTTGTTTAAATATCATGCCAACGTTTTAAAAATTTAGTACTTAAAGCTGGTTATTTAATATAGGTTGTTTATCCTTTAAATTCAATGTTGATGTTTAAACATATAATCAAATTATTTCCTGTGTTCATCATCTATTCCATGCTGTGTTAAACCCATAAGCACAACATAAAACAGAGTCATGGTTCTTGGCTGAACAAGTCTCCACCATAAAATCTGCGAATGATAGCGCCTCTTGTAAATATTGGATGAAAGCTTTAGTTAATGTTAACGGCTCGTCACGTATGGTGTCAGCTGGGGAGCCGGAGAGCAGCCACAGTGCTCACAGGCAGCCCGAGAATGTAAAGATGGGAAAAACACGGAGGTGGTCTGGCAAGAAAAAGAGCCGTAATGAGGGAACACGCAATCTGATTCAAGTTTGATGTCATTTTAACTTTGCTGTGCTGCAGGCATGTTTGAGCGCACAGAGAACGCCGCGTTTTGTTTTTTTCATGCCTGGAAGAAGAGTGAGCAACAACATTATCCACTCCACATGCTTCTGACAGCTTCATTACCACGGATCCCCGTGTTTGGCAGCAGCCCTCTTAAAACTGGCGTTTGTGCTTGTTGAAGAAAAACTCGCTGTGTATGAAGGGTTTCTTCACGAGTCACAAAGCGGAGGAAAATACATCAAACAAGCATTTCAACTTTGACCAGTCTAGACTTAAGTTGCTGTTCAGTTCCGTTTAAAGGGTTTTGTGGCCAGAAAACCTGCTTCTGTGATAATATGCATTAAAACGGCTCAAGCAAAGGGCTGGCAATCTAATTTGATCAACGATTCACAGATCAAACCTTGATTCTTCCTATTTCACATAATATTTAAACACCATCATTTAGAACAGGAGGCCAGAATCAACAAAAAACAACAGATAAAAACAAAGATTTGGAAAGAAAGAAATGATATTTATCTCTGTTAACAATGCCACGCTCTAAAGTTTTTCTGTCAACTTCCTGGTTAACTACAGATGTAAACAAAATATAAGCGATCATTTAAGAGCAAATCCTGAAAATGTTCTCCACGGTTTTTCCATCCTCAAAGTTTAGCTGAATGTGACCAGAAGACACCAACTGAAGACACAGCAACACCTCAATAAAAATCAAAACAACCAGAAAACACTCACAGTCCTTTCATCGAAACTGACATCAGTGATTCCAGCAGAAAACACATTTTTATTTTAAAAATGAGAACCTTTACCCACACTTTACTTCTGGTGACAGAAGCAATTTTAGTTAGTTTAGTTTAGTTTGTTAACCTAAAATCCAATATTATTCTTTAATTTTAAAACAATAATTACACTACCTAAAGTTTGTTTTACTACACTATATTTACATAGTTACAGATATTTATACTCAATTTTTTGGGATCAGATCACAAATATCCGAGTATTTAGATACTCGTTAAAGCCCTATGCAGGCAGCAGAAAAGGTTTTAGTAATCATAAATCAGGAATGCATCATCTACAAACTATCTTCAGCTCTTTTTACAGTTTAGTTGTGTCCGAACAAAAGGATATGAAATACAAAAATGCAGGTTTTGTTTGAGTCATAGTTGTACTTTTTTCATTTCAGAGTAAATTGACAAATTTTAAATAGTTTTCATATAAAATAAGAAAATGTGATATATATATATTTTTTTTTTGTTAATAAATATTCTTACTTTAACTCACAAATGCACAGACTGACTTCCCTAAACAAGTCCTTTTTTATTTTTTTTTTACGTCTTTTTAGCAGCATGAATGAATTGGGCCTTTGCAGACGTCCAGGTTTTTTTGTGCCATGACTATTAATTCACTGCCGTATAATCACAGATGCTGGCTTTTAAACCACATTCTGGCAAAAACAAAATAATCACATGCTGCCTTTGGTCTTTAGTCCAAGAAAGACTTTACAAATGGTTTCCAACAAGAATTAAAAGACTCAAAGAGTCATAGGACAGGACAGCTTTTCCCTTTGCAGTCTCTTATTTTGAAGCCAAAATGATTTGGCAGAATGTCTCTTCCTGCTTTAGCTGGACGTGGAGGGAGGATTGGAGTTCACCGAAAACAATCCATCCTCGTTTAAGTAGCAGATATTTCTCCTTTGCTCTTAAAATCACAATTACATTTATTTCACCGTAAACAAACACTGTTTAGGACAATGTTGAAGAAGCCAAAGAGAGACTTTTTTAGGCAAATGATCTTTCTTACACAAGGCATTTTTTATTTGTCTATAGATAAAATGCCAAATTGTCAGACTTAAGAAGTTCAATCGATAGGATCGAGCAGACAGGAAGTTTTCGAGGTGATCAAGACAAAAGGGTTGAGATTACACATCATTTTTCAAAATAAAAGATGCGGTTAGGAGGAAATACAAACCAAAAACTGTCTTTGACTCATTATATCGCTCTTTGAGGATGCCTAACAAAATAACTAGATCAACCAGATCTAATTAGTACTAATTAATTCGACCACACTTGTAAGATAATTGAAAATGCTTTAATGGTTGAAAATATTTTTTGATGTTCTCCTGTGACCAAAGCCGATCCTCTCAGTGGGATTGAAGTAATCAGAGATGATTTTTTTTTTTTGCTTGAACAGTAAGAACAAAGAGGCATCTCTGCATAAACCACCTTCTGAGTCACATTATGGTAGCTGCAGTTTGCATTAGTCACACCAGTAGTATTTTAATTTCATTTTGTAAGCGGTCAACCTGTCAACATCCTGTAAAGACGTGAACAGCTGACCACAATTCTCTAGTCCTGCTATGGTGTCAGGTAGAACAGACCTTGAATTACAAAATATTTTGTAATATTTGGATAGTTTGTCTTTGGGTTATTTTTTTTTTCTTTGCATTGTTCCTGCAAGCTTAAAAAGAAAAAAGTTAGAATCAATCAGAAATTTACCATCAGCATTTTCTCAATATATTTTGAGCAACTTTTCTTGAAAGTGGGTTTGCAGATTGCTAATTTGTTCCTGACATAGATTCTTGGTCTAACCTTTGAAAGCCTTTTGCACCTTGTATAGAAAGGAGCACACACATTAATCACCTTGTGGTAATGCATCAGGGGATGTGCTGCACTGTAACAGAGTGCCGTATTGAGTAGCATCCATGCAACAATGCGCTGAATGACACCGCTATTGTTCATTGATTGAGAGTGAGTCTGGGAAAATGAGCCTGAAAATACTTGACAAGACAGATCATTATTGACAACCTTTGTGCTGCCATAAAGGGTCATTCCACCCTCCTCTTTCCTTTTCTTTTTTTTTTTTTGCAGGATTGTTAAATTTCCCTGCTGACAATGCAGATGTGTCAAATGCAATCACCTCCACCTGGCCGGGACGGGACGAATCAACAAAGACAACAGCGGGTGCCCGCTAAATCCCTGCCAGAATCGCTCATCACTTTAGAGGAAATGCTGTAAACGTTACAGAAACACTCAACAAAAGTTTCAGTGTTGCGTCGCCGACCTATTATCTCAGTATTGTATGGACTTTATGAACCTTATTGCATCCAAGATAATGCCATGGAGTCCGAGATGAGCATCAGAAGAGGAAATGGAGAATTTTAGGTGAATTAAAGTCAAACTACTTGTCTTTTCCCCTTTACACAAGTTTGGAAATGTGTATAAAAATATACAAAAATGTGACGACGGCTTACACACATCTGTTTTATTGGTGCCCTAAATTTAAAATAAATAAATATTTTTTTAAAGAGCGAAATGAAGTACAATCAAATATGAGCTAATGGAAGAAATATAAAATAACTTTAATGCAAAACAACTTCATATTAGAAATAAAACTGAATGACAAAGACATGCTTTTGAACTTTGTACAAAAACATACTCTGGCCTTACTGTGATACAAATAAATAATGTTGATTAAGACGAGTAAAAAGCAAACAGCATGCTCTACAATTTCATATCTAAAAGTCATAATACTACTACTAGTAACGGTAGTAGTTGTTCAAAATAATAATATTACACTTTTCTTTCAAAAAATGTTAAAAGTCTCAAGGCACCTATGACAACCCTGGGACTTTTTCTCTGTTATGTGTTGTGTATTTCCAAAACTGTGTGGTTAAAAGCAGAAACTCAACAAACAGTTTGGGACCTCCTTCCTGAATTTCATCACAATTTACCAGCAGCAGAAGACTACACTCAAGACTTTTCTAAACACTGCATAGAGTTATGTGATGTGGAAAATAGTATTAGAGGAAATTCAGTTGAATAAGAAATGCTGCACTCGATAATACATGACGACACTGACAAACTCAAGCTAAATGTAGAGGCAGAGCACCGCATCGGATGCCACAATGGCACCTGAAACAGCAATCTGAGGACTTAGAACATTTGAAAAATGAATTTTATAATATTGCAAACTGATAAAAATGCACTTCCGCAGCAGCGTTAAGATGGTAGGGTTAGAATTATGCAAGAATAACCTTAAAAATCCAGGATTTATCCTGCTTTGCAATGACAATCAGCAAGCTTAAGACTGGCTTTAAATCCCATTCCCTCCAAATCGCATTCCCGCTCTGATCTTCATCCTTATCGTGTTTACTGACTGCTTGATTTCGAAAACCAACATGCAGTTACATTTGTGCAAATGTTAAGACCTCCAGACAGAAAACCACATATAGATCTTCAAAATAAAGGATCTATTGCATGTGATTCTGCATGTGGCTTTTGCAAAATCTTTCTTGAACAACTCATGTTGAATTTCTTTTCGTAGAACGATCGATTGAGCAATCACTTCAGTTAAGGGTCCACTGTACTGGCACACATGTGTCATAGATGTAGCTGAATAGATAATAGGGACAGCAGAAATGTCAGGTACTGGGGGGCTAGACCACTTAAAACCAATAATAAACTCACAAAATGTCTGCGGTAGCTAAAGCCATTGAAATGAAATATGGCTATAATGCATACTTTCTGAAAAAAAATGTAAAGAGGGAACAATTCATCCAGTTTTGATAACAATGTATTTGCTTTTCCAGTTTTCACAAAGAGCTGTCTATAATCTCATGAAATTTATTGACCGTGGCCTTATCCAAGGTGTTTGCGTTTCCAAAAATTTAAATTTAGATTTTATTCTCTCTTTTTTTTTTACTTACACCGTCTTATTTTTCATCTAGATTGACATTTCAGCAAAACTTCAATTTTCATCATAGAGTGAGATGTCATTTGCATAGAAGTGTATTATTTTTATTTTATTATTTTTTACAAAATGAAAACAAAATAGAAATAAGTGATAACATTTATTTTTAAAAAAATGCCAGGACAAGGTGTTGTCAATTGCTATTCAATTACAATTGAGTTAGTCGGGTAAAACAAATAGCTTTGCTTTTAAGTTTACAAATATGCTCGAGTAAGACATTTATCTTGAATGGCTAAAAAAGGAAAATGGCTTCTTTCTTTGTCCTAGAAGGTCAAGTTATTAAATTAAAGGTTATCTAGCTTTCTTTTCTTTTCTTTTGTACAGTGTACAATAAAACTCTATAGGTAGAAAGAAAAACTTGGATACACTGTTTACTTGATATGCTGAATATTAATGGAATAAACATTTGTAGGAAAACCTGCACCAATCGTTAATGCATTAAACTTTGCTGAGTAGTAGTGCTTGGAGTCACTCAAAGACTCAAAGGTGATTCATAGCCACATGTGCCACCCAGACCACTATATAGACGGGCCAGATTTTACAAGTGAGTTCAGTGGTTGCAGGCACAGTTGTACTAACTGGAACTGATGAGTAAGATCAAATTCAACTCAGAGATGCATCCTTTGAAACAACATAACGTGAAGAACTAAAAGAGGACAACTGTAGTTGGTTAAAAACTCATGAATTGGCTGCTGCTGTTTGAGAAGGACCTTTACCTGTAATTTGAAAGAAAAAAACATGTAGGATACATGACCCAGACTATCCAAAATGTGGGGGCATTTTATTGACCAGGGGATGGCCAAGAAGGGCTGGACCGTTGCCTAAGAAAGGAAAACCAATGAGATCCGAAGAAAAGGAAGATAAATGAGACGGGCAGCAGTCATGGGGGCAGCTGCCATCTCTCGTGCTATTGTGATTGCATGTAAAGGGTAGTTATTACAAAGTCGGCTGGCTTTTTCTTTTGGCTATCATTTACAGCAGATTCAATTATGGCGTCTTCAATGCACACACTGCATATTGCTGCACCTCGTTATGTGGTTGAGGCAGATGTTATCTCCAAGAACGCCTGTTCAGTTCCATCTAATCCTCTGGGAAATAATCACCAAGCAAGAAGTGCAAAAAATGGAAATGTTCTCAAGCATTTACAGCAGATGACAGGAGATGACCAGAAGAAAAGGAAATTAAAAGGATAATCAAAGCTGCAACTGGCCCACAGGCGCTACCAGCCCCTGCTGCACCATTTTGACCCATCCTTACTAGTTGGGTGACCCGGCTTCCCCTGCCACCCTGGACAGATCACCATGTGACGAATTTGGTGAAAAGAAAAAAAAGATTTTTCAATACGGCAGCTTTCTGTTGGTTTTATTTCCGTAGGATATCCTCGGCGACTGACATTTATCAACAACCACACCCACATTCCTAATATGTTCAAATCGTCTGTTATATTGATTCAGCTTGAGCCAACAAAACATGTATTCCATTTTCACAATATTCTGATAAAAAATGTGTGCAACAGGGGAACGCCAATGTTGTGAACATGCCATGCTAGCGCGGTTGAATATCTAACATTTTTAACTTTAAAACTTCCCTAGGTTATTCCCCGACACATGTGTTCTGATTATATTACTGGATTTTGAAATGCTTTTACCTCCATAAGAAATTTTGGCCCCATTCATTTTTTAAAATTGTTTTTCCCGCTGTGATGTCATCATATTTTGAGGTGGAGTCCTTTACCCTTTTCACCGGGTACGTGATGCATTCAAATTTTCACTGTGTTTTTTAATAATGTGGCGGGCGGGGGCAACATTTTCGCTCAAAGGTGCGGTAAAAAAACAAAATAAAAATGTAAAACAATCAGATCTTTCTGTCGTCTGATAATAGTGTTTGTCGGAATAAAAAAAAAAAACCTGGCATATTATTAGTGCGCTCATTCTGTCCGTCTTTCTCTCAGATTGGTGTCGTTTGGATGTGTGGGTGGCTCTGGAGGCACGTTGACCTGGAAAAGACAAACCTCGTTCTTCCTTTCATCTTTTGAGTCAGTTCCTGTAATAAAAATGCACGACGGCCAAAACTTGCATCCCGCTTCAGCTGCCCCGCTGGACAACAAGAGCCGTGCTCACAGACGCGCTTTCCTTTTTCTGCAGAGGCATTTTCCAAGCACTGCTGTCGAAGCAATACATTTACATTTATTTTTTACACTATGAATATTTTTGAAAATGCAATAAATATGGGAGTAGGCTGCAAAACCCGGAGCACATGTGGGTGGATTTTTTACATTAGTGAGGGATAGACTCTCGTGTTTTCGCCTCCCTGCACAAACATCTGATTTATTCTTTCTACCAAACCTTTTACTGTAACTTAAAGCAGGAGAAAAGTGGTGCTTTCAAATTAAATTTAGCCAACTGCTACTCGCTGCCTTTTTCTGGATATATATATATCAAAGCAGAGAAAAGAGACCTTTAAGCACACAAGACGCTCATACTTCACTGTGCTTTATGGGATAATGACAACCGTCGGTGCACCTTGTCAAAAAGGGAGCAGAACCGGTGAGGTTATGCAGAACTGAGGAAAAATGAGAGGTAAAAAAAAAAGAGCCAGAGTTTCATTCGTTTCATGTGAAGAAGAGGGCTGTACGTTTGAGGAGAGCCGAGCTAATCCCAATTTCTGTGCAACGTTGCAAAGCAAAATCTGCAGCGTTTGTGGAGACTCACCGGCAGGTCAGTTTCTTTTACCTTCCCTGCGTGGCTTCAGGTACAGAGCGGCTGCTGGACGCCTGTAATGCGCCATCACAAAGGTGCTCTGGAGGCGTCATGGTGTCACATCTGTCTTTCCACTTTCACTTTTAGCTCCATCAAGTTAGAGCTCTGACAATGGGATAATGGAGCTTTGGTGCTGATATTTTCAAGGGATACTTTTCCTCACCTTGTGCGCCCCCCCCAATGCGGGAAAGAAAAAAGCTGAAGTCCTGTTGATTTAATGAGCCTTTTTCAAGAAGCTTCTGAACTCTGACTCTGTAGTGGCATCAGCCATCTTTTATGGATTGGTCTGCTGGTGTAGCAGCATCTCGGCTGCAGAAAAGAAGCGGCTGGAGAAGCTTGTGAAGAAGGCCAGCTCCGTTCTGGGGCTGCCTTTGGACTCAATGCAGGGGGTGGGAGAGAGGAGGATGGTAGCTAAGCTATCATCCATGATGGAGAACGACGCCCACCCCATGTATGAGTCTGTGTCCTCTCTGTGCAGCTCCTTCAGCGTCAGACTGAGACACCCTAAGTGTCTGAAGGAGCGACACCGCAGGTCGTTTCTACCTGCTGCAGTTAGACAATACAACCTTAGCTGCTCCCAGTGAACCACGTTAAACAACATCATTGGCTCTGTCATACTTCTTTTATCCTGTGCAATAACCGATATATGGTCAACCTGTGCAATTTTTTTAGAAATGTATGTGGATATTGTGTATATATGTGAGTATATTGACTCCATAGTTTGTTTCTTATATATATTGCTCTCTCCCTGCCCTGTACTGCTGCCGCAAAAAGGAAATTTCCCCATCGTGGGACGAATAAAGGAATATCTTATCTTATCTTATCTTAAAGTGTGCACTTCCTCCTTAGGAGGAAAGAAAAAGAAAAGAAAGGCTTGTGCATTATCTACCATCCAGCCTAATACTGCCTCATCATTCCAGATGCAAGCGCTGGTAAAAAATAGAGTTTTGTGAAGGACTAGGGAGGGGTAAGAAAAATAGCTTCTGTGAAAAATCGCCATATTTCAGTTGGCAATACCTGTATAGATTTTAAATGCTGTCAAAACTATTTTTGTAAATAATTTTTAGGCTAACAGTCTCGTCTTGTGTTTCACTAAAACAACTGACTGCTAGTTGGTAGCTCACCACACCAAGTCTCTTTCAGCAGCTCTACACCAAAACAACAAGATCTCCCGAGAACCATCTTGTCCTGAATGTTCACTCATTAGTTTTCCATTTTTTGTTGTTATTCCGTTTTAACGATGGTTACCGTAACTCGGTACCACGTTGGTACTACTACAGACCCATGCAGACCCATCTGTTCCATATAAACCATTGTTTCAGATGTGCTAATCAATTTGCATGCCATTTATTTTTGATGTACACTTCCAACTAATCATTTGACCTTTTCCAGCATTTGTGGGTGGGTTTATAATAGTGTGAATGGGTGTGGCTGTGAAGGTGCATAATCTGTCCGGAGCTTCATTCAAAACGCTGAAGGTGAAGCCATGGAATGTTCACAGCAAAAGATTCAAATTCAGCGACCTGATGGATCAGAGTTTTTTTTTTTTGTTCCATTCATCTTCCAATCCGTTTGGCCCACTTGCGGGCTAAAGGCCCTGGACAGTTCGCCAGTTTGTCGCAGGACCCAATGGATCCGAGTGACGTGTACGATGCTCCGAAAAAAGACCGTTGTCATGGCGATGACTGGTGAAATTCGTGTTTACTTCAACGTGTGTGAAAACGGAGATGCAGCGCTGCAGTGCAGACTGTCAAAAAGAATGAAATAAAGCGTCACAGGCACATTCTCCTTCACCCTGCCATGCTGCTCTGTCACACTTAAAACACATTTTTAAGAAAAATAGGCATGCTTTTTTTTCATTGGTTAAATTCAAAGTACTTTTTAAATATGATTTGGAAGTACACGGCACTTTATTTTCTATAAAACCTTATTGGTTCAGCCAAATTTATAAATTGTTTTTTTATGTACTGAAAAATATTTGCTTGTGAAAAACAGACAACGCAGAGAGCTCAACGAATATTACTTAATTTACCAAAAGACTTTCCCTTCAAATTTGCTTTTGTGAGATCCTGTGCTTAATGCTCTGATTATTAAATTAAATGTATTTTAGACCATTTTATTTGAGTATTAATATTCAGGCCTCTCTGAATGCTCTTTAAAAAAAATGTGATATATTGTCTTTGTGTCCTGTGAAATGTTGGGATTTATATACAAAATATTCTCACAATTTCAGTTTCTTTGTTTTGGTTGGTAACCGACCAATTGAAGAGCCACAGAGCTGCAGTCTAAGGAGCAGAAACACAATAATCCATTTAAACATCAGCAAAGTGTCGGTTTAGGTCATTTTTATTCCTATTACCTGTCTCTTTGCCTGCCTCCTGTTGGACTGATAAGTTCACAAGTCCCGGGAGATTAGTCTCCTTTTTCGGCTGTAAAGGTCAAACTTTCGCCAAAAGCCAGGTTCACGCTGTGAAGCCATTACTCCTTGGTCTAATCCTTCAGGTAAGGGTCAGACCAAATCTGAGTGGAGTGGCATTCCCTTCTCAAAACGCCCTGTAACTATTTGTGTGCCTCTCCTCCACCTTCGTCTGGCTGATTTCAGAGAGAGATCAGCGCCTCGTGGCTGAGCGGATAAGCCTGGACTGAAGATCCAACTGCTGCAATCTCACAGGAAGCAACAGTGTCAGAGCGATGGGTCGTTCAGGTTATCTCCTAAGGCCCCTCTTTTCTTATGTGAGTCACTATCTGAGCAGAAGAGATGAGCAACCCAGCACCCAGACGCTCCGCCAGACTTTACCTCAACAGAAAACAAAAACCCGCAATTAGCAAACAGCACTACTTTATCACCTAACTGGGTTTCACCGCAAGTAATTGTCTGTTTATGTGAAGGTGTGGGTGTGCATATGCGTTGTCAAAGTCCTGAAATGACAGTAGCAGTGGTGCGCTGGTGCAATTTGAGTGTCACTGTACTGTGAGATGACTCAGCTGACAAGGCTCCGTGCTTTGCTTCCTGGGTAATGAGCCGGTCCTGCCCGGAGAAAAACAATCTGGTATTTTTAAACTGCATCTTGCAGCTGTTCCTTCCTCCCCAGTGCTCTGGCTTGTAAGCTCTTGGTGGCTTGTAATATGCATGCCGTTTCTAGTGCCTGTGCTAATGGCCTTGGTGTGTGTGAATAATAAACGTGCATTACAGAGCTTTTAGCGCTACTCTAGGACTGTTCATGCCCTGCAGATTTAGACTTCGTTCTTTGCACAATGGCCATGTACACATGCGAGCGGTTGAAATGGCTGGCTGCTTCATTTGTTAGCCCATTGTCAGCTGGATGTTAGCCAACTCTTTTCCAGGTGCTGCAGGAGGAAGTCTGAAGACTTAACAGCTGCCCTTGTGCTACCTTAAACTGAGGCTAATCTTCTTTTTTCAGGCACTAAAACTGCAGTCTTGTTAAAGTGAATGTCAGAAGAAACGGCTGTATTCTCTCAAGGACCTACAGATCTATGTAATCTTAACATTACAAGAAAGAGCTCAGAGTTTTTTCAAAGCTCCTAACACAGTCGCCACATACACACGAGTTACATGAACGCCTTGAAAAGGGGGTTTCATTCTGCAACGCCAGGGAGACTTTAACAAAGTTTCCATGACACCATTTTTGCCTTTTCTCTTTCAAGGGTGGATCCCAACGTAAGGAAATAATACAGCCTGAGTCAAGTCCCCCTTAAATTTTGATTCATTATATGAACATGGAGAGGCCTGATGATGTTTCATTTATGATTTCATAACATCAACACATTAAACACAAACTTTGTTTCTCTTTTCAACAGGACGTTTTTTTGTCATGTCGATGTTTTCCAACAGAAGAAATTTCTTCAAGATTCTGACCACAGTCACTCCAAGAGTTGAGTGATTGATCAACCAGCCCCTTACCACGGGTTTAATGAAAACCTCTCTTTTCTTCAAAACTCAAACACCATCATCAAATCAGTGATGTCCTATAACATCAACCTTTTTCTGTTTCTTATTTTGTTTCTGTTTTTTAACCTTTTATTTGGATTTCTCGAAATTACTTTTGTTTTTGTAAAAACATTTTACATCTCGGTTTCAGTACTTTGATTTTTAGTCTTTGTTTTGCTTTCTTTAATCAAAGAAATGGTTATTTTAGACCGTCTCAATGTGTGAGAAACCTGGGCGTACTTTTTGACTCTGAGCTGAGTTTCATTCCTCACATCAGAAACGTTGTGAAAACAGGATTTTATCATCTTAAAAACATTGCCACAGTCCGCCCTCTCTTGCCAGCGAGGAGTTGCTTTAATTTTTAGTAGTCTAGATCATTGTAAAGCCCCGCTCTCTGGCTTACCAAAAACTCAGCGGCACGAGTTCTGACGAGGACCGGGGGCGGGAACACATTACGACCATTTTAAAATCGCTGCATTGTGATCTTTAATATGTTTTCATGTTGAGTGATTCCTTGATTTTATTTGTACGTCAGGGCCACTGTAATTCTGCACCAAACTTTGGGGAAAGTTCTTGGCCTCAGCCCTAAAGGGAAACCATGATGGAGCGTTTTCGTATTTTTGTTATAAAAGTGTGGAAAATGTTACAGGAAGACATTTTTTTAACCACTTAATTGTAGATCAACCCTTAGCAATTTCTAGTTTGTGTTTTTAAGAAATGTAAAACATTTTGTTGCAGATTAAATAATATTCTCTTAAATTACAAAAGTTAAACCAAAATTTGATTCTGCATGACAATCTTTTTTCATTTATGGATGGATGAACGGATGGGTTTGGAGTCCAATCAGTCCTGATGTAACTGTTTACCGGACCTGGTTCCGCTTGGGTGCATTCACACTGAACACATGTTCCACATGTGTCCAGTCTGACTACACCCTTATATTCTGTGGGGTTCATTTGTTTGTTTTGTGAACCTTTCCTTCTGTTTTTTTTCTCCAGTTCATAGTGTGCATCAATTTGCCTACCGTGCTCCTCTAGAACGATGTTTTTCAACCTGAGCCAAAGTTCACTTGTTCACCGAAAATGTAAACAAACAGAAAGTGAAACTGTCGTCTGTAGCGATAATATAGTCATTCTTATCCAAAAGTCTTAAATGTGCATAAAATTAACACTTAGATTTCTATCTGCTCAGTGTGAAACAGAGTGGATGTTCTGGCAATGGTAAATGTTTTTTTGGATCAATTAGGTGAAATAGCTGAATTACCCACGATGCATCTGACCATGTCTCATGGCGCACTGTTATAAAACACTGTTATAAAAGGATAAAAGTCGCAATGGATTTTTCTGTTCCTCCCTCATTTGCTTGGTCCAACACTGCTGACTTTTGGCCCTTTTCAGACTGACTTTTAAACAGAACACCTTACTCCATGTGCTGTTCAATCTGTTAAAAAATATGTTCATGAAAATTGAACTCATCAACAAATCCTTTCAAATTCAGCACAAACTTCTGATCTCTGTAGATCAAAGTCAGGACAAAACAGAACACACATAAAAATCTCATTTACATGTGAGTAATGCACACATCTTTGTTAGCATGGATAGGATTTATGCTCACAAGGCATAAGCACACACTAATTGGACTGTTTCTTTCAAGTTCTGATGCATATTATTATGCCCCGGTGTCTGCATGACTTGCATGGATGATAGAAAACAAGGATGAAAGCGTTTAAAGTTTTTCCTCTTCATTCAGAGGCTCCAGCATTGTCGGATCACCTGAGATGCTGTCGCCCGCCTGACAGAAACCATTTCCGCCACCGTTCTGGGCGCATAACCCTCCGCCACCTCTTCCTTTGCCCCCAATAGAGCCAACTGCCCCTGCCACGATAATTTACGAGCGCATGCTGATGCGGAAATCACAATTTAGCTTTTTTTCCCAGAATCCTCCATCTGTCGTCGGCGCTTTAATATTTGAGGGATATAAAACTAGAGCATTAAAAAGGTTGTGAGATAACAGAAAACATTTACAAACATTTCCAGAAAGCAGAAAGAGCCCTGGCTGCCTTTCTACAGGGCATCTTGGAAAAGCAGGAGCAGCGGTTGTTTGCACTTCTTTTTCTGTTTACTAAATCTTTGGTAGACCTCCTGCCGTAAAGAGGGGCAAATAACGAACTGGTAGCTCAATTCTGAGCAACAAATCCTGCTCCCACAGGCTATCATTAATCATACTATGCAGCAACATATTACACAAGAGTCTTGTCCTGGAGTTAAGCTCGCACACAAGCGCAACAAATCCTAATATGTTGGTGATTCTGTTTTTTTCCCCCCAACTTATAAAACATGGGCTAATTTTCCCACAGTGCCACTCCACATGGACCCGCTGGAAAACGCAACCCTCTGCACTTTTTGACTTGCGCAGCCTCCACTCATCTCTATGAACATGAACCTCCATTTATGATTAATGACATTACCGTCTGAGCCACGATAAGAGCTCATTTAGCTGTGTTAGCAGGGACCTTGACTCTATCTCCACTGACTAATCCCACGGCTTTTGTTATGATTAGCAGGAGCAGAGCTGTAATCTTGCTTCCTGCGTCCCTCCAAGTGATGCACCGCTCCTTTAGAAGCACGGCAGGTGACGCCGCTCAGAACCAATGTCAATGTTTGCATGTTTGCGTCGCCTGACACTCTTGGTAATTTCCAACAGTCATTGACAGGGAAGTACGTCATTCATCAACCCATTTATTAATTCAGCAAGAGCCGTCCCTGGGGAGTAACCATCAGAGGCCACTTATTCTGAAGGGACTCATCCTGGAGGGTCTGTGGATGATGAGGGGGATGGTGTTCAGTCTACATGCTTGAAACAGCAGCAGATTCCTATGCTGCAAACTATTTGATGAGTGCAAAGATTTCAAATTTTGTTTTTAGACATTCCAGATATGCAATGAAGTTGTTTTTTTTTTACTTATCTTTGCTCTACACCAGGGGTTTCCAGTCTTTTTGCTAGATTTTGTGAACTCTGAGGCCCAACAGTTCGTATCATAATTTAGCCAATTGGTATCTAGACATTGTGCGCACAGTTCTTAGAAGGTGCAGGAGAGTGCAAATTACTGGTTTTATGACCAATATGGCCAAATGTAGCCTATGGGCCGGACTTTGGACATGCCTGCTTTACGCCTTTTCAAGCTCTACTTAAAATCCCAACACTTGAGAGTTTTTTCATCTAGAATTAAATAAATTATTATTAAAATTAGTCAAAATCCTTTCGTTTATACTCTTGAGACAAGAAAATCTTGATTCAAGACTAAAAAAAAAAAATCACTGTAACATTTGGTTTAATTTGAATAATCTTATGCCAAAGTTGAGACTTGAATTTATTGTCATTATTTTGGAAACAAAATGTAGATTTAAGTCCCAGGACTAACTGCTAGTTTTAGATTTGATGAGGATTTATTAAGATGGACTTGTGCTAAGATTCCCATTTTGTTCTAAAATAAGCAATTTCCACTCAAGGTTTTGTCACTTTAATCAAAATAAACTACAATTAGGTCAACAAAAACTCAAAAAAGGCACTCCATTTGCATAGAACTACCAAAAATACTGCACAATATTCAATTTAAAGTATTTCTAACAGTTTTGGCTTATTTTATGCCATTTTGAAAGCTTGTGTAAAACTATGTTTCTAGATTTTAACTCATGAAATGTCTTGCTAAGTAAAAAGGACAGAACATTTTACTACTTTCTAGGGATTTTCTTCTTAAGATTAGTGTTCTTTTCCTACTTAGGCTACCTCTTTTATGAACATCTAAGCAGCAGTAGCAGTTTTTCTCTGAGTCTTAATAAAAGTTTCTGTTTGTACAAAGCTAGAGATTTTAGTGGGAAACAAGCTCTTTAATTATGTAACAACGTATTTTATTTGGTAATCATTTCCCCAGAATTCTGCAGAAACTGAAATGAAACCAAGCTGCTGTTCATGAAGTACTACAGAAATTCACAAATGAAGCCCCATCTCACGCTAACGACCCCTCAGTTTCCAACAAAGCGCTTTGCTCCCAAACTGCAGCCTTGGTTTAGGTTTCTAAAGTTTCCAGGTTCCTGTATACCAGCTGCCAGCTTGGATTCAGGAGTTTGACCTCATTCTATCTTTAAGGGTTTGACCTAAAACTCTGCTTTTATGTAGGCCTCGCATTTTGAACAGGTACAGGTGATTCCTGCGTCCGTAACTTCTGGTCACTGACTTTTTATGTGGTGTTATTAATCTCTTTCAGTTAACAATTTTTTTTAATCCTTTATTTAGTAGTTTTCATAATAAGAAGATGTCAGCCCTTTCTATATTTTCTATGAGCTTTTGTTGTGTTTATGCATGATTTTTCCACTTGTTAAAGGCGTGAAATCCCTTTGCCCGCTCTGTGGAGCAGGTGTATAAATAAAGCAGAAGTCTTTGACTCTGCGTTTTACCCTGATTTATTTTGTCAGTCCGTGTTTTTAAAAGTGCATGGTGGGCTGCAACATCATGTCAAAAAAAATCAGACTTTTCTGGTGACTCAGCTCCTGTAACTGCCAAAAGTTTCATGCTCCAAAGATTGACAATCTGGCATTTTCTCTAAACACAATGACACTCTTGAACGGAGGCCCTCTCGTCACACGCAACAGTTTACTTTCAGGACTTCTGCCCTCCAAAAGTCTGATTTGTCCTAATTCTCACCTATTGCAATGAGAATGAGATACTTCATAGGTTCATAGGAAAGAAATGAAATAATGATCATCAATACAACCTAAAGAAGCAAAAGAAATCTGTAACTGAAAAAATAATTAAAAAAACTGTAATTGCCATTAAAACAAGTGAAAATTGTTATCAATTTGCTATAAATTGACTAAAAATAAGTCATGCCATCTCAAAATAAAATTACCAAGTGAGTTTCTTATATCAAGTGTGTTAATTTGTCTAGGCCAGAGATGGGCAAACTGTTTCACTTGTGGCCTATAAAGGATTCTAAAATTTGACTGAAAGGCCAGACCAGGAGCAGATCTGTGGAATGATTTGGTAATCCACCTCATACGAGAGAAACAAACATTTCTGAGTTTTAATTTCCTATCTGTGGCTTTTGTTCTTATTTTAATGCCTATTGCGCCCTGATGTCCCTCATGGAAAAACACACACTTAGAGAAATGCTGCATTCATGTGGTGTGAAAATAATCTGAGAAATGACTGTCAGACTCAGAAAACACAGATGAACATCAGAAAAACGACAAATTTTCTACCACCACATCAACACAAAATACCTTTCAAAGTCAACTGTGGTGCACTTTCTATGGGGAGACACCAGAATTACAGGGAAAATGAAACATTAGTAAAGAGTATCAATTTCATTTATTCCAGTTTGATCAAATTATATAATAGATGGCCGCAATTTGTCCACCCCTGATTTACGCTGTTAAAGGTTAAAACCCCCCCTCCCATAACAATGGTCACTCTTGTGGTATTTTTCTGATGACGGGGAACATAAATAAAGAAAATTCGCTTCAAAATATTTTTTCTAAATATTTGTTTATCAAAATTGTTGTAAATCAAGAGCTTATTTGTGACGAAGACAATACGCTGGGCTGCTCCACTCCATCCTGATGCATCCACTGATGGAACGGAAGGGGGAGGGGTGTGTAAACAGAGAGCTCTCAGCTATGGGTGACGGGAAAGGAGGGCAGGGTTGCTCCTCGTCAACGCAGCCCACAACTCAGAGGTGACTTTCTAATGAACAACTGCCACTCTGCAGAAACTATGTCCTAGAAAAAGACACAGGTTGTTTTTTTATTTGTGGAAATGGATCAAAAGATGATCAGAGTGGGACCTTGATTAAATAAACCGACTGTCATTTAGTCAACAAGGTTTGGTCAAAATAAAAAAAAAAGTTTTTAATAATAAAAGTAAGGGAATAATTGCAAAAATAACATTTTTTAGGACATAAATACATATAAACTATATCACGTACTTTGTTGCTGCTTCATCAAAAAAAAAGAAAGAAAGAGAGATTTCCGCAGTAAGATGCATCCTACAAGATGGTGCATTGTGTGGCACTCACCCTCAGCAGGAGAAACGCAGCACACCATCTGTTTCTCAATGCTTGACAACAAACAACAGCCACACATTTAGACCTGCAGACAAGGGCTACTCTTGCACTATAGCCAAGAATTGTGGGAAACTGAGAGGCGGCTTCATGCATGCAGGTCAGGCTAAAAATGAGATAAAAGCAATCACCAAAGTTCCATTTTGATCAAGAGGCCTAAGCTGACACAGAACATCCAGGAATGATGCTAATTGAAGCAGACACTGCAAAAGAGCTGCTTGAAATGAGAGTCTCCACGGAAACGGAGCTTAAAAATAGGTAGCTGGTGGAGCGAGATGAGAGACCAGAGAAAACTCACAGTGTTGACCCATGTTCTCCAACCATCACAGTCATGGAGATGCAATCCTTGTTTCATAAACGCTTACATAAATCCAGACAGCACGCCTCCAGCAAAACAATCACGACTTTGGTGGATTAAGATTAATCTAGGTGATTTACTGAGAGTTCCCACCCCAAACAAAACAGAACCAAACAGAACCGTGACTGCACCGTCTGTCACCGGAATGCAGCTCAGAGACACCTGCACACAAAAGAAGAAATGTAAACAGATGGAGGAGGGAAGAGAGGAGACCTGATGGGGTCTGGAGCAGTGAAACAGGCTCAAGCCTGCCCCCTAGTGTTCATCCTACTCCCTGCTCAGAACGCCAGCCAGACTTTCACCTGTTTACTCAACATCATTCGTCCATCATTCTGTTTTTTTCTTATTGTGTTGATTACAGAAGAGTGAGGCACATTTTGGGGTTCAAATCTGCAAACACTTATGATGAATAATCAAAAAAGTGAGGCATTAAAAACATGTGTGCTGCAGCAAGAAAAATAAAAAGGTTGAATTGAGTGAGAGGCAGACAGCTTAATGACTAATGGCCCTGCGCGCCCCTGAATGAACATTAAAGATGGTTCCACATTATTAGAGAAATTCATTATTTGACAGATAAAAAAAGAATGCAGTTCAATAGAAAGACCTTCTTCCGCTCGGCTTTAGAAACGTCTCCATTTAGTCCTGCCAGCAGAAGATTTGATCAAATAATATGCGATGCTTTAGCAGAGAAAAGCCAGCAGCAGCAGGCAGGAGACAAAGGGAAGCCGCTGACTCTCCACTCTCTCCAGGAACGGCATTAAGTTGCTTAATGACAATGAGGGAGGAGTGAGTTGGTGTGAGATTAATGCCATTTAGCTGCCCTCATCATAAAGTTCAATGGACCGACGGCTCATTAGAAAGCCCTGAAGTTTAATTGAACGAAAACTAGCATCACATAAACCGTATTTCATCTCATCAGGATAAACTTTGATCATCGCTAACGCACAGAAGCACCAGCGAAGCTTTTACTCTACATGCACTCCATTACTAGTTTTGCCAATCAGTGCAGCTTTCCGAAGCTCATCGTTTTATGACTTTATGATATTCTATCCCCATAACGAGCCTAAATGGGGCACTGCCATTATTTTTTTCTTACCGGGGGCTTTTTGAGGCCCGAAATTGTATTAATTGGAACCCTGTAAGTTTGAGATGGCACAGAGTCAAAAGCTTTGGTTTAAACGAGTCAAAAAATGGTTTGAGCCAGAACGGTGGACTTTTCCTAATGAGTTTGCTTGAAATGCAAGAATCAGGGCATGAAACAGGCGGCTGTGATGGCAACATGTAGCAGACTGTGCCTTTGTGAACTGGTTTTTGTTTTCTGTTTTGCCTTTTGTTTCCTGCAGCATCCAGGGGTGAAACTATACCGTTAGGCAAAGGTGGGCGATTGCTTGGGGGCCCTAATTACTCTAGGAGCCCTAAAATAAACACACCCATTACTATTTAACTATGTGAAAAAATAAACCCCAATTACTGAAATGGTATGAGACTGCTCGTGTGAAAGTGTTTCGTCCTCCCCCGTCCCTCTGCAGCAATGGACTATTCCGTCAACGGCAAGTTAGCGAGCAGAGACTCTTAAGCAGCGTTCACACTGAACTGTGCGTGACTGTGCTGCAGGGGCGTTCTCTTTCACTGATAAGTCAGTGTATAGACACATTCAGAGGTCTGAAGCATCCTTTGAGCGTTGGAAACGGCAGTCTGGCAGCAGCCCGAGTTCAAATATCTGAACTTTGAAGAAATTGCATTGTGTGAACCAATCAGCTACTCGGCCTTGGCCCATGACGTGTTGATGATGTCAGCAGTGGGTGGAGTCCAAAACCAACATTTGAACATCCTCCTCCTGAACTTTTTGCTATTTCTTTCTTATTTACACAGAGAAAAATAATAAAAAAATATCCTCTAATTTTCTTCCTGTTTTTATTTTTTCCCTCCTTGGACTAATGCGGGACCCCAAGTGGTCAAACTGGGTCACAAATAGATGGAGTACCACTAAAAGATGATGAACCTCACCATACTGGGAGCGTCTTAATGATGTCATGAAGTCAGACATGGAGACGTGATTACCGATGCTTTTGTAGAGATCTTCAAAATGAAACAACCTGAACTTAGATAAACAGATGGATAAACTTATGGGGCTTTAACTTAAAGTTTATAAAAATATATTTGGACAAGCATAAAGCGGTAAATTTGATGTGTATCAAAGGAGAGGCGGCCACCAATGAAGACAGACATTTTAGTTAAGTATTAATATCTATATAACTACTGCAGAGGGCCCCATGTTGGTGTTTGCCAGGGCCCCCCAAACCGCTTAGTCCGCCACTGACTCAAACAACACAGACTGCACCGTTTACAGCTCCTGCTGTAACCTCCTTGAATGAAACTCGCCTTAACCGCAGCTATCGGACATGCTGCAACATCTGTGGACTGGGACAGGGATGGCAAAGGAGGATAACCAATTTCTTTTTCATTTAATGGATTTCTACTGAGCTTTGCACACTTTTTCACTTGAGAGCTTGGTCCACCGTACAGATAGCTGGCTGACAGATCCGGGCATGAAGGTTACGACCTTCTGCCTTTACACCAGAACGATCTCAAATGGACACGATAAGAAACTACCCTTTGCAAGAAAGGCACATTAACTGTGGGCAGAGTGACCCCGGTGCAGCTGGCAGAGCTTAGGAGTGGAAATGCAAAGCCACCATCTCACAGCGAGGAAGGGCAGACTTTGTGGATTACAATTTATTTCAATATTTCCCCCTAAACTTAGGCACAAAGCAGGGATAAGAGAACAACAGCCGGAAATCCGCTTGTACATTCAAATGCACCATCAAGCCTGTTTGCGTCTGGAATGATTTCCTGTGAGGCATCTCCACATGTGTGATCACAAAAGAGACGTGCGTTTTTGAGAAGCCTCCCAACAGCAATTCATGCTGAGAAATGGACAGACATTCAGGGTTCTGTCTTATCTGTAATGTCAAACAGGTAGAAGGGATCTGATGGAAACGTAGGCCCCAACCGTTACTTCAAAGATCAAGACGGTTTTGGCTTTTTCTTCTCCAAAACACTGACACTTTCTCGAATGTGACGAGACTTTGACATACTCCCCTAAAACAAAGTCAATAGAGGCTCTCCTTATCAGGAGAGCATGTCAGCATGAGAGAGGAGAGCGACTCAATCATCTGGACTCCAGAAGCCTCTCTGTGACTCAGATCAAATCAGGAGCAGAGACTGGCAGCTCCTCGTAGGCATCAGAGGAACCAACTACAGACTCTGTTTAACTAAGAAAGGTCAATAATTGAATAAGTTTTTTAGAAAACATCAAGAGAAAACAGGTTTTCATTTGTAAGTAATCTAACCTTTGACGTCCCACTCCGGTTATTGTTTGATTCATTTTCAAAGCCTTCACAGTGGTCTTCTAATTATGACTATGCCGCAATTAGCCCAAATCTAAAAATATGCAAGGCGGCAGGAGTTCCCTTGAAATTCGTCTCTGAGAAAAAACTCTTGGCCCAGAAAAACCCCGCCTTCCCCATCCCCGTTGCTGAGAGCTCACTGTTTACACAATCTCCCCTGCTAGCTTACAGCCCCCTCACAGCCCCAACTTACCATTCCTAGTTATCCAGCTATACAGTTTTGATCCAGATAACCCCTCAGATGAGGCTTTAAAACTATCATCAAATCTTTAGGCTGCACCAATAGAAGCATTGACCATGTATGCAATTTATTTATGATCAAGAAATCTGCAGTGGTCTGAAGAGAGATGAACTTTTTGCATTGTTGCATCGCTCATTGTAATTGTAGTATTATCTGTAATACAGAGAGAAATATTTCTAAGGTTTTCTAAAGTCGTGCTGGTTTCCTTTATTTACTTCATTTATCAATTTCAACTTTGCTGAAATCACAGGATACATGTTTATCTGTGTTTAAAGCAGAGTTTCTGTCTTTTTAAATAGTCAGTTTTTAGTTTCTTTGATGCTTTTTACAGAAAGTAGTCTGCGTTGATACCCAATTCTGCCCGCCTCAGTTAAGGCCCAAACGGAATGGCCGTGATTTTAATGTGAAGCTCAGAATAAGCAGCTTAAATCAAAGCCATCTCAGTCAGTTGGTGTGATCACGCAGTTCCCGTCCTGAAGCTTGGCGAGGCCATTCGGACTCAACACTGCTGCACTAAACAATGTCCGATTGACTGCACTGCAGCACCCAAACTACTGTAGTTCAAATAAATGGGATCGTACAGACAGGAAACTAAGAAAGTGGGGAAGGACTGCTTGATTTTCACAATAAAACCCCTTGTGCTGTCCGGAAACATGCCGGAGGAGCGTGCAGCTGTTTGTGTTCAGGCCATGACTCTTGATCTGATGGCTATATTTGATGACACTCATGTTCTTGGTGTTCCCTGTGAAAGGTGATTGGGTATTTTTATTTTTATTGCTTTTACCGATCTTCTCATCACAAGCTCCTCCTCTCATTGAAGCCAAATCTTCATCTTCAATCTGAATCCAGGATGATTTACTCCAGTTAAAGCTTGATTTATGTTTCTGTTAAGCTCCTTTGGTGAGCCCACGCACAGGAACTGCAGCACTTTTGTCATTTTGTAGTTAGCTTGCGTTGGTTTGCTGTAACTGTTGGGGACAAATAGTGACAATTCTAACATTTGTGTTATTTTTTTAACTACTACCCAGAAAAATGTCAAAGTCTGGAACCTTTTTGAGCATTTTTGTGGCAATGCTTGATATCCATCTTTTTATTACCTTTTTTTCATTATATTATACAATAATAGAAAGACGATACAATTTTACAAAGATTTTAACTCTGAGTAGTAAACATAGTCATTTTTTCCCCAGAATCCCCCAAATTGACATTAAACTGTTTTTGATGTTTGAATAACAAAGATCAAATGTATCAAGACAAAATAAAAATGTATGAAAAAATGAAGCAAATACAAGCCCAAAACGATGTATAGATGTAGAAACAAACAACCAAAGCTCCACTAAACTATACGTTCCAAGGATTTATTCCACATAGCACAATTATGTCATAACTCTTGTTGTGTTTAAACAAGACATTTCAAAGCGAAAAACTGTTTTGAAACTTTTACATGAAACTTTAATTAAAAACTAGGCTGTTAGCACGTCTGCATCTCGCCTTGGTCATTGTAAACAACACATGTGATTGGCAATTGCATCCGTGAGGTCAGAGACACGCTGGCTCAAAGTGACATCAGAAATTTACCAAATAATCTGTGCAAAGTGAACCAGTCCTGTTCCAATATTTGTGCTATCCTATGATGCCACCCTTACATTCATGTGTTCTCCCTACCATGACAAAGGTGGATAAAGGTGGAAAGATTTCATGTAATCCATGGACACCAGTGAAGATCACAAATCATTGAAGAAAAAAAGGTTCAGAGCACTGTCTAGTGGGTCTAGATGACCCCACTCCCAATGTTAAAGTGCCTAGGATAGCACAAGGGATAAACTGTAGTTACACAGACTGAACATGTAGGGTGTTGCAGGTGTTGTTTATGTGGCATATCTCAATGAATATTCAGTGTATAATTTTGAACAGATGCAAAATTTAGGGGCTTCTTAAATTCATTTGAAGCGTGCAACCTGTAGCAACCGATGAGTAACGCAGTTTGCATTCAATCTGATAATCCAGACGGCGATGGCACTAAAACTAAGTATTCATAAGAATAACAAAAAGAAAACAGCAAATTCTCTACATACTTTTTTAAAGCTCCTGGTTTATTTGCTATCCATTCAAAGACTTTTCGACGGTTTTCCAAATAAACCTGAGCTTCATATTCTAAAACCCCAGTAAGATAAAGAGCAAGGGTACAAGATTTTCACCCACAATTCATAGGTATGCAAAGAGTTTGTATTACTTTGCATTAGTTAGGAGAATATCAACATGACAAGTTGGAAAAATTCAAGCAACAGTTCTTCCTAAAGGTTGAACTTTTTTTTTTAATTAAAATTACGTGGAAGCTAGGAGCCTTAATCTTTCAAACATATCTACGTTGACTAAAGGACTTATAAAACAATTTGACTTAAAATCCAATAACACATATGCCAGTCATTCACATGGCCTCTACCACTTTTGCAGTAAGACATAATCCTGCCAACTGTTCAGTGGTGTCCAACCCTGTTCATTGTGAGATACCGCTCAGCTTTTTGTGCAGCTAACCTTGCTTTAGTAATTACCGGTCACTTGGATCAGTCAATCAGAAACTGGATTCACTCAACTCAGCCAATGAGCAACTGCTAAAGCAGGGTCAGCTGGAAAACAAGCAGGGCGTTAGCTCAAGAGTAAAAGGCCAGGAAATGCCCGAATCTGGAAACAGTTGGATAGTGGGAACACGCCATCAACAGCGGGGGGAAAAAAGACGCCGGGGATGTAGACCGCCTGCATCTCCAATCAGCTTTGGGCCGTGCCGTTTGGCTGGAGGTAAAGACTGGAGGTAAAGCTTTGGTGTTGAAGGGTTAAAATTCAATGCTATCAAAAAGTCTTTAAATAAAAAAACATTCGTTTTCAAAAATTCACTTTGAAATACATTTGTCATTGCTATTACATAACCTTTGAAGTTAAATAGGTTCTGATTCAAACTTTATTTCTGTTATAAAACTGCACTGTTGTAGGGACTGATGTTCTTCTGAGACAAGCCGCCTAGTGGTCATGTGGTGAACTGACCCGATTGAAGAGGAGGAAGTTAAGGTGTCGAGTGGAACTCAGGAAAACAATTATAGTCAGCAGTAAGTAAGGATGACCAAGTGAATCCAAACCCTAGCAATGAAGGGAAAAAACAAGCACGAGTGTCTGCATTGTTGTTTCGTTTTTACTCTCTTGTGGATCAGCCACTGCATGAACATCCCAGTCCTATTTATAGCAATGTGCGACTTTCAAAACCATTTTCTATATGGCATCTCTGCCGTTCTTTCAAGATGACAGTTCACATCCGTCGCTTTCATCAATTTCCCTCACCTCACATCTCTCAGAAAGAAAGCTGGCTCGGCTGGAATCCGACATGGTACTGTATGAAGGTAATGACACAAATATGCCCACAGACGTCCTGTCATTTATCTTCTCACTATCTTTTCTAAGTCAATTAGCCCAGTTAACGTGCTGTATTTGTTATTATCCACATTATACCACAGGTAAATGACTTCTCTTAGGAGTAAACACTTCTATCAGTTGTCTTTGAAGGAAGCTGGATAGGAATTAGGATGATGGATTGGAGGCTCAGAATGGAGCCAACCAAAGCTTGCTGATTCATACGTGTTTTAGCACTGGATTTATATGAGCAGGAAGGTTTTTTTTTTTGAAGGCCTCGTGGAATGAAAACAGTGAAAACTAATGGCAAAGTAAATAAACCTGACTGTCCTTCAGTTCCTCCTGTTTGCAGGATCTACTGCAGCATCGGCATGAAGGTCTTTCTCCAGTGTTCTACTCAACAAGCAAAGTCAGTGACAGCAATGTCATGTGGGGATGACGCAGCTGAAAGTCTCCTTTACGAAACACAAGCTCCTCTGCACTTCATGGCAGTCTGGCAATGCGGAGAAGGGAAAGGATGTGTACTTTTCTCTCTGAGGGGCTGTGGTTGAGAGGTGTTCCTTGTTTTAAGATGTCAAAACAAGCTCAAAGAAAAGGAAAAAATGTGTGCACAGACTGAAATAAATATGCATGAAGTTGGAGTGTGACAGAATAAAACATTAGGTACTATAGTTGGTACTGGATAGCTTATTTTGAAGCACAAAGTTTTCAGGAGATGATCTCCATTTGGCTGCTAACTTGAATGATCCATAAGAAGACAGAAATAACATTTGGCTCACAAACCAAATCTGGAGTTTTTCAAATTCTAATGTTTATCCTACTAGCCCACAATCAATGTTAAGTTTTAAAACAGCAAAAGCCCTAAAGGCTTTGTCACACAGCCACTATGGACATTTGGCGAATATTGCATGGATGAAATTTGGTCATACGTGGATATACGTGAAAAAAGTGAGAAAAGTTGTGGTCTTTCCATGAAATTATCACAGATTTATCACATATGAACCATGTTAAAACCACGGAAGAAGTACGAATAAACCACGCGAAGAATACATACATAGAACATTAACCATTTGTGAATATTGCACTGTTTATATGCAATTTATTAGTGGTTTGTGTACCAATAACGTAATTTTAACATATGTGTGCTTTATACGTAATATAAAAGTTATACATCGATTGTACATGCATGAAAAGTCTGCCAGACATACGTGGAACACTCGTGGAAAGCCATAATTCTGCTAACTTCTAATTCCAACATTTTGTCCACATGGCCTTGCTATGGATGCCTGAGAAGTTATGAGACGATCGCTAAAAATCCCAGGGACGACTTTTCATTTGTATCTGGCGCTTATGGTGCTTTTTTTTTCAAAATGCAAGAACTTTTTCCGAGGTCGAAGGTCAACGATGCTTCTGTGGTGTTTGTAGAGCTGGCAGCAAGTGTGTGCAATTTCGTGAACATCGCTCAAACAAAAGTCTTGTTTTCCCATATTGTAGAAAAACACAAAAAACGGTAATTCTCAGAGTTCGCCACAAAATGGCCGCCGAGCCGTAGGTCGTGTGGCCATCCCATAATGATTTCAAAACTTTCTTGGGATATCCAAGGTCTTTTACAAGACAGTAAAAAGAATATGCAATGAAACTGCAAGAGTGTTATTGATCAAAATGCATACATTATAAAACATTAACTTTGAGGATATACGTATATACTGGATATTTGCATAGATCAGACAAAGGAGCTTGATGTAAACATTTTTAGGTCATTTGAAATGTTTCGCATTCTTCATCTCATCTTCACTCCTGCTCTTCTCGCCCACATCTTTGACATAATAATGCTATGTGGCATCTATCATAACAGATGCAGAAGCCATGGCTTATGTTTGATCCATGAGGGTTAAAAAATCCATAAACTGTAAATCGGAATGTTCTGAAAAGATTAGGCTGATCAAAAAGCTAAAAAGCTTTGTATTAGTTTGGGAAAAATCAAATCACTTACTTTGCGATGGATTTGAAGATGTCAGATATTTAAAATCTATATCAAAAAATGTGACAAAAACCAAAAGTGTTGGCTTCCGTATAGCCTAAAGTTGACCTTAAACAATTTAAATGACACAGAATATGAAAAAAAGTGCAAATCATCCTTAAAAGGAACTTCAACGTTTTATGAGGATGGCTTTTTCAGGAAAGTAATATCAACGGCCAAAGTTTATACAGCAATAGCTGTGCAGAAATTTCTTTTAAAACAAATCCAAACCTAAGTGCAGAAGCAACACAACAGAGAAGCTGTATCGCAGTTCAGCTCCTCATCATGGGAAATTATCAAACGATCAATTTAACAAAGAAATAGGTGGAAATTGTTACACAAAACAACATCTTTATTTTCACCTTGGCATGAGAAGGTTAAGGCATTCAGTAGTATTTGACCTCAAGAATCCAATTTCATTTCCAGATTGATTGCCCTTGTGACAGTAGAGAGTCACACAACATTTGTGCATTCTTTTTACAAGATATGTTATATCATGTTGTGTCTTGCAGCTTTTTTAACCTTGTAAAATTTCAATTCATGGTTGACTATTTCATGTCGTATAAATGTTTGTATAAACAATAACCATTCACTTCGCAATTTAGAGCAAACATTTCATGTAAACAAATGTATTGGAAAGTTATTTTGCAATATTTAACCCTTATGCTTTCCTATGGGGTCTAGATGACCCCCCCTTACATTGATGTGTTCTCCCTACCATGACAAAGGTGGATAAAGGTGGAAAGATTTCATGTAATCCATGGACACCAGTGAAGATCACAAATCATTGAAGTAAAAATGTTCAGCGCACTGTCTAGTGGGTCTAGATGACCCCACTCCCAATGTTAAAATGCCTAGGATAGCACAAGGGTTAAATACCCACTCCAATGAAAACTGTGTTTTTAACATGTCTCTAAACTGTACGGCTTGATAGCTCTGTTATTGCTCGCCATTTTTGTTTCACCGGTAATGTTAGGTTGGGGTTGTGAGTTTCTGTAAGATGGGGGGGGGGGTGTAAATAAAGAGCTCTCAGCAATGGGGGGAGAGGATGGGAGGGTGGGGGCTGCTCAGCGCCAACAGTCCTGTCCACGACACACAGGGAGATTTCAAAGGAGCTCCTACCGCTCTGCAGAAACTACGTCCTAGAAAACGACACAGGTTTTAGGGTTTAGGCTAAAACATCATGATAAAAAAACAAACACTCCACTCCATTAGAGGCTCATTTATAGATTCTGAGACAGTAGAAATTTGATTGCTTAAAAAATAATAACAATAATTTCTGTGCAATATTTAACCGAAACATGTAACAACAGAATAGGGCGTTAACAGTTGCAGGTTTTTCTGCTTCCTTTGTGGCTGTGAGGTTTGTGTGTTTTTTTGTCGCACTGCGTTTTAATTTGGAATGGTATTCTTGGAATTAAAGGAAGATAAAAGGGATACTGGTGCTTTGTTAATATCTCTCTGAAGGTGGACTCAATCTGGCAGCTGAATGTCTAACCCTTATTTTCTCTTCCTCTCTCCCTGTATTCAGCACATTGGATGTGAGATAACTGCAAACTCAGCTTAGTGAGGGCTTACCTTAGCTGGAGGAACTCTTAAAGTCATCTCCTTTCATCTTTCTGGTTGCTAAATAAACCAAACAGTTTTTTTTCTTTTCATTACCATCTGGATGATGAATATGTATCTATGTACCTTTTGCCTGTTTGTGCATAACGTCGTGCTCAGAGTCACAGATCACACCTGTCTGGCTGGATTTTCAAAGGTGTGCATTAACAACACCAGCGGTTTGATGGGCAAATGTGTGCAAAGAAGAGGACTGCAGGCTGTTGATGGCTGCGCAGAAATAACTACTTGTGCACAGTCATGGCCATTATGCAAGTCCTTCATGCATTTAACCTGCATAATCCTCCATTAGGACAGCAGATAATAACTACGGGATGAAGTAGGAGCGACTTTGTGCATTTTTAGGTCAAAACTCTCTAGACAAATTTGCATGTTAATTGTGGTGATGTAATATTTTTTCCGTCACAAAAGCTGCTTTCATAGTTGATGCACAATGAGCCTTAGCAAAAGGTCTGCAAACAAGCGTCTATGAAAGCGGAAGCGTTTTAGTTGGATTCCTTGTCTAGTCTTTGATCTTGTTGCCATTCTATCCTCTTTCTTTTTTTAGCTGGGATTAAGATACATAAATACATATTTAGAAAAGTATTCGGGAAGTTAAAAGGTACCCTTCTCCTTGACTGACCCTAAATGTCTTTCTTCAGTATATGAGGCACTTCCACAAGAGAGTTTCTGAGCCAATGAGAGTCAAGTGTGAGACCTAATCCATTACACTTTGACAACATGGGTATCAGCGCACTCCAGCCATCCGGGCCCTCCATCTTAACTCGCCTAATACGCAGTTAATTACCACTGTTCTGACCTGCCGGTAAGACGAACCCATGTTTCTGTTATCTGTGAAGAAATGCATTAGCGTATGCCCCCTTTAATGGCTTTAATTAGTTGTAAACAGAGCTGATTCTCCATTTAGGTGGATGAGAAGTCAATGCGGCAACGCTGTCCCAATTTGCAGCTCTAACTCTATCTCCTTGAGATGGGGGTGAAGGAAAAGGCGGCTCACAGCTGACAGAAAACCCTGTTTTCACTATATTCACTCTGTGAAAGAAAAATGACAACATATTGAGGAGAGGAAATATTTCAATGTCAGTAACACAATCTTGAGGATTTTTTCTTTTCTAAAGGAGTTGAGGAAACATGAGTGGATGTAAAGAAAAAGACTCATTATCTTGTCAGTGTGAAGTAAGCATATCTCTGAAATGACAATGAAGAGGGAGGATCAAAATTAGAAGTGTTAGAGGAAGACATGCTGTCAGTGTTTAGAAAAAAGAAATCAACAGTCCGCCACAACTATGTTTTGACAGCATAGCCTAAAGTCCCACTCAAATCATCTTCTGATCTGTTTTCAAAGTGTTTCCAGTGGCTTTTTAATAATGAAGATGCTGTTTTTAGCTAATATCTAAAAATCTGCCATTTTCTAGGACATACTTTCTGCAGAATGGCAGAAATTGATTAGAAATTCACCTCTCAGCATAGTAACAACTATGTCTGTTGTTGTGGAGCAAACCCACCCCCCCTTTCCCCTCCCCGTTACTGAGAGCTCTCTGTTTACAGTACACACTGCATGTGACTGCATATTTTCTATGTGCTGTCTTTTTCAAACAACATTTTTTCTCTTCTCCTGATTCACGACAATTTTGAATAAAGAAATAATCAGAAATGCTATTTTAATCTTAATCATCGTTATATATGTCCACTAACATCAGAAAAATGTCAAAAGAACATGTTAAAAACACCTAAAACACATCACAGTGGATCGTTAAAAAGCTTTGAAGTTTCCATTTGACAAAAAAAAAGGCCTATATAGTGATAATCAGTTAGCGGCTGTGCATCCTCATCCATCCGCACAAAACTTTCCATTCTTCAGTCCTTTCATTTCCTGACTAATGCCTTGCATGGTGCAGTGTTCCCACACTGGAGGAGGCTAATGGCTCTTGATGGTTTCTTATGCGGGGCACTACAGCTTTTGAGTTAGCTGGTCTCCATCTTGACAATAAGAGGATGGAGCTGTCAGGAAATACCGTCAGAACACACTAAAAGAAAAAAACCTTCCAGCATATTTCTGTCACAGGACCGAAACAAACTAGTTATTGAATGCGTATTGCATTTGTTGTTTAATGGTCATGTGACAAATATACCATCCATCTATCCATTTTCTGAACCTGCCTATCCCTGCTACAGTTGGTACACCCTGGACAGGTCGCCAGTCGATTGCAAGACCAAAGACACACTCATGTTCACACACTGGTTCATTTTGGAATCTCGAGTTGACCTATGAAGCAAGTTTTTGGATTGTGGGAGGAAACCGGAGATCCCAGAGAAAACCCACACATGCACAGAAAGGTGGTTTGCCCTCTCTGGGTGGGTGGAGTGTTCCTATCCCACGTGGAGGAGTTTAAATATCTTAGGGTTTTTTTTTCCTGAGTAAGGGGAAGATCGGAGCGTGAGATTGACAGGCGGATTGGTGCAGCGTCCGCCGACAACTTTGCTGTCGAAGCTCTCAATTTATCAATCAAACTTTGTTCCAATACTCACCTATGGTCGTGAGCTCTGGGTGAGCTCTGGGTCCCGGATACAAGCGGCTGAAATGAGCTTCCCCCGTATGGGGGCTGGGCGCTCCCTTAGAGATGGGGTGAGAAGCTCTGTCACCTGGAGAGAGCTCGGAGTAGAACCAAAGCTCCTCCAAATCAAGAGGAGCCAGTTGAGGTGGCTCGGGCATCTGGTCTGAATGCCTCCTGGGCGCCTCCCCGGGTAACTGTTCTGGGCATGTCCCACTGGGTGGAGGCCCATAGGCAGGCATAGGACACGCTGGAGAGACTATGTCTAGCTGGTTCCCCTCAGAGGAGCTGGAAGAAGTGACCTGGGAGAGGGAAGTCTAGGGCATCTGCTTAAACTGCTGCCCCCATGACCCAGTCTCAGATGAGTGGAAGAAGATGGATGGAAGTTTAAAAATGATTCTCTCTAAAACAAAATAAAGCCGGGGGGGGGGGTGTCTTATTTTAATCTAAAAGCAAGAAGGTAAGCAGGTAGAAAGAGCAGAATTCCCAGAATCACCATGCTTTTATAAAAATAAAAGTGCATGGTGGTTCCTCTCACTTTGTCACAGCTTTAAGTCTTCAAGGACATGTTTTCAAAGGTCTATGTTTGAAGCGTATGGAAGCTTATGCATTCAATAAAAAAAGGAGTGATCTTCATTCTAATTTTTTGTTTTCAGTTTGTTCTATTTTTTTAAGAACTACAAAAGCAAATAACTCCAAACAGGCTGGGCTGTAACCTCACCTGCTTATGAAAACTATAAGATAGCCTACAATTAAAAGTTGAAAAGCCACGATGTGACATGAACCATATCTTGAAATACAAAAGAAAGAAAAACATTACTTTGAAAAACATTTAAAATTAGCTTAAAAAACAGACTGTGCCACATAGTTGACCACACAGTGGCTTTACAGACCATTTCTCAATGGTTTTGTCACCTTTAACTCTTGTGCTATCTTAGATGACCCCCCCCCCCTTCCATTGACGTGTTCTCCCTACCATGACAAAGGTGGATAAAGGTGGAAAGATTTCATGTAATCCATGGACACCAGTGAAGATCACAAATTATTGAAGGAAAAAGGTTCAGAGCTCTGTCTAGTGGGTCTAGATGACCCAACTCCCAACGTTAAAGTGCCTAGAATAGCACAAGGGTTAAACTAATATGGAGAAAGTGATAGTAGTTCTTCATTTGAAGGAAAACATCTGGTTTTTTTTCTATACATGAAGAAATTAGAATAAAATTCAAGTAAAGAAAACTTCCTGACTGCTCAGTACCTTTTAATGGAAACTGATGCACTTTAACTATGTTCTTTATTAAATGTTGCCCAAAGTGGGGGTGTGACAGCTCAGGTGAGTGTGAGCCTTAAATTGAGAGCATTAAATCTTTTGTAGCACTTCTTAAACCCAACACAAAACAAAAAGGGGGGAGACTGCACAGCAAAAATTCCAGCCAAGCTGGCAGAAATCTTCAGATATTTCCATTTCCTCCGGACTGTTAGATTCACTGGAGCAAACAGAGAAAAAAAACTTAAATCAAGATCACAAGAGGCGAGGCGAGGCAGAAGTAAGAGCAGCATTCCTGCAGGCAGACCCACACTCACACACTCACACACACACACACACACTGGACAAAGGCTGTGCCTCCACTCTTATGTATTTAAATGTACTTGCATTTACATTCTATAACAAGTCTTCACTTCTCAAAATTTCTAGTTATTAACAACTTCATAGATCAGGGCAGTCAGAGAGAAACAATCATGCATGTTCACAGTCACCCTGGATAATTAAGAGGTGACATGTAATCATACATGGACATTTTCAGACTGCAAATGGAGGATTCTAAAATGGCAACTGGGGTTTGAACTAGAACAATCTTTGCTAAAAGAGGCAACAGTGCGAGCCAACAGACTGCTTTTCAAGACTTCTTTCAGCTTTTAATTTGTGTGCATTGAATTATTTTGATCAGATAGTTGACACAGAACAGAAGAAATAGTGCTTTATTGTATCATTTGGGAATTATAGCAGATAGCAAGTCCAGTGGAGCTCTAGCTCCAGTGTTTACATTCTTTACATTCTACTGTAGCTCTTCAACTGTTAGCATAATAATTCCAGCGGATTCAAGAAAAAAAGTAACTTTGTGCTGATGTGCAACACTTCACAGTAGTACAGAGTTTGTGCAACTGATGTAAATCTGCTGAAAAGCGGCTTTCGTGATAATCTCATTTTTAACCCATGACTGTTATCATGTTCTTACACATAAAATAGGTCCAACTCTTTACCTGCAAGAACATTTTATTTGAACTTAAATGAAAATAGGCTTTTCCCAACAGTTTTTAGGTTACAAATAATTTAAAACAGATTAATTACATTAATTAATTTCAGGTCACGATTGATTAATCCCACACAAGAAAAATAATCGCATGACTGTTTAAAAACACAATTTTTATCGGTCTTTAAACATTCATTACAGACTGAAAACAGCTTTTTTTTAAAGAGTTCATGGGTGAAGGTTTGTTTTCCAGAGAAAAAGACAGAAAATGTCTTAAGACTTCAGACGCAGTTCCTTTTTTTGGTGACAATCCTAATTCACGATGCTGTAAAACGTCCACGTGTCCGTGGATGATGCTAATCCCTGCTCTAAAACTGCGACTAATTAATCTGTGGCTTTGATTACATTGCCCATTTACATGATGGGTTTTTTCCTAACCTCCCCAAAGGAAAGGGGAGAAGGCGGAACAATTTCCTGGCTGTTTCTCCAGAGTTAACTGTGGGAGGTAGGACTGTAACACCAACCATTCACCCCTGCCAGAAATATTGTCAGCTTGCTGAACCTTGTGTGACTCAGCATGCGATGGGCGGTTGGTGCAGCCAGCACACGGATGCTGAGCTTGTTCCGCTGAAGCGTGTGCGGACCGCGGAAAGATGAGGGCCGGGGGAAGAGTGTGCTCTCCCTCCAGTCTCATATTTCTCTGTGGTATAATGTGCTGACTATTCCTCTGATACCTACTAAGAGCAAGGTGGGAACCACTTCACAGTCGGCCATGTAACTCAATATGCTAATGCGCCGCACAGCAGGCACAAAAGGGGGAGAAAACACAACCTGTCCATTACTCACAGCAAAACCACGGAGAAATCGGTTCAAAACCACCAGAAAAGAGACTTTAAGAACAAGCTGAGATGGTTTTTTTTACAGAAATCACTTCAGCTAAACACACCCATGAGACCAATCGCTATCAAACGGCAATCCAACTAGATGTCTTTTCTGAAAGGTTTAACCCCTAAATTAGAAAAAAAGAAACAATTCAAGCTGTGAGTACGATTAACAGAAAACGTGTCGGCCGTATCAAAACTCCTCCAACAGAGAAGGGCTGTTCTTCTGGGGGGGGGGGATGCATGATGGAAAACAACATAATACATCATACTTCTGAAAGGGTTGCTGTAATGACCAATTTTCATCTAATTTTCCAAGTTTTGCTCAAATGAGTAGCTGCTGGTGGAAGACCTAAGACGCCACACTGGGACACAATTGGCTTCAGATTATTTTGTTTCTCACACAGGCGTTCTCAAGACCCCCCTCAGCATAATTTGTTTACAGCTCAGACGAGATGGAGTGTTGGGAGAGCTCATCCTTCTACCGACTATAATTGCTGTGATGATGGGCTTCACAGGGAACACGAGCAGCCATGTGAGAGCAAGGAAGGATTAACGTAAAAGCTGTCTGCTGAGTGTATCCCTTACCTGCGCTTACCTGTTCATAATTTTAATTTTAATAACTTTCTTCCAAAAGAAGTCTATTCGGACGCCGTTTTTTTCCGACCATCTTGGAGCCAGACGTCATCAGTAAGCAGTAATTGGTCCGAGTCTGTCTGAGTTATACCTCGCTCACCATTCAGGACTGAGCTCGTAGAAAGTCCACACCCCTAAAATCGTGTCAATCTGTCAATCAACCGTTTAGATCATTTGAGGTAAGACCACCTACTTGTATTGAATCATCTGATTGTTCAGTTTATTACTTGTACTACAGTAATATGTATCAGAAAAAACTGAGGATTATTGAGAACATGTACAAAAAAACAGAGGTCAGAGCAAGAATGGCCACTAGCCAATAGAATGAGTATCAGTAGTTTATTTCTCTGTAGAAGTTTATGGGATTTTGTCTTCTCGGACCCGCGGGTACTTCCTGTTAGAAACACTAAGGAGGGGGTGTGTGTTAGTCCAGTTCTCATCAGTCAATGGTCGTACCACTAATCCAGCAACATTGGCTGTTCAAAAAGTTACTAAAATACTTTTTTTTTCTGACAACTGTTATAAGAAGGAGTCAGAAAGAGGTGGGACTACAGACCAAATATTTGGACACACCTTCTCATTCATTTGAATGAGAACTTTTGGTCTATACTGTACAGTATATCAGGCAAAATCACATTTTTTTTTAGCTTTTAGGAGTATTGTAATGTTAAATCCTCACAGAAAAAAAAATATAGCCCCTCCCAATCCACAAAAACGATTGTGATGTGATGTCACAAAGTGGGGAACAGCCAAAGACTAACACACACACACACACACACACACAATCACACACTCTAGTGGCGCTAGCGGTGATCACCAAAACACTTGTATTATGTGCACAAAAGGTGAATTCTGCCCGAAACTAACAATTTCGTTGCTTCAACTTGTCGTGACTTGCCGTTGTCTCAGTGGCACACAGACCAAAGGTTTCATCTCAAAGTTATTCTACCATCATCATACATTATCATACACATCATGGAAACCACACATAACGTATGTTCTCTCTAAATTGTCCAAATCATTAGCCATCCTACATAAAGTCAAATACTTTTTTAAACACAGCTACATGTATATTCTATATTGTTCTTCATGATTCCTTTTATTTGACCTATTGTTTAGAAATCTGGGGTCATAGTTATAAGTCAAATACAAAACCTGTTTTTATTCTGCAAAAAAAAGCAATTAGAATTGTAAACCACTCTTCATACAATCAATCCACAAAACAAATATTTCCTAAATTAAGGGCAATAAAATTTTATGATTTAGTTGATCTTAATTGGAATTTTTATGTTTAAAGTTAAAAACAATGTGTACCTGCTAAAATACTGAGTTTGTCTGAAATAAAAGTTGATAATTATGATTTTCGAGGTAAAGATATGTTTAAAAAGAAAGTGGTCAGAACTAACGCATTGAGAAATAGTGTTTTTGTTCAGGGGGTCAACATGTGGAATTTATTATCAGACGAACTGAAAATGCAAATCGTTACTGCACTTTAAGAAAATGTATAAAGTTAAAATGATTCAAAATACCTTCTGGACTGAGCAACTTTTGGTGGTTGTGAGGTCATTTTTGAGAAGTGTTTATTTTGTTTTTTGTTTTTTGTGTTTTTCATCTCTTTTTTTCTTTCTGATTTAAGGTTCTAACAGCTTGTAGGTAGATGTGATGTTTGTATTCAGGGTTGGGGAAATAAGCCTAAGCCACCCAACACCTTTTTCGGTTAATTTTGTTCAATGTTTATGTTATGTTTATTTATTTATTATTATTACTATTATTATTATTATTATTATTATTTATTCTGCCCGAAACTAACAATTTCGTTGCTTCAACTTGTCGTGACTTGCCGTTGTCTAGTGGCACACAGACCAAAGGCTTCATCTCATAGTTATTCTACCTTTTTCATGTAAAAAAACATAATTTAAGGGGCGTCAGATCATGTTATTTAGATAGAAAATTTTGTTTTCACCTTATTTATTTTTGTCCCTCCTGGACCAATGTTTTCTTTTTCTCTTTAATTGTGCTGACATCGACTCACTGACTGATTATCTTTAGAGCGGAGAAGTTCCTGCTATAAATGAAAAGCACGTTTAATACGGATCGGTCAGATTCTTTGAGCGAATATCCCATTTCACTAAGATTTTACATGCTCTCATTAGCTCAACCATAAGACATTAGGGATATTACATCCTTTTTTCCACTCTTATCTTTAGCATAATTGTGGGAGTAATAGCAACGTATAATGATCATTTAATGAGCTTATAATTCAAAGTACATGTATGCCTTTTAATTTGAAAGCAGAGATATTTTCAGTCAGTTTTTTTAAAATCAATTTAATAGATGAAAGGCAAACTTCCTTACAGTAAAGTATTTTTAGGTTCTTACAGCCAATATATAGATCTGGCTTGATGGAAAGGATAAGAAAACAGCCCATCAGGAAAAATATACTGATTATCAGCAACAAATATTATATCTGTATAACTTTAGACATTTATGCTATGAACCATACATCTTGTATAGGTAAAACAATCTGAGAATTAAAAGTGTTTCCATCCCGGAAGCTCAGAACCACGGCGGTTCACTCTTTCTTTCCTCTAAGCAGGATTTCCAGTCTCTGATGGAACTCGGCTTAGTGAAACTTGAAACCGCCCATGACATATGGTTTTTGTGAACCTCATCAGTGCCGGGAGTCCACTTCCAACACTTTCCTGCCAGCCACTGGATCTGTGCTGAATCTTCCTCCATCATCTTCCCACCCCTCCCAACCGCTTCCCCCGAGTCCAACAGATTACAGATATTATAATGGACATCCTGGCAGCCGAGCTGCGGTCACATTTAATTTGCTGTGGCCTGATATCTACACAAGATAATCAGCGTTTACACCTGAGAGTGCAGACGGAAAGCTGAGCGACAATATATATGTAGGAATGACAGTAAAGGAATTATAAAGAGAAGAATGAACAACAATGTGAACAGAAATGATGGAGGCAATGGGAAGAGATGCTGATTCTGGAGGAATATGAGTTCAGCTTACATTCCACTGGGACAGAAGAAGAATACAAATGAAGCCTACTTGTTAAATTTATATTACAATAAGGATCATTTTAGGCCCCTAGATAAAAGACAGTAAAACCTGATTTTCAAATTGGAGACCTTGAGTCTTCGCCTGCTCGGATTGCCTTTCCTTTAGCGTCATAATGACTTGGCCAGGCAGCCTCGTTCGATCTTTCTGCAGCGCACAGCTCCACTGTTAAGCATGGCAGAAATATGGCATTTTGGTACTCGTCTTTTTTAAATCTTATCTGTATTTCAAACTGCTTGGCACCTGTAATCTAAAGCAGGCCGTGTTCCCAACAGCCGGTGGCTGACAGTGTTCCTCCTGGAGGACTTTCAGGATTTCAGCTCTGAACAAGGGAAACAACGACTCACTTCCCCCAACATTCGGTTCAAATCCTGATTTCTTTTTTGTTGGGGGGGCTCACAGTTTTGTTCCTGTTGAATATATGATTTTTCTATATACGAAACAATATAAAACAAAAAATTTCAAGAAAATAATGTTTATAATCTGCTACTAAGCAAGTAATGCTAAAAAACTTTGTTCTACGACCACCTACAGAGAAGTCCATCCATGTGTCGGTCAACTCTTGGTTGGCGAGGCCATGCTGGTTTGGTTCCTTTGATATTTCCTCTACAACCTCAGTTTGAACAAAACTACGCATAAAGATAAGTCGATTCCAACCATTTCCACGATGCAGAGAGGATATTCCTTTAGCTTAAGTGAGTCAACAACTTGGCGTCAGGGATTCAACTCTGCTTCAAAACACCCACCCCATCTGTCGAGCTCACAGACTAATGACACCAGTAGGCAGACTCACATGATTAGAAGCATTGGTGAGGAGTTCATCTCACGTCACTACTGCTAATGAGATCAACATGGCTAAAAATAACATGCAATATTTTTCTACCCAGGGGTAGAAAAAAAAAACATGCTTCTTCCACAGGATTTCCCCCAATTAGCAGACAGCAGCAAACAGGAAGTATGAATTTTCAGTTCAAACTGAAAGCTCTGGCAGCAGCTGTTTAGAAATGCCTTGTATGGAACAGGAATCGTTCAGGGGGGCTGACAAACGTAAAAGTAACTAAAAAAGGACCAGAAACTGGCTTTAAGAGCCAGTTTTACGTCCTGATGTTTTTCCCACATTGCTGGAGGCTGGACGAAAGTTAATGTTTACATTTATAATTCAACCTAAATAAAGATAGATTGGACCCCTAAATTATTTATTTTGTTGCAACAACAGGGAAACGAACTTTTGTTTTTTCATCCGGAGTGATGGCAAAGGTTTAGGGTAATTGGGTTTGTTATAAAAAACTTTTAATTAAACTTAAAAGCATAGTTTTTGTTTTTTTTAACATGGAGATTAAAAGGACTAACGTATTGACTTACATAGACTAGTTCTTGGTCTATGAACATTAGAGGCTTGTCTGACCCCATAAGAAGGACTGATTGGGCAAATAGAGCCATGAAGCTTGTTAGTTTTAAACTCACAACCAGCTTCCACAGAAGTTTAGTTTACAGTCTCCACAGGACAAAAATATTGAAAGCAGAAGGATCAATGTGTGGATGAAAACTTTCATGAAACCCTTAGAAAATTCTTTGTGAGCCCAGGACTCTTCCATACATGTTATAGTACATTCAGTGTATTTTCTTACCTCCAAATCCACATTTTAATGTTTAATCTAAATGTAACTTTTATGATACAAATCTGATCAGAAAAAAGGCATTTAAAGTGTCATTTTTGGGTTATGAGCTCACTTGGAAAAAAATCCATAATCTTAATTTATATGTACACTTAGTCCGTTTTCAAGACAAAAATTACAAAGATGACACTTTCAAAATTAAGTAAAGTGTGGACGTCCCGATTCGATCCTACGATCAGAAAACACGTCGTTTCAGACTTGAATCCGGAATTCAATGTTGCCTCTCATTCAGGGATCGGATGATTATTTTATTCTGGTTACAATAATCAGTGTTGTGTATTTCAAGCGTGTTATTACAGATAAATGCCCCATTAGGGGGCTGCCTATCATCAACGGATCACGACCTTTTATTGCCGTACAGTGGAGCCGTATATGGGCCTAGTTTCAGCTCCAAAACGACAAAATAAGCAACAAATTCAAAGATTTGGACTTCCGGGATCAATAACAACCAAAGAATGAAACAAATCAATGGTTACATTAATACACTACAACAATTTTGAAATAAAGTCATTTTTAATTTCTAAGAATTTTTCAATGGCGATAAGAATCACGTGTGATCAAAAATAGGTCTAAAGATCCCAAAGCTAATGTCAAAAACCTCACAACTGACTATTACCTGTTTTTACTGGTTAATAGTTAACTATTTATTTAAGCTACTCTATAAAAGTGCCGTGTTTAAGTTTGAAATGATAAAAATCAATGAATAAACTAGGATCAGTTTATTCAAATTGTCTGTGTTTTCAGTGTGTTACAAAAGTATCTGACTGGGATTCAGTATCGACGGTTATTCGGAATCAGGTCCAACACTATATTGGACTTTAATCACGAAGTAGCTGTGCGTTCAAACCTCCATATGTAGTTATTTTAGCCTCTAAAATAATATTTGAGTCCATTTGTACTTCCTAACTATGTGTTGTGCTTGGCAAGGGGTGAAAAGATTCAAATAAAGCTTCTCATGGACGTGGTGACTCATAAACCAAAAGCATATGAACACCTCAAAGTGAACACCCGCTGGACGGATGTGGACTGATTATAATTCATTTACTTTGATAAATGAACCAAAAAGGGGGGGGGTTCAATTTTGCAAGCAATATGATTTCAGCACAACAGCTCCTTGTTAATTAGCAGATCGTGCACCCAGCAACGTGATTCATTTTCTCCTGATATTCTGTCTCTTTTTTCTCCTCCTTTTCTTTGCCAGGCAACAGTAAAGGCAGGTTGATGAGCAGTTCTTGTAAAATATGTGAATCAATTTAAGCTATACTCAAATGTGTGCAGACCTTGTTTAATTGAAATACGATTTAAAAATGTTCTAATCGTAACTTTGGATGTGTCTGTGAATGTTTTGTCAATATTTAGATACAGCTGAAATGGCCAGCCGCTTCGGCTGAGCGGCACTGCGGCCTGCATGAAGAGAGGCAGAGCCGGTCTGACTTGTGCGGCTCACAATGTCTCCATTCACACGTCTAATTTAAGAGCGGCTTCTGTTCTGTCTAATTAACAATTTACTGGGCCATCAGTTAGCCTCTTCTTTGAGGTATAATTAGCGGCACCAGCATTCAAGCGATTCGGTGCACACATTCACATCTGCAAGGAGATTAGAAAGGCCAGACAATTTTTAAAGGACTTCCTGATAAACTAAAGAAGACAAAAAAAAGATGCAAGAGATGCAAAACTCAGAAAACAACCGTGGAGCAAAACGCTGAGCCGGAAGACAATGCATGCCCTAGAAAGAATCTGCCGTTTATGCGTGTAAAGTACAACCAATATGTGGCATTACTTCCATGTAGGAGGAATCAGCCCCAGCATATTCACAACTACAAATCATGTTTCAAATACCTGCATCTCCGCTAATCCCGACACATTTGTCATGCGCTTAAATTCCACTTCCTTTTTTTTATGGTTTTCTTTAAGCAACTGAAGGGCTTGATCTGCTCTCTACCGTCTGCATGTGCACCTTTAGAAGATTAACCCCCCCCCCCTACCAATTAAGGCTCCACCCACATCTTCCTGGCATTTCTGACACCCACTTCAAAGCAAACTTTTATTTACAGTTATAAAAAATAAGTGTATTTGCATGCGTGCGCAATCACTATTGGTTGTCTCTCCGATATTCTAACAGCACAATAATAACCCACAGAGAGGATTAACCACCAGTAATCTGAGGGAATAGTTTGTTTCATTTTGACTGCTTTTTGCCTTATTTTTTTGCCCCTTAGCACCCTCTGCATAAACAAATGGAATTTTGCTCGTTTATCCACTTAGTTCCTCTGTTTTGCTGATTAGCAGAGAAGGGCTGCGAGAATTGGATAACCTAGAGAGGATGGTTTCAAGGATATTTGAGGCTCACGCGCACTTGCCAGTGTGTTTGTGTTTGGGTGTACTGTACAAACAAATGCAGGGCTCCTTGAAGGGTGCGACCAATTAAAAAAAGACCCCGAAGAGCCTGAGCTCATCAGGATGCAGACAACACGGCAGATTGACTCTCAGATACCGTGGCCTGTCGCTATAGCTCAGACATTATACTGCCAGCCTGCAGTATTGACATCCTTATTCCATAACCACGGAGAAACCCATGCCAATATGGATGGGATCAATGTCAAACACTTCTGCACCTTATCAGACGTTTTTATTTTTTTTCTGGTATGCACAGACTTTAGATATTAAACTCCTGTCATAAACCTAATCTAAAACCGTATTACACGCAATCCCAAGTCAAACAAAGCAACAATATGTATTACATCTTAGGCAGTGTTATGTCATTTTACAGAGCTGTCATATGAGATACCATCAATACAAAGAAAGATAACAACTCAACAAGTCCGTCTTTACTTATGTCACCAAAACTGTCATTACCAACTACCATTACCAACTTGTCCTGCCCAGCTGTTGGACAGGACAAGTTAAAAAATAAATAAATAAATAAAAACTGTCATTACCATGTGTATGTGGATGTATACCATACCTTCCACTTTATAGAGCGAACCAGATTATAAGGCATACCATCATTAAAATGTCTATTTGTTTAAATATGTTATATACAGCAGCGGTCTCCAAGCCCCGGGCCGAGGACCGGTACCGGTCCGTGGGTCATTTGGTACCGAGCTGTACAATAAGAATAAATAACTTATATTACTTCCGTTTTATTTATTTCGGAATTTGAAAGATGTTTTACTTTGAAAAATTGTCAGATTCTCTGTTCCATCCGTCTATGTCACTCTTGACGCGGGCCGAAACGCTCTTCCTAGTCATGTGACATGATACAGCTAAAATAAAACCAAGGAGCTAGAAAAATGTGGACAAGTGGACCCTGGTCCGTGACCAGGAACCGCTCTTGGACCCACCTTTCTAGATGGTCTTGGTTCGTCTCCAATCAGACTGAGATTTAGTTTGCTCTGGGCTTCCTCGGTCTGAATAAATTCTGTTCTCGGAGTTGAGTAATTGGACCAAATGGCCACCGTAGCCAGTCATTGCGCGGTGTAAATAGAGTAACCGGGCAACAATAAGACACAGCGACTTATTGAAACGTGGTTGGATGAAAACAGGCTCATTAAAACTACTTTTAACTTGATACACGTTGTTTCGCACTGCTTTCCCAACAATCTAGATATCATAAAGACTTGTCAGCGTACCTTTTTAGCTGTCGCCTCTTCAGTAACAGCCTTGCAGCATGCCTCTGCCATACCAAAGGAGCAAATGACAAAGTTGTACATGACGTTGACACAGATGTTCAAAATGGGTCAGCGAAGTATAAAGTATGACTAAGTGAACTATCCTGACAAAGTTTGAAAAGCTCAGACTTCCGTTATTCCTTCTCTCATTGCTTTCCCGTGCCATCGTAGTTCCTGGCCAATGACTGAAGATTGATGATTGATCCACGTGGTTTCACCACCAATAAATGAAAAGAGGACTGAAGTCTTGTAAAGCTGGTGTGTGTTTGTGAAGTACAGTGTCATTTGCGGTTTAATTTTCTTTTTTTCCCTTTAATGCTGAGCTTTTTTGAAGCAGTCGACACGTGCCTGTTATTTAACTGATGTCTTATCTTTAGAGACTCGCCCCGGCACATTTAGCGGTTCTAGCATATCCATAATACACAGGAGTCCAGTGATCCGCTGCATTACGGCCCACCTCTGCAAGCTGGCCTTGGCGTGGATCACTTAATTGTGCACAGAACAGAGTTATCACAGGAGCCAAACTACTACATTTGTACTGGCTTATGGTGTCACCACTTCAATACACTCTCCTCTGCTTTAATACTTCTGGCAAACTAGTTTACAAAATCAGTAAATCGATAACGACACCAGAACGATGGAAGGGGGACAGTTGAGAAAAAGGAGACATGTTTTAAAGACCACCTCCATAAATATTAAGTTAATTTTCTAATGAACTACTGCCACTCTGCAAAAACTGTGTCCTAGAAAATGACAAGTTGTTTGATTTTAGCTTTAAAAATAGCATATTCATAGTTAAAAGACCACTGGAAATGCATTGATAATAGAGTGGGTCTTTAAATGAGTCCAGTAAAGTCCATGGGACACACTTGACTGGGAACCATTGTTTTAGATAACTGTTTAGTCTGTTATACCTTTTTAATTTACACATTGTGTTCCAAAAAAACCAAACAAGGACACTTTGTTTGGCTGTACCAATGCCCTGCATGGCAACATTAATTTATACTCCTGTTACTAAAGCATGGATGCAGGGAACAGTTTAAAGGAACAATATGCTTTCCTTAACGGGGCATCCTTTTTAGAGATGGCCATTCTTCCTTTTTAGCAAAGAACAACATTCTGTGCACAGTAGATGGGAAGGGCTGCACAAAGATGGCGGGTTCTCTAAACTGCAGCTCACGCAGCTTCACTGGAACAGGCAAGATGTGAATTCTTTATGCTTTCTGGTCAATCCAGGAGTGCAGAATAGAAAAAAAGCAGCATTGTATAGACAAAAGTGTTGCAACACCTAGACATGAGTTTTCAGGAAGAGGGATTAAATAATCCAAGACTCTACTTCATTTATTTAAAATGTTAGTATTTCTTTTTTTTTTAACCCTTGTGCTATCTTAGATGACCCCACCCTTACATTGACGTGTTCTCCCTACCATGACAAAGGAGGATAAAGGTGGAAAGATTTCATGTAATTCATGGACACCAGTGAAGATCACGAATCATTGAAGAAAAAAGGCTCAGGGCACTGTCTAGTGGGTCTAGATGACCCAACTCCCAATGGTAAAGTGCCTGGGATAGCACAAGGGTTAAGAAGTGCAAAAAAAATACAAATAAAAGGTTTTTCCAAAAAAGCTGCCAGGCTGATAGATAAAATGCATGCATTTCAGCCACATTATATTAGGTTAATTACACTAAAATTCTGCTGTTTTTCTACTGTGTTGAAAAGCATGGCCAGCATACATTCATGTCAAAGTGAATTTTGATTTAAATCTTCCATCAGTATCATAGAATATAAATGCTTTCCATTTCCAAGAACAACTCCAATTTTGTTCTGGAAAACTTCAACTGATGCTACAAGAGGATTTTTTGGTTATTTTTGGGGATTTGAACATATTTCAGATTAAAATATGGTCCAGTAAAGTCACTATTACACTGCAGGTTTGATATATTAGTGCTTTAAAGAGCACCTTAAATATGTAAAGACATAAACTGTATTGAAGTGCAATTCTAATGAACTTCTAACACATGATGTTGCTCCCTCTGCCACTTTCACCGCCCATTCTTGTTTTACATACATGCAATTCAATTATTTGAAGTTTCCATTTTGCTTTTTGTCTCTTTCTGACAAAATTCAGTGTGTTTAAAGAGGATCAATGGAGGTGCAACCTAGTCATAGGAAAGTTAAAATAAATGTCTTTTTCTCCAGGAAAACAAAGATTCCCTGGTCAAACAAAGAGACTTGTATGGGGGGGGGGGGTCACTCAAGCTACATCCACCACTGGTCATAACTCACATTCCCAAAGTAACAGTCCATCATTTTTCTTCATTTTCTTGCGCATAGACACACTAAGAGACACCTTAACGAGAAAACATACATCTTGTTTTATGTCTCACTGCCCTCCCCTCCCTCAGACCCCACAAACTCGCAACACTACACCCACACACACATTATTCCTGTAGCCCTCCCCCTGCGTTTGTGTAAACATCCATACAGACAGTAAGATGGATCAATTTCACATTCCCTTTCGGGAGGCTGAAGATGCCTTATCTCATTGTGAAGCTGTGCCGGTGTTTGATCTCACCTAATGCTGCAATGCAAATCAGTCTATTTCTTCTTTTTGCACGCCATCGTTTTTTTTCTTTACGGTCTAACATGCTCTGAGCAATTATCTGCTTCACCTCCGGAGCTGCATCCTGTGGCCCACTTTTGAAAACAGGGCAGATTTTGTTTCTCCTATTATTTTTTTTTTTTGGGCAATGCAGTGCCAAAAACCTTACTGATCCAACCAGAAAATGCCTTCAACGTCTAATAGTTTCTAAGTCCTAAAGAAAAGGGCATTTAGTAGCATCACAATGGTTATATCCATTTATTTGAACTTTATTGGCTTTGCTTGACAGTAGGAAAGGAGCAACGACCCCCCCGAGCAACAGCTTTCCCACAGAGGCATTTGATCATATGCTGACTGGGTGAAAAAGGGTGTAAATTAAAGTCCCTGCTCAGCCGACACTTTAAACACAAGACACGACAGGCCATATTTTCACAGCCAAATCAGGTGCCTTGGAGATAGATACCAATTATAACTGAGACATCAGACATAGGTGTGTCAGCAGCCTGCTGCTAAATCACGCCAACAGCTGGATGATGAAAACTTGCCTGAAAGGTCTGAGGGACCCAGAGCCATCTTGTGCCAGTGATGGGCTGTGCACTTGAATTTGCATCAGTCTGTGACATATCAAAGAGAATGCACAAGCAGATTTACGTCTTTGATTCTGCAAGTGGTGCCGCAGAGTTATTCCGCGGGCCAGCAATAATCTGCGGCTTTCTTGCCATAATCCTCTAGTTTTAGCCAAGTAATGAACATCGGGAGGAAGATGCAGAGTGTGGGGTGTGTTGCATAAGCCCTGAGTGAGTGCGAGTCTGCTCCCGTGGAGTGTGTGCACGTGGGTGGGGCAGGCCAGAAACGGGCTTTTCCCTCATATTTTTGCTTTTTCACTCAGCTGATGGAGCTGCTTCTCCACTCCCGTCGAACCTGGAAAAGCTTGGGGCCCAGAAAAGCAAAGGGCACCAGGTGCGTTTGCTGCCTCCTCCCTCCACTACCACGCACCCTCCACTACCACGCACATGCGTGCTTCAACACACTCGCAAGAAAATGAAATTCTCAGGCATTTCTGGTGCGCTCAGGAGGTCCGTCACGCCCTCATTAGAACACGTCCAAGCCCAGAGACCCAGCTTCCGGTCAGTTTGGCCGCACCTCCATTTGGAAGGGGGGGGGGATGCTGCTTCCGCCAGAAAACAACAGGAGCCAGGGAGCTGGGGGGGGGGGGGGGGGCCATTTGCATCCTTCATCCAAGCAGCACACGCACGGGTTAAGTTTCCACGCAGCGCGTGACCTATTGACCACCGCAGACATCTTTCAGCCACGCGTGCACACTCACTGCTCTGAAGAGAAAAGTCTGAATTATGACTCATGATCCGAGACTCCAAGTCAAGGTCGTTTCCAGCTGCACTGTGATGTTCACAGCTGATTCTGACGCACCTTTCTTCCCCGACCCAGATATCCAACTAGAATGTGTTGCAAGGCAGAGAAGAGCCGTTCTGCTACCTTCTCAGCCATGCATCACTTTGACCAATCCGTGGGAGAGATGTCAGACTCAACTCCAATTGGGACACCTGGTCTCTTTTTCCCTTCTCCGCGGAGCCGCCGCAGCGCGCGCGCAGATGTGGGTTTTCATTTGCGCGCAGAAACCAGACAGCATCCTCTGCTCTGATCTGATGAGGGAACTTTAGAGGTTCTGTCTGTCTGTCTGTCTGCCTGTCAGACTGAGTCGTACTCACCATTAACAACGACGGTCCTCATGATTTAGACCAGCCTGAAATCCAGGAGCACTATAAATCCAAATGACTCCCACGGTGGGGGGGGGACAGAGACGATATCCGCTTTGTGAAGCAATTTATTGTTGGCTGCAAATCCAGCGCGCGGCCGGACGCGCAAAAGCACCCCCTCAAACTTTAGCCGTGGGTCTTCCCGAGTGGGGAGAGACGTCTCCGTTTGCACCCTGGCTCAGTCATGTGGATGTGGGGTTGAACGGAACTGTCAACCATAAACATCCAGACAGGGAATGGTAAAGAAAAAAGAAAAGAAAAGAAAAAAACCTCCCCAAAATCCGAGGGAGGCGCAGACAGCTCCAGAGGAAGGAGCTGAAAGTGTTTCAGCAATCAGGGCGAAAACCCAACTGGATCCATCTGTTAGTAATCGCAGCACATATCCGGTCAGGTCTCCGCTCCGCGCGCTGTTATTTCTCCAAGTGCACGGGCTGGGGAGCGCGCTGTGAGCGTGGATGGCGGCTGCACTGGTGCGCGTCAGTGAGCGTTTGCCACGGCACGGTGGAGAGGGAGGAGGGGCGGGGCAGAAAGGGGAGAGATGGGGGGGACCCTGGGATGATTCTTTTATGGGTCTGTGTCACGCAGCAAAATAAAACACAAAAACCTATAAAACTTGTTTTTGTGTAGTCTAACCCCCTCACCCCACCCACCCTCATCATGTGATTCCTGACCTGTTTCCTACCACGGAAGACATAATAAATAAGGGGGGGGGGGACAAATCATTTCGCTTCATGATAAGTGGTGACTGCGGGGTTTTAAAGAGTGACTTTGAAATCTAATGGTACTTCTGCAGCGCCGGGCTGCGCTCTGATGAATGTTTAATGCGCAGAGGTTTGGGGCTGCTGGGGGTGGGGTGGGGTGGCTGAGGTGGGTAGGGACTGTGACGTGAGGCGCATCTATTTGTATGGGATGCAGCCAGGCACGCACAAGCGCAGGCACTGTGGAAGAACAAGCCGAAAAAGGGAGGAATGGGGGGCGGGGGGATGCTGGGACCCGAGCGCTGTCCAGGGACGGACCGCTGAGCTGGTCTAAAAAAAGGCTTTCGTTCTGTTCGGTCATTAATTTCCCACAAAATAAGCTTTTATGTTTGGCTAAAGCTAAAATCCCCCCCCCCCCCCCCCGTCCCATCTCAAACTGGATTTTTGACTCTGCACTCTGGCATCCTGGAGTGACGGTGATAAAGTTTGCCTTTACAAAGTGCTTTGACTCCTCAACAGCCCACTCTCACTGTGTCAGATCCACTCAGTGTCGCTCAGGGTCTCCATCTCTGCCCTGTAGAGGTTCCTGAGCGCGCTGCTATCTGTAGGTACCACGCGCCCCCTACAGGCCGCCACGAAAACCACTTCCTGCAGAGTCACTGGAAAGATGATCCCTGCAGAGAATCAGTTTCTAAGCTTTTTTCTTTTTTTTTCTTTTTTAATAATATGAGCTTTCAAAATAAGATAAGATAAAGATACTTTTTCCATACCAACCTGGGACATTTGAGAGTTGGAGCAGTAGTTTGAGCAAAAACAGCAGAATTTTACATATATCAACAACAGTAATGCAGTTTATCTCTGGCACAAGGATGATGACTTATATGCCAAATCCGAATAGTTTCCCTACCCCTGTAGTTCCTTCCTATTGTGCTCCAACTGTATTTTAAGCTGTAGTGGTGTCCGAAAGTGTTTTTTAAGGCAGACCTGTAGAAACTTAGGGCTGGGCATCCATCTGCTGGTAGGGTGATGTGGCGCAGAGGAGAAACGCATTTCTACACATGGGTAATGCACAGAAGTTGACATTTAAATGTAAGTATTGAGCTTTTGTTTTGTTTTAAAGTTCTAAAACCAATGTTGCTTTGTATTTTGCTTGCGCTAGCAGCTACACGCTAATGTAGCCAACTATTGATGACGTCATCAAGCGGTAGGACACTTGAAGACATAAGCTGTGTCCGAATTCCTTCACTACTCAGTGCTTAGTGCACCATGTAGTTTGTTGGCCCTTTTGTAGCACTGTCCTTCCAAAATCCTGTGCTCTAGAAATTTCCAAGAAGTCTCTGCGAAAAACTAGGGTGCATTAATCCTCCCTAGATTGGCGAGTATAGACCACAGTGCTTTGCGTTTGAACAATTTTGCCACTCAAACAAATGTGTTTGAATGTTGTTGTTTTTTAATAAACCATCCACGTTTTCATCTTCAGAACACAGTGGATTTATAAATAGTTGTCGGAAAAGTGATTTGATTTTCAATCTTTTAAATTGGTGACATCACATTTGCGGTTAAAAAACAAGTAGTGAGCATGGTGTACCAAATTGCTTAAGAAATCCAGGGCAGTAGATAGTCCCACACTATTTCGTTTTTATTTATGTCAGGGATTAGGGAATTCAGGCATAGCCACAATTTTTCCTCGTCTTTCCTTTTGTAGGGATAGATGTAGGGGTAGGGAGAACCCATAGGTCTAGGGAAGCAATTTGGATTCGACCAAAGGATCCTATGGTGTGAGCCGAAACTTCCTTAGCCTCTTGGAAAGGCCTTCCACTATTCTTCTTGGATGGAGGGTGATTGGGATTATTCATAATGGATAAAAGTTTGTTCAAAGTCCTCTTCTTTCCATCCAATTTGCAGCTCATTAGAAAGCCAGCCTTCCTGATCTGTTTGTTCAGTCTCTGGAAAAAAGAACGACGGAAGAAAAAACACATCCTTGCAGCTAACATAGGATTCAGTGTTGGTCCACAGAAAAAAGGCTGTTTCTGTTGAACGGAAACAAACATGCCTCTGATGGGGCGCCATTATCTGACAGCAGAAACGCTTGCATTAATAACACTAAAGCTCTCTGACAGATAATGGAAGGAAGATTGCCGTGGAGAGCAGGTGAATGGAGCCCTCTGCCAGGTGTGCGGTTTATTTGAATGAAATGGAGGGTGCAGTTTGCTAATCTCAAGCTTACAACTACCACCAATATTGAGTCACACCATCAGAATATGTCAGTGTCTGGTATTTACTCGCAGTAGAGACGGGCAGGGCCAGATGGCCAGGGAGATGCGGGCCAAAGCCGCCGCCGAGAACGAGGTCAGCATGCACAAAACAAAACGCTGCCATCATTCACAGTTGTCTCTGCCGTTCCTATCCAAACAGGTCTGATCCTGATCTTTGCACGCCGTTTCTTTACGTTTATGTTACAAGTACTTAAGAAACAAGTTTTTTAAATTATTTTTTTGTGTTGATCATGAAAGGTTATGATATTCCAAACGTGGTCGATCTGATAGGAACTATCACTGCTGATCACTTCCTCCTCCCATCACAGACATGGCTGCACGTGAAAAGGACAATGGTACATTTCCATAAACTACAGACTCACTGAGGTTGGGACCTGCTTTGAAGAATGCAATAAATGTGGTTTCTTGAACACACATTTAGCCCAGTGTTCACAGTGGGAAAGCAAGGAGGGGCTTCTTTTTCTTTCACCTGCAGTTGGAAGAGGCTTATGTCCAGTGTCGAGGCGGACACACCTTGTAAATCTTGCTTCAGGTGTTTTCTTTCACAACTCTGTTCCAACGCGGTGTCATAGAATTTTGATCGGGTACAAACTGCAATTATGGATATCTCCTCCGTGATCAATTTTCAAACATTTGGTACTTCCAAGAAAGGGACGCCATTAGGCATGTAACGACTAATTGATGAATAAATTTCTGTTCCTAAAGTCCAACCAGATCAATCTCTCGGAGCCAAGTTGTTAATCGAATGGACCTGTACCATTAAAAAATTGTTACAAAATGAGATACATTGATAAATAATATTGGACAATAAATTGGGATTTATGCTTGATAGATTTATTTTACTACAATTTAAAAACAACCGTCACAGTGGAAATCACACACGTGATGTCAGCGAAAATGGATCAGTCCATCATTCCAGTCCAATGTGTGGAAAAACTTTGAATTTAGCAGTGTGCTAGAATGTTCTAACAATGTTCCCTTTGGATTGTTTGGATGTAGAAAAACAACATTGGGTTGAAATGTTAATGGGTTTTCCATTATTTCTTGTTTCATTCTTTGTTTGTACACATATTTAATTTACACTTGATTATCTTGCAAGAAAAACAAGGACTCTGGAAATCTTCATCTGTACTGTTCAGAACCCCGAAACCACAGTGGTTGAAATTTTTGCTAAAATTGTTCTGGATGGATTTTAGGTCAGTGAATTGGATCGTTCAAAATAAACCAACATCGACTTTGGATCGTATTGGCAACCATACATTAAATTATGCTGTGAATCGAATTGCTTTGAAAATGAATCGTTACACCCCTAGAGTCCGGTATCGTCAAAGTTTGACCTGGTTTTACATACAAAATGTGCGTTCAGTTTCTGCGACTGTTGTACAGAGAGCTTGAAAACGGTCCTTAAAATGTTTATACCGTGGTCTGGGCGTTTCAAAAGTGATATTCCGCAGTGATTATCACCGCACATCTAAAAAGAAGTTCTGGTCACGTCTAGCTTAAATGTTCTATATCATTGGGCTGGCTTCTTTAAAACAAACTTTATCTTCGTAATCTGGACAAAAACAAGCAGTAAGAGGGGATCTTTCTCTCTGAACTGATACTTTATTTCGTGATGATCAGCATAGATATAGCTTTCCTTTGCCACTGCACTTGAGGTTACAGTGACAACGCACCGCACCACATGACAAATAGTCCGCTTTTTGTAAAAAAAAAGTGATTCAAACCGAAAAAGAACCAAGAATAAAGTACTAAAAACTGGTTGAATATTTATTTCTTTTGTAAGTGACCATGGTATAAGCGGGTTAATGGCGTTCGAAGTGTGCATAATCAGCATTAACGCACTTTGCTGAAGCAACCGTCCGATGCTTCGCGGCTCAGGCTTCCACCCCCTCGTTAATTTCTGATAATGCACACTTGGTGGGCCATTAACCCGTACGTAGATGTGCGCGAACGCAAGAGTTTTAAACTGGGAAGCCCAGCTACGTTCACATTGGCCTCGGCAACGTGCACTGAAGCGACCACTCCCAATGAAAAGTCTAAACCTGCTTAAGTGAGCAGACTTGATAGTGACTGGGTGAAGTCCATTAATTGACGGAAGTGCCAACCGTTTGTAAATAAGCTGATCGTAGAAGTCAGACTAATAAGTGAGGTTTGTGCACGGCCAGAATTATGACACAAATTTGATCATACATTGGAATAGAACTGGGATGGGAAAGAGCATGATATGCACCGCTTCAACATTTTGCACCAAGCCTCTTCCAACTGTAGGCACACACGCTAGTATTAGGTAGCAACAGACTAGTGTGAACACCGTATGCTAAAAGTACATTCCAGAACCTGCGTTTGGTTGATCGTGCAACACATCCCCGCTGTGTATGTAGCATTTGAATGAAGGTCTTCCACAAAAAGTGAATGTAAATTAACTAAAGAATCCCCATCGCCATGGGAATGAAAATGAAAAGAGAGATTGAGAATCTGTAATTCATGACAGTAATGACATGAGTCAAGCTGTTGAGTCTCCAAAGATTCCTCCAGGCTGAAGCTCCACCAGTCTTTCATTGCAAAGCAGGGAGATCAAAAGGAGAGAAGCAGCATGAATGACTGATTTTGTGGAGGGAAAGTCGACTGTGCTTCACCGCCACAGACAGGTGCCAGTGTTAGTCACACTTTAAGGATTTTGCCTCGTTTAACTTTGCGCTGATGGGTCATGATATGCCTCTGTCACAGGTTCTGCAGCATTTTCATGGCCACCCAGATTTTCTCTTCACTGATCTCTGTTTACGTCTCCTACACCCGTCCAACCTATGCAAATGTTCGAGAAAGGTGCAGGTGGTTGCCTTCATAACACATTTTCTGCTGCATTTGGCTTTTGCTAACCCATAACTAAACTGTAATTCTGTTTTTTTTTTTAATTTTTTTGCTGTTGGCTACAAGGCTTTTTAGCCTCCCACTAAAGTATAAAGCATTTAGACACAAATGTGGGTTTATTTTTGCATTTTTTCTTCTTTTTCCTTCTTTTGGATGCCTGAACATATTGAGAGAATGTTGTAATCTTCTTATTAATGATAGTTTATCTTCATTTGAAAGTTCATTTCTAAAGTCAATTGTGTATTTAAAATAAATCGGTAAAATAAAACACATAATAATAATAATCTTTTTTATCTGCATATATATTTTCCGTGTTTTGGTATTCCAACTCCTAACATGTTATTTTGTGTTAAAAATTTATCACGTTATTTATGCAAGTTTTTTTTCAGGACGCTCACTTTTATGCCCTTTTATTTTCGTTCATGTCATTTTTTCTTTTTCTAAATGTAATGTTGAACAGTTTGTGTACCTTTAATGGACTACACTTTTAAGATTAATGGGTCTACTTGATTTTATTAAGTGTTCATGTCCAGAAACTTAAACATTTTTGAAACAACTCTGATATTTTGTTACAACTGAGTTTTAGGGCCAGTTAACAAAAAACTTTTTTTATTTTTTTTATTTAAGACTTTAAAAGTCGTAATTTAGCTTCAACAAAAACCTCAACTGAAGTATCCGGCTATAAATGTGAAAAAAGTACATCTTTTTTTTACCGTGAGTCTCAGTCATAAGAAGTGGTTCAAAGGGCACAAAAGCAGAAAAATAAGCTTTACTTTGTTAGACTGCACTCACTAATAGATACATCTGACAGGTAAATCCTCTTAAGGAGAGAATGATTGAGCCCAAAGTGTAATAAAAGGACATAAGTCACTAACTCTCAGTAAAAACGCTAAAAGCTGGCAGAATGTGCTCTTATGGAATTAAGAGTGTTGGTTCTTGGCTCTAATCTGTGAATATTAAAGCCATTTTAGTCCTGGACAGACTATGGAACAGATTGGAGAGCCAGAACTTTTTTTCTTTTTGAAGTTTTTCTTTATTATATGACGCCTTTATGCCTGAATTTATTTCAAATTATATACTGTATACTAAAAACGTCGTTTTTCTATTCAAGATGAAGCTAAATTAAGTGGAGTCCTGGATTGTATGCTCTGGAATAGTGACAAACAGCATAAAGGGGGTAATAAAATGTATATTAACACACAAAAATACATTTGGTTTTATATTCATGTTGTTTTTACCACATTGACCAAAGAAAACCTTAACACTGCAATTTTTTAAGGTAGAATTTTCATAAAATGTAATATGATGTCAGACAAATTGATACAATTTGATCCAAGGTGGCTGAGGCATCTTCTGGATGCCTCCTGGACGCTTCCCTGGGGAGGTGTTCCGGGCATGTCCCACTGGGCGGAGGCCCCCACGACCCAGTCCCGGATAGACAGAGGAAGATGGATGGATGGACGGACAGACGGACGGACGGATGGATTGTGAAAAAGCCAATGCAATACAAAATCTGCAAAAACAAAAAATGTGTAAACATAAGTTCCTAGGGGCAAAAAAAATAGACAAGGTTGCATAAATATTCTAATAAATAACATACAGGATCTGACATTTAATTTAACTATTTTTATTTATATTTATTATTTATTTTCTACTTTGGATGGAGAAAAATAATAGTTTCATGAAACAATTACATACTAATATTTTTTTTTCTGTTTTTTTTTATTAAAATATTTTGCTAAATATTTAGTCTACATTGCAGGTCTCCATATGTTTCAGTTAGTCTCTCATTGTCGTTGCCATGTAACTTGAAAAATCTACTTGCAGTGCAGTTACAATATTGACTTTGGGTTTTTTTTTTTAAGTTTGGTGGTGTAAAGAAAAAAAAAACGGCTCCGACTGTCACACTGATGAATCATCTTTGAAGTGAAATCGTCCCTCAGGAAAAAGCTGCTGCCGCTGCTTCTGCTGCTGCCGCTGCTGCAGCCCCTTTCCTCACAGGCACCATTACACTCTGCACCATCCACTTATTTGTTTATATTTTTCATTGCCTATTTACTTTTTTTTTCTTTGTTCTAAACTTGCAGGACAAAGAGTTTACGCTCCTCTTCCCAGCTTTTGCTCATTATGTCTGGGAGTGCGATATTAATTCTAGGCTGGGTGTCGCCATTAAGATCAGGTGACAGCTCATTTTCCTTGGTGGCCAGCAGAAGACAATAGAAGTGATGGAATTGTATTTCTTTTTTTTCAGGCTGTAACCTCATTAACTCATTGAAATAAAGACAGCGTGGAGTTGTTTGAATTAAGCTGTAATTATGCTGATTCTCTTACTTTCTGCCTCTCTCTTATGTTTCCATTTGCTACTTTAATTAGATTCTCTTTTCAAATGCTGACAACGTGGACTTGCTTGTGACTCATGAATTAAGCCCCCACATAGCCATCACTTCTCGCGCGGGTTTGAGTGCTGTGTGGGAGAGGAGACGGGAAGGCAGACGGTGAAGGAGAGCTCTGTGCAGCGCGCCTGTATCTTCACCAGTTGTATATTACCTGGCCTGTCAAGGCTACCTTCCTTGAGACTGTCACTGGGTCTTAAAGGACAAATATGTGTAAATTTATTCTCTTGCAAGTTGCTTGACCTTGATTTTCTCTTCTTTTTCTCAAGGAAAGGCTGCAAAGACACTGCAATGTATGGATGAATGCAGAGCTGGCATATCAGACTCATGGGGACTTAATAGTGTCTCCTGAGTGATGAGAAAATGTAGCAACGTCTTTTTTTCCTCCTCCTCTTTCTTCACATCAGTGTGACTGTAGATACAGTCTAAGAAGGAAGTTGGAGGATTCAGATGAAATACCTTCAGATTAGGTATAAAAGTGCAAATCCAGAAAAAGAACTAAACAACTTTGCCAATCAGAAACCCGTCATTAAGGAGGTGAGATCTCCTCACAAGCAGCAAACATGAAATGTTATTTACAAAAACAAATAAAAAAATGTTAAAATTGATTTTATCTCTGCGTTCAGCATTCACGTTGCTTTTTCCTTATTAATAATTTGTGGATTTTGGGTTTATATGATCTTCCACCTGTTAAAATCTAATGAACAATGGCAGTAAAGTTCATGTTTTAAATGATTTTAGAGGCTTAAGGTGTTGCAGCTCCCAGAGGTCGATGTGTTTTTCACACCTGGTGCAGAAGTGTTGATACATTTAAAAGTTTTACTTTTTGTTCTCTTCCTTCCTGAAGAAAAAAATAACATTTTTCTGCAAGGTTTTAATTTGAACACAATTTTTGTGTAACCCTTGTGCTATCCTATGCACTTTACCATTGGGAGTTGGGTCATCTAGACCCACTAGACAGTGCGCTGAACCTTCTTTCTTCAATGATATGACATGAAATCTTCCCACCTTTATCCACCTTTGTCATGGCAGGGAGAACACGTCAATGCAAAGGGGGTCATCTAAGATAGCACAAGCGTTAAATGTCCTAATGCTACTCTCTCTTTCTTTACATTTCTTCAGAAATTATCATTCAAGGATTGAAAAGATTTAGGCGGTAAAAGTCCCACTCTGATCCTCTTTTGATCTATTTTCTATAAGAAGTCTGAACTCTGTCTCCCACTCTGGTCACCAGCGGGAACCATTTCCAGAGTTCTAACCACACTACATGTCCCAGCAACCCCAGCACACACTTCCTGGATAAAGCACACCTGACTCTTATTCATTAATCAATCTCAGTCTACTTAAGCTCTGCACTGAGCCCCACTCAGTGCGAAGTTTGGTTTGTGCCACTCTGCCTGCATTACTGAGTGTTTTACGTAGCTGAACCTGATCGTCTGTCTTCTGACTGTTTGCCCACTGTGTTATTGACTCCAGCCTGCCTGGCCCTGATTTGTCTTTGTGGACTTTTAGCTGAGCTAAGAAACCTGCTGCATTTGGATCCAGCCGTCTGCGTGTTCTTGTGACATTTTCAGAGTTCCCAGTGGTCTTTTAACTGTGATTATGCCATTTTTTGGAGGGGGAAAAACTGTCTTCTAGTACAGTTTTCTTCAGAGCAGAGACCTCTGAATTGAGGGCGGGACCATTGGCAACTCATCCCCCTTCCCATTATCCACAACTTATGCGCTTTCCCGCTTCCTTAAAGCCCCTCATATCCCCAACCTAACATCACCAGAAAAATGGTGAGCAATATCAGAGCTATCCAGCCGTATAGCTTAGATCCAGATTCCAGCTCAGACGAGGAAAACAAAGACGCTCATGGATCCATTTGTCTGCCAGTGGATGCATCAGAGCAGAGCAGGGAGCTTGTGGCCCGCCCAGAGTATTTTCCACGTCACAAATAAGATCGTTTTCAAACTGCATTTCTGCTCCTAATTCATAATGATGTGAAATACTATGAAATGAAATTTCAAGCTCATTTTTTCCCTATGGCTCTTTTGATCTTAGAAAATGCTGATTCTAGGAAAGGCTTTCTGCAAACCATCAGCAATTGAGGTGTGAAACATCTTTATGCAGTTTGGTCCAACTCTGAGGGCGCACTGTGAAAGCAAAGTGTCAACCTTTTCAGTATTCCTCTCCTATTTGACCTGGCTGACTGGCAGTGTGAAAAGCAGCCATTGTTTGGGACAATTTAACCTTAAAGATGCAAACATTTACATGTAAGCTTTAACCCTTTAACTACCCCACCAAGAAAAAAGCTATCAAAAAATTATTTGTTTGCATTTCTTATTGTTTTAGGTAAGTAATGACCATAATCTGTTTAGTTTTTTTTAACTGACCTTTTAGTTTTTGAAATAATGACCTCTACCAAACGGTTGAGTTGTCCTTTCATGGTAAAAGTGCAAAATTTCATACAGATACAACAAATATTTGAAAAAATCATGTAAACCAATTTATTTAGACATTATTAACACTCAGTATTAAGGGCATTTGTCTCCATTCTTTTTATCATGCCTCAAACATTGAACTTTTTAAAAACAAAGCAAATTTTGACCTATATTTCATGGAAGTTGTTTGACACTACAACGATTTTGGATATTGACTCACTGTTGATGGTATTTCATAAAATATTCTTGGCTTGTAATGAAACACAGAAAAACATATTTCTGACATCTTGACCTATTTGGACCGAGGTTTCATCGTCCCAGCTTGTCAGAATGAAGAGGCGCTGTATCATGTTGTCGTAGTGCACACTGTTGTTTGGGTCGTGATGGCCTTGGTGTGTGGCCTTTCCACATCTGTGGTAGAGAGCTCAATGATGGTCAGCCAACTTTGATTGCTTGCTTGTTGATCTTATTTAAACTGTGTGCAACAGCCAGGCAGAACCTTTTGAGTAACACTGTGTTTTGCTTCAATAGATCCCTCTTGTAGACCAGCCAGGATTTAGTGACACACAAGTCGATGATGTATCCAAACAGGGGACTGTACCGTCACCTAGATTTAGCTGTACAGGTCTTGTACAGGTACACCAGCATATCAAAGAGATCTATTTAGCTTTGTAGGTTTGTATCATAAGCAATATGCTCAATCATTTCATCAGTGAAAAGCATTTAGAAATATTGGAAGGGTATGTGTACATCCTCAGGAGGCTCAAATCTTGATTCTGGAACCTTGAATTCCTCAATGTCCTCATGCTTCCATATTCTTCTTATGGTTTTGCTTGGGTTAGAGGGGGATATTGAGTCAGAAAAATAGCCTGTCTCTTCCGACAAAATTGGAGAAGACAGGCTATTCTTGGTGGGGTAGAATGGCATGTTTTTGCTTTTTCCGTTTTTCTTATGAGGTGGCAGTGTAGATGATCTACTTGTTGAAAGAGATTCTTCTTCATCCATGGATTCAAAAGAACTGTCACCAATGCCCTTTGCATGTGTGGACTGATAATCAGGATCCTCTGTTGGGTCATTATCATTGTGATACAGATCTGCATCTGATTCATGCGGACTTTGTCGTGGTCTTGCACTGTAGAATGTTTTAGTGTCTATCTACTAGTAGCAAAACAAAAGAAAATGATAGAAAAGTTTTGTAAATGTTGGTTATATTATTATTGCAGCTTTTTTGTTTAGTTTTAAGTGAATTGGCTGTAATAATCTTGATTTTTTTTATTTATTTACATACCAGCTGATATAAACTCAAAAATAGACAAAACTATACAGTATTATGTATTTTAAATTATTATTTATGATGTGTTACTGAATATTTCTATAGAAATGGATGTTTTAGAAGGTCGTTTTAACTGATTTTATGACAAACAGTCCCTTTATTTAACATTGGCTTGATTTTGCTACCTATACCATTAAGTGACAAATCAACCGTTTGGTAGAGCATGTTTTAAAAAAATTATTACAAACAGAAATTTGTTTATTTTTGTTTATTTTTGTTTATCTAGGAACATATTTCTAGTAATTCCACGTAAGAAAAACATTCCTACCTTTCAAATTTTCATAAAAAGGAAGAAAGTGTGTATGATCATTTTCAAGTTGTGACTTGCTTGTCAGTCAAAGACATTGGGCAAGCAGCCACTGACTGACAGAGTGCCATCTGTTGGTTTTCTTTAGCTTTGCATGCTTCTACCAATTGGTTGAGATGGCTAAATCAGTTTGAATTAAGTTAGAAACTTCTCCGATAAAAATATGGTGACTCAAAGTTTGCTCAACCGTTTGGTTGAGCAGGCAGTTAAAGGGTTAATAAACACGTTTTATTAGCATACACCTGGGTGCAGATTCCTGTTTGCCTTTTAATCTGCTTGGCCTAAAATATGCAGTGTTGCAGTCAGTGTTCTTGCCGACTGTGTGACACCCCTCCGTATAAGCGTGATTTGCATTAGCTGATCAAACTGCTATGCTGTTGCAGCCTGGGGCCAGGCACACAGCCATCAGACTCTTTCATCTGGAGTGGAAATTGTTGTGGCTTGACATTTTCTCCAATTCTATACTCCTATTTGGGCATGAATGGCTTATTTTTATTGCTAAATGTTTGATTCAAGACCCTTTCAGCTTCTTTGTCTTTCTGAGGAGAGTGATGAAAGCATCCGTCTATTACTATTTGAAAAATCTCAGGTGGTCCATTTTCAGAACTCTTGTTTGGAAAATGCACAAGAACTTGTTTGCTCATCAAATATGGGATTGACAGGGAGGTGTAGCAATGATGTACCAAGTAACTACAAGTGCTTTCTTGTATATACTTATTTTAATTGCAGTATGTACACAAAGACATGAGTGATATTATCAACGTGAAATAATTTGCTGAGAAATTTTATAAAATTAAGTGAAATTCAGTTAGTTAAATAAAATGAAATAAATTAAACATTTTAAGATGCTCTGCAGCATAAAAATATAACATATTTCAAATCTACTCCATTCAAAAATCAGTTCCTCTAACATATTTTGAGACAGACTATGACAGGGTCCTATAGTTTTTTGTCTATTCTTGTGTTTAGGACACTGTACAGAGAGATACAGCCTTCTTCCAACAGGAAAAAGTCTTCAAATACAAAGGGCATAAATATACACCTTCTGCATCTAAAGATCACATCACCAACGCAGAAGGCACTCAGTTTCTGTTTGCTCGTCGGAGGGACAGGACAAGTTAAGAGAAAAAAGAAAAACCGGACAAGACAGCCGACGAATCAAAAACTGTAAGGCCAACAAGAGAAAGACAAAGACAGCAAAAATAACAGTTGAGAGAGCAGAAAGACAAAAGAACGCAAGTGAATCTAAGACAACCTCCGGCCATGCAGTTCTAACACAGCCTAGTAAGATTTATATATATTTCCTCCTTTATCGGGAGAGTATTTACGTGTTATTTTCTTGGAACATAAGATGAATTCAGCAAAGTAGTAAACTTTTTCTTTTATTTTTTACACTTAAAATTGATGCTTTAATTCTGTCAAACTCCTCACTACAATTTTTATCCACTTTTCTCAAACAGTCATGACGATTTTCCCACTTTTCTCTTATTCAAACTCTCTCACCAAAAACATCCTTTTCATCAGAGTGGGTCTTTAATCTGCCTTACGCATTCTGGTCCTCGCATACAGAAACAAGACCAAGCACTGTGGAACAGTTGGACACAACACCAAATTGTCCTGATTTGCCCTGAACAAAGATGCCATTTTGCCCTCGCTCTCTCGCTCCCTTTGACTGTCTCATTCTACGCGTTGGATTAAAAATCTGCAGAGGGAGCTGAGGCAGTTCTCCTCAGGTTCCGATTTCTTAAATCCTACTCATCCCAGATTATTTTGGGGTCTAATATCTTCTTCATGGCAGATAAAGTCGATTACACACCTCTCTAAATGGAGTTTGGTAATTTGTCTCGCTTTGGTCCGTGAAATCTCTCACACCTGCCCCCTCACTTGATTCCAGTTTTTTTTCTTTCTTGCTTTAAAATTAAAAACAAGTCAATTACAACATTAGAGGATTCTGTGAAATAGGACAGTTAGGGCTGAGTAAATCTGACTGCAGCAGAGGAGACGGCTGAAACACTACGTTTGGGGGTGGAATCTACCAGTTCAGGCTTTGCTTTTTTACACACAGAAAATCTCATTGTGGTTCTGAATCTGATTGGATTATAAGCTTAGTTCATTTTTTCCTGATCTATCTTTGTATTAGAGTCTTGGGAAGCGCATGACAATGAGTGTGATGATAAGGAGTTTTTTCACAGCACAGCAGGTTTGTTGTAATCCACACAGTTCTCATCGAAAAATCATCCCTTTTCTCTGAGTGGATGTAACTCCACACACCAACCAGGTGTGGATAAACGTTCATCAGCAACATTTTGAATTGCTAATGAGTTTGTGCGGTGGGATTGTACGATCATACACAGCACGGATCGGAAAATACTCTGTAAAATGCAGCATCCATGCATCAAAGCCAATGGATTCAGATGACATAAATCTGCAAACATGTCCACTTTTGAAAATAAACAGGACCTGCTGGTAAATCTTGCAGATTATTACAGTGTTATGTGAAATATTGGTCGCTTCTGAAAGCATATAATCAGTCTTGAACACAACATTAATCTTCTCTCCTTAAGCTCACAGAAGACGATAAGACGTGGGCATCAAGACTCCGGAGCTGAAAACCCCCTAACCCCTAAAATAATGACCTCTGATCCGCGGCGATTAAACACAAAAAAAGGAGGCTGTGTTTTTAATTTAGACGAAGCATTTAGGAATTGTCTTTAGAAAATCTCTACTGCACATAGAAATAAAAGCCTCGTACCACGACACATGAATGTACCGGTGCCTCTTTCTTCTTTAACATCCTTTGTGAATCTCCTTCATTTGACAGGTACATTAGAGCTAAATGTGAGATGAAGCACCCCATTATATTTCTAGGAATTTACACGAATACAAAAGGCTCCAAAGCAGTCGGGAATGGTCTTGTGAAATATGAGACTTCGTAGTTCTGCACGTAACAGCATGTACCTGCTCTGCCTCCGGCTTTGTGCGTGAAATTGATAGATTTAGGGATTAGTCGATTATAGATATCCAACAAATGAGATGGTATTGAATTCAATATCTTTTAGTTTGTTTCTTTAAAGAGGATCCTGTGTCGCTGAATGAGGAACGGATGTTTTCACAAACGGGAAGACCCGTCTGCACACAGATGCATGTGGCTGCCAATGTGCATTATGATTTCCCTCCAATCTTTGGATGAAATCCTCTACATCTCACATGAGATTTGTGAGCGAAATCACAAAGCACCTCTCTCTTATACGAATGCCTTCATCTGATGCTCCTTTAACGGCAAAGTCACACGTTATTGGACTTTTCAGTGGAGGCAATCTAAGGTTAACAAGAAAGGAAATAGAGTAGAAGTTAATCATGACAAAATTTAAATGTAAAAAACTTAAATAAATCAAATAGATCTTAGGATATATAATTATTCCTCTACCAAACACACACAAAATTGGCTCTCTTTAACTTTGGGATGGCAAGAACGAGAAGTTCTGTCCTGGACATTTTGAAGTTTGTAAGAAACTCAAATCCTGAGAGTACCATTCGAATGCAGAAAAAATACACTTTTAACATTGTAGCAGCAGCATTTTTCAGCTAGAGGAAGAGCAGAAAAAAGGTATACGTATATGCTTGATATATGCTTGATAAAGTATATGCTTGATAAGGAAATTATCCATATAGATAGATAGATAGATAGATAGATAGATAGATAGATAGATAGATAGCGGCTGGGTAGCTCAGTTGGTAAGGTGCAGGACTGTCATGCAGGAAACCTTGGTTCGATTCCCAGGGGCGGAATGAACAATATAATGGCAATGGTAAATGGGGGCAATTACCATAACAATAGCGAGCAATTAACATCACCCAGTGAGGGTCCTTGGGCAAGACCCTTCACGCTACGGCCTACCTCACAAACATGAGAGACAATGAACCACATGTCATGCCGGCTCAGACGTCGCCCGGCCAAACAATGTCTGCGTCAGGTGCTGGGGGACCAGAGCACTCTGATGGAAAGTGGGCTACTGGAACAAGACGGAAATGGACTAGGTGCGAGAACAAGGTTCTGTTAGAATGCTACTACTCAAGTAATCCCAACCAGCGTGGTTACATGCAGAGAATGTGGAATGAATGGATGCTTCGAAACTCACAATCAAGGCTAACTGCCAAACAACTGGTAGCCCAATGCTCGAACATCCACAAGCGGCAACTCCTATCACAACTTGAGATTGAAGCGATACAATACAATGGCAATACCCCGGGAGAGCAGGTCAGAGAGCAGGCTATACTGAACTCCCACCCTGAAATTGGGCACACAGCCCCAACAACCACAGTTACGCTGAGCGAGGCAGCAACTGACCTGAAAGAAAAGATCATGTCTAGAATGAACACTTGGCAACCTCGACACCAGCTACAACGGTTAAGTGATGTACCGCCTGAAAGTCTACTGGAAACTGTGAATGAAGCATTGAGGGCAATTCCTATCACAACCATCACAGAAACCAATGAACTGGTTTACACTTCAGCAGCAGTGATCCTTGAGATGCTTGGCTATAAGAGTAACCATGGGAGAAAACAATACCCACCATGGAAGCAACGGTTAGAGGCCAAAATCAAGGCAACTCGGAAGGATGTGAGTAAGCTGACAGAGGCTCAAAGAGGTACAATGAGAAAGCAAGTACCTAAGAGATACAGCCAGATGCCCACACCTGAAGGACTGGAAACTGCCAAACAAAGGCTCCTAGCCTTGAGCAGCCGCCTAAAGAGGTACACAAGAGACAATGAAGCCAGACGGATAAACAGGCTATTCGCAACTCAACCTGCGAAAGTGTACGCTCAGTGGCAGGGTCAAAACAGCCGAGCAGACCCACCAAGGCTAGAAACTGAACAGTACTGGAAAAGTATATGGGATAAAGAGACAGCACATAACAGCAACGCCCAGTGGCTGGTCTCTCTGAGAGAAGAACATAGCAACCTCCCTGAACAGAATCCAGTAACCATCACAGTGGCAGACATCCAAGAAAGCGTCTCAGGTATGAAGAACTGGACAGCCCCGGGCCCTGACATGATACATGCCTACTGGCTAAAGAAGCTCACAGCACTCCACGAGCACCTGGCAGCACAAATGAACCAGCTGCTAAGAGATGGGACTCATCCCGAATGGCTAACAGAAGGGCGAACGATCCTGATCCAGAAGGATCCCTCAAAGGGTGCAGTCCCATCCAACTACCGGCCAATAACCTGTCTCTCCACAACATGGAAGCTCATGTCAGGCATCATTGCAACCAAGATAAATAGGCACATGGATCAATTCATGAGTAACACACAGAAAGGCATTGGTAGAGACTCCAGAGGAGCGAAACACCAACTCCTGGTTGACAGAACAGTCGCTCAAGACTGCAAGTCACGACACACCAACCTGTGCACAGCCTGGATTGATTACAAGAAAGCCTATGACTCAATGCCACACACGTGGATCACTGAATGCTTGGAGCTGTACAACATAAACAGGACTCTAAGAGCCTTCATAGGAAACTCAATGAAGCTGTGGAAAACCACCCTTGTAGCCAATGGGAAGCCACTTGCACAAGTGTCCATCAAATGTGGGATATACCAAGGTGATGCTCTGTCCCCACTGCTGTTCTGCATAGGTCTGAACCCCCTCAGCCAAATAATCAACAAGACTGGCTATGGATACCGACTCAGAAATGGGGCCAACATCAGTCACCTCCTCTACATGGATGACATCAAGCTATATGCTAAGAGCCAACGTGACATTGACTCCCTGATCCACACCACCAGGATCTACAGTACTGACATTGGGATGTCATTCGGGCTCGAGAAATGCAGCCGGATGGTGACAAAGAGAGGCAAGGTAGTCCACACAGAAGGGGTCTCACTCCCAGAAGGAACAGTAGCAGACATCGAGGACAGTTACAAGTACCTCGGAATTCCACAGGCAAATGGCAACCTGGAGAAGGCAACAAGGAAAGCTGCAACAGCTAAATACCTCCAACGGGTAAGGCAAGTCCTGAGAAGCCAGCTCAATGGCAAGAATAAGACCCGGGCAATAAACAGCTACGCACTGCCAGTTATCAGATACCCTGCAGGAATAATAAGATGGCCAAAGGAAGAGGTACAGACCACGGATGTTAAGACACGAAAGCTCCTCACCATGCATGGAGGGTTCCATCCCAAATCCAGCACCCTGAGACCGTATGCTAGCCGCAAGGAAGGAGGCCGAGGACTAGTGAGCGTAGAAGCCACTATCCAGGATGAAACATCCAAGATGCATGAGTACATCAAGCTCAAGGCCCCAACTGACAGTGTGCTCAGTGAATGTCTCAGGCAATGGAGAGCAGAGGATACAGTGCTGGAGGACAGATCCTCATGGGAGGACAAACCCCTGCATGGGATGCACCACCGGACCATAACTGAAGTGGCTGATATCAAGAAGTCCTACCAATGGCTAGAGAGGGCTGGCCTACAGGACAGCACTGAGGCACTCATCCTGGCAGCTCAGGAACAAGCCCTGAGCTCCAGAGCAATAGAGGCTCAGATCTACCACACCAGACAAGACCCAAGGTGTAGGCTGTGCAAAGAGGCACCTGAAACAATCCAGCACATAACTGCAGGGTGTAAGATGCTGGCAGGTAAAGCATACATGGAGCGCCACAATCAAGTGGCTGGAATAATATACAGGAACATGTGTACAGAATATGGACTGGAAACCCCAAGGTCAAAATGGGAAACACCTCCGAAGGTGGTAGAGAATGAAAGGGCAAAAATCCTGTGGGACTTCCAGATCCAGACAGATAGGATGGTAATGGCGAACCAACCAGACATTGTAGTGGTGGATAAAGAACAGAGGAAAGCCGTTGTGGTGGATGTGGCAGTGCCAAGCGATGGGAACATCAGGAAGAAGGAACATGAGAAAGTGGAGAAATACCAGGGACTCAGAGAAGAACTGGAGAAAGCCTGGAAAATGAAGGTGACAGTGGTGCCTGTGGTAATTGGAGCACTCGGGGCAGTAACCCCCAAGCTGGAGGAGTGGCTACAACAGATACCTGGAAAGATCTCAGACATCTCAATCCAGAAAAGCGCAGTGCTAGGAACAGCTAAGATACTCCGCAGAACCCTCAAGCTCCCAGGCCTCTGGTAGAGGACCCAGCTTGAGTGAGAAACCACCCACGAAAGGGTGAAAGGGGCAAGTTATTTATTATATATTAGTTCATTTGAGTTTTGGACCCAACCCAAAACAGTAATCATTTAAGAACCAAGTCCAACTCAGCTGATTTGTTGAGAACAGACAGATGAATAAAGATTATAACTCTTCATAGTTATATGATATGATTTGAGCTTTAGGACCCAAAAAGATGATTGTTCCACAAAAAAATGATTTGAAACCTGTATGTTTATAAAAATGAAAATGAAAAAAAAAAGTCATTGATGATCATGGTCTCATACAATGGTCACTTAGAAAAGAGATGAATATTAAATCAATTATTAGTACTTTACTCTTGTTAATTTTTTCATTTAAATCCTTTTCCACAAGTGGACTATTTGATCCACAGTGCGGTGCATTGTCGTGGTCATGGCTTCAGAGCCTGCACCAACCTCGCTCTGCTGCAGCTGCTGCCTGAAGACCAGTGAAGTCATGTCATGTTACGTGATCAAAAGCATCACATCAGAGGAAAAGCTCACCTCTTATCGCTCGTTTACTGCTGATGATCTAATTTGATAAAGTTCCCGGCATGTCCATCACAGAGCCATTTGAAGGATGGAGATCTTTTTCTACTTTTCTACCAACTGGCATTTAGGCATGTGGTCATTTAGGCTTAGTGACCAGTTCTTTTTGAGGTGTCTTGTTGATGGACAGCCTGGAACCAATCAGGATCGAGTATTCACCTAGACCAGGGGTCACCAACCTTTTTGAGACTGAGGGCTATTTCATGGGCACTAAGTGGTATGAAGGGCGCCACAGGACCTGTTTACTAAAAACCTCCTAGCCCCCCCAACACACACACACAAACACAATTTGAGGACATCCTTTGTGTGCCCCGTGTTTAACGGGGATAGTGATCTTTGTGTCTTTTGTGGAAATGATGTAGAAACTGTGGAACATCTTTTCTTTGAATGTTTTCATGTAAAAGAGTTTGGGTATTCTTTTCATAATTGGCTCAAATCCAAAAATATCATAATTAACCCTTTAAATTGGAATACAGTTAAAATTTGATCACAATTATATGACAAAAATCTGGACTTTCTGATTAATGTACTGATTGTAATTTCGAAGTATTTTATTCATACTTGTAAAGTCTTAAACGTGAAACCTCACATTAATGGATTACGCAACAGTCTCAACCTATTCTCTAAATCTTTATATTACATGAATCATAAGAATGCCCAGACATTGTGTAATTTATTTGATCTATTTAAACTTTTGTAATAGACCCTTATTTTCATTGAATATTTTTTTAAGTTATATTTGTTGTCATATTTGTTTTTTTATGGTCTATCTCTATCTCAGAATTGAAATTGTTGTCATTGACAGACATGCTTTGATTGTTTTTTGAATATTTGCGTCAATTAAAAAAAAAAAAAAATTGTTGGTGCATTCCCTGCGGGCGCCACAAGGGGTGCTCGGGGACGCGTGTGGGGGGGGGGGGGGGGGCGCAGGGTTGGTGACCTCTGACCTAGACCATGGTAAAATGCTTACTATGTTAGTTACCGGGGGGCCAGGGCGGCCTTTGTTTTGTTTCTGTTCACTTCCTGTTTTATTTTGACAATTCTGGTTACTGGTTCCTTATTACACTTGTTGTCTTTACGTTCATTGATTGTTCGCACCTGGTCACGCACCTGTTTCCCATTCACTGTTGTGTATGTTAATCTGTGTTGTTCTGGTACTTGTCACCGGATCGCTTTGGTTTACTTGCTTCTAGTTCAAGTCGTTTATGATTAAACTCCTGTTACCCTTACCTTCTGCCGTCATGCGCTGGTGTCCACCCACCCATCCTGACAAACTATGCATCCTAGGTCATTAAGTTGAATGTTTTTAAGATCAAATATTCTTCAAATATCATTAATAATAAAGAAAGCAACATGTCATCAGCATAAACTCATTATTAAATGGCATCCCGATAAAGCATTTTAAAGGACAAGTGGGGAAATAGATTAAATAACGTTAAAAACACAATTAAAAAACGAAAATCCTTCTTGCAGTTTAAACAGTGTGATGAAATCTGAAATTACATTTTCTATGCTTGTGTGTGTTTTGTCTTTTCTTTTCTTCTTTTGCATCTCATTGGTAAAGTCCAACTCATTTATCATTTCTTTTCTGATGTTTGCTATCCTAAGCATGCTGTGCTGACTTCATCCAGCTGGCAAATGAGATCTTAGCCACCAAACTGCACACAATCCCTTGGCTCAACTTTCATTTAGTCTCTCTGCAGGCATCCAGCCTTCAGCTACTGGCGTGTTCTGCAAAAGGTCAGCAGGAGCTTTCTTTACTCATAAAGACAAGCCAATTAACACATTCAGTCACTCTTGGAAAAGGCAACAATGCTTGTTTGGGATCCTTCCGTATGACAAAAACTGAATGCAGAGAGGATGTGGGAGGAAATGAGGAAAATCGCTGGAGTTTAATCTGTACCAGCTTTACAGGATGTGTCCACAATCTTTAGCAGGCTCCACGGAAGAAAAAAAAAAAAAAAAAAAAACAGACCAACTGAACGTGTGGCAACTGTTTCTGACAAGTTTTACAATTACGGTGGTTTTGTTTTCAAAAGCGCTTAAAGCAGGCAGACAGGAGTCCTACTTGACAAGGCTGAGATGCTTTATGATGAATAATGAAAGGAGTGTTTTCATCAAGTCCCTAATTGGCTCAAAGGAGAAAAACATTAGTGTGGAGAGTTTGAGACAGAGCCTGCCTGCTTGTCAGGATGTAATTGAGGTCCTTTGTAGATAAGTTTCTAGTCATGATGCAAAGAGAAGACCGCTAAACGCAAATGCTCTGGATCAAGGATAAACATTTAGTTTCACACTGAGCAAAGGAAATGCAATTAAATCCCAACACATAAAGTGCTAAACATCATTAGATGGAAGACGCTTCGCCCAATTTGTCGAGATGTGTCTGTGATGTCATGATCTAATGTGGCCCTCTGAACGACACAGAGGCAAATCCAGCTGGAGCAGGAAAACACTTAGCTTGAAATATACTCTGACAAGAAAACCAGCCGTTTCACTTCAGCTGCAAACAGTTTTGTTAGTTCAGTAAAGTGTATAAATGCACTAACAATGTGGAGAGTACAGTTGCAATCAAGATGTGTAATTAAAAAAACGGACTCAGGTTTACCATCGAAGCGGCAGCCGCCTGCTGTAAATGAACCAAACAAGTTTTTCCTTACTGCAAAGGAGGGTCTAAGGTGCCCATTTTAGTTTAGTCTGTTTAGCTAAAGTTTAGTATTCTCCTATTTAATTCTATGCGTTTATGATCCTTTTGATTGTATGTCTACTTTACAATTACCGGTACAAAGCCCATTGAAACGACTGTCGTTGTGAATTTGGGTTATACAAATAAAATCGATTTGAATTAAACAAGAAAAAAGTAAATGCTGAAATTAAAGCTGTGTTTTAGGAATTTTTTTTGCACGCTAATTCAACCTTCCAAATCAGAATACAAGCGCCCCTCGTTTATTCCGGGAGTTAAAAATGGTGAAACCTGCAAAGTAGTCATCTTTGTATGTTAACAATTTAATAGATGTCATTAGGCTGTAAAACTCCTCACTACACACTTTCCAGACATGAACATTTTCTCTCTTGTTTAAACCTTCACAGAAAAAAAAAGTCCAGTATATTGGAATGAAAACAAAGATTGCGATCAAAGATTTATGTAAATATGACTAACTGAAAGCATTCTGTACAGGAGAAACAGCAAGGAGGAGATTGATTGATGGTCGCCAATCATGAGGCAGAACGCAATGTAAAATTAAATTAGGAAAACATTAAAAATAGCTCAAAAAATGAAATTTGCTATGCAGCTCGAACAGGTATAACACTGCACCTCATAAAAGCAGATATTTTCAAATAAGATCACTAAAATAAAGAAGAAATATAATGTTTTTATTTTACCAAGACAAACTTCAGCAACTGAGTCGGTTTCAGGTTTTGCAAATTACACCAAAATAACATGTTTTTTTTTTTTTTCTCCATTTCCCTGCAACAAACTGGCGACCTGCTCCGGGTGGACACCGCCTTTGCCCAACAGTCGCTGGGATGGGCTCTAGCAGCCCTGTGACTCCTAAAGGGATTCAGTGGGTTCGGAAAATGGATGGATGGATGGATGGATGGATGGATGGATGGATGGATGGATGGATGGATGGATGGATGGATGGATGGATGGATGGATGGATGGATGGATGGATTTTTGATGAAAGATGTTTTAAAGAATTCTGTGCCAACCTGGTTGAACCTCTCAAAAAACCTTTTGACATGTGGGAAGTCAGCAGAGCAAACGATTGTCCTTGTGACAGCCACGCTGAAAGTCTCTGCCAACCTGAACCTCTTGGTTCTAGAACTGAGATTGGTAATCTGCCGCGATCAAGCTGTTCATCTCTAGCCTCTCTTTTCCAAATACATTTATGAAAGCCAAACTGAATGTGACCGAAAAGTGGAAACAAGAAGCCGAAGGATGTAGAGATGAGAAAGCCAGTCCTGTCTCCTCTGACCACTCTAGCTGATGTATCGACCGTACGCAAGGCAGCTGCTGGTCAATACCAGACAGCATTAAAGGCTCTCCTGAACCCACAATATGACACTGTGCATGTTTGCCTGTGAGTGTCTGCTTATTTATCGGAAAACAACCGGAATACGACAAGTAACTTCTGCAAAAACCTGACACAATACAGCCTGTTGGTCCCATTGAAAGACGAAAATACTGAGGTTGTTGGAATTAAACAAATTCACATCAAAAACAAATTTCAGAGATGAAATAAAGCACCAATTTTTTTATTGCTTATTGTACTCTCCAACAAAATATTGGGGAAATATCTGGAACGTCAGATGGAATCAGATCTAAAATAGTTTTTGCTATGACTTTAAAACACTTCTTTCATGTTTTTAATGGTTTGTGTAAAGTTTGGGGGGGAAAGTGTCATTTTTTTTCAATAGAAACTGTTTTTCACACTCAATACTCAAGTGTTTTATAGTGTCCTTTTTTTATGAGGATGAAGCCTGCCCTGTCTTGTTGTCTGGTAAGAATTAGCGTGTTCCCACCTAGAGGCTGGTTACCATCATTGTTGACACTGCTGAAGGACTGTGGTGTTTGGGGGCCCTGCCAGTGGCAGTGCTGGCTGAAACTGCTTCATTCACAGCAAGCTGAGCTGCTTCTGTTAATGATGTGTCCAGCTGAATGCAGTCCCTGCTCTGTGTCCTTGAATGAGACATTGATCACTGAATTTGTTGCTAGTCAATGCGTGCGGCTCAGCCTCAAATGTGACAAACAAAGTCAATACATTAATAACAACTTCAGAGGGGATTGTTCTCAAATGGTCATCCCAGAGTGATACAAATGTGGGTTTTCATTTATTTAATTGTGTCTTACTTTTCCCCCATAGCCTCTCATACTTTGGTGTCCATTATTTTGATCTATTTTCATTATGCAAAGAAAACAATGTTCAGTCAACATCTCTGGAATCAAAGTGGCTACTCTGTACTTCAGACCAAGCAGGTAGGTGTTAGTCATTAGTCACTGCAGGGGTTCGTGTTGATTTCCTCTCTGTGGGGGTGTGAGATGTATATTAAGACGTTACTTCGATGATCCTCCCATCTTCATACTTATAATTAGTACAGAACTGCAGGTTGGCATCCAACTTTCTTCCTGGTAATGAAAAATCCTCTAATGTGCACTTAGAAAGTATGTTTAGTTGTGTTTGGTCTGTTTTATGATTCCTTAAAAGCATTATAATTGACTTCTGATGAGAGTGAATTCTGGATGCAGCCAAGGTTAATGCTGCTGCTCCACCAAAGACTCAAAGAAGCTTTTATGGTTTAAGGTCCCAAAGTTCAACTCAGAGGGACAATTGAGGGGAAACATGGAGGGCGGAAAACCTTTAATATACAGTATGTTCATAACGTACATCATAAAAATCAGCATCAATACCACAAAACCCAGTTTATTCAGATTCAAGCTGGATTTCTGGGAATTTAAGACTTACGTGAAATCTTTCCTTAATGAATAGATTTTGTGGGGGGTTTTCAGTAAAGATCAGTCGCTTTTCAATTATTATAATTGTTGCTAGTTTTTGAGGTAATTAGTGTCCCTCATGCATAGATTAGGTTAAGGCATAAAGACCAACAACGATGAAAATTGTCTTTTTAACATGTTTTGTGCTATTTTTGTTATCGTGAATGACATTAAGACAATTAGGCTCAAAATTGCATTTCTTATTTTTTTTTTTATCAAATCAATTTGAATCGGGAGAAGACAAAAAAATTTCATTTGAAAAAGCTAATATTTGTGATATAATAAATACCCTGAGTGGGCCACAAGCTCCCAGCTCCTCTCCACTCTGATGCATCGACAATGGATCCATGAAAGCCTTTGTTTTTCCTCGTCTGAGCTGGAATCTGGATCAACCTCCAGTTGGTCACTATTTTGTTGGGGGTGTGAGGGACTATAACCTAGTGGAAGAGCATTCCCGATGGCTTTGCGGGTGAGGCAGGTGTTGCAGCAGGACATGGTGCGGGTTCTGTACAACACGGTGATCGGGTCAAAAGGCTCTCACTGGTGCCAGGACTCCAGGTCTTCAGAGATGTGCACACTCAGGAACTTGTTCACCCTCTTAACTACGGCTGCATTGATGGTTTGAAGAGCATGCTGGGTGTGCCCTCTCCTAATTCATTCATCTTCTTCCGTTTTATTCCTTTCGGGGTCACGGGGCTGCCAGAGCCTATCCCAGCCACTTATGGGCGAAGGCAGGGGACGCAGGGTCCCCTGCGAGACACAAATCACACACCCATGCACATTCACACCTATGGACAATTTGGGGCGACCAATTAACCTATGAAGCATGTTTTGGACAATGGGAGGAAGTGGGAGTCCCCGGAGAGAACCCACGCATGCACGGGGTGAACATGCAAACTCCACACAGAAAGGTTCCCCAATGTTGTTCTGAGGCAAGAGAGCTAACCGCTGCGCCACCATGCCACCTCTCCTAAAGCCACAACAATCTCTGAATAGATGTTCATTGGATCATGTACAAATACAAATGATTTCTAAGTTTAAAAACAGATAAAAGAAGCCATCTTTTTTTCTTTTGGTTATTTCGTCATGACATAAAAACTCTGGCTAAATAAATCAGATCATTTCGTTATTTTTCCTTGAAATACAGGAGTTCAAATCTTGCTTAAAGTGATTATCCATCCCCAGTTGTCTGTATTCACCTCCATCCTCTCTTGCTGGTGTATTTTAATATCTCATTTGTCCACTGCCCGTCTGCGCTGCTCCAGTCTTGTCAGTGAAAGGTCACTCTGGCCCTCCAAGCAGAGAGCACTCTTTCTCCAGGGAAATTAATGGCTTGAGCCTTCATGTTCTGGCTCTCTCGTTCTTTGTAATTTGCTGGCATTGACTTAGTGCATCACTTCAAAAGGTAAATATACACATGGTCAAGTATGCAGGCTGGAAACAGATGGACACTCTTCTTGAGTGGATGAATTCAGAAATGTGGTTGATGAATGCAAAAACACAGAGGAATCAGGTGGAACAGATGGCCTTAAGATTGTCATTTATTTTTTTATATACATGTATCTCAGATTTTGTCTTGTGTGTGAACCAACATCAGAGCAAAGCGATTATTTCTGGTTTAATTAAGTATATCTGAATCCTGGAGTACGTGGGAGGTTTGTGTAGCCAACTCCATCGCCACTCCCTACCACTGACATGTTGTTAATGACGTCCTCATCCTCCAAGTAACCAGGAATTATGATAAGGAAACATGTACACCCCCCATCCCGCCCCACCCACCTATTCCTGTCAGGCAGTTGAATTTTAAACACACAGCTCTGCTTTCACAATGAATGTTCAGGTGAGGGGTTTTGGAGATGTGAGGGGAGGGCGGGCTGACCTTCATAGAGACATAACTCCTGTCATAAATCGCTAGTAATTAGCATTCAGTAGATTTTTGGACACAAAATGTCAAGGTGAGTTAAAAAAAGGGCCACATACAGTTTAGTGTAATACTGCTTTGTTATATAGAAAAAGTGCAGATTACACGCCCTACCACTGCGGCTGTGGTGCAGTGGAAGGGCGATTCCCACCTTGCCCGCCCATGTGTCGAAGTGTCCTTGGGCAGGAGACTGAACCCCACCTTGCCTCTGTTGGAAAGTTGGCTCCAGTGTTCGGCAGCGGAGCCGCCACCATTGTGTGAATGTGTTCGTGAGTAGGTGAATGGGTCTGTGACTGTAAAGCGCTTTGGGCCTTCGAAGAAGGTAGAAAAGCACTTTATTAGTATACGCCATTTACCATTTACACAACTACTTGATGGAACAATTTTCTTCATTTGCATTCTAATCTCTGTCATTTTTACTGATTTATCCCACCGTCTCTACTCATGATCTTATACAGTATTAAGTTTAAGTGTGGTCTTGACTGGCTAGTTATTACGGAAAACCTGAGCAGAAGTCTCTACTGCCTCACTAAATCTCCAATGCTGCTAACAGCGGACCATTTGTAAGCCCTCTGATGGAAGGACAAGAGGAGCAAGAAATCTTTTTATTCCTGGTAAAGGGACTTATAATACAAATGACGGCAAATTGTTCCATTAGAGATTAATCACAGAGCGCAGGGGGCACATACTTTTGAACAAGTAATGATCCAGCATAAAAGAGTGAGGCTTTCTTTACCCAAATGTACATTTTTAAGCTTTGCTTTTTTATTGACATAAGTCACATAATCAGTATTATTACTTAATTCTCTAGCTGTTATGACTACTTTAACTGATGAGGTACAGTCATTATATGAGAACTAGGGATGGGTATCGTTAAGGTTTTAACGATACTACTACTCTTATCGATACTGCTTATCGATCCGGTACTCTTATCGGTACTCTTATCGATACTTTTTGAGGACGAAAAAAAATAAATAAATAGCAAATTAATAACATAAAGTGTTTTATTTCCTCACTATGCAACAACATTGTTTTTTTTAACAAAACATTTTACTTTATACATGAGAATGTTCCAGACAGGATATTTATTTAATTATTTAATCTAATTGTTTTTATTATTTATGAGTGTGATGTTTCCTTTGATCTTTTGTCCATTTTCCACAACCTTGAATAGACTTTTCTGTCTGTCAAACACCAGAGTTAAGTTAAATGATGGAAACAAATTCACTTTGATGCAGACTCCTTTCTATTTTGCCAACTCCATTTATTTTTTCTTTAAATCCAGTAAACCCAATAAATGATATTAATTTTACGGATGACAACTATCATTAGTTATTAATTATTATTAAGTATTAGGAAGCAGCTGATAGTTTGTCGCGGGTCTGGAATCATAAGCGGTGAGTCTAAGCCCCGCCTCTCTACCTGCTTGTTGTATGCTCCGCGTGCAACGCCCCCCCCCTCCCGCTGCACCAGCCTGTTCTGCACAAACAGCGCAACATACGGTCATCGTAGTAGCAAGGCGACAGCATGGTAGACAAACTTAATAATTTTTACGCAGAAACGTTAGTTCTTAGTCTAGGGCGCTCACGTGTCCCCTACAAGATCGCCACTGACTGTGTGTGCGCTGCCTTGTCTTGTGTGTGCACGCGCGGCGCGTGCTGTCTGAAAACAGCCCCGCCCCCCGTGCACACAAATAGACAGACAGAGCTCTCCGCTTCAACGAGAATACCGAAATTAATATCATCATTAATTAACGGAAAATTGACTGACTTGGTGCTTTAAATATGGCAGATAACGCTTATATTTTGTGGGACACACACAAAAAAAAGAAAAGAAAAAGAAACTTCTCCAGTACCGATAGCAGAACCGTTCAGGTCAGATCTTAACGATACTGCGGTCTAGTTGAAGAATGCGGCCCCGGGGCTGCTTCAATACCGGGGCACGGTACCCATCCCTAATGAGAACTGGACTGAGTAGCCCCACACCCCTGCTGTTCCAAACAGGAAGTACACGCCGGCTCCAAGATGCCAACATCTCGTAGACTTCTATAAAGAAATAGCTGATACATAGTCTATGTGTTCGAAAATCCTCGTGTTTGGCATGATGTTTTTCCTGTAGTTCAAGTTATTCAAGTTTTAAACTATAACTTATAAAGTAGGTGGAGTCTGTTAGCCCTCACAACCAATGTTCAAAACATCTATAGATAGAAGTCATGTAGCAAGATTTCAAGTGGTAGCGGTGTAAGCTTCCAACAAGCTCATTCCTAATTGAATAGAGTGGTTGCCATTGAAAGGTTGACTCAAACTGATTAGGACCAATTGAATCGGTTAGTTCCAAAGGGCCCCAAGTCCACAATTTTTCAAAATGGAGATATTCTATGTTCTATGGTCTTAAAGGGAAAAGCTGATTATGTGCAAAAAAGTCCCAAGTCCGTTGTAATGTATTGACTATGCTTGACATTTAAAATGCATTAACTGCAAATTCCTGGACTTGGGGCTCTCTTGCATGGGTTTAGCTTTATCCCATAGATGGCAGCACTAGTTTTCCAATATGGCAGCATCCCTGTTTAATTCAAGAAGGGACCAAGTCCAGAGACTTTATTTTGCTAGTCGTCTGAAATTATAAAAGTGAGATACTTCATAGCATTTGAAAGCTATGAACTGGTGCTAAATCTGGGTAAAGTATTAATCATTTGGTGTGGCCTCCCTTTAAGCTCTGCAGTTAAAATCAGTTCCTGGAAAAAACGAACCTCTTGGACTTGGGCCCCTTTGGAACTAACCGACTTAACTAGTGCTCACTGATAATTTCTGGCTCCAAATGGTGGCATCGGTATCGCGACAGAAATGGCGGCTGAAATGACTTCATTTTGTTGGAAGTGGAAGAAAACCATTTCCTATGGACTCATCCGGTCCAGTTCTCAAGTACAGTTAGTCAGTACTGTACCAAACAATAATAAAAACCTTTCAAATGCTTTATGACTTAGAGGCTTGATCAAAAAAATAAATAAAAAAATAAAACTTGATTGTCTTAAAGTTGAATCATGGCATCTGGTTTAATAAAAAAATCTTCTTTCAAGAAGGAAGATTGCATGTCCTGATGCATGACTGCATTTCAAAACGTCACCTGGATAAATGAGAATCCTCCCCAACAATTTCATTGATCCTTGTATCAAAAGTGTTTCCGGAGAGCAGTACAAGTCACTTTCAACATTAGGATTCGATTTCTTTTTTTTTTTTTGCTGTGCAGCAATTGAATAATTGTAAAACCTGGTTACCACACACTTAATTCTATGGTTTTTGAAAAAAATGTTAACATATTGTTACATGTATTATTATTATTTTCCTTATTATTTTACAAAATTGGGAAAAATCTTGCAAATGCTTCAAGTTGTCAGATATACAAAAATGTTGGCATAAATATAGTCAAACTGAAATAATGGTTGACAGATCATGAAGTGACAAATTTTGGGGAAACCTTGGTATCTCTTGGGTTTTTTTTTTTTTTGGCTAAAGTTAATACTTTTAAAACCTTTGTCATTTTTCTTTCTCAGGAAATCTTGGATGTGTGCAGTTGTTTTTTGAATAATGTGAGCTATTCAAGAAGCAGACAGGTGAATCCTGCGAGAGTGGACAGTTGAGGTTTAAACTTTACCTGCTTCTGGAACTGTATTGAAAAGAATAAACTCGGCTGTTTCTGCGTAGTAGGTCTGTTTCAGGTTCTCCAAAATCTGGTTTGAACTGTTTCAGCCAGACCTGGTTCCAGCAGCGATAAAGGCTACCTTAGATTTATGATGTGACTAAGCCACTTTTTTTTTAAAGTGGTGTGATATTATCTTTTTCCACACATGAGCTCCGTTTGACGGTTATCTGAGAAGCCCTGGGCTTCAGTCCCTGTTGATGGGATCAATATGTGTGATGTGTGTTGGTGTGCAGTGGATCTAACGATGGACTTGATGGAGGTGGTGTGTTTTTCAGCGGCTGTAGATTGACGTCCAAACCACAGGCCTTCTCGAGTCTCTGTGGGTGCCTGGGGCCTCCACAGTTCAAAGTTCATTGTACAAAGACGTTTGAAGAACGTTGGGTGACTGAGACCCTTATCTAAATTTCATGAATGAATCCACAGGGGTGATAACTTGAAGTGGCGAGAAGGAATGGGAGGATTGAGATAAGGATGGAGAAACTTGATGAACGAGACAAAGTGCTTCTTGGAGAGTGGTCAAACCGAGGAGCTGAGAGGAAAGATGGCCAATGGCCAAAACTTAGAGGATGCAAAAAATCTGTTTCCAGGAATCTGATTTGAATCTGTTGGACAGAAGGGGGTGTGAACCTTAGTTAGGTGTTGAAAAGATGAAGAGTTCACGATTTAGCAAATCTAAAAATACTATAGGTATTCGGGAGAAGACAAACACCTGGTTGGTCAATTATCAACAACGTTTTTAAAAACATTTAGATGGGATATTTCATACATTTAAAGAGCTTGTGCATCTAATAAAATCCCTAGATTCAAGCTTTTTGCCACAAACTGGTTTCATGTCAAAAAATATTATCAAAGATAAGTTTATTAGAGGCTGAATTTGGCACCTGAGTTCTAGCCTCCACTTTGCCATTTCAAAGATTCTGTAAATAAATGTTTGTCAAATTTGTTTCTGATTTGTGAAAATTCATTAAAGGCAAAATCACAGGGTAATTTCAACCAAACAATTAAACAAACCTAGCTTATTTTGGGTCCCACGAGAAAACTGAAACACGGAGACAACTCAAGTTAGATTCAAATTGTTCTACAAGGCCAATAAATGAGTGAAAAAGATGGTGTCAGAAGTCAGAACTCTGTCTCTTCCTAGGGTCACTAGCAGGTCACTAGCAGGAACCATCTCCAGGGTTCTAACCAAACTATATCTCCCAACAACCCCAGTGCACACTTCCTGGTGAAGAGAATCTGGTAGTTTACCAAAATAAAGGATTGTTCTGAATACAAATCTGTTTCAACAGCTGTGTTCAAATGCCTATAAAAACACTTTAAAGACATGTCTACCACTTCATGATAAACTGGTACCTACAATTACATTCCATGTATTTTTTACCTTAGCAATGAACCTAGAATCATGTCAGCCTGAAGGCCCGTACACACCGGGAAGAATATTCGCCAGGCGTTATTCGCCAACGTTTTTCTCCACGGTTTTTGTGTTCACAACCAGGCGATTTTCGCTGACGAGCCGAGTGAACATGCAATTTCATTTCCTGTACACAAGGTGGCGCTGTGCAACTCTACGCTTCTTAAAGTCGCTTTTCACTCAGAAGAAGAGAGCAAGTATTTAAGCGATTGTCAGAATCATACAAAGAAAACGTGAATATTTCAAGCACCAGTAGCTCCAACTGGTGCTTGGTTCGAGGATATTTTAGAATGTCCGTCATTATTTCTTCGCGGCAGTGTAGACGCTACTTGGCGTCAATCTTCTTCGCTGGTATGTGTGCTCAGCAAGGCAGTTTTGTGTTTGAGCGCCCCCAAGTTGTGTTTTACTGTAACTTCAGAACCTCCAGACACGTGTGCAAAAGCGCCATTCTCATTGGTCGAATAGATTTCAACGCGGGGTGTTAAACGTCGGCGAAAATCGCGGGCGAAATTCGGCCCGGTGTGAACAGGCCTTGACGCTGCAACACATCAACAAAATTCCAGTAACACAGGTCCTTTTTTGAGACAGTTTGAAAGAGGTTTTTGGGGTCCATGGTGGACTCACCTCACAGTGAGAATGTCTTCGTTCCAATCCTGGCTGGATCTTTTCTGTGTGGAGCTTTACCTATGCATGAGTGGATTTTCTCCTGGAACTCCGACTTGCAAAATCATGCTTCGTAGGTGAATTGGTTTCTCCTAGTTGTGCTTTTGGTGTGATTGTGTGGCCCCGCTGAAGAATGGCAAACCTGTTCAGACTGAACCCCATCTTCACCTAGCAGTAGCTGGGATAGGCTCCAGCAACCCCATGATCACAAAAGAAATGTGGTGGGTTCTGAAGATGGATGGTTAAAAGAGATTTTGTGTGTTTGTCAGTGTGAGGGTAATATAAGAAGGATAAAAGCATACAAGAGAAAATGGAATATTTAAGATACCTCCTGAAGAACACAAAAGTTGTGTAATCTTTCGATATCGTATGTATTATTGTTAGAAATTGAACAATACCACAATATAATGCCAAACACAAAACTTGCACATTAATGTGTTTGTGTAAGACCACTTCATTTCCTCCCTTTCTCATGTTACTTTTCTCTCCAATGTTAATGTGTTTCTCTCCTCTGCTGCTTTCAGATCCATGAAACTGCAACCAGCCATTAGCTCCCGCAGCCTCTTGTTCTGCAATTAGACAGCTATAATGTAATAATTAGCACTTTAATGTGCCTTTTCAGTCACATTTCCATTTTCTTTATTCTTCTCTGTATAACGCATGAATAAACCTTAACTGACCTGCCGTGGAGCCTTTTGTTTTGAACCACTCACTGATTTCACATTCAGAACAGGCTAATTTTTGGTTGCGGTCATGCCAATAAGGGATACAGCAGGTCATCTGGTGACAACTGACCTCTGTGTTCAGTGTTTTGGTAGCTACAGGAAATCAATATTCAATAGCAGGCTAGCCGTGGCTGAGTGGCTGTCTGTTGTTGGCTGTGTCATGGAAAACGTCTCTGAAAAACTGCTCTTGACCTCATTTTGGTGCTCCGCACTAGGTTTTGATAGATGCAGCTCAAATTGAAAGTTTATATTTGGATTCAGAATGCAGTGTACGGCTGTGGGGCACGCGTTTCACCTCTGAAATATTTACGAGTCAACGCTTGTGTCGGCATGTACTGCTATATTGCTCAGGACAAGGAAACAGCATTTTTTTTTGTGCGGTGCCACAGGTGAACAAGCAGAGCTTGCTGAAAGTGACTGCCTGAAAGCCAGTGTTGATTTAAACTGGGCCATGCTCCTCACCATGAAAACAACAATGCTAATCTGTCTGAATGGGACTGCTTGACGTGTGGCTCCAAAGCTCCACAGAAAAGCATGTTTTTCTTCCTCTGAGCCCCCCGCTGAAGCAGGTGAATGTGTGGACCCCTCAGACAGGCCTGAAATCTGTTGTTCTTTTTTATAATATAATTCAGTTGAAAAGAGAGGGTGAATGTTGGATCAATAGCAGGTCAGCCAATGATGGATGGCAGTGTGATTACTAATTTCAGTGTGAGACAAATAACCACGCTCGGTCCTTTGAGTTGAGAAATGGGGAGAAAAAGTGTAACACAAAGCAACAAGGGGCACCTCACCTCCCCAATCCACATCCCCATTCACACTCCCATTCATCTCCATTGCTTCTCCACTCCTGGCTTTCACTCTTACTTGGTGAAGTATTGTAATAACTGCTGGGGTAATTACATGAGGGAATGTGTGGGGCTTCACCGTGAGGCTGGGACTGTCTGACTATGGGAGGAAAGAGATAACCAGGGAGGCTCCTCTGCATTTGGTCCTGAGAGTGATGTAACTGATGACCAACAAAGAGAATGACTTACATAGACAATGCATTGGTGGTTATTTCAGGTTGAGATCCTAAAAGCCTAGTTTCCAATGAGCGGTGCAGTGCGGTATGGTACTGTTTAGAATGGTCCAGGCAATACAGGTGAGCGCTTCCACTCAAAGTTGGACCGTCATGGAGCATGCAGGATAAAGCTAAAAAAAAAACAACACAAATGGAGGTCATTCAGCAGCTCATTTGGTTCTTCATAGATACAAAGCATTTAATGTTGTTTGAGAGAAGATTGCGGGCGGCAAAGGGGTATACAGCCACTTTCTTGGAGCTTTCTTTTGTTGTAATGACTTACAGCCAATGAACCACTTTCAACAGTAGCTCCGCCTTAACAGGTCCATACCATTTTGCTATGGACCCACAACCAACAGGGGCCCAAAAATAGGACAGTTTGGTCAGGCTGAGTGGATCCATTTTGTAATGGTAATGTTCAGACTTTTGGCCGCTCAGTGGAAACTAGGCTAAAATCTATTAAACCATGGTCTAGGTGAATACTCATTTTTGATTGGCTGCAGGGTGTCCATTGAAAAGTGATAAAGGACACCTTAAAAAAGACGTTTCTGCCACATAGCCTGAATGTTCTATATGTTTGCGGAAATGCCAGTAACCGGACCTGGAACATAGGCGGACATAAAATATTCTTCAGTTTATCACAATAGCAGAAAAAATCTCTGTACTTCAAATGTCTCAATGATGGACAAGTCAAATGTTCCCTTCAATAGCACTGATGCCATGAATTTTAAATAGTTTGTTGCTTGCTTTTGCTTACATTAATGCTTGATATAAATAACTTTAAAAGTAAGTATTGAAAGAAAATGCTTGTTTGTTGATACAAAGACAAAACTAGTTTTTCATCTGGATAAAAGCCAGCAGTAAAAGGTGCATTTCCCTCTGAAATGCTGCTTTGTATCACGGAATGTGACTTCTAGCTTATATCAATTTCCTCCTCCAAACCAGAGCGATGTCGGTGTATGCTCGGTAGCTGTTACCATGACAACGCATTGTGCCACATACCAAACAGTCCCCTTCTTATGGAAATAGATGTAAACATAAAAAATGTCAAAGTTTATGTACTAGTAATTAATTTAATACTTGTTTATTTTGTAAGTCACCATGGTATAGGGCCCTTTGTGGATGGTTCACCCCTCGCCATTGTCTATTAATTTCTGATAATGGACACCTTGTCAGGCATTATCCCTGACAGATATGATATCCCACATAAAAAAAATCCGGCATTTGCTTTAAAAAGTAAAAAGATCACTAAATTTCAGGAGGAAAGATGGGGTGGATAGGAAATGTCACTGAGAACCAGAAAATGGGACATGTCCACCTTTCTAGGTCTTTCAACGCTCAGATGAACTCATTAGAAGTTAATTAATCACAGCCATTGATCCGTTGTCACTCTTCCCATAGCAAGTCTCCACTAGATTCCACGGCTCGGGTTTAGCTCAGCCACTCGAAACGCTGAGCTCTCGTGTCTCACCGACTTCTCCACCCGGCACTGCTGTTTGTCCTGGCGCCATGCTATGTAGCATGAGATGCCATCTCCATCCCAGGGATGTGAGACAGCCAATATGACTGCGGTCAAGTTGGAGCTTGAAAGAGTGTTAATGTGTTAATGCTGTATTGAGTTGCACTTCATTGCATTATTCTCACGCTGAACAATCCACATTCGCCCATCAACCAGCTGGGAATAGTGTTCTGTAATAAAACACACCTCAGGGTAACTGCAGTGCTGTAGTCTGAAATGTTGATATCTTCAGCCAAATTTATGATATAATTTTTTTAAAGTAATTTAGTCTTTTTTGACTTCAGACTGGAACAATGGTTATCGAGTGAATTTCTCGGAGTACACCTTAAATTAGACATCAAATTCAGTTGCTGTGTAATGCAAAACATAGCAGAAATTAAATGCAAATAGTGATGTCACTTGCCCTTAAACCGATTCTTGACTGCACCTAATATATTGGATAAAAGAATCAATTTTATTCTAATCAAGTGCTGTTATCTTTCTTTTTTAAATAGTTCTCAAACTGTTTATTTCAATTAAAGTGTAATTCAGTCCATTTACAAAGCACCAGGTCTGTTGTTAGCGTCTGATTTGGCGCTACAGGAAACATTTAGTTGATCAAAAGGATGGGGGGGCTTACTTTGTCCACTCTACACAGTGAACTTTCCAGGTTGTGTTCAATAAACATAAGAAAACAAGTGTCCGTGTAGTTTTTCTATAGTTGTGACTTATAAACATCAGAAACACATTTTCTGTTCAGTTCATGCAGAAATCCAAGTCATTCATAAGGGTTCTCATACTTTTTCTCACAAGCGCTGATGATTACGTTTTATAAAACAGATGAAACTCACTTTCCTTAGACACAAAACTGTCCCAGTCTGAGTCATTTTTTACTCTTCCTCCAACTAGGGCAGAAACATACTCATCACCCACTCGCTTACTCATCACACACTCATTTTCCACAACTGCTTCATTTTATTCACCTTGACAGAGGATTTCTTGGAGCCGGTTCCAACTGTCACTAGAAAGGGGCGTGGCATATGCAGGGGCAGAGAGGCTTGAGCATCACACAGCCACAATGGAAGCCCTGTGTTACATTTTTAATTCAATCTGAAGCTGATTCACTCAAAAAATACAATTTAAATCAGGAAATATACAGTGTAGTGTCTTGTTGTTGCATGCCAATTTTTATAGCTACAGTTGAGAAGTGAAGGCAATAAAGGAGGAAAAGTTAGAGTTATCTCAACTCTTCAAGTGAACAAAGACAAAAATAAATAAGTTGTTTTTATCCAAGGATAGAGATTTGTTTTAAGGGACAAAATCAATCTCTTTCTATATTCAATAGGCGGCAATCTAGTCTTACTCATGGTGTCTATCTGGAACTAATGCAGCTGGTCATTCAAGAGCTGAATTGCCCTCTTTATTTGTGCAGCATTCATGCAAAGAGAAATGCTCACTTCTTCCCTGTTTCTGTGTTGACATTCTGTTGCACCAGGTTAAAACTTGTTACTCCCCAGAGAGTGCAGAGTGGATGTGCCTAGAAATAGAACTGTCTCTGTGCTCTGTGCCCTCAGTGCAAAGCCTGCAGTGCATGCTGACTGCTCCCTCTTGTAATGTTGCACTTAGATAGAATAAAACAAATCTCCAATATGAGTTTAGGTTAAAGAAAATCATGAATAAGTAATTATTTTTGATTTTCCAACATAAAAAGAAAGTTGTCTTCCAAAAACGTCATGAGTTGGATCAGTAAAATGTTTTAATAGAAGCAGAGAAATGTCTAAACATCATAGAGCTGTGATTTCAATATCCGTGGGGTGTATTTTTGTCATCTGCACAGCAGCAGCTTGGAGACAATACATCATTCAGAAAAGAGGTTGAAATAGGGTTGTGTCTAAACATTCTGAAGACAATTGTTTTTGTTTTTTTGGTGTTTTAAACATGTTCTTGTGATATTCTTTTGTTGATGGAGGACATATATTAAGAAAATTAAGATCTATTTTTTCAAATTGTTGTGAATTGCCTCTCTGCATAATTGAAAGACCACTGGGAATGGTTTGAAAATAGTTCAAAAGGTGTTGGATTGAGATTTTACCTTTTAAATGGTTGAATAAAAAAATGATAATAACACTTGAATGTCCTTCATATTTTAGACCATCATTTAGCCCTTGTACTATCCTAGGCACTTTGACATTGGGACTTGGGTCATCTAGACCCAACGAGGCAGTGCGCTGAACTTTTTTTCTTTAATGATTTGTGATCTTCACTGGTGTCCATGGATTACATAAAATCTTCTTCACCTTTATCCACCTTTGTCATGGTAGGGAGAACACGTCAATGGTTATCTTGGTTACAAATTCAGTGTCACATGCAGAGTTTTTTGGATCACTTTCGTCTTTCTGTTTGCCCTTGGCATGCACTCCTCGATTAGCTCAGTGAAGACACCTAGTGAAGGTTGACAAGCTGACCAATCAGATGCCATATCCAGCCACTTGGATCCCAGTAAAGCTGGTACTGGTCTGTGAGACAGTTGGTCCTGGACCATAGACAAAAGAAAAAAAAACACGACCAACGTTTTTGTAATTTTATTTCTAATCTGTTTCTGAAAGAAGTTTTATTTTGGAAAACTGCTGGGTTCTCTCCACCAGTCATTCTCGACGCATGTCAAGCCGCTTGGTCACGTGTCATAAATCCATCAGCTACATCCTTCAAGCGGCTTTGTTGACCCCTAAATTAAAAACCCCAAGCTAGAAAAGTTAGCAAAAACAAATGTATTTGGAAAGTTTGTTTTGGCAGAAATGATGCAGTGAGAAAATTGAAGAAGAGCCTTTCAATTCAAAATAAAAAAAGCTGCATTTAACAGACAAAAACCAGGAGTCTTTACTCCAAATATGGATTTATTGTGACAGTTGTTCCCACAGACCATAATTATAATGCAGAATATTCAGCACCCAGCAGTCTAATGTTATAAGGATGCTGCTAAATTAGATCGCTAAAATGATGGATTCACATTTACTACATTTAGAATACATCACTTTAAGTGACCTTTTTTATTGTATTTATCCATCGCACCTTAAAAGTAAGATGAGACTGAAGAAGTTGGCATCCAGTTTTTTAACTTCCACTTTTTTTTTTTAACTTCCACTTTGACAAAAGTTAAGGAAAACTGAAAGCCAAAAGAATAAATAAATAAAAACAGACACCCACATCAGCCTCATCCATGGTCTTAAAAAGGTCGGAGACCACAGCTTTACAGTGTTTGGTCTTCCAACAGAGGTCCAATTTAATCAAAGAACAAACTTTGCATCAAGAGTGTGTGCCCAAGCATTAATGTCTCTGGGCATTAAACATGTGACCTCCAGCCTTTATCATCCTGAAAGTCAGGGAGCACTGTCACCAAACTCTGAAACCGTCATTACTAAAGCTTTGTTATGAGTGTGAGGACGTGGGATGATGGTATTTTCTTTGTTTTGTTTGCTGCTTGTGAGACTCCACATTTCTATTTTCTGTAAGAGGCTCTTTAATTTACCGGGGGGTTGTCATGGATGTGTGCGTCTTCTTGTCTGGAACACATGCTTTGACCCTGAATGAAATGAAGAACATGTAAGCAATGAGTAATGCGATTATATATGGAACCGTGATAACATTTTTAATATTTTGGTAATAGGTGTCTCGTCTGACCTATAATGGGCTAGCGACATGCCAAGAATATACCATGCCTCTTTCATGATGACAGCTGAGATAGGTTTTAGCTGCCACCATACTACGAACTCCCCATCTTCACGCCAACCTTGAGGATAATATGGAGAGGGTAAGAGAAATTAATGGACCAATTTACGAATTTACGACTTTGAACATGAAGCAACCTGTTGCTGTCAGATTGGTAGACAACATATAAATTGAAGAATGAGCGCTGAAGGTAAGAAGAGAATGAACAACTGCGGACCTGGGCTTAAATCGGACGCTGAGCAGGTGAGTTTATAAACTGAACCGCCCTAGAGGAGAAACCTGTAAAACACTGCCGAGTGTGCCTGCCTGAAATTGCGACAGGTCGCTTATTACATGTGGATATGGACCCTCTGAAGGCAAAAAATGTCCAAACCTGCACAGGTTTGCAAGGTCATAGACCACTCAGTGAACCCGTAGCTTGAAAAAATGTTTGTACACAGGTTTGCTGCGAGCAACAGGTTGTAGTAAACATGTAAGCGTTAGACGCACATGTAATGGTACATGAAAAATCCATGTACCGGATTTTTTAAATCCCTTTCATGGAGCCTGTTAGTGCTATTTACATGATGATTCCCCTCCTTTCTGCAGCCTGACTTGGAAATAATCAAATTAGACAATCAGAGTCTTGTGTAGACATCATGGGGTCACTTGGGTATCAATTGCTCACCCCATGTTTGCGGCATTCACGCATTCATAGCCAGGTCTATATGCGCCAATCTAGTGAGCATTCATGCACACTAGTTTTTCGTAGAGACTTCTGGGAAAGTTTTAGGGCACTCACTTTTGGAATTGTAGATTCGGACAGCACTACAAAATAGTGAACGCATTATAGTGAGTAGTGAAGCATTTTGGACACAACATACGACTCTCTATGGACCTGGACAACCCATAAACACTCAACACCTGTACAGGTCAACCCACCGTACGGATGCACATGTCTAAGGCTAATAGTGGGAGAGATTCTCTCCCAATCAGAATTTGTTGGACCATTTTTGCAAGTAAAAATAATTTGAGATGTGAAAGTTTGACTTCAACTTGCTGGTTGTGTGTTTTTCATTTCAGCACATTCCTTAGACTTGAATCTGGCTGGAAGGGATTCACAACTTATCAGAATGGTAGTATAATCTTTTTTGCTGAGCAGGAAGTGATTATTATCATGTTCAGCTCTCTGTCAAAACTAATATGTATTGCATTCAAAAACTGCTGTGCTTACCTGAGAAATAAAGGACAACTCAAAAACTGAAATGTCATTGCCAGAGCTGCTGAAGGACTACGGCAGATTTCATCACTGTCTGATATTTGAAGTTAACAGTCTAGTTGTAGTACAAAACTCCTAATATTTCTCTCCTCTGACCTAGATTTTTTATGAATTCATCATGGTGTTGTACTTTATTAAACAGCACATTTGCTAGGTGGACTGTTTTACCACAACACCACCATCAGTTTCAATACAGGACTCACCTCCATTGATGGCTCAGACATTTCTAGATGAGGTCTGCCTGCTAACCTTGAAAGATGCACATAAGAGGAGTCTCCAAACCCATTACCTGGTTGTCAGGTCTGACCTGACTGATTAATCCTCCTCTGTCTTCCTCTCCAAAATCAGTTTGTCCCTTCCCGGGTTTCTACGGGCCTTGAGGCGCTGCCCTTTCTCTCAGTCCAAATAGCCAATTAGTTGAGAGCTAAGAAACAGCACTAAGGCAACCATTAGTAATTAGCCATTGACATTTTAGCTGGTGTTGAATGGAACAGCGGCTTACTACTCTTCTTCTTTTAGCCGAATCACAGGAGTTCTGGAAAACCTAGTAGTGTTAAGTCAATTAATTAAGATTGCTGCATAAATATGATTACTTCACATCTTATTTAGCAATAAAAATAAATAAAATCTTAAAAAACTACTGGAAAATTCTGTAATTATTAAATCTTACATGTTTTACACCTTTCTGTGTCACAAATGTTAAACAAAGCTTGAAACAGCACACTAAATCTTTTGGACAGAATCATAATTAGCTTCTGTAACCCTTGTGCTATCTTAGATGACCCCCCCTTCCATTGACGTGTTCTCCCTACCATGACAAAGGTGGATAAAGGTGGAAAGATTTCATGTAATCCATGGACACCAGTGAAGATCACAAATCATTGAAGAAAAAAGGTTCAGAGCTCTGCCTATGGGTCTAGATGACCCAACTCTCAACGTTAAAGTGCCTAGGATAAAACAAGGGATAAATGATTGTCTCTTCAAATGAACTAATTCAGAACTGCAAAACATATATTTTCTAAATGCAGGAAAAAAAACATTAAAGGTGCAGTTGTTTTTTCAGAACTACATAAAATGGATAAAAACACTCATTATCACACCCTACCCCAAATACTGGAACAAAAATATTTGTTTTGATAAACTAAATAAAATATATTGGATTTGCGATAATAAAGGGGGCCGGTTTAGCTCGTGCTGGTTTGCAGCGCTTTCCGTCCGTGAAACTAGAGTTCGAATCTAGGCTGCTCCCTATTCCCTTCTCTGCTGCTGTGCCGGTCCCAAGCCCGGTTAGATTGAGAGGGTTGCGTCAGGAAGGGCATCCAGCATAAAATCATTGCCAAGTTTACCATAGAAGATATCTATTGAATTATTTGTCAGCATCCTTCAGCGTCTGACTCGGGTCTTCCACTTAAACCTCTGACTGCCAGTTGGCAGCACAGCCCACTGAGCTTTTTTGAGCAGCCCTGGTGGTGTAGTATGCTACTTATGGGGGGGGGGGGGCAGATGGAGGGAGATTATCAGTGGTTGTATGTCTTCCATTACCTTACAATTGCTCCCAGAGGTGATTTTTTTCACACCAAGCTGCTTACTTATTGCAGATTCAGTCTTCCCGGTGCAGGTCAACAATTCGGTTTCTGGTGTCCTAAGACAGCTCTTTGGTCTTGGCCATAGTGGAGTTTGGAGTGTGACTGTTTGAGGTTGTGGACAGGTGTCTTTTATATGGATAACCAGTTCAAACAGGTGCCATTATTACGAGTAACGAGTGGAGGACAGACTGTCTGTGAGAGCCAGAAATTCTGCTTGTTTGTTGGTGACCAAATACTTATTTTTACCATAATTTACAAATAAATTATTTACAATTCAATGTGATTTTCTGGATTTTTTTCTCATTGTGTCTCTCATAGTTGAGGTATATCTATGATGTACTATTACCTGATTGTTACCAGCTGATTATTATTATTTGTCAATATGTAGCTTGCAATCGCAGTTTCTAAAAGGAGAAAGATACATTTTGTTTCTCCAATTTGTATTTTTGACTATAAATAACTTAAAGCTTGACATACAAAAACTGTTGAAATGGTTATAGGATTGTTTTTGTTTTGTTTTTATTTAGAAAAAAGAACTAATATATTTAACATCTGTGCTTAATATTTTCTAAGTGGGTTTGAAGGTATAATATAAATGAGCTCTCACTAACCCCAGATGCTGCGATCCTGCAGTTATACGTACAGTAACACAGCCAAACCAGCTACTAAAACTCTGGTTCCTACAGATTTAAGAGGGAAAATTAAACCAAATGAATTTGATTTCAGCTTTTGTCTCTGAGACCGAGGCAGCCTGAACTCTAACGAAAATGTGCCTTTCAACACAACATCAACCAGCTCCGTCTGACCTTCATTTTCAAAGGCAGACAATAACACTGGGAAGAATATTGCAGAATTAAGAGCAAACAGGGCAATTTTCTCAGGATGCCCCGGCTGTGAGCACTTTCAGAGTTCTTCCAAATCTCCGGGGAAAGTCACTCATATTACTTGAGGCGGAGGATGATTTCTGTCAGGCATTTCCTGTTTCAATAATACAGCTATTGTTATTTTTGCTTCTGTTTGAGCAGAGACTTTTGGAGGCTGGGTAAAAGTATTTCAAGGCTTTCAAAATCAATTTTTCATGAGCTTCATAGCCTTCAGAGAAAATTGCTGCAGAGGTATGTAGGACACAAGAGTTCAAATATTTTCAAAGCCTCAGGGTAAAGCCTAAATTCATCAAGAAAAAGAATGTTTACTGATCAAGATGGTGCAGGGCTGTAATTCAAACAGCTTATATAAATTCAAAGTCACATGACACTTTATAGGTTTTTTGAATAACTCTGCAAGGTCGCCACTAATACACTAAGCATCAATATTATTATATTTCAGACCCACTCTGATGAAAATGATGTTAATTTCGACATCATTTTCACTTTTTAAAATAGCTTTTTCTTAATTCTTTTTATATTCTGTGTTTTACTATGTTTTACTGTGTTTTATGGTGTTTTACTGTGAAGCACTTTGTGATTTTTCTCTCGAAAGGTGCTATACAAACAAGGTTTATTATTATTATTAAATTACATTTCTGACTTGTTGTTTATTCGAATTGTTGTGAATCAGCATCAGAAGAAAAATGCAGTTGTAAAAAGAGTTAATTTTCGCAAAGAAAATATTCTGGACGGGCTGTACCCTTTCTGCTCTGCTACATCATGATGCATCCTTGTAGACAAATGGATCCATGAACGTCGTCGTTTTTCCTGGTCTGAGCTGGGATCTGGATCTATACCGTCGTCTGCGTAGCTCCGATATTGCTCACCATTTTTTTTGAGCCAGTCATGATTGGTTGGCTCCCTGCACCAAGATTTCAGCAAAAGGGAGGGGGGTTCTCCACGCCAATATTCCCACCCACAACTCAGAGGTGGTTTTCAATGAACTACTCCCACTTTTTAGAAATGTAGAAAACGACACAGGTCTTTTGATTTTAGCTAAAAACAGCATAATCATAATTAAAAAAAATAGATCAAAAGGTGATCAGACCTGATCTTCAATGACATAAAAGAGAATGTACCCGTTCTCCGGCGGGGCCCTGCGTTGGGTTCTCCCGGCGCGGCGGGGGGCTGTTCTCCTGGTTGGGCTGGGGCGGCCCTCTCTTTCCCTCCGTGCCTCCCTGCTCTCTGGCTCTGGGGGCCTTGCGGCGGCCCTGCTGGCCCTGGCCTGGGTGGCGGGCTTGGTCGCCCGGGCGGCGGTTGTTCCCTGCCGGTTTCCGTGTGGCGTTGGGGGGATTCCGGCTGCCGCTGCTGCTGCGGTGGGGGTCTTGGGGTGGGGATGGCTGGGCGCTCTCCCTCCTTCACACATTCCACCATCCATTTTAGAAGGACATGAGCACTCACCTGAGCACGGGTGTTGGCTCACCTTTTCACTGGCGGTTTGCGTGACTGAATGACTGAAATGTTTCACACTAGTTGGTTTTAAGGCATAAGTATGCGTGTGAGCACTATCTGTTTTGTGTACATGTCGACAGATGGACATTTTTGCAGCTAGCAGGTGTGTTTGACACTTGGGTGTGTGTGTGGACAGGCTCCGCCCTTTTTGTACTGCATTTGAGCCTTACCATGGTGATTAACAACCAGTAAACTTGTTGCTTTATGCTGCTTCATGGTCTTATCCCCCTTCCCCTCCTATTATCACTCCCTACCCCCCCTCTCTCTATCATCCCTCTCTCTTCTTCCCCTCTTTCCTTTTCCGTCCGGTCCAACACCAAAGATCTTCAAACATGTCTGAAATTAATAAAGTTTGGCCTCAATTACAAAAGGGGTTTATTCAGACATACCTCTGGTTTGTCTGAAGATTAATAACCCCTCTTGTTAAAGTAAAATATGTCCAACACAAGAGGCCCTCAGCTCTCATCTGTCTGCCCAGCTGTTGGACAGGACAAGTTAAAAAAAAAAAAAAAAAAAAAAAAAGAGAATGTACCCGTCAATACACATGCTTTGTCAAAAACATGTTCCTTTATTAACCGCAAGCAAATAATTCAGGGTTCACTTTGTTACTTTGTTTTCAAACCTGACTTTCCTTGGTAAAGTAAAGTTAGAGTGCTCTGCACAGGGAAACATTAAAAAAAAAACCCATCAGATTTTGTTTTCGTTATCCTCAAGTTTAAGTCCTAAGAGGGAACTCGAGGAACCCCTGGAAGCCTGAGGCTTCCTCTCAGCGACTGGGCTCTTCCTGGGATTTAGCTCCACTGGACACGTACTCTAGTGTTCCTGGAATCTGCTGCAGACAGTTTGGGGCTCCATGTACTTCATTTCCCACTGGGATCAAATTTGTCTTCACTTTTTTCCCCTCTGTCTCCTTCCGACTCGTGGTTCTCCTACATCCGTCAAATTTTTTCCACTCATCCAGGACTTTTAAGTAACTCTGGTCGCGGGAGCTGCAGCCTAAGCAAAGATGCACAGACTTCCCCCTCCCCAGCCACTTCCTCCAGCTCCTTTAAGGGACCCCGCGGCATACCCAGAAGACGTAGTGTGGGTCTTCCTTGGGTCTCCGCCCAGTGGACGCCTCCTCAGGGAGGTTTTCAGGATGCATTCAGACCAGATGCCTGAGCCTCCTCAGCTAGCTTCTCTGGATGTGAAAAAGCAGCGGCTCCACTCTGAGCTCTCTCCGGGGGGACTAAGCTTCTCACCTTAACTCTTAGAGAGCGCCCTCAAACCCTGCCAAGGAAGTTAATTTACGCTGTTACTATCCGAGACCTCGTTCTTTCGGTCATGACCCAAATCTCGTGACCATCAGTGAGTAACAGAACAAAGATCGACCAGTAAATTGATAGTTTAGCTTTTAGACTCAGCTCTCTTTCCCACAATGGACCGGCACAGCGATCACATGACCGCTCCGGTCTGCCTGCGGGTCAGGAGAACCCACCTGGAGAGGGCAAACTACCTTCCTCTGGTGAAGAACCATGGCTCTCATCCCAGCTGCATCGCACTTGACCACAAACCGCCCCAATACATGCTGGAGGTCCTAGTTTGATGAACCTAACACGACATAATTAGTAAAGAGCAGAGAAAATCCCCAAACCAGAAACACAGCTTTCCTCCATCCTCCTAAGGTTATGTGGAATCCTGTTCGTCAACCACAACATCATCCTGTTGGTTAGTCGGTCTGGATCTGGAAATCCTGTGTGATCCCTTTGAAGATGAAACCGGCATGACACAGATGTTCTTTCACATTACTGCAGCCTCTTGGTGATACTTTTCATTATTAGTGATCCAGACTTGAATCCTTCAGCCTGCTGTCATGTACTGGACGGTGTCAAATCAATCTTTACACAGCCTGCAGTTCTCTGACCTGCTGCTCTGCTGCTGTGATAATTCCTCATCCTTCATTTTACCTTTCTGTCTCCGACGACTCATCCCTCACCAAAACATTCTCTCGACTGTCTTATATATGCACAGGCTGTATGGCAAAGGACTGTGTAGTCCCCATTGTTTTGGCTAAGTCCCATGATCAGGGAGAACATTTGATGCACTTCATTTGTTCAACAGCAGGTTTGTTTTATCAAAGTTTGTGGGCAGGTCTCGGTGTTTTTTTGCTGACAGCTGAATTCATTGTGTTTATCTAGAATGATTTTAAAAACTATTATTTTGTTTCAGAATAAACAAACGTACTTTGTTGGCCAAGGAGTATTTATTTATTTCTGCACGTTACAAGCTATTGACCAGCCTCTGTGTCTCTGGTGACCGGTCAAGCCTTAAAGTCACACTCCGATCATCTTTTGATCTATTTTTAAAGCCTTCCCAGTGGTCTATTAATTGTGATAATGCTGTTTTCAGCCAAAAAATAAAATTATAACAATAATTAATAAATAAAAAAGTCTTGTTTTTGTAGGACAAAGTTTCTGCAGAGCAGGGAGCTTGTTGCCCACCTAGCATAGTTTCTACACCACAACTTTCTCATCTGCTCCTTATTCCCAACAATTTGAATAAAGAAATACTCAGAAATGCAATTTTAAGCTTAATCTTTTTCATCTATGTCTTCCCTAACGCCATAATAACACAATTTTCATCAGATTGGGTCTTAAAAGTCACTTTATAAAAAGGTTGGACCAATTTTTCCAAAATGAACCCTTTAGAGATATGTTTGTGTTTTTTCTTTGCATTGACAACCACAGCAGACGTCTTCACACGAGTAAAGCCGACATTTGGCATCATCTTCTGTTTCATCCTAATTATTTCCTAATATTTTTAAAGCTAGCTCCAGCCTAAAGTTAAAAAACACTGAATTTAAAGGTATAAAAACTTCAGAAAGAGGTCCTGGAACAGTTGATTAGCCATTAGTCACAAATCTGTCGGGATTTTTATAAACTGACAGAAGGTTCATTTATACAGGGGACATCCTGAAACTGACATATGGGTGGCCTAAGAAGTAATAAAGGATTGATACTTTGACTCAGTTTCAAGACATTTTTACAAACTGTAAAAAAGTGTGTCATAAATAAAAAAAGAGGCAGGATGTTCCTTTGATCTTTTCAAATACAATAAGTTTTGTTTAAGTGTTCAGTGGTCTATTCACAGATATCAGAAGGACAACTATGGCTGAAATTGATTGGTGGACAAAATGAACTGGCTTTGATTCCATTTGTAGTTTTCTAATATGGTTTGGTTTGCAGGGGGAACTCCGCTACGGTGATAAACAACCACAGGGAAAGTGCCAGAGAAATCAGTTATTTCTTTCTACCAAACATGTTTTACTTTAGTGAAAGATCAAGTTTTGTAATGTAAAAAAAAAAAAATACTACAGTACCAAAACGAGAGACTGAAAACAAGACAACAGATGTTTGAATAAAAAAGCAAACAAGGAATTTGTGCAACCTTGTTGGTTTTTCTGATTTGTATAATGTCAAATGTTACGACATTTTCAGTGCAGATACTACAAAACAAGCAAGCCTGCAAAGAAAAGGACAAACAGAGCAGGGTTGTGTTAAAAATGCCAGAAGCTGCAGCCTCATCTGTAAAGCACCCAGATGGCATTTACCTGACAGCAGAGTCAAGTCTCCTTGTCTTCCTTCAAACCGCCATCCCTCAAGTCCCTCTCCACCTTCTCCATCTCTCCGTGCCTCTTCCACCCCTCTCCACCCTTCTGTTACTGCTTTTGATCAACCGCCCTGCAGGCCAGGGTGCAGTTTTGTGCGAGACGTGCGCCTGATAGATTAAGATCCAGGCCTGTGCTGCGGAGGGGGGTCCTGCAGCTCACAGGGGGGCTAAATCACAAGCATTGATTGTGCAGCACTAACGCACTGACAAAAGGCCATGATCACTCATCTTGTTAAAAGCAGATTATTGGCCTGTTTGTATCTTGTTACAGCCATAAAGATTTTTCCTCCTGTCTTTTCTTTCCCGTTTCAACACATTAGCTCTTTTTTCCCCTCTAGCCTAATTTGCTGAACAAATAATCTTCCATGTTGGCTTTTTATCCATAACGCAACCGAGGGTTTGAATTCTCCTTGATACTGATTCGCTGGAGCAGCTGGTGGTGTGATGAGCTGATTCACTTAGTCATTGTTTTGATTTTCTGGCTGGTAAAGAAGTCTGACAACCTAAATGCAGCTTTTGATCGCCTTTGCTTTTTGCTGCTGCCAACTTGTTTTCTACTTTGACCCCTGTGGTTTCCAGCAATTTCCCATTCTTGGGTCCATTTGAAAAGTAAATGAGACAACTTTCCAATCTATTTATGTCAGAATAGTAGTTAATAGAATTTACTGACTCACTAATTATTTTCTTCTTTCTTTTGAGAATTTTATTTTGACTCACTTCTGAAGGAATATGTCATCAGCATAATAATTTACATAGTTAAAAATTGATTTGAAAGCACATTTTCTTCTAGATGCTCCAATGAGCTGTCACCACCAAATCTTAAAGTTTCCAGGAATTAATCAATTTGCTTCCTTCAGCTCTGCTCAAACAGAGCGCCTAGACAAATTACCAACAAATCACAGAGGAAATGAAGCACCGGCGTGTTCAAGTTGTGGGTCAATAACCTAAATGACTGCCTTTTTATTACTACCAGTGAAGTTTAATCTTTAAGACAAAAGACATTTTGCAACAATTTGAAAAAAGGTAAAATAATAAGAAAACTTAACAAAAAGATTTAAAAGTCTAATATTTTTCTACTTTTAAACCCATTTTATTACTTTTCTGTGTCTGCAGCAGACATTGTTACAGAAGAAATACATTAGCTGTGTTGTTGAAGACTACAAAAATTAAAAGTTACTTTGTGATGTCTCAGATGTGACGTACAATATATATATATATATATATATAGCATATATATATATATATATATATATATATATATATATATATATATATATATATATATATATATATATATATATATACATATTATAATGCTGATTTTGACTCAAAACATCAAATGTTGCAGTTCTTAAAATGACCTAAAGTTTAAAAAAGTTATTAACTCCTATTTTAAAAGTCCAAATATCTGGTAAAAACTAACGTGTCCAGAATTGAGTGGAGAAAACTCCACTCAAAATAGACAATCTACATCAGGCATCACCCTTGTGTAACAGGAAGGTGCATTTCTATTCTTAACTCTGTAAAATATATTATTTAACTTCCCTAAATTTATAACCATTTGGGGTTCTCAGCAGAGTCTCATTTGTTTTGGGTTAAAATCTCTCTTCAGTTCTGGTGCAGAGAAGTGTGACCTTGTCTGTCCTCCAAAGATCAGAACCTTTTCCGGTCCCTGTTCTTTCTCCTCATCGTCTCTATCAAATTTGACACAAGTTGTGCTAAAAAAAACAAAAAACAAACAAACGCCTGTCTGTTACGATGTGACTGAACAAACAGATGCAGATGCATGATGGCCGCTGCATTAAAAAAGTTCAGGAGCAGAACACGTTCATCAAGAAAAAGTAACGTGTACGAAGAAACTTTATCAAAAATAAAGTATAGAGTGTCCAGTAAAGGTGAGTAATATGGATAGAAAGTGTCTCTATTTGCAGAAGTGTTAAATGGAAACACCGTGTGTGTTTTCTTCTGGAGGGCTGTGGATTAATGACCGGCTAGTGCCAGATCTTGAACTCTCTGGCAGGCGGCCTGTTTGCCTTCTTGAACTCTTTGTCCGAGACGCAGACGAATGAATCACAGAAAATGGAGCACCAGCATGCGAGAGCCCGCTGCACAAATCCATTGTAGTGGAGTGGAAGTGCCTCCTCTATCTAATTACAGCCCAAGGAGGTTAATCCCTGATTTTCACAAAAAAAAATCTCTGAGTCTCTTTCTCTTAGTACACCCCCGTTTATCACGTCTGATAATTCTTGCCAAGAGACAGGATATCCAGCCCACCTTTTAACCACTGAGCCTCATTCTGCTGTTTAATCCTGAGGACATCCAGTTAGAGGCCTCAGCCTCCTGTCGAAACCACAAATCACTTTTCTACGGGAAGGGAGGCATGATCAAAACACAGATTCAGCAGATTACATTAAAAATCTTAAACAATACGCATACAAACAGCACCAACAAATATTTAAAACCATTGCAAAAAAGTGATTGGTACTTTAAAGGTACTTTATGTATTTGTACAAAGCTGTGAAAGCAAGTCATGTCTGAAAAATAATCAATATTTTCTGACTGAGTACCACACTATCAGAGCATCTGTGCCACAAAACCAAATAAAATGTGAATGCATTTGTAATATTATTAGTAAGAAGTCAAAGATTTTACAAAAATAAAGTTGTATAACAACAAATACAAAGTCAGAATCTTACTATAATAAAGTTGTACAATTTTTAGAAAAAAAGTCAAAATATTAAAACGTTAAAAATTTTTAGATTTTAGATTTTTTACCCAAAAATCCAAAAACCTGTGTTGTTTTCTACGACATATTTCCTGTAGAGCGGCAGGAGTTCATTAGAAATTCACCCCTGCGTTGTGGGCGGGGACCTTTGGTGCAGATGCAATCAGGCCCTCTTTCCCCCCCATCTCTGTTTACGCATTCTCCTGCTAGCTCACAGCCCCTCACACCCTGAACCTAACATTTTCGGTAAAATCAATGTTGGAGATGTCCAGCTGTACAATTTGGAGCCATACTTCAGCTCAGACCAGGAAAACAAAGACGAACATGGATCTAGTCGTTTACCAGCAGATGCATCAGAATGAAGTGGAGCAGGTAGCTCCACCCAGCATATTTTTTACGTAACATTTACCATCTTTTTCTTTTTTTTATCTGCTCCTGATTCACAGCGATTTGACTAAATACATATTGTTTCCTTTATCATCAAAAACAATGCCACAAGAACATGTTAAAACAGCATTTTCTTTAGAGAAGGTCTGTTTCTGAAAGCTGTTAGACATGAAAAGCTCCAGCTGGATCAAGTGTTTGAAGCTAGACCTGCATGCCAAACGTCCGGGTTTGGCACTGATGCAATAAAAAAAACAAAAAAAAAGTTGAGAAGCGGCGTGGAAACCCGTGCAGACATGCCGGTGGTGACAAGAGTTTCAGTGTGACGGCCTGTCGGCAGGAAGAGGAGCAGACCTGACCACAGAGAGTCCAAACAGCAGGAGAAAGCAGAATCAGAAGACGACAACTGTTGGTTTGATTCTAGAGTAAAACTTGTTCAGTTGTGGTCATGTCTCATAACATGCATGTGGCAAGATTACTGTAAATGACAGAAAGTGCAGTCAAACCTGTTTATTTCTAAACCTTTCCATTTTAACATCCACTAATTTGTAATTGTCATGCTTGGGCAGTTGATCCATAATTAATAGTTTTGGAATTGGAACTTTCAAGTCTCAGATTATGAGTTTAAAGCTACATGAAAAAAGTGTACTATTATTTAAAATATTCAAATCACTTATCTTGAATTTGAGAGTTGAGTTTAATCTGTGCTCATTTTGTAATGTAATAATGTGTAGCACGTCTGAGTCATCTCCTCTCTTCTTTATTTGAAACTCAAGCTGCCGGTGCTGTTGTCTTTCTGCCACCTCAGTGTTTCAGTGCAGACTGACACAGCCTGAAGGTGAAGGTCAAACGCCAAAACATAGACTGGGGTTGTATCCTTAGCAGAGCGGGTCACAGAGGGAGCATGATGACTGACTGGAGTGGCTGTGAGACACAGCTAGGCCATGCCGCCAGAGTTAAGGGGTCAGGCCCCAGGTCAAAGAAAACGCCCGACATTAGAAAGTGTTCGGTCCCACCCTGGAGGGCGCACTCATGTGCGATGAACAAGCTAGAGAAATGGAGTCAGTTGAAGCCCACAGTCACAGTTGTGAGTTAGTTCTTCTTCTTCCTGTTTAGTTCTCAAAAGTGACCATCCAGAAACACTTAAAACAATAAAAAACATTAAATCCCAAGAAATGTATTTTTGAAGGTCACCTTTGTTTTATTTTTACATGTTGTTATTTCTGTTATCTCACTCTGATGCTTTTCATTTGTGCCATTTGATACTAAAGTAAATGAAATGAAAGCAGTGAGCGGCGTTGGATGGCCTGTCAGGTGCTCGCCGCTCTTCCATTACCCCTCTGTAAATGACCCATTTTAATTGTTTTCTTATTATTGTTTAACATTTCCTTTGATTGAAGATGCCTTTAATTTCAAAAGAAGTATGTTGAAGATTTAAAAGCAAATGATAAAAAAAACAGTGTAAATGTTTGTAAAGTGTATTTTGTTTTGAAGACTTTTATTGTGAAGGTTCCACTTCCGCCTTTTCTGTGAAGTGTGTCAGTTCAACAGAAACAAAAACAACAAAAAAAACGGTTAACAGCTGATGCTACGGCAACAAAGGAAACAGACAAAAAAGACGGACGGATAACTGTGTAAAGCTGTAATTTGTTTTTGGCATCTAGCTGGAAGGCGAACAGGTATGATTTTTGGTTATGTTTACTGTACACATTTTGTGATTATTTTCAATTTGTTTCATGTAAAGTAACAAAAGAAAAGTTTCTGTTTGAAGCTATCCAACAATCTAAAGCTACTAGCTGAGGTAAAGAATGGTTGTTTATCAAAAAGGAATTATTGTAAGTTTGTTCTTTTGCTTTTCTTCAGCTCTTACGGTGTGACTATGACTGTGGAGTAAATAAATGGGTTGGAATACCCTATCATAGTCCATCAATTACAATCATTGAGTCCATCGTCTGAATCAAGTCCGGCTGGATCGCTACACCCTCGTTTCACCTGCCCTCACTGGGTGAGTGTCCGCTTCAGGCCTTTAACTTCTGTTGGTTTCATCTCCATAGCAACCATTTTATGTTTTGGTTCCCAGGGGGTGACGAACAGGTCTATGCGTTTTTAGGACAATCAGTAAAAGTAAACTTTTGGATTTCCTTTCATGTAATACATTTTCACAATATTCTGGTAAACATGATTAAGTAACAGGGAAACAGAACAAAATCTACAAACTTCCAAATCCAACTTTTTTTTTTTCCCAGGTAGCTCAGGGAGTTAAGAGGTGTTGGATCAAAGTCCCTACGAGGAATTTAATTTTGTACAATGCACTGAGGATGATTTTTTTTTCTAATTCAAGATGGTGCCCTGAGGGCTAAAATCAACAAAAAAAAATAAAAAATACAAATCAACAAAACTTCGGTTGTGGCTGGAAAAAACGTTTTTTTTTTATTCTCCGTATTTTGGGAAAATGTGAAAATTTCAGACGAAATGGCCGCCAAGCAGTAGCCTCCCTATTCCATCCCGGACATGTGTTTTGGTTTCATTGAAGCATTTTGAATTGCTGTTCTTTTCGAGCCCCATAAAGGATATTGGCCCCATTCCTTTTTTCCGGGAGTTTCTCCCGCTGTGTGATGTCATCGTTTTTTTGGCGTTGTCCAGTAAGTCAAAAATTCATTTTCACCGGTTCTCACTGCATTCAAATATTGGTGAGTTTGTGGCGGGGGTACCTGAAATTTCTGCCTAGAGGTGCATTAAAAAAGACAATATTGAAAACAATCTGTCCCTTTCGGCTCAGAACTGCCACAGAACAAAAAAATCCTCCTTAAACCTCAGAAAAGTCTATAGAGAATGTGGTTCCTGCTCAGCAGCACAACTTCAAACATTCGTTCAAATAAGAAAACATGTAGCATTATTTAAAGCAGTGAGCGGTATTAGCGGTAGACAGCTATGAAGTAATGTGTGAATCCACTAAGACGGGTTTATAGAAAAGCTGCATCTTCACGTCTCCACATCTCCACTAGCATCTAAATTCAGTATCTCACTGAGGATTTCTTTCATCCGCTTTCCGAGCCATCCTGATTTTCACAGAGTTGAACAATTACTTTACAGTAAATAGACTGGCAGATGGTTTAAATCCAGGCCAAGCAGAGTGACAGTCCTGCCACAGTGAGATTTCAGGTAGTCAGGGCTGATGAAGAGAGAACCGGAACTTGGTTTGCAGCAGTTCCTCTTCCTGATGTTTTGTCAAGATGAAGAACTTTCTCGTAAATACAGTTCATCTTGGAGTCTGGGAGTTGGAAGAACCATTTTTAGAAAATGTTCATGCTGAGCCAATAGGTGCTACATGTAAATTACTCTGGCAGCACATAAGCACACAACACATCTCATAAAACTTTCACAGACATTTCTGTCCTTCTTGAACAGAAAATGAGAAAGAAGAAACTGTATTTCTGTGATGAGACTTTTGGATCATTACTGCTGCCAAGGGAAAGACATGTCGGTAAATAAAGTGGGACTAAGCTGTGAGGCGCAAAGTGATGCTTGTCGTATTTATCTTCCAGACCATATGTGAGTCAGATTAAAGTGGAAAACACTAGATTAAGAGACAATATCCCATATCTGATGGTAAACGAAGACAACCTAACCGTAGAAATGTAAGGAATACATTTTATTAAATGGGACGCACAGGAAAGCTCAGATTTTTGCAATGGACCTGCTTTTGTCAAGCCCACAAAGTGCTCAATGTTTGTCAATATTGAACACTGAGAGGCTTTTCAAATCAGCTTAAAACAGAGAGACATACAGGACATGGTTCACCGAGTGAACTAAGCTGCTGTGTCATTTGTGGTCTAGCGGGATGCTTCACAACTCTTGTCTGTTTAGGTCTGTATGAGACGATTACAGAAGACCGCGGCTTCCATGTCGGTGCATCTGAAGCCACATGAATGTGACTTTAACTTGCAAAAGCTCTTTAAGTGTTGATCGGCAGACTGCCACTTCAATGTCACAGAGAAAAGGTGGAAAAACAAAAGATGGGCCTGGTGCCTGCAGTCAAATTCCTCAAGATCTGACCCGATAACAAGTCCTTATCAGTATAATATGTAAATCCAGTTATCGTCATTGCTATGCTTCTTCATATCAACTCTTGTCACCTTTGACGAGGGCATATCTGCTTTCTATCAGAGTGCCTTTGAAGTGAAACCACCTGCCCTGTCTCCTCACTGATACCGTCAGACAGAGCTGATGCTGCTGCTGCTGCTGCTGCTGCTGCTGGTGCTGCTGCTGCTGCTGCTGCTGCTGCTGCTGCTGCTGCTGCTGCTGCTGCTGCTGCTGCTGCTGCTGCACCGCTCATCTGGTTTCTAAAAGTACAAAAAAGCTTTTTACTGTACTTTTCAGAGTATATATCATACTTTGGCCAGGGGTGCAACTTATACCCAGGAGCTATTTAATGTTTTTTTTTTTTCAATATATATTGTTTCATATATTTGTTTTTTCACACAAGGTGTTGTTTTTTCTCAGAAACTGTATTTTACCATTTTTAAATGTGGAGGGTGTGTTTGTTTGTGCACGTGTCTGTCTGTGCACGTGTAATATGTCATGACTGGCTAGTAGGAGAAATTGCATAACAGAAACCTTGTTGTGTCCGGCCAAGCACACACGGATTAGGACATTACCCTGCAGAGATCTGGGTTAATTAAAATTGTTTTGATAAACTTGGTGACCCACCCAGTAAGACGCAATGAGATGCTGCCTCCATCTGTTAAGCAGGACTGCAGTCCTCAGTCAAAAGCTCGGCTTAAAGCATTACCACGGACTAAATGCAAACTGGACTCTGCTGTTTTCCAATCACTGCATCTCTCAAGTATTGATTACACTCAAATTAAAATCAAAATGAATGCAAAAAGACAGTCAAAGTCCAGGAGCTCTGGCAGAGGAAACAATATTAGCTTTAAAATGTTTTAGCAAAAACAACTGAACATCTGTTTTATTTGTTCTGCAGAGAATTCAGAGAAATTGTCTGGACGTTGGCCTGCTCAAGAATCTCACTGAATCTGCTTTACTGTTTTTTAAATGCAAAACCTTGTTTTCATGAAATCACAACTTTATTTTTGATTTTGTTCTTATTAATTGATTATTTAATTGATTTAAAGCATTAATTGTGGTCAATACAATACAAAAATGTACACAGATTTATCAAACTCATTACAGAAATTATGAAATTCATTCTTTAAAAAAAACTGAAAAAACAAAGACACACTTAAGTCATGTTTAACTCATTAACTATAGTGATTATTAACTAAAGTAAAGTAGAGCTTGATTTATTGCTTGAAAAGGAGCGGAAAGAAGTGAATTTATATAATCCCAGCACTACTGAGTTCATTTATCTATTTATTAGTTTTACTTAGTTTTTATAATACGGTTCTGATCAAATAAATTCTTCTTAAGTTACAAGTTATAAATTAAATTTTAAATATACAATTTTATTCTCGTAAAGCTTTGATATTTTTCCGGCTAATTTAAAACTTTATTTTCGTAAAGTTGTGACTCTTTTCTTATATTTTTTTTTGTACTCATACATAAATATTTTCTATGATTGCCCTAATACAGAAATCCTGATATTACAATTTTCATTATATTTTTCTTTGATTTTATTTTACTTGTTTTTAATTAGATGAGATGTTTACTAAATCAGGCCCCTTAAGGAATTCACAAAAACTGAACACAGTACATTTAATGACTTGCTATTTGATTTTTACTCTTTGTTTTCCATTTGATTTTATATTTCATATTCCATAGAAATGTCCTTTGTCACTTTTTGCAAAGTTCAGCACCAACTGTTTATTCTCCCAACACACAAATATCTAAATTGTCACTGAAAAACATCATGACAGTCAGGATAAATTGTTGTAGATAAGGTTTACACTGTTTGGATAATCTACGTAATGTGCTGCATGCGGTTAAAAGACGTTTAAATTCCTAAATCAGTCTCCATTTGCATCAGTCACATGCAAAAATACGATGGATCTACTTATCTGCTTTGGATCAATTTTAATTTCAGAAGACGGCATACATGCATCTGCTGGGTTTCTTCCCCACACATGCAAAGTTCCTGCTTCACTTCTGCATGTATGTCCTTCACTGTCCTCCTCTCCTATCTTAGGCAAATCCTCCTTTCTCTCTTTCCAGATCTTTGCAGATTCAGTCTCTCTTTCTCCCCATCCCTCTTCTGTTCTCTGTGATCCTTTTCCTACTGAGCTCGTCCTGGAGGCAGATCGGCTGCTGCAGCCAGGCAGCCATGTGTTGCTGGTCCTGTGCCACCATGGAGATGCTTTTGTTATCCACCTAATCTATCTGCATAAAGAAATGAGAGGATCCTCTCTCCAGGAACCTCTAACGTCAGAATTTGAAGGTGGACTTTTCACAGAATGCACAAAATCTCAACCACAGTGGGCTATAAAAACTGTAATCTGTCACTTATCGCGGCAATGATCGGAGTAAACTACCCTCCTGAGGCCGCTGCATCATGTCAGGTGTCGCTTGTTGGGCCTGCAAATGTGAGCTTCTGAAGCCGCTCCCATGGGTGTCATTACACTTACCACTCCACTGCTTTAATTTTTCTTCCCCCCCTCAGCTCATGGGCGACCGCAGGATGATTCAATATCCATTCCGCAGTGCAGTTTTCGTAGCGCTTTAATGCAATCCATTTTCCATTTTCTACAAGTACTTTAAGCGACATTACTGTACGGAAATTGGTTTCCCTTCCATCTGAATCATGGACTGGGTAAGTATAGCAGCACCACATAAACATTATTTGTCCAAAATTAAGTGGGTGTAAAAAGTAGCCCTGCATCACGTCTGAAGCTAAATGAGAAAAAATGAAGTGGCAATCAAACGTTCGATATGCTGCAGATGATTAACAGCTTTAAATAACTTCAGCCTGTGGTGGACACAAAGTTACCTGCTGTAGTAATCAGACTATGAATTATAAAGAACAACATTTTATTTTTAAAGTAGTCATAGTATCTCAGTAACTTTATAGGAGAATTGAAAGGAGAACAAATGTTCCTTCCACTACATCCAACACTTTTTATTTTTCAATAGATAGTTGCAGAAATGAAGAATTGGTTAAAATGAGGTTTAGAAATCACCAAGAGAGAGAGGTGAATGAACTTCCTCTCTGTTAACCTTCACAGTCAAAGCTAATGCGCTCAGCATAGCATGTTATTTGCAGTTCCCATGCAGTGAGCCATGTATGCAGTCTGGGAAACAACAAAGTCAGAGCACAATGGCTGATTTCTGCGCACTTCCCTGCAGCTCAATGGGGAATTGCATGAATATGAGGCTGGTGAAGGTGAGATTCAATTCTGACAAACGACGAGCGCAAACAAAAGTAGCATTCTCTGGAGTTCTGGGAAATTTGGACTGCCAGCATGACGAGACGCATACTAAAAAAGATGAAAAAGCCCTTTAGGATTTTCCCTAATGTTTGACTGTGGATGTATACTTGCAAAAGTTTTCTACAAATATTCATGTATTATTCAGAAAAAAGCTAAGATTTGGATGAAACTTCCTTAACTCAGAGTCATGTACTGAAACTATTGTCCCTTCTCTGCAGGTCAAAAGTACTGTGAATGCGGCAGAAATTAGCCACTTGTCAAAAAATCCAATAACATCAGACAAAACTTTTAAATCAACTAAATTATTGGCAAATATTTGTGCTTTCCACGCATAACTCACTATTGTGTAATCTGCACTGATAAAACCTTATGTGTGTGTGTTTGGGGGGGGCTGTAGGGGTTTTGGGTTGTCCAGGCCCATGGAGGGGTGTAGAAAGGGAACATCTGAAGGTGAGAAGAGGAATGTCTTGTAGTTCCCTTGAGGCTCGTACGACCATCTCAAGGCATGTCATGAAAATAGAACATACCATTGTCGCTGGTGTGGTAAGTGTACTGTGAAGTATTTGTAATGATATTATTATAGTTAAACGATTTTATGACAAATGCGATGTTGTCGTCTGGTGTCCTGTTCACACCCAGTAGGTACATGTACTGGCTCCTTACTGACCGCTGAAAATGCTGCGTGTGTTACGGGAAGCCAAGGAGGGTTAACCCAGATGCAGGAAGGACAAGGAGGCCGAAGGATCTATGAAGGCTATTTAATGCCAAAGTGCTAAGCCAAACAGTGAACATCCAAAAATGAAGCTGCGACAAACACAGGCAGGAACAGAAACCTTAAAAAGGAACCAAATCAAAGTATAATGAGAAACAGCTGTGGGGGAAAAAACGGACAGAGAAGGAAGGGCGAACGTATCATAACCCCCTCCCCGAAATCCGTCTACCAGACAGACTCGACGCTGATCCGGTGGAGGCGAGTGAAACGGGCGATCAGCCCGGTCAGATGTGGCGCCGGGGACCCACGTTAATCCAGAGGGCCAGAACCTCCCCAGTCCACCAGTACTGGATGCCCTGGCCCCACTCTCCCAGGAGGCGAAGCTCCCGGGAACAGGAAACAGGTCCTCCGTCCACCATCCGAGGAGCAGGAGGAGGCGTGAGCAGGCTGGAAGAGGAGAAGGAAGCCAACTTGCACACGTGAACACCGGCAGGATTTCAGAGAGGGAGGCAGGCTCTCAGCCTGTCACCGCTGATAATTGGTGATGGAAGGGCCGATGTACCGCTTCCGGGAACCACCCTTCAAGGGAACGTCGGTAGCAGATAACCACACCTTGTCCTCCGGGGCGGGGGTCCTCCGACCACAGAGAGCCGTTCCTGGTTCCGCAGGAGTTCTCATGGTCGAACTCTGCTCCAGATACTACTTCTACACCTCCTCACAAAGCCGCTGGCCTGAAGAGGAGGCCATGTTTGGAAAGTGAAACAAGGGAGGCTGGAATCAGACGCTCTGAAGGGTGAGTATCCTGGATAATCCAGGGAATGTGGGGAGTATCACATAGGGAAGTTGTAAGCCCAGGTCTTAGGATTTACTGCACATTGCCCTCAAGGAAGTCTCCATATCCTGATTGTACTCTCCACCTGGTCGCTTGGTCTGAGGAGGGAATCCAGAACTCAGACTGACCTTGATCCCGAGGAGGTTGCAGAACTCCCTCTAGAAAGCCGCACTGAATTGGGGGCCCCGATCCAAGATGATATTGAGAGGGAGTCCATGAAGACTTAAACAGATTCTGCGAACCACTGCTAAGTAGTTCCTTGGTCAAGGGGAGTTTCTGCAGGAATAGCATGGGCTAATGGGAGAAACGGTCGATGATAGTGAGAATGACGGTTTTACCCCATGAGTTTGGCAGTCCAGTGATGAAGTCCATAGCAACGTTGGGACCAAGGTCTGGACGGCACAGGTAGAGGGTGAAGCAGACCGGCAGGGAGGGTCCTGGGGGTCTTCACACTGGCACAGAGGGGACAGGCAGACACAAAAGCCTCTTATGTCGAGGACACAGGAGACCACCAAAAGCGCTACAAGAAACCCCTGGCCCTAGTTACTCCGGATGGCAGGCTGTAGGGAGTGAGTGCCTCACTTCAAAAAAACCATGGTGCGAGGTTAGACGGTACAACAAACGGCCCCTGTGACAGCCTGAGTGGAATGGAGCTGATCAGAGCAGAAGCTCTACCTTCCGCTTCCAGGACCAACGGTGGTTCCTTGTATTAGGTGGGTATGATGGGCGTGGCCTCTGTGGCTTCTCCTCCACTTCCTCCTGTTGGAATTGGCGAGAAAGGGCGTCGGGTTTGATGTTCTTGCTCCCTGGCCGATAGGACAGGGAGAAGTTAAACCGGTCAAAAAACAGAGTCCACCTCACATAGGATTGAGGCGCTTTATTGAACGAATGGCCGAGATTTTTTTGTGGCTTCGTCCAAACTAGGAAATACCTGCTCAGCTTCTCTCAAACCAGCGCCCACTCCTCCAAAGCCACAATTTCACCGCTAGCAGCTCTCTGTTCCTCGAGTATCGAAGTTTCTTTCCTCGTGAGTGAGCTTGCGGAGAAATATGCAGGGATGGATTTATTATTAGGATCGCCTTTCAGATAACACAAGTCTCTACCCCAGACTCAGATAGCGCCTACTCCACAATGAATTATTGTCGGAGGATCAGGCTGAGTTGTGAATAAATGTGAGAGAAACGCCTCTTCAGTTGCTAAATGCCCACTGGCCTCTTATAACAAACAAAAGCACACCTTAGCTGAAGTGATTCATGAAGGGGTACAGCGCCATTGAAACCTCTGATGAAACGCCTGTAAAAATTGGCGTATCTGTGAAGCGTAGTTGCTTTCGACCAGAGGGAACCTGCCACCCAGCATTGCTTTTAACTTGGGAGTCATCCATCTGATCTCCCAGGAGAAACCACATAACCAAGAACCCAGTTTATGAGAGTGGAATTCGCACTTCTCGGCCTTGCAGTAAAGGTGGTTCTCCAGGAGGCGCTGGAGTACGGCTCTGACGTGCTGCACGTGGGACTCTGGGTCAGGAGAGAAAATCAAAATGTCATCCAGATAGACAAACACAAATTTGTTAAGCATATCTTTCAGTACATCATCAATTCGTCTCTGAAACACTGCTGGGCATTAGTTAGGCCAAAAGGCATTACCAAATACTCGAAGTGCCCGCTTAGCGGTTAAACGCAGTCTTCCACTCGTCACCTTCTCTCACTCGAACAAGGTGATAAGCATTCCTGAGGTCAAATCAGAAGATATGGCCCCGCTAACAGGTCAAAAGCGAGTGCAGCAGTGGCAAGGGTGGCTAGTAATAGGAGTTCAAACCCCTGCATCAATGCACAGATGGCCCCCATCTTTTTTTTCCCACAAAAGAAACCTGCTCCCTGCTGGAGAGGAGGATATTTGAATGAGCCCGCCTGCAAGTTTCCGGCAGATAAGTGAGTCCATAGCCTCGCTCAGGTAAAGCGGTTAGGGATAAAATGTGACCTCGGTGCTGAGTCCCTGGCAGGAGGTCGATGGCACAGTCATAAGGGCGATGGGGAGGAAGAGACCTAGCACGTACCTCACAGAACACAAAGCCCAAGTCATGATAAACAGACGGAACCCAAAGAGATCTTTGAGGGTCCGGAGACTTTTGGACCTCAACAGCTTACGAACAGAGGCAGAGGAAAGGCAATTAAGCAAACAAACAGGACTCCACGACAGAAACCGCCTCGAAGCCCAGTCGATGTGAGGTTTGTGTCTGCTCAACCAGGGAAACCCTAAAATAACAGGAGGTTTAAGGGATTCAACAACATAAAACAACATGGTCTCAGAGTGGTTTCCAGAGATCGACACAGAAATTTTAACAGTACGAACAGAAACCTTGTGTATGAGGGTCCCATTAATGGTGGCTGAATGTTCAATGCTGGAGACAGAGTCTGGTGGGATTTTCAGTCTGTCTACCACCTCCCGGGGAGAAATAGGAACCCATCAGACCACGAGTCAATAAGAGGTCAATCACCCGGCTCCAAATATTCCACCAAGATCTTTGGTAGGAGGATCTAGAAAGAGGAAAAAGAAGAGTTGCGGCTCACCAGCCTCACTGCTGGGGTGCCCCTGGCGCTCGACAGTTACATTAACGTCTGATTGTCCACAGAAGAAGTCCTCCCAAGAGATGCAAGGCTGCCGCTGCTCAGCCGAGAGACAGCCAGCTCTCTAGCCACATGGGCCCCGTGAGAAGTTGAAAGAGGCGGAGAAACCCCGACGTGGCGCTGTGGGCGGTAACCTGAAGGTTGCGTTGTTCGTTACTCCCTGCTCCTCATTCTCTCGGGTCGATATCGAACCGGCCAGGTCGATAAGCCCTCGAGTACCGCCTGGCAGTTCTTCGCCAGCTCGCCTTGAGAGCCGACAGACCCCTGTAGAGAAGACGCCGAAAGAAGCTTTTCATCTGCCAGCGGAAAGTTGGCAGCCAAGGTCCGAACTCCACCATGAGTCCGACAGCGGATCCCTTGCTGAAGGGCAAAGGAGCTCAGGACGAGTAGCACGATGAGGCGGTAGGGATCGAATACCGTGGAGAAGCAGCGGAGAAGACTCGAAAAGGAGCGGCACAGTCTGGATTCAAGACTCCTAATCTGGGCCAGTCCCCATCGTTTGGCTCTTCCGGTTAGGTAGCTCAGAGAGGAAATCATCAGGATTAATGTCAAACTGCAGCCGACAGGAAGTGATAAAAACGCCCGGCAGTCTGCAGCAGTCCCATCAAACGGTTCAGAGTGACCCAGTCTGGTCTGCCGAGAGGAGAAGGCGAGACGATAATCCAGGTTGAGGCGCTCGTGGAAGTTGCTGCATACCCGGCATGAATCCCCGCATCTCCTGAGCCAGGTCTGCCCGCTCCGTTCCGGTGATGGAATCACCAACGGCGGCGGATCCAGGTAAGCCCCGACGAGACAAATCTCCTACTGGTGGACATGGTCGCGAGCGGTAATGTTACGGGAAGCCAAGGAGGGTTAACCCAGATGCAGGAAGGACAAGGAGGCTGAAGGAAAAAGGCTATTTAATGCCAGCGTTGCCGTTGAAAGTGAACATCCAAAATGACGCTGCGACAAACACAGGCAGGAACAGAAACCTTAAAAAGGAACCAAATCAAAGTATAATGAGAAACAGCTGTGGGGGGAAAAACGGACAGAGAAGGAAGGGCGACCTCCAGAGGGAGTACAGCTGAGCAGCAGAGGGGGTGAACGTATCAGCTGCATGGTATGTACCGGATACTCTTTAATGCCCATAGGATGCACGTAAGATGTCCGGACAAATGTTTGAATGTCTAATTCTTTTAACCCCTTATGCTATCCTAGACACTTTGACATTGGGAGTGAGGTCATCTAGACCCCACTGAGCCCCTGTAAAATGCATGTTTTGTGTCATAAATGATGTTGTGTTTTGCACTTTATCATGTCAACAGCACTAAAGAGGTGCAATTGCAGGATTTGGCAAGGTTGGTGTGACGTGGTCCCTCCAGGAAATGATGCAGAGGAGCCAAGTTGAGGAGGTTCGGCCATTTTTCAGAACAGTTGACACCACTATTGCTTCACGCAGGGCCACACAGCGCATGACACCTCCGTCTCACTCCTCATTTCGCTACCTGTGACGCACCCCCTTTAAATGATAAGCCACGCCTATTGGGCGTTGCTCTCCAATCATCATCCAGGTGGCACCACACAGGTAGTAATTTTAAAACATAAAATACATGAATGCACAAACAAAAAACACAGTGTGGCCCCCCCTGGTCATCTGACCGTGCCACACCGTCACAGTTGGAAAAATGAAAAATCCATGCAGCACGTCTGCGTCTCACCTACTTTTATATGTGTTCGCTATGACCACAGCGAAAAAATACAATAAAATGTATTCACTCTACCAATTCACCGACCTCGACATTTCTTGAGTGCCACCTACGTGCCCTGCACAGATTTGCTTGTATCCCTCTGTAAGGACAGTTGCAATGAAGGCTTACGAGGTGGAGCTTAAAGGTAAAAGCCTGTGTCTTGAGGCTTGTTTTTTCTCCGTCTGTTACTGCCACTCAGGTGATGTTTGAGTAGTTCTGTAAATCAAACTGTCATATTATTTGGACAGGAGCCCATGTAACAGCGCCCCTGGTGACTTTTTTTCCACGACCTTCCCTGCGTTTTGCAGCTGTTTGTACTTTAGAAAACATAACACTGAGTAAGATAATGTTTTCTTGAAATGGTGTCAAATAAAATGTCTGTCTACATCCACGCAGCTGCACATGAGGATTGGAACAGAGATCTCAGCCTGCACAGATTTTTAATGAAAGCTTTAGTTATGAAGCGGAAGACTGACGGCTGATGCTCCATAGGGGGACCGGGGATTCAGGCCGCCATAGGCTTGTCTTTGCAGGTTAATGGGTCGATGGTGCTGACATTATCATTTCTTCCTGCTGGGTGCCTCTGAAACCTCTGGCCGGAGCTGCAGCTCCACCACTCTCACCTCCACAGCATTTGGTTTGAGCTAAATGAGGATTAACTGCTACACATCACATTAAACAAACCTCAGGTGACCTGACTAACAGCAGGCTCATTTTGAGCTCAATTGTACCACATTTCTATTGTGCAGGAGAGCCCACGGGTGGCTTTTTCCCCACAGCTAGTCTAGAAGATCAATCTTCAATTGAAGAGAGCATTAATTATATGGATGCCTTTACAGTGATATATTTCTTCATGTGGTGTTACTTCCAGTTAATGCTTCACAGGATTCATCTACATTTTCATTAATATTTATGGTTCAACTTAGATCTCATTTATAGCTGATCCTTCTACATGTTTGCAAACTCCCATTTGGGCCTTTTCACTGATTTCCTGTTCAGTACTTGCACTGGCACTTTGATGACCAGTTCCATTGCACCACGGAATAAAAAAAACGTGCACAAATTATAAAAATATCTTCCAACTGAGAAGAAGCAGGTAACGATTGTGGTAAAAAGTGCAAGACAGAAAGGGGAATTCTGTGGGACAAAGCATTTACCAGTGGCCAAGAGCCAGCACATCTAACCTATTCCAGAGGCAAAAAACTAAATGATGAAGGAGTCTTTTCTTATCTGGCATAAGAGCAATTCCTTAGATTAACTCATATTCCTGTAAAACAGAAAACAGAACACGCGGTTACTGCTGTTGGCAGAGATCTTTAGGCGCCTCACAATTATAACTATCCATGAAACAATTATCAATGCATCCTGAATCTATGCATTTAAAAAAAAGTATTTTCTATATCAAGACAATAAACCGTTAGTATGTACTTTTCTCCATCAAAGTGCATTTGTGAATAAAGACAAGATCAATATACTTGAATGTTACTTATTATCAAGAACAAAAAAATTAAGAAATGAAACATGTTTTGTCTGTAAATCCAAAATCTTTCACTGGATCAAGAAAAATGATTTCCCTGCAATAACGTTAAATATCATTAATTTGACTTTTTATCAATGGATCTGCTTTTACAGCATGCTTTTAGCTCAAATCAAATCACGTAAATAGTGTATTTAGCAAGACAATGAAAAAAATATTTTATTTAGTGTTGAATTGTGTGATATGACTGCATGTTTGTTGTGTTCCCTACATACTCCGCTTTTGTACGACTTTAATCCAAAGCCCTTTGATCGTCATCACTAAAGAGAAGATTTAATGCTTCCAAACACTAGCACTAAGTAAAATCAGAGTTAGTCAGTTGTTAGTTAGTTAGTTAGTTAGATGGCTGATGCCACCACAGAGTCATAAATATTCTTTGGGGAGTGATCCCTGCACTCCAAAAAAAAGACCTTTAATCTCCTCAACAGATAAAGTTCATATCCAGTAAGTGTTTCTGTGCCAGTGGACCAATCCAGTGTTTATTGTTGAGGTGACCACCTGCTACTCCAGACGAATCTACCTTCAATGACCCTTTCCTTGATGTTCAATCGTTAATATGTCTGCTCAAGTAAAATCTACCACCAGCTCCTTGGATTTACCTGCTTAATCTGAGTGTTGTCTGGGCTTACAATTCAGTCCACAAAGCTCCTGAATCAGTTCTCTATAATTCTCTGTCATTGGCATCCATGATTGGTCCGATAACGTCAGAGTCGTCCGAGAACTTCTGCAGTTCTTGGACGTTCTACATGACTTCTTATAGAAGAGTTAAACGGTTCTATTGTCACAGTAAGGTAAGACCTTCTGTGACGCTCAGTTCTTGTTAAGGAGGATCTCAGTCTCGCTGTCTGTGAGCTCCTGCATTAATCCAGAAGCTGGTAAAGGGAATGAGTGGAGTTTTCCAGAATGTTTTGCAGTTTTTTTGAGGATTTCTCAATCCATCACTGTCTCTAGAGTCCAGGATCACTCCCACCACGTCCGCAGCCCTGCAGATCAGTTTGTATAGTCTTTCTTTGTCTTGTTCTCTCATTGAGGGTCGTACATGGGATCATTGCCATTAAAAAAGATATCTGACATACATCAATTGTTTCATTGGGGGGGATGGGTGTCCATTTTGTTCATTCAGTGAGTCGGTGCTCCATCTGTTTGCCGAATGTCACTGTCTGACGGATCTTTTTTCTTTTCTTCGGGTGTTGTTTGAGGGGTTGAGGGCAGAGTTTGCTTTGTTTTATTTATGGCCCCAATTAAGAGTCTATGAAAAATAGTGTTTTCTCTCTCTCTCTCTCTCTGTGTGTGCCAATGGGAAGCCACTTGCACAAATGTCCATCAAGTGTGCGATATAACAAGGTGACACTCTGTCCCTACTGCTGTTCTTCATAGGTCTGTACCCCCTCAGCCAAATAATCAACAAGATCAAGCAGGATACTGACCAGAATGAAGCTAACATCAGTCACCTCTACATGGGTACATCAAGTTTATATGCTAAGAGCGAGCGATATTGACTCCTGGGATCCACACCACCAGGATCTACAGTACTGATGTTGGGATGTCATTCGGGCTCGTGAAATGCAGCCGGATGGTGACAAAGAGAGGCAAGGTAGTCCACACAGGAGGGGTCTCACTGTGGGGGTCTCACTGTGGGAATTCTTGCAGGCAACAGGAAAGCTGCAACAGCTACCCCTCCAACGAGTGAGGCAGTCCTGAGAAGCCAGCTCAGTGGCAAGAACAAGACTCGCAATAAAAAGATACGCACTGCCCAAAGGTCAGATACCCCTGCAGGAATAATAAGATGGCCAAAGGAAGAGATACAGACCACTGATGTTAAAACACGAAAGCTCCTCACCATGCATGGAAGGTTCCATCCTAAATCCAGCATCTTGAGACTGTATGCTAGCTGCAAGGAAGGAGGCCGAGGACTAGTGAGCGTATAAGCCACTATCCAGGAGTACGTCAAGCTCAAGGCCCCAACTGACAGTGTGCTCAGTGAATGTCTCAGGCAATGGAGAGCAGAGGATACAGTGCTGGAGGACAGATCCTCATGGGAGGACAACAAACCCCTGCATGATGTACCACCGACCATAACTGAAGTGAAGGATATCAAGAAGTTCTACCAATGCTAGACAGACTCAAGGTATAGGCCGTATAAAGAGGCGCCTGAAACAATCCAGCACATAACTGTATATATATATACATGTATGTATATATATGTATATACATATATACATGTGTGTGTGTATATATATATATATATATATATATATATATATATATATATATATATATATATATGTGTGTGTGTGTATATGTATATGTGTGCATGTATGTATATGTGTATATATATATATGTGTGTATATGTGTGTATATGTGTATGTATCAGATATGTATATATATATATATATATATATATATATATATATTATATATATATATATATGTGTGTGTGTGTGTATGTATATGTGTGTATGTATGTATATGTGTGTATATATATATATCAAATACAACACTGGAATATGATGGTATTTATGGAAGTTGATCTAATTCTTATTTATTTAAGAAAAATTTAAGAAAAATGATGATGTCTCATATGATGGTATTTATGGAAGTTGATCTAATTCTTATTTATTTAAGAAAAATTACTGAAACAACTTTGAATACCTCCCTCCCTAAACAGCTGCCAGAATAAAATTATTACAAATCTTAATCTGAACCAAGGGTTCCGTCAATTTAATTGCAACCACTTATGAGGCAGAACAATACTATAAAAAAAAAAATTAGGGAAAGCGGTGCATATGACACACCAACAATAAGATAGGATTTAGTGCATACATACCAAAACTAAGTCCAAAAACGGAAACTTACATCTAGTCTTAACACACTGACTGTTGTGTTTTGATGAGACTCTTCATCATCATTACGACACTTCTGGAGGACTGAGAGTCATTTGGATCTAAAACACAGATTTTGAATCGTTCCGTTGGGACAGATGTCATGAATACAAGCTGTGTGGCATCAAATGTGTGATGAGTAAAGGTTTGCCCTTGTAAAGTCATTGATTTGTTTTGGGGATTGCAGTTTGTGCAAGCAGTACATGATATCCCCCTGGAACACAAGGAGGTCTGTTATTGGCAAGAAAACAGCACTTTACATAAAGGTATGTTGATTTCTGTCTGCTTTCTATCAAAATAAGGCACAATAAACTAACTATCCTCCCTTTTAGTATCCGTTATCCTTCCTGGTTGCCAGCTTTTGGGTCTGCGAAGTTTTGTTCCGCTAACATGACAATAAGTTTCATACATAAAAGGTGGGAAAGAGAAAAAAATAAAACACTGTTTAGACAATATTATACATTTTTTTTCAGAATGTTTTAGAGAAGTGTCAAATGCATAACATCCTGCGTACACTATATATATAAAAAACACAAGCACTGTTGTGTGTTTTTTCCCCTAGTTTTTAGTTTTTCATAAAATAAAATAATAATAAAAAGCTATAGATTAACCACTTTTTAACCTTGGTTTTGCGTTAAAAATAACCCAAACAATCCCTGACAGAAAGAAGCAATTTGTTTCTATCTTGATTCTGTCATCTATTTTCAAAAATTGTGTATTTCTTCACCATACTGACCTGTTTTCCATGATTAGCTTAGTTACTTCCTGTTTAGTCCTGTTGTGATCAACCTGCCACTTTAATTTTAGTTGGCTTGTTTTAGCCAGATTCTTAGACTTTCTTTTCTGAGTACTTTGAATTCTAAATTTTGGCCATAGTTCTAAATTAAACTGTGGCTATTAATATTGCATTCATGTTTATGAAGGCCATTGCCATGACAACGTAGTGGCTGCCACACCCTCCCCCCTGGTGCCAGCACACAGCAGGTGGTTTCAATTAAGGTCTGAGGACTGAAGGTTTAAATTGAGCAGAGAAACCCAGAGCACACAGAAAGCCAAGCTCACAACGACAAGACTGGCTTTCGTTTGGCTGGAAACGTAAATGTGCCATTTCTGTGAGGCGTGTTTGAAAAGAATTGCTGATATGTGCAACTGTAATTCTAGCTATATTTGCATTTGTATTTCAATGAGTTTGACAAATTAAGTGAATGCATTCTTAAACTTAATGTTTCGATGCTAGTTTATTTAATGGAAAGAAAATGAAATTGTGAAAAGATTCTCAGCAAAAGGTGAAGTCCTTCAAAGCTAAAACAAAGAAATTAAAAGCTTTAAAGTACATGTGCAGAGGAAGTTTTCTGTACATTTTTCTTTGACTCTTCAGTGTCCAACAAGTCCCATTTTTAGAAGCTAAAAGATGTGACAATGTGGATTACTGCTTTAAATAAAAATTGTGTTTTGGGTACTGACCAACAAGATATTAAATTTTACATAATTTTCAAGACTGCAATGAAATGGGGGGAGGGTGTCTAAAGTTTCATTTAGAAGAAAACTAGACTTTTTTTTCTTCCTCTCTTTTTTTTTCCATGTTGCATTTGCAAATTAGAGGGTCTTTTAGTTAATATCTCTAATCAGTGCACACTGAAAAATCAACACTTTTTGGTTTGTTTTCCTTTTTAGGGAAAGAAAAGGAGAAAATCATATTTTTAAAAATTAGTGATTGTAAAGTGAAGCATTGAAGCTTTTCATCTAGTTTACGACAGCACAAAACTGTAAGTTTCACAAGTAGGACATCTACTAGATGTAAAAATTACTAACTGTATGCATTTATAGTGTGACATTTTGGAGATATTTATATACTTCCAGTATGGAAAATGATATTTATAATATTGGAAGTGATAAAATTGAAACTGAGTTTGGTTTGGGTATTGTTTGTAATGCTTGTACTTTAGTAACCTTGAAATATGGCCAAGGGTTATAGTTCATAACACACAAGATGTGGTTTTTTTTTTTTATTATTAAAAAACAAATTGCTCCAAACTCTTTACAAGTTATCTCCACCAAATCAAAACTGACTCCCGACTCCCACCAACCACCACCCTCCATCAAACACCCACAGGCTGGAGCCCACCATTTGAACGGTGTGATGGAAGTTTGTCAACTTGCAGCAATATCTGAACCAAGCATCAGTGGGTAGCAAAGGTTTAGACATCATTATTGTCAGCTCCTCCCCTAAATGAAGCCTCAATACAGGCATCACAGACACACAGGCCCCATGTTATCTGATCGCTATAGTAAAAACACCATTCAGTAAAACAGACCATATCTACCACTCATTATTTAAAGTTTGCTCATAAACAGATATTGTAGCCACAGCAAACTCTCAGAACATGACCTTCACTAGAGTAGACTCTTCACACAGAAAATAGAATAGATATTTATGTCATTGTAATGGTTACAGTGAAATGAATGGGTTCCTGGACCATGCAACAATCAATTCTTATACAACCCATTTTAAAAAACCTTTACAACTAAAAGAAATACATAAAAAAATACAGAGTGCCAGATCCAGTAACTAATAACAGGAAATTAAAATGTGTTGTTAAATAGAACTATTTTTGTTGTTTGTTTAAAAAAAAATGATAAAACAAATTTGAAAAAAGCAGCATACCCAGTTAAAATGTGTACATTTTTAAAACCAGAAGAAATATATTTATGTGGTAGATGTACACATGGTCAGTCCCACAGCACCTGAACAAAGCGTTGATGCAGTAAGTCTTTATTTTTATTTTTTTTTAAGCTCTGACAGGGTTCACATCCCTTCTCCACATCCACCCGCCATCACCCCGTCTGAGTCACAGGTGCTCCGTGTTTCTGTAGTTTTTCAATCCGGGTGGGCTGACGCCGAGCCTCGCCAAATTAACAATCTGGGAATTCCTGTCGGTCCAGAATATTGATGAGGTAGCCCCTATCCGGACCTGAAGAGAGTCTTTCTAATGAGATCGTAAACATATGCTTGTACCAGCAGACCAGCCACCCCTCAGCTTAATTGGCTTGATCTGGTATCTCGGCTCTGGTTGAGGAGGAGGAGGAGGAGGGGGGGTACGAAAGGAGCATGGAGGAGTGTGATGTTGACATATGAAGACATCAACACAGCAGCTATTGTATGAGAGGCATATGCTGGGATCCCCACAGCAGAGCAGTATATGGAACCTGCATGGACATTGATGGTGCACACGCTCATTGTTTATTACTCCTGTCTTTGTGAATCAATATAATTGCTAAGCCAAGTGGGGGAGCAATGTATAATGAATGGGCGGAACAGTTGACAAAGTATGATTTATGCATGTTTCTCATTGGAATCCGTCTCCATGAGCTGGATGTGATCTGGGGGTGAGACAATAAGCAAAGGCTAAATCTCTCTAACCTCAGCCGGTTAAGGTGCTGGTGGGAAAGATTTGGCAGCACCGGCTAATATGAATGTCATTAATCATCATCCTTCACATCCCACATCTGCGGGTGGGCTTCACACTTACACACAACAAACGCCGAAGTGTCCTCACAACTCTCTGCCAACATGTTGGTTTAATTAAACCACAACATCTAATTGAGTCAAACAAGTTGTGATCAGCCAAGTAGGTAGGTACTGTTGTTTGAAAGATTTTAAGGTGAATTTCATCAATTTTATAAAGAAAATCTCAGCTTTAAAACAAAAAAGGAAAAAGAAATGTTCAAAATTTGTTGTTGAACGTTCCATCTTCTCTCATTTGATGGATCGTTCCGTTTGTAAAGACTCCATGGTGTCTTTACAAAGGCTTTCAGTGCAGGTGGTCTGCCCCAAATTCTGCCAGATTTATGAACATGCAAATATTAGACTGAAAATTAAAAACTTTTGATCAAAAATTGCTGGTATTTAGATGTCACAAGTGTGAGTTCATGCAAAAGCCATCCTGGCTTTGTGTGTTGACGGTGGTTTGGTATTTTATTTATTTCTCCCCTCATGATGACAAAAATCAGCATTTGTGTTGTCAGGTTTTTTTTAGAAATTTCAATATTAGATTTATTTAGTAATGATTAAAAACGTATTTATTTAAAAAAAAAAAAAAGCCCTCTAACACAGTAGTGACTTGCAAAGGCTGGGATAGGCCCCAGCAACCCTGTTACTTTCCAGAGGATTTAACTGGGTTCAGAAGATGGATGGATGGATGGATGAATCTTTTTGATCCACGTAAACAGAAACTTTCTGTGTTCTTTTTGGTGATGATTGGTTCTTTCTTCGTCCCTTCCTGTCTTGTTATCTGAATGTGGTCTTTTCTTGTTGTGTCTTTTCTTGGGCTGTCTGTGACTCCACCCATCCACCTGTGGATCCTGCTGATCTGTCATAGCTGCCTGAGCTTTGGTGGTTAGCCACGCAGTATTCAAGCCTCTCTCTCTTTGTCTTCAATTCTCCGTTCCTATTACATGAAGTATTTGGTTTTTTTGAAGCCCTTCCCCCCAATGTGTGTGTTAATACGCTTATGGGACACTAGTTGATTGTGGTTTATCACTGCAGTTTCTCCTTCTCTTCCGACTCTAGCACTTCCTATATAGTGCCCCCCCTCCCCCAGGAATTCTTTCAACTCTTTAGGACCGACTCCTGTTGCTTTCTTATCTGGTTTTGGATATTTGCTCAGATGGCGGGGATGTTTTTTGGAAGTCTTTGTCAGACAGTTTTTTTTTTTCTTGCTCTGATTTCTTCATTCTTCACGGCTGATACATCGCCTGCAGGCACTCGTCTAGAATTAAGCCTCAGTTCAAGCTGTGAAGCCACTACAGATTTGTCATGACAGGAAAGTGAGCCTATGAGCATCTAAAATGAGAACTGCCATCAAACGTGCCACGACGCCTGATTGCACTCAAACTGATGGTGGGTTTTTTTTTTCCATAACATGGCCTTGAAACATTATCTATTCATAAAGACACGCCTATCGGTTTCATTTAGTGACTAATTATTCATTAGTAGACCAGAGCATGAAGAGTTGAGTTTGGGATGTTACATTAATAAATGGGGTAGTCATACTACAGGTTTAAAAGCAAACACAAGAAGGACGCTAACCTAGCTAGTCAGGAGGGCTGCTCTGGCCTGGGGTCTCCACTGGACTCTGTCGAGGAGGTGGGTAAGACCAGGATGTGAGTAAAATGGAAATCCATTATGAGCCTCACCTCTCATCCACTGAAGACTGTGGAGATGCATAGGAGCTCTTTCTGTTGTAGATTTTTACAGCTTCCATGTAAGAAAGTAGTAGTCTGCTGCTCGTCCGTCATTCCAACCACTGTTAGACTGTACAATTATGGTCCCCAGCCCCCGGACTGCGCACCGGTACCAGTCGGTGGGACAGTTGGTAGGCTACCCCGAAGAAAATAACACAACCTACCGTACATTTTCTCTATTTTATTTCTGATCTGATTTTGAAGGAAGTTTTATTTTGAAAAACGACTGAATTCTCTCCACCACGTCCGACTAAAGTCTATCGCTACTTTCTTAAAGGGGCAGTGCCAACCCAATGATAACAATGTTAACAGAAACAAACGTATTTGGAAAGTTTGTTTTGGCAGAAAAGATCCAGTAAGGAAACCAAAGAGCGTTCCAATTCAAAATAAAAGAAAGCTGCATTTAAGAGACAAATCAGGAGTGTTTACTCCAAATATGGATTTATTGTGACCACAGACAATAATGGTCCAGAATTCAGCAATCGGCTGTCTATGTTAAGGGGGGAGTGGGAAGTACCCAGGCGCAGAGAGGAGAGGAGGCAGGAGGATGCAGGGAATAGGGTTTAATAACATAAACTAAAGACAAAAACAAAACCACTGCATACGGCAGGCTAGAATCTCGAAACACTACTAAGCACTCAGCTCGAAAAACCGGGGAAGAATACAATATGGACCAGCACAGGAGGGAGGGAAAGACAGGACTTAAATACATACAAGGCAACAAGACACAGGTGGAAACACTCAGGGGCCTGTTTCACAAAGGAGGTTCAACCAACTCTGAGGTCAAACCTGAACTCTGAGTTGGTCAATCGAGAGATTGACAACTCTGAGTTTTCAGTTTCAGAGCAGCTGATCCGAGTTAGATCAATCAACTCTGAGTGGACTGATTCGGAGGTGAGCGTGCGCACCGCGTCTATAAGAAGCCATTATCAATGGAGCGCAGATATGACGAGTCACCATGGCAACCGTGAAAAAAAGAGGTCTGCGTATTTTTGGCCAGGTGAACTTGACGTGCTGCTGCAGAGTTACAGTGAATATGAGCACATATTCCAGAAGAAAAGCAACACCGCTGCATCTGCAAAACAGAGACAGTTAGCGTGGAAAACATAGCTGCTCAAGTTAATGCCTAAGTTTGTATTTAAATCATTGTTATAAAATATTGGCTGTAATAACTTTTTTAAATAGCATAAGGAGTGAAATAAAAAATGGCGATATTAAGGTGTTCTTTTGAAGTGTCATTCCTGGTGTAAATGCATGAAATGCTGCATAGTGTACAGAACCAATCTGGGGGGGAATGCATTTAACGTCGGTAATGTTTAGAGGACTTTTTTGTTAACCTTCCCCTCTAGCAAACGTTGGTTAGTTTAATATTAATACATGCAATTGTGTTTTTAAAAGTGAACTTTTGTCTACTGTTGAACCTTTCGCTGCGCGAAGACTTCTCCTTTCTTTTCTCTCGACTTTCCGACAGTGGTCAAAAGCGCAGCGGAGATTTCCTTCAGGGCTGAAGGGAATTCTCCTTCGGGGTTCACTTCCCGTTGGAAACCCTCAACCTCCAGAGCGGATTAAGAATGACTCCAAAACAGTTATTCTGGGAATGACACCTTCTCCGTCCTCCTCATCCGTGCTCACCCCCCCCTCCCATCTGCACCTGCACTCGCCCCTCCCCTTGTCTCTCGTGGATCGCACCCCGCTCAGCACACACACGCTGCAACACTACCCCTGTATTGATCAAGTGGTATAGGTTTATATGGGATTAAGAAAGTAAGCAGTGCTAGACAATTGTGTTTCCAAAAAGTAATTTTTACATTAATCTAATTCAATGTCCCTGATTTCATTTTCATGTAGATGCAATCATGCAGGAATTAAAAGAACATGGCAGCAGCTAAAAATGAAGTATAAATATATTTGACATATGAAACATCTACATAGCAAGACCTAATGTTGTTTTCATTTTATATATGTGATTGACTGCAACGAAAAACGGTAACGCTCAAACAAAAGCGTATGGGGAAATGACAAAACATCGAGTCGAGGTCTCAAAATCCTCGCACGACGTAAATGTAATTCTCTACGAATTAATGCAGCCTCCTCGTCTATTGGGTCCTCCAAAAAAGGACAAGCCATTCTTGTCACTTAGATCGTGTGACGGAAATGTGGGCAATGAAGGTTGAAGCGAAATATACCGCTTCGTCTTTAAAAAGGGGAGGGGACCGGCAAAAACTTCGAGTTTGGAGAATAAAACCTGCTCCCGACCAGGTTAGGTTCACAGCATAAGTAACCATGGATACTGACTCCGAGTAAAAGTTAACTCTCTTTCAGAAACGGGTTTGACTTACTCTGCTTTCTCTGGTTTGACAAACCTCCGATTCTGAAACGGAAAACCCAGGGTTTCCCTGATTTCCGGGTTTATGAACTCAGAGTTTACACTTAACCTCCTTTGTGAAACAGACCCCAGGACTGATGGGGCAAGGTAAAACTCGAAACAACAACAAAACAGGAAATACTACAAAATAAAACAGGAAATCCAGGAACAAAACATAAGGGAACTGAAACCGTAACAGTCTAATGTTGCAAGGAGGCTGCTATTAAAGTTGCTCAACATCAATTATTATATTTAGGAAATACCAGCTGGGTAATTCTTTTTTATTTTTTTATTTATCTATCACACCTTAAAAGTCGGACGAGGCGGAAGTTGGCGTCTGATTTTGCAGCTTCCACTTTGATGGTTCTCATTAGGGAAAATTTAGATCACATTTTAATGGTTACTAGAAGTCTGGAGAACAAAGTTAAAAGCAGCTACAGATATTTAACACTTGCAGAATGAAGACAAACTTTACCCTTAAATGGTAAGAAACTGGAAGCTGAAAAATTCAAACCATGGTTTGTTGTTGACAATACCCTCACTGCACTACTGTTTTTTTTTCTAGTTCTGATATTTTCTATCTATATAGTTTCAATCACTTGATTATAGATTTTTAACATTTTTTGAACATTTTTCTACATTTGTTTGCAATTTTATATCTTCAGTATTTACACCTTCTTGCTTGATCTACAGGGATATTGTGACAGTAGAATTTCCCCACTTTGGGATTGATAAAGGTTTTATTATCTTAGCTTAATTTTTTACGAGCCCTATAGTTTCACATTTGAAATTAATTTCTTGTTTTTTAATCTGGTTTTGCTAAATTTTCTATTAGTGCTTTGAGCTGTTCCAATCAAGAACCGCTGCTCCTTATCTCCTAACCCTTTGTTTTTGATCAACACTTTATAAGAATCACTCAATTTATGAGGAAGATGGAGTAAACATGCTTTATTTTAATTGTCCTATAATTAAAAAATGAACATTTTGTGCTGCCATTTTTCCTGCCACCTTTTCTCCCCACAAAGCTTTTGGATTCTCCTGCAGATTTTAAATTTATAATAATCCCCGACTGCATTAATATCGAATACTGAAAATGACACTTACTGCAACGTAAGAGGTTGAGAAGCAATTCTTTGCACCGTTGGAGATCTTCTGCGACGTGGCAGCCACAAGAGATGCTGCCAACACGAGCTTTACGACTGCAATAAAGATGATTGCATTGCTGTGTAATGTACTGGTGAGCATGTAAGGCTTGACTCGATGATTCCAGAGTTACTTTGATTCTCTGTCGTGTGGAAATGGAGTATCCTTGATCTAATTGATACCAATGCAAGTTCTTTTTTTCTTTTTTTTTTCCTGTATGTTGCAGAAAATTTGAATCCTCTGCAAACGATCCAAGAAGTTGGCAAAACCAAATTTAATCAGACAGTCCAGTACTGAAATGCTTCAGTGGCAGTAAAAAAAAACAAATCTTTTACAAGATTTCTACTCAGAGTATCTAATTAAAAATGAAGTCAAAAAGCCCAGAAGATTTGTTACAGCTAAGTACGCTTCTGCTTTAGGACGACTTTGTCCCAATTGTCTTTCATTTGTTTAAAGGGCTCAAATACGTTGTTCTTCTCACATTTACCCTCACTAATGTTTTTTTGGGGGGAAATCACTTGGTCACATGTTTTATTGGGGTGGCTGGAAAATTAATTGGTTACATTTTATTTCTTTTACATCAAATATTTAAAACAACCTTGAATTGTGCAAGTTTTTTTATTTATGAGACATAAAACAATTATTGTAGGAATGATAATTATAACAGAACAGAAAATGCAAAAATGAAGGAAAAACAACAGTTAAATGAGAAAAGAAATCTGTACGAAAATTAGAATAATAGTCGAGCTCATCAGAAACACATACACGATAAAGACAAATATTAAACGGTTTAAGATTTTATGATTTCCGCTCCATCTTTTTAGTTTTATTTTCTTATTTCTGCAGTGCAAAATGACCTGCATTCACTGCGGCCTTTCTCTAATATCCTTTGGAATTGATAAGACTGCTGTTGGTCACATCAAGACAACAACTTCCTAGTCTTTTTGTTTTGTTCTAGAAGTTTTGTCTATATTTTGTCATGGCAGCATAAAATAATTCACCACATTTAAAAGGGGAAGGCTGAGTCAACCAACCCTGCAGCTAATATGCTGCTATCAGTGAACTGACTGAATTATTGCAATGACACTTTCATTCTTTAATGTTTCAGACTAATGTAATGGGCGGGGATAATGATTTTTCCTCAAATCTTGACAGTTACTATAATTATATAACAAAACTTATGAAGTGAATGCTTTTTTTCACCGTTTATTTTCGGAATGTATTCTAAAACCCTTTTAAAGAAATTGAAACCAATTCTGTCCTGAGATAACTATCGACTCAACCGCCGTTTCCTGCATTCTCATAAAAGTTGTTTTGCCAACACAATCCGTGAAAGTGCAGTTTATGGCGAGAGCAGATTTTTTTTTTTTCCCCCCTCATTTATTCGATCCTATTGAACTGAAAGTTAAAGGGACACATTTTGGAATTGCATCTTCTATGCACTCTGAAAATGACCTATTATCTGAGAGTTTTGAACTTGAGGTTGAGCCGGGCTCATTTAGTTTCTCTGAAATGGAAACTATTGACTATTCTTCTATAATTGCTCCTTTGTAATCTTGTTTTGGTCCGACATCCAAACGCCATGAGAGGAAGCGGCGTTCTGTTTGTTTACCTGCAGGGATATTTATCTCATGGACATCTTGGACACCTCTGATACCATTAATCTTCTTATTATTTAAATTAGCTCTCATACTGTATTGATGGCTTCCATGAGTGTTTACCTCTCGTCCTGCTATGAGCGCGCTGGAGTCCATCCTTTTTTTCTTTTTTCCTTTAAAGTATATTTACAAAGAAAAACAAGTGTTGACCTAGACTCACAGAAGAGTGGGGACCTCGGTCAAGTTGGACAAAAATGGAAAATAAACGACACCAAAAAAACACTCTCTAAAAGAACTCCCGCTTATTTCATTAAAGCATGAAGACCTTCTGCTAATAAATATCACGTAACTGCTGTTCCATGTGGTACCAAACATACATCACAAATGTATAATTAAGGAAGATGGGAGCTCATGAAATGAATTCTGCTTTCTAATCAAAGTAGCGAAACAGTGAGACAGCTTTGTTAACACAGCGAGGGGGTTTTAATTTGTCACGATATCTGGCTGACTGTGAAGGGGGATTAAAGCCTCCCACAAATGACAGTTGGCCTGCTGCTGCTGCTGCTGCTGCTGATGATGAGGCTTGCTTGATGAAAGTAGTGGACCAAAGTACTGTAGTTATTGCCAGAAGAGCGGCAAGCCTCATTATGCGCTCACATGTGGGAGCAGCATAGTCTGAGACGGCGAGTGTCTGGGCTGAATTTAAGCAGCGTTGTGTCAAAAACACAACTAAACCAAAATTCAAATGTTACAAACACACCTAGTACTGCCCAAGTTTAAAAACATTTTTTTAAATAAAGTTGGGTATATGTAACATTACCTTTGAATTTTCAGGGAAAAAGAAACACGTTTGCAGTGTCGACTGTCAAACTGAGGATCCCAAAGAGAAGTTCTAGCTCTTGCAGAGCTACGTTAAGAAAAGGACAAGATGTTAAGCTTTAAAACATATGTTCAGGAATTTAGGGGAAGCTCTGCCAAAGAGCTGGAAAAACTTTGATTCCAGGAAAAAGGAGTGGGCGACCTTTCTGTGTGGAGTTTGCATGCGTGGGTTTTCATCGGGGACTCCGGCTTCCTCCCACCGGCTAAAAACGGGCCCCATAGGTTAATTGGTTATCCGGTGGCCCCGATAGGGACAGAACAGGTTTTAGGGGTGAATGAATAAAATGAATAATAACACATGTTATTTTTTATTTCATGTAGATGCAAAATTAAGGTAATTATGGAGCTGAAATGGTTTGATGCGTTTGTGCATCAATGGACATCTAGAAGGAAAAGAACAAAATTGACTGAAAAGGCAAAGCAGGACAATTAAAGAACGGAGCAGCAGGACAGAAGCACAGCCCACCCTCCTCTGTCCCCAAAACCTTTATGGATCCACGGACATACCAGTCTGCTCATTTCCGTCTTTTTTCAAAGACCCACTCTTTAAAAATGTTTTCTTTTTGGTGTTTTTAACGTAGTTCTTGTGGCATTTTTTCTGTTTTATCCACAAGATGAAGAAATGTCGTTTAAAAAAAGATCTTATTTGTTGTGTAGAAAATACGGGGGTTGGGCCACAAGCTCCCTGCTCGGCTCCATTCTGATGCATCTACTTGCAGACAACTAGATCCCAGGGGTTTTCCTGCTGACGACTGTCGCAAAACTGTACGTACGGATGGCTCCAATATTGTTCGCCATTTTGGTTGTACCTGTAATGTTTCATTGAGGTTGTGAAAGGCTGTAAGCTAGAGGGAGAGCGTTGAGTAAACTTGGCCAACATTATAACTGCTAAAAAACAGAACAAGCTGCTTAGATTAGATTAGATTAGATTCAACTTTATTGTCATTACACATGTACAAGTACAAGGCAACGAAATACAGTTTATGTCTAACCAGAAGTGCAGTAGCAGCAGTGCAGGATAAAGGTGACAGTGCATATTTTAAATTATTTAAAAAAAATGTACAGGTTATTAATAATTAACTTCAAAATTGGCAGGTAATACTGAATTTAATATTGTGCTGGATAAAAAAGTTAAAAGGTCAGTGGGTGGCAGAGTTCAAGAAGGAGACAGCTCTCGGAAAGAAACTGTTCCTTAGTCTACTGGTTCGAGTCCGGGGGAACATGAGACGTCTGCCTGACGGCAGGAAAGAAAACAGTTTGTGCGCAGGGTGAGAGGAGTCCTTTAGGATACTGTGTGCCCACTCCCACTGTGTGCTGGGAGTGGGGATCCTATGATGCATTGGGCAATTTTCACCACCCGCTGCAATGCCTTACGCTCCACAGCAGAGCAGCTCCCGTACCAAACTGTGACACAATTGGTTAAGATGCTCTCTATTGCGCAGCGGTAGAAGTTCACCAGGATTGCAGAGGCGAGCCGGTTCTCCTTGAGTGTCCTCAAGAAGAACAGGTGCTGGTGAGCCTTCTTGATCAGGCTGGAGATGTTGGTGGTCCAGGACAGATCCTCTGAAATTTGAGTACCCAGGAACTTGAAGGATGAAACTTGCTCAACTACCATCTTGTTGATGTAGATGGGATCATGTGAGCCTTTTTTCTCCCTTCTGAAGTCCACAATGAGCTCCTTGGTCTTGTTGGTGTTAAGGAGCAGATTATTGTCCGTGCACCAAGTGGTCAGATGCTGGATCTCCTCCCTGTAGGCAGTCTCATCATTGTTGGTGATGAGACCTATCACCGTAGTGTCGTCTGCAAACTTAATGATGGTGTTAGATCCATACATCGGTCTGCAGTCGTAAGTGAAGACGGAGTAGAGAAAGGGGCTCAGCACGCAGCCCTGTGGTACACCGGTGTTGAGTGTAATGGTGTTGGAGCAGATGTGGTCTGATCTAACAAACTGGGGTCTGTTGGTTAGAAAGACCATAATCCAGTTACAGAGTGAAGTGTTAATATCCAGATCACTGAGTTTGAGGATTAACTTGGAGGTAATAACAGTATTGAATGCTGAGCTGAAGTCAACAAACAGCATTCGTGCATATGTGTTCTTATTGTTCAGGTGTGTGAGTACAGAGTGCAGTGCTAAGGAGACTGCATCCTCCGTGCTCCTATTATTACGGTAGGCAAACTGGTGAGGGTCCAGTGTGGCTGGGAGAGAGGCCTTCAGGTGTGCCAGGACCAGCCGCTCAAAGCACTTCGTGATGACTGGTGTAAGTGCTACAGGGCGATAGTCATTCAGGCAAGTTGGACCAGAATGCTTCGGCACTGGCACAATTGCGGTGGATTTAAAGCATGCTGGTACAACTGCTTGAGCGAGAGACATGTTAAAGATGTCGGTGAACACACCAGTGAGCTGCTCTGCACATGCTCTAAGCACGCGTCCAGGGATGCCGTCTGGTCCAGCAGCCTTGCGTGCGTTGATCCAGTGATGTGTAGACATCTGTGGAGTTGAGTACGATGGGTGGATGTTTGATTACAGGAGTAATTTTGGTAGCAGGTTTTTTGTTGTCTCTTTCAAAACGAGCATTAAAGTTATTAAGCTGGTTCAGGAAGGAGACGTTTGTAGAAGGAGGGACGGAGTGACTTTGTTTGTAGTCGCTAATAGCTTGAATACCCTGCCACATACGCCTTGGGTCATAGTTGGTAAAATGCTCCTCTATTTTTTGTTTGTAGCAGCGTTTGGCTTTCTTGATGCCCCTCTTCAGATTAGCCCTGGAGGTGTTGTAGGCTTCGACATCACCCGATCTAAAGGCAGTGTTGCATGCTTTCAGCAGGATGTGCACCTCTTTATTTATCCATGGCTTCTGATTCGGGTATGTGGTGATCTGCTTCTGAGTAGTAACAGTGTTTATGCTGGAGTTAATGTGATCCAGAACAGATGAGGTATAGCTGTCTATGTCTGTGTGAAAGCCGCTGGTGGCCCGGGAAGCAAACATACTCCAGTCTGTGCGTTGAAACACATCCGGGAGTGTGGAGTCGGCCCCTGCTGGCCACACTTTGATGGTCCTCACAGATGGCTACACATGGTTGATAAGAGGTGAGTATTTGGGGATGAGGAACAAAGAAAGGTGGTCTGATTGACCCAACTGGGGGAGGGGTGTCACAGCATAAGCTTCAGCTATGTTTGTGTATACATGATCCAAAGTTTTGTTTCCTCTGGTGTGACAAAATACATTTTGATGAAATTTGGGGAGCACTGACTTTAAGTTGGAGTGATTAAAGTCCCCTGCAACAATAAATGCAGCCTCCGGGTGAGTAGTCTGTTGTTTACTGATGGCTGTATGAAGATCTTTCATAGCAAGCTTGGCATCAGCGTCAGGGGGAATATAAGCCGCAGTTATAATTGTGGAGGTAAACTCACGAGGCAGATAGAATGGTCTACACTTAACCATGAGAAACTCTAGGTTAGCTGAGCAGTGACTTCCAACAGTAACAGAGTTTGTGCACCAGGCTTTGTTAATATAACTGCACACTCCTCCTCCTCTGGTCTTACCGGTGTCTTCTGCCGTTCTTTCTGCCCGGAATGTGTGGTGCTCGGATAGAGCAATTGTGTTGTCTGGTATACCGCTGTTTAGCCAGGTTTCCGTGAAAATTATAACATTGCAGTTCCAGAGTATCCTGCTCTGGTTAATGCAGAGTCGAATCTCGTCCATTTTGTTCACCAGCGATCGTACATTGGCGAGGAAAATGCTGGGTAAAGAGAGCCGAAATGGTGTTAGCTTTAGCTTGGCTATGATCCCTCTGCGCTTTCATCGTCTTTGTTTACGGTCTCGACGCCACCTTCGAGCATTTCCGCCCAGCCAGGTGGGATGCGCAGCTCCGGGTGTTCTGGCGATCTCAATAGAGAGACGAAGGTTGTTGATAAAACTGTCGGGAATGCCCAAACCAATATCCAAAAGCTCCTGTCGGGTGTACGATATAGATGTACTACTGTTCCGCACGAACAGACTCAACACAAGCAAGAAAATTACTGCAAAACTGCAGAAACTGGAGAGACACCAGGCCTCGCGATGTGTACGCACCGCCATTATGCCCTAAACGCCTTATTACCGGCGACGAGGTAATAAGTACCAAAACTGCTGCTTCTCTGGATGCAGTTTCATAAGGAAACAATCAATAGATTTAAGAGCACAACGTTGTTGGTTTGAACTGCTGCTTTGTATGCCAAGCAAGCCTCAGAGCTCGTCTCTCTAACCTTTATGCTGAATAATGATATCACACTTCATCGACTGCTTTGCACTCAGTGGTATTTTCTAAAGCAAATAAGCAGCTTATGAGTATGTCAAAACACGCAAGAGTATCCGAGTTGTAAATTAACAGTATTAAAGGACAAAAAAACATGCTTTTTGCACTTCAAAATGTCAGACCTGTTTTCAGTCATCAGCTGCTCGGAACTATTTCAGGTACAAATTAAGAGCCTCAATGTGCAGCCCATCATCTCCTCTCATACTTTTCATTTGTTGGTCAAATACTTTATTTTCTGGTGGTTAGTGGAGCAGGGCAGCGGGCGTTAACCAGCCTGGAATGATCAGACCTGAACCGAAGTCCTGTTCCACACCGGGCTCCCGCTCTGGTGCTTCGCTCCACTAAACCTTGTTAGACAAGAAAGACGGATCAGCAGAGTTTGCTTTAAAACCTTGAGGAGGAGGAGGAGGGCTCATGGAATAATGAGATGGAATTAAAAAATGTTGATTCGGGGATGAAGAGAAAAGTAAAGGAACCGATGATGGAAAAAAAACAAGGTTTAAAGCAGGTAACACACCGGCATCAACTCTGACATCAAGAGAGAGAATAAAATAGGACCAGTAAAAGTTATGTATTTATTTATGGGGGGTTAAGGTCTTTCTCTTGCCTTTGGTTCCTTAGCTGAGAAATGTTTTTGTTTTTTTTACTTTTTTAAAAGTAACGTAGAAGTTCTGTATACATTTGAATTTAAGAAAATCAACAAATGAAAGACACTTTTATAAGAGCAATAAAAGATTATGCAATAAACATGAAAAAAGAAGGTACTATTACAAAATAGAAACACTCCTTTATGAAAGATAATGTGATTCCAGACTGCAGTGAGGGGCGTTAGTTGTCCAAGAAAGTGGTTTGGTTCATTTGAACATTTGAAAAAAAGAGATTCCTGGATTTACTGACACGATAAACAAATATTTAGGTAAACGTTTAAATGCATCCCTGAAAGAATGCTGTACATTTACAAGGGAATTTGTACCATTAATGAAAAATTGACAAAGGCTTACATTTAGAAATACATGATTTTAAATGAAAAGGTTCATTTTCCTTTGTTACTTATTTACTAAAATTTCTTGATTACATGTTCCTCATCAATATCTGGACTATTTCGTTTCTTTACTGATATGTTTTTTCTATATATTTTTGTTTTCAATATGGAAAGGGAGAAACATCTAAATAAAGGTACGCAGATTTTCAAAAATAACATTTGGAGTTCACCAATGAATGGAGTTATTGTTTATGGTGAAGTTGTTTTTACTGGTTCAAAAGTTTCCTATGACTACCTCGCCCTTTTTTGTTTTTCCAATTAAAAATAATTTTTAATTTTTTATCTTTTAACCAAAATATGTTGCTTTTTTTAAAATTTTATTAAAAATTTCTTTATTGATTTAATTTTTTGAATAAGAAAACAGATTTCCTGTCGTATTTATTACTAGACTGGAAGCTCGTGACTCATATCTGCTTTAGAATCAAATCTATGGTTGTGGATGTGGTCGAATCTCATAATCAAATCTTAAAAACAAGAATTTAACAACCTTTTACATATGTTTCATGAAATTCAACAGTGTAAAAGCATCCATTAGTCTTTTAAAGTCACAAAACTACAGAATCACAACACTGACTCTTCTTTCTCTTTCAGCTTTTGCCATCAAAATAAAAATTAAAAAAAATGAACAAACTTTAATCTAGTTTATTTAAAAACCACCAGTTTACAACTCATGTTGTCTCAGGATGCTAAAACGACTCCTTAACTCCGATATGTTGAGGAAAACTGTCTGAAATGCACAGATCTATGGATACTAAAACAGAAAGATGAGTTCTTTATGTTCTTTGCTGCTAAATATGAGATAAACATCTTCACTAGTCATTTTTAAACTTGACTAGACTCATAGTCAATTGTTTGGGCACACATGAGATTTTTAGGTTTTTATTGTGTTTTTTATTACCTTTATTTACTAAACTTATGTTTTTTTATTGTGTTAAAGCACTTTATAAATAATGATGATGATTGCTGTTCCCTTTTTTCTTAGTTTTGTTTATCATTGATTTTAGATCTGAAAATAACTTTTCATGTTCTTTATTTCTATTACTAGGATTCCTGCTTGTTGTTAAATATAAAGTTAAATATAACTTTTTTTTATTGTTTTTTTTCCCCCAGGCCATTAATTGAGTCTTTTTAGTTTTATCTGTTCCTGAACCACACAAGCCCCACATTTTCTTTTTATGTAACAGCACTTCTGACTGTTAAAGGTTATTATAAGCACATACCTGTCATAAAGTGTCATCAATATGTCAAAGATTGGCCACAGTAGGATAAGAACATGGAAGTAATGATGAAAATTGGCCCCAGGCGACGCTGTAGGCAGGCAGATCAGACGCTGCATCCCCGGATTCTCTCCCATCATGTTTATCCATCCAGTAGGAAGAAAGGCAGATCGGTGTCAGGAGAGAACAGTTGGATGCCTCTGTTGGATCAACACTGATTGACTTACCCATATGTAGCTGATTGCTTGGATGGTTAATTCATGGGAAGATTAAATAATTTATTTGTAGAGTAATTGGTGCATACATTTATTAATGATCCGACCCTTTTTACAACCAGGAATGAGCCAAAATGATGCGCGGCACAGGCTTAGCGGTTCTGCTCAGTTGTGTTTGTGGTTTATGAGATGAAATCAAACCATAACTGAAGTAATATCGACAGCGTCGCACCTCTTTTGGAAATAGCTGCAATCCGACAAGCCTTCGTTTCATCCCACACCCAACCCTTGCCCTCCGCTGTGTGATGACTAATACCAGATGATGATGATGCATTGCTTCTCAGAATTTAGAGCTTATATTTTCACCAAGCTAAACCCGTCTCCGTGTGTGGCACTGTGCCACTCAGGTTTTATAAATGCTCCCAGCCCGGCCCTGAGGCCGGTGCCGAGCCAGGGAGGAGTGGAATCCTCCACGGGCGGTGAGAGCGAGCTGGATCTCCAGACTTCAGCAGACCTGCTGGATAAACCTGAAACTGAGGAGCGCCCACTCAAATCTGCACCATCTGCTTTGTGGCTCGGCTGAAATCCTTCCCACCACCTCCTCCCAGCTTATCATCCTCCCCTCCGCCCGCGCTTGAGCACCCACGCACTCTTGACACGCACTCACACACAGCGCTGATACTGTCAGCCGCCTAAATGCCAGACCACCCTCCACCTGCCGGGTGATCCGCTACCAGAGGAGGTGAGAGGAATACAGATGTGCCAACGCACACGTCTGTCTTCACACCGCTGGGAGGGTTCTCCATTCTCATTATTCACCGCCCCACACAAACCTCGACCATGTCGGCTTCCCTTCCAATTATCAATTAATACCCAGACAACAGGTTGTACACCTGAAAGATGGCCTCAAAATCATAAGGATTGGACAACATGTCCTCAAATGCTGTCGTAAATCAGTGCTTTATTCTTTAATGTTTGTAAAGGCACATCTGTGGAAAACTAGGCAGAAACTTCTGGATTGAAGCTCAGTGCAGTTCACTATGAAACTACCAGGGGCTTTTTATCAAATTAAATCAGCCATCAGCTACTTCAATTTAAAAATATCAAGTATATTCTACAAAAATGTTTGTCCCCCATGTGGCAAAATCAAATTCATGTTTTTCAACATGTTCTCCGTTTATTAGTCTGAAAAGGCTGTGATGGAGGTTAACCGTTTTATTATTTTTCTTCTTTTTTATTTGCTTTCTTACTTAGTAAAGTCACTAAATAAAGGCAAAAGTGTCATCGGTAGCAAAACTTAACCCTAAAATTGCTTTCGAGTCACACTTGAAAATGGGTCAACTTCAACCCAAATAATATAAGGGTTAAACCAGGAAAGAATAAAATACTTTTTTTTTCTTTTTTGTATTGTTGCAAGAATTCAATAAAATAAAATTTAAGATGGTATTACATAACTTCTCTTTTTCTGACTCTGTTTCAAGCAATCAATCAAACTCCACTTGACATTCCTATTTACTGGATTCATTGTGACGTGTTTGTGTAGGTGCATTCATTTATGACTAAGAGCAATTGTAAAATTGTAAATTTTAATTAATTATCAAATTAATTTGTTTTCAATTTAATATATCCACTTTAAAGTTTTTTTCCTTTGTTTTTGTTGCGGAAAATATCTTGGGGGGGGAAAAAACAACCAATCAAAAATGTAAACAAAGAAAACAAGAGTAAACACAACAAAAGTTTTAGACACTGTAAAATAGAAAATGTAGAAGTCAAATTTAATTTATCCGTTGAGTTTAACAAATTAGGGAAATTTTCTTTATTTTGTATTTAAAGGCAGAGATCTTTGCATAAAAAACAGGTTTGAATCTTAGCTTATTTTCTAATAAATAAGGCTGTATAGTTTCCTTATTCTGCTGCATAGAGGTTAAAAAATCCATAAATCCGGAAATCCATGGTGTTGTTTGAAAAGGGTCTACCAATGTGTGACAGACAATGGCGAGCAAAGGAGACGCCACGAGAAACGGTGGCTTAATTCCATCAAAGACCAAGTTAGGAAAGGGAAAATTGGATGAGGTGAAACGGCGAGGAAAGTGGAGGCCGACAGGCGAACAGCGGTTGCTTTGCCCTCCTCTGACTCTGCGTCAAGGTCAGGAGCGCGTTGAGCCGCTGAGCCTGAAATCTGTGTCGACCGCTGCCCAACCAATATCTACAGCTCTGTTGTTATTGTCTTCCAGCCCTGCGTCCCACAATCCTCTTCAGTGATTAAACAGCTGAGGGGGAGCGTGAATTTGGATGATAGGATTGAAAATGACACAAATTCGTGTCATTGTGTGCGAGTCTGTGTGCCGCCACAGAGAGTTTTGGGGCCATGAAGGAAGAAAAAGTCAGACTGAGCAGCAGACCAAGACAGACGCGATTGAGCGGTCGGGGGGGAGGGGGGGGGGGGCTGTTTACTTTTAGAAATGGCTTCTTACACCTCGGCCACAACTCATTGCACCTTCCATCTAAAGCCGAGAGCGCATCGAGAGAAATTCCTCACCGTTTTTCTCTGAGAATAAAAGAGCGGGAAAAACAATCAGGGAAATGTTTGAGCTTATCCCATCAGGGACTGCCTCCATATGTCATCGTCAAATGAACTCAGATACTCGTCGTTGCTGTATTTACTCTAACTCTTGGTTTCCTTTTTTGTAGCATAACTCCGAGAATGGGAATGTAAATAGCCGAGGAAGCTTGTGTCGTTTTTTCTTTTCTTTCTTCTGTGGAAATGAGAGCAGAATTAGCTCCAAGAAAGTATCCCCTGGAGCCAGTGCTGCTATGCCGGTATAACTGAGTGAGTGAAGTTCATCCATCAGAATCACAGCACACAGAGGTGTAAAAGTTTTATTGGTTATGAGCCAGACTACAACAACTGTTTAAACAGATCCACTTTTTTCTAGATCCATTATTTAAGGACGCGAGAGGCATCTGGGGTCTTCGGCTGCTCTTTCTTTTGCCTCCTGCTTGACAGTCTAAGAAGACATTCGTCATGACCCCCCCCCCCCACTTATCATCATGCCGCATCAAAGAAACAGAATGTAATGTCATTTACAGACAATAATGGAGTTGTGCTTTTTAAAGGTGATATTTCAACCTGGAATAAGATTTGGATGGCAGCTCTCAGCTTTTTAAAATTACTTTTTTAATAATAGTGTTTTATGTGAGCGGCGTGGCGGTCTGAATAAGTGGGACAGCATTTCTGAAGCAAGTTAGTTACAACATAAAATCACATTTGAAAACTTTCAAAAGTTGGCATGAAATCACATTTAAAGACATGTCTGACACACCCACTCGCGTAAAAATGGTGTTTTTAACATGTACTTGGAGCATTTCTCTTTATATGTACATAAAGAGGCCACGCCTACGGTCCCGCCCACAATATTTGAAGAAACTCTTTCCGCTCTGCTCTGCTAAAAGTGGCATAATCTTAATTAAAAGACCACTGGGAATACTTTGAAAATAGATCAAAAGATGATCTGAGTTGGACTTTAAATGAAAAGTTTTGTTTTTCAAGGGCTTCCATAGATCCTAAAGGGCCTATAATACTAACAATAATAAAAAATAATAACAATAATTTATTTTATTTATAAGGCGCCTTTCTAAGCACTCAAGGTCACAGCACAACATGTATACAGTATAAGAAATACAATAAACAGTTAAAACAACAGCAAGTTAAATACATACACAATTAAACCTTATGTATGTAAAAAATAAAAATGAAAAGCTTACTGTTACAGTGAATAGGCCATTTGGCAAAGATGAGTTTTTAGCTTTGATTTGAAATGTGGGGGTGTGTCAGTGTTGCGGAGGTCAGGGGGGAGTGAGTTCCAAAGCCGGGGAGCAGAGCAACTGAATGCCCGGCTCCCCATGGTGACGAGACTGGCGGAAGGGACAGAAAACTGGATAGAAGAGGAGCGGAGGGAGCGAGCAGGTGTGGAGATATGAAGGAGGTCAAAGAGATAAGGAGGTACAAGGTTGTGGAAGGCTTGAATGCGTAAAGCAAGATTTAGTATTGAATGGGTTTATGGAATAGGGAGCCAGCGAAGCTGTTGAAGGATAGGTGTGATGTGGTTGATGGAGGGAGTGCGTGTGATGATACGAGCAGCTGAATTAGAACCAGTTGAAGTTTATGGAGGTTTGTTTTGTGGGAGACCAAACAGAAGTGAGTTATATTAATCCAGGCGGGAAGTACAAGGCTGGGTACGAGTACAGCAGTGGACTGAGGAGTGAGGGAGGGCCGGAGACGTTGGATGTTGAGTAGATGGAAGTAGGCTGAGAGGGGGACGTTGTTTGTGAAAGAGAAAGTGAAAGAGAGACTACTGTCGAGGATGACACCCAAACTCTTTACCTACAGTACACCATACAGAATCAACTTTGTTGAGCTTTAAAGTGTGTTGTGATGTTAATTCCTCACTAAAAACTACACAAAGCGTTATTTTCATCCATTCAAACATCTTTGAGTATTCCTCAACCTGCGCTCCAAGGACTAGCCCCTCCCAATCCACGTAAACAAGTGGGTCCTCACAGTATGACATCACAACGTAAGAACACACGCCCACTTTCTACAAGGAGTAGTGATCGGAAAAAATTCATTCCTTTTTATAAATACAATATGGACAACGATCTTTTCTTTGAATTCAGTCCAAGTTTACTGAATTATGCACTGAAATGGAAAAGCTTTTATAATCAGAGGTGAATCGGTTTCTTCAACAGTTGTGACCCACTGAACAAAAAGTCCTCAGGAACACAACGAAGATTTTTCTTCAAAAATGAACGAAACAACACGGAAAGATTCTTTGATGGGAGATGAATTACACATCCATGCTAGAGTTCAAGGATGTAGACGCTGCAGAGTGACAAAAGCATGTCAAATGTTTGGATTGATCGATTTTCCCAGAACTGAAGTCACTGATTGACCAGGAAAATAGTAAAGCATCTCTTTATGCGTTTGAAGTTTAGTAGGGGTTTAAAAGCGCCGTTTGGGCCAATTCCTCTCTAACCACAAACTAGCAGGAGCCACAAAGTCCCCCTCTACCCTATTTTCCAATATTTATTAATTGATTTATTTTTCCATTTTTAAACAATTTTAGAACAGTATAAGTCAGCTTGACTTAACAATTTGTCTCCGACAGGCTGATCAGGTTGAATCCTGGGAATGTAAATTGACTCATCAATTATGTCGATTAATTGTTTAACCCCTTCTAAATATGAAGTCATTTTTGCAATTAACAAATGTTTCTATTAGTTCCCTTTAAATATAGACAACCTGGGCAGCATAAGATCATCCTGCTTCAGCAAACTTTAATCAAGTCAACGTTGATACTTTCTATTGTGATGCCTTTGTGTGTTGTCATCTCTATTCCTGCTTACTGCTGTCGTTTACCTGAATGTAAACATGATTTACCTCATGATCCAATGGAAAACACAAGCAAATTCAGATTAAGATTTGGAAATAGTTGATTTCAAACAATCGAATAACAATAAAAAAGACAAAAAAACAAAAACATACATCTACACAGAGATGTATCAAACTTGGGACAATTAGTCATACTATGTGTTGGGAAAACAAAGCAAAGCACAAAATCTGAGTTCGTAACCCTTGTGCTATCCTAGGCACTTTAACATTGGGAGTTGGGTCATCTAGACCCACTAGACAATGCTCTGACGCCACTTGACGCAAAGGTGTGCAACCTTCACAATAATGTCGGCTCATGTGGTGGAGCAATGTTCTGCAGGAACACATCTTCATACATTCACAGTCCTGCAAATATTTATTTTGCCTTCTAAATCTTTGGAGGTCACGTGGATTTTTTTTTTTTTATCATCCTGACCTTTCTCTAAAGTGGGGGAAAAACTAATTTATTTGAATTGCTATTTCGATTATTAATATGCACAAAGCTGTAAATCTGCTGTGCTGCTCCAATCAACCAGCAATGAATTTGACGCATAATGTAAGATCAGGGGGGTTAGCGGGCTGTAATGCCCCCACGGTGCACGCAGGACCAAGAACAATGGGGGTGTGAGGGCGAAATTGAGCGAGGAAAATTGTGTTCCAGAGACAGATTTGTAAACCGCTGCAGCAGCTTGTAAGCAGCTTTCACTCAGATGAAACAATAGAGACAAGACCAACAGCGTCGCACGTCTGCCGGCGCCCGTCACAGGAACCTGTCTATTCACAAGTAGTTCACAAAGCATTACACTCTGGCTTTTCTTCCAGTTTAGAGCTTCTCCAGAAAGCCTTGTTGTGCCTCTGTCAGTGTCCCTGCTGCTTACTGGAGCTCGAAGTCAGTGCTTTAGCCGTTACTGCTGCATCGATGGTCTTCACCATGAGTGATAACGAGAGCTCAGGTAGTCCCTGCCTGGGACCATAGACTAACAGTGTTCTGGCAGAGTAAATGCTGCAGGTCTTCTCAATCTGAGAGGTGCAGGGAAACCGGAGGTGGCACCCCAACGACCGCTGTTCTCCCTTCTCCTTTTTCTGTTTTTCCTAAAAGCTTTATTCTTTTTTATCGCACAGGCAAGATGCTGAGAGGTGCTGCAGTTCTTCCTGTGTCTCTGTAATGGGGAACCCCTGACCAGAGGGCTCACTAATGCAGCCTCCCGAGCCCCGGCCCGGTTCACCGGAGCCATTTCTGCAAGGAGAGAACATCAGCAGACATTCGGGAGAGAAGAGGTGGGCAGGAGCATTGAAACATGAGTGGAGGTCTGAGCAGGTGATTCCACAAACATCTGCACGTGTGTTTGTGAGGGTAGAAGGACGGGAAAGTGAATCTTGTCCCAGCCCGTCCCAAGTGTGTCTCTTTAAATGAGGGCTAAATCCATTAAATCGGAGGGGAAGAGCCTGCGGTGTCGACCCCTTGCTTCCCCCCATGTTCACTTCCTCCACCTCTTTCATCTAAACGTTTCTCTCTCGTTGGACCAAATCAATCTGCCGCCCGCACACATCATGTCATCCCAGACGGGGGATGAGGACACGTTAGTCCGAGCCGACATGAGTGACTCTTGACGGCAGTTTGAGCACGCCGGAGTGTCCCTTCAGCTGCTCCAGAGCGTCTTCCTGCTGGCTTTCAAAATAAAGATGATATTAATCCTAAAAACATGGAGGAGGGGATTACTGCGTGAACTATGATGCACGTCTGCACAGATTTGAGGGCATATTTGGACTCGGAGGCTGTGTTTCCTTTAAGTTGTTTAAGGGGGGAAATATTAGGTCTTACTCATCTATTTTTAGCACAGAGTCAAAACATATGGCAAAGCTTTTATGCATTTAAATCTTCTGCAGCAACTTGCCAATATTTTACTCATTTTCTCAAAATCCTCATCATGATAAAAGAGAGCATTGGGGGGAAATAAAAAAAGGGAACATTTCACAGGAGCCAAGCAACCAATCCTCCAAAAATAGGTCAGTTTGAAAGCGCAATGAATTTTCCTACAGGCTTTTAAAAGAGCTTTTTAGGACTGAGGATTGTGGAAGAGAAGATGCTGCAGAGGATCTTATTTTTTTTTTTCCAAACACATCAATGCTGTTGGGTCGAGGTTCATGGTGGGGGGGGGACTGCTACTGCCCCCTGGTGTTTGCCTTGGGCATCTTTTTCTTTGCATCGTAAGGCTAAACTCTGCTGAGGATTTGGAGAGGCAAAATACATGTGGGTTCAATCTCCTCATATAGGCATCCTGATCACGGCTTGGAGGAAGACGTGGGTGTCAAACGGCAAACAAGAGCGAATGAGATGTCCATCCCCCCCCCCCCCCCCTTCTCACACCGCCCGGTGTGGTGGAGCCTACACAAATGAAAGGGGTTGGGCGAAATCGATGAGGATGAGCCACACTTCTCCTATCCACAGAATCAGGGCTGTGCACAGCCTGCCACCTCACGTTCAGCCCGAGGTTGTGTAACAATACAGAGGCGATCCCTGACTCATCATCCTGAAATAGACCACGCAATAATTTATATCCTCTTCAGGGATGAATTCCCTGAGTTAATACTGCCGCCAGGACTTTCAGCTTCCCTGCATGCTTTGCTTTTCATCACAAGGATTCTGCTTCAAAATAAAAGATCTTCTCCTTCCTTTAATTTGTTCACGTCTCGGTGACTCACGGCAACCTGTCCTGAGTTATTCTTCTAATGAAAGGATTGAATGATGTCACTTGACTTTCCTCCGCAGACTGCGTTATGGCAGAAAACTGAAGTGGCACAAGCTTCAAAAATGACTGTTGTTCAGTCAATTGTAAGGCAGCAGCTCTTAAAGTCCCACTCCGATCATCTTTTGATCTGTTTTCAAAGCCCTCCCAGTGGTCTTATAATTACGATTATGCCGTTTTTTTAGAACAAAATTAGTTTTCTATGACAACGTTTCTGCAGAGCGGCAGGAGTTTATTAGAAAGTTGGGTCACAAAGAAACCTGCCCCCCCCCCTTCCCCCTCCCTGTTGCTGAGAGCTCTCTGTTTACATGTTCTCCAGCTAGCTTAACGCTTCAGCCTAACAGTATCGGTGCCACAAAAAGGTGAACAGTGTTGAAGCTGTTGTGCCCCAGTTTTTTTATTCAGGAAAAGAATTAACTCAACAAAATGAAGAACAAATCAGATAAACAATAGTTCCTAAAGTTTCTAATTCAACAATTAAAAGTTTGGAGAGAATTAGTTTCTCTTAAGGAGAGACAGTGGGCCTCTTAATTGGCTAACTACGCCCCTCAGGATGCTCAGCTGTGTGGATGTGTTCGAATCGGACCCTTCATTTGCAGTCTAACAGAGCTATCCAGCTCTACAGTTTGGATCCAGATTCCAGCTCAGATGGAAAAAACAAACATAGATCAATTTGTCTGCAAGTGAATCCATCAGAATGGAGCGGAGCAGTGACCCTCCTGGTACATTTTCTAAATCAGCAAGAGCACCATTTGTTTTATATCTGCTCTTGATTCACAATGATTTGAATAAAGACATACTCAGCAGTGCAATTTCTTGCTTAATTTTCTAAATATATTTCTTATATCGTCCAACAAATGTCACAAGAACATGTAAACAACACCAAAAACACCAGCTTTATTGAAGTGGGTCTTTCATTTATTTGTGCTTGAGTGACTCATGGCTCCTGTCCTGCTTCAAAAATGTTCTATAATGAATTGATTTCACTGGACCCTCCTCTGGTTTTACATGTGTGGCTCAGGGACGCAGACGGCAGGGAACGGAAGTGGCAAAAACTTCACACATGACTGTGATGCCATCAGTCAGTCCAGCTGGTTTTTGTTCTCTTAATGAGCTCACACAGTGTCCAAGTACCCAAAAATTCAACAAATACATGTGTGATTTTGATTGTGGTGAAATAATTAAAGTCCTTTTAATTACAAACAATGAATATTACTTGTGTAATGTGCAATAAGAATGACTGAAATGTTTAAATTACAACCAATAAGCTATTGATTATACTGTAGCAATAATTATTGGTTTAATATGATTATGTGTTGTAATGAGAATCAATGATTATTACATATAGGCTACCTAAAGAACGAATCATTACTGATTACTGTAAAGATGTATAAAGGATTTCGGAGGATGATCAATAAACCACTTGATTTTGATACTCGGAAAATATTTATCGGATCAGAACTGAATTAGGAAAAGTTTGCAAAACTATAAAATGAAATAACTCAGTAGGGGTGGGACTATATACATTCGCTTCCTACATTTGCTCCTTTTGGAGCAATAAATCAAGCAGCTCTTCTTGACTTTAGTGAATGATCACCATATTTAATGGATCAAATGTGACATAAGTGTGTCTTTGCTTTTGTTTTTCATCTATGTATTTAATCATTTCTGTAATTAGTTTAATAAATCTGTGATTTTTTTATTGTATTTACTACAATTAATGCTTGAAATAAGCTAATCAAGTCATTATTTCTTGAGACTTGTTTGCAGAGTCAAAAAAACATCAGGTTACTCATTCTATATCTGACCTTTAACCTCTGTGTATGGATTTGTTTAATGAGCTTTACAAGAGCCGAACAAGGGAAGGCTAAGCAGCATCAATGTTTGGGCTGTCCATGATTCTTGGTAAAACAAAAGGGCAAATGTAATGTTGGCTGCTGTCTGAGGGGGAAAAAAAACCGAAGGCACGGATCAGAGAGAGTTATTATGATAATAATTATATTAGTATAACTATACGAAGCCCATCAAGACGACTGTTGCTGTGAATTTGGGCCATACAAATAAAATTGAATTGAATTATGGTTTACATTAACTGTTCCTTTTATTATTATTATTATTATGATTTTTAGAGCAAAGAGTAAGTGAAACTTGAAATGTATTACCAGGAATCAGACGGGAAATTGACATGCAGCTTAGCAGGCCTGTTTCCGAAAAGCTGAATTCAGAAACAATTAGAGACGCCTGGAGTGACCATTTTGACATCAGGCCAAACGTGCTGGATAATTCATTGAGCCATGTGCTTTGGGGGTAAAAGGTTGGGAATTGCTATCAAGAAACAGAAATAAAACTGGAGGAAAAGGGAAGAAAACAGAAAGAATTGCTGCATTCAAGTGCTGTTACAGATAAATATGAGCATGAGTGCTGGAGTCCGGAGAACCGTGTCTCCGAGCAGAGAAGCGGCTTTAAGACGGTTTGTGAACTAACGGAGGCTGCTATTGGAGAAATATTAAGTGGTTACAGGCACTTAATCAGATAAAGTTTTTCTGGGCCCCTGTAAACAGTTCAGTTAAATTCAGACCCAGTCTGCAGATCCGGTCTGCAGCGGCTCATGCTGACGTGATGGAGGTCTGTTCCAGCTTCAGCGTTCGTTCCTGGACTCTGGCTGCTCAGCAGCCTTGGTTCTGATGGCAACAGAACTTCTTTGAAGCTAATTCCCCCCGTTAGTGTGGCATATTGCTCCACCTTAGCCGTATGACAGAAAGATTCTGCACATCTTTCTTTCATGCTGCTGTGAGCGAGAGTCGATGCATGCACAGGGCATTTTTTTAGTTTTTGAATATTTGTCCTGGTTATTAATGTGCAGCTGTACAAAATATGTTTTTTAATCTCTCAGACTATCCAGCTGTACTTTATTGAACTTCCATGTACTTTTTACATGGCTTTACTCTGACCTCCCCAGCTGATGGACAATAAAATTCATCCTATGATCCCTGAATTCAGCAATATCCAGGTTTATAACTGCTCACTCAGCATGACTGAGGTCCTTTGCACTTTGCTCTGTAAATCAAATATGGACCTTAAATTAAATAATGCTTTTTAACTCTTGCTCAGCTCTGTTTTCATTTTCCCCCCAACTCATTCATGCAGCACCATGCTCTGCTCTTTCAAAGCCAGCAGAGTGCTTCTCAAACAGAGATGGTGAAATTGGTTTAATGATGTATCACATGTGAGTGGCGCTCATTGGCTTAGAGCAAATTGTCGAGTTTTAGGGGATAAGCTGTGCTTTCAGAGGGGCACAATGCAGGTACAGCCTTTGTGCTTTTTAAATGTTCCAGTTTTCTTCTCTTCCAGATGAGATTTCAGAAAGAGGAAGCCAGACAATCGTGGAAACAGAAAATCCACAAACGGATTTATTTTTAGTTTTCAGTGATGAGAAAAGTTGCAAACAAGTTCGGCAGAGCTTTCATCACTGAAGATGGAATGATGTCTCACTTTGATGTTTGAAACAAAAATGTTTTTCACTTTGACACTAAACATGACGGAAACAAAAAAAACAATTCTTTCATTTTTGTCATACGGTTCTTTATGTGGAGATTACTCATGGCATAACGCTCTTCTCTTCAGGAATCATTTGTTTACTCACTTGTTTGCATCGGAGCTCCAGGCGGCGAGGAGATTCCTTCAGTGTGGGTCTGGCCTGCGAGGTTGACTGCCAGCCCTGTGATTCATTGCTTAATGATTAAGATGAAAAACACACATTTCTTTCACAGCTGTCTCCTATAAAAAGACGAGAAATTCTTCATCGGAGATGAAAGGAGAGACCAAACACATTTGGTTCAGACGACAAACTATATATAAAAATGACAATTTCACGAGGTCTGTCTGTAATTTAGAGCCTGAAGAAGTTTCCTGGGTTGTAGAAGAGCATCATAAACAAAGCTTAAAGTATTTATGCTAAATAAAATGGATTGAAATCCACATTTTTTTCAAATGACCATGGAAAATCCACACTTTACTCATTTATTCCACCATCTTTAGAAGTTCATAATCACATATTTAAGATCATCTTTAAATATTTATCCCTTCCTCATTAATTGCATATATAACAATGTTTTAATCAGATGGAGGAATGTGGAATTTCCTGTTATTTTTGCCCGAGGTAGAACATTTTTAGCCTTATATTCATCCCAAAAAGATCACACAAATGGGACAAAATAGCATATTTCCCAATTTTTTAATTGGCTTGGCTCTCTGGATTTTATAAAAAATTTACAAACATGACATTTTACTTATGCAGTATAGTTAGGACAAACTAAAAATGTTCTTAATTTGTTGAGATTATTATTATCATTATTTTTTGCTGTTATTTGAGATTTTGTGATGCCAATTATTTTGGTGGGAAATGTCAGTGTCTGGCAGAAAGTTAACAACCGTCCTCCTCGTTTGACATTTGAGCCATGTTCGCCTCAGATGTTGTCATAAAATATTGACAAGATGTCACGCTGGATTTTCACAGACTTACGCTGAGCTTGTTATTCTGACTGACCGCGCAGAAGTGATTTTCTGATTATGGTGCGATGCGGAGAACGCCGCCTGTTTGTGGACGTGTCCTCTGTGTGCTTTCTGCTGTCGTCACCCTGTGCAGTCATGTGTGCAAAAACGAACTGAAGGCTGGAAAGAAGCAGGACAGAGGATTGTTCTGTTGGTTATGGTAAAGAAAGAAAGGTCTTACTCTAAGTTTTTGGGTAAAACGTTTTTTAACATTAAGTTTATGCGATTAAAAGGAGTTTCATCAATGGTTTAGAGTGCATTCTATCATTTTATCTTCTCTAAAGCCAGTGCAAACTAAAGTACTTTGCAAAATAAAGTCCAATATATAAGCAACAATAGAATGAGGTGAAGGCCGGGTCATGCAGCCACTGCGTACATTTTGCACGGATGAAAATTGGTCACACGTGAATATGTGTGAAAAAGTTATCTTTACGTGAAATTTTCACAGATGTATCACAGAAAAACCTTGGAAGAAGTACGAATAAATCACGCGAAGAACAGGTAAATCAATGTAAAACATGAACCATTCGTTATTATTACACTGTTTATATGCACTTATTTTATTAGTGATTTGTGTGTCAATTACATCATTTAAACGTGATATGTGCGCCGTATACGTGATATAAAAGTTATGCATCGTGGTACATGAGGGAAAAGTCCATTAGACATACATGTAACGTCGTGGAAAGCCACAAATCTGCGTGTGCGTCTGGCAAATATCACGCACCGTTGTGTACGATTTACGTAAAAATTGCAAATAATCTAAACAGATCGTAAACAGCGTAATTCTCAACCGCCCCCAAATTCTGAACAGCTTAAAACCGAAGTCACGTAAAATCTCTTGGCGGACATCTGCGCACGTTGAATGATGAAGAAACTTAAGAATTGTGTATATCACACACTTAACGTTATTAAAGACACACTGATTAAAACGGTGTTTTGAACATGTTTCTGTGGCATTCTTCTCATTATAGAGGACAATTATATAAAGAAAAAATTGAGCTCAAAACTGTATCTTTTTATTCGAATCGTTGTGAATCTGGAACCAACGAAAAAATGCAGTTTGAAAAAGATCATATTTGTGATGTAGAAAATATGCTGGGCGGGGCCACAAGCTCGCTGCTGCACTCTATTCTGATGCATCCACTTGTAAACAAATAGATCCATGTACGTCTTTGTTTTTCTCATCCGAGCTGGTATCTGGCCAAAAACTGTAAAGCTGGATGGCTCCACTGTTGCACGCCATTTTTGTTGAACCGCTAATGTTAGGCTGGGTGTAAGGGAGAGAGAATGTAAGCAGATGAATGATGGGAAATGGGAGCGGAGTTGCACCACACCATGGTCCGCTCGGCAGCAAATTTCTAATAAACTCCTGCCACTCTGCAGAAACTGAGTTCTAAAAAAACGGCAGGTTTTCTTGACTTTGGCTAAAAACAACACAATCATAATTAAAAGATGAGATTTTATAAAAAAAAACCTAAACTGTATTTTAGAATATTGCTTTCTTTTAGCTCGAGCGCAGTGAAGTTTAAGCTTTGACATTATCACCTCACTGGCTGCAGCTGTTCAAATGGATGTGGATGGGCACTGATTTCTGCAATCTCTCAGTTTGCTGTGAAGAGATAAAAATACATGATACTCCTGGGCGGCTCAAAGCTACAATACTCTACTTTGGGTTCATGTTTTGGCACAGGCTCGGTGGCAGCTGGAAAGCAGACACAAAATTTTTTGTCAGGGTTTGGCATCTCAAAAAAACACTCAGACTGTTGTTGGCTTTAGAGGGGCTGTACTGTCCTTTTATGCAAACAGACACACCCAAGAAACCGGTTTAGGAGTTGAACTGGCTTGTGCTGATTGTTTTAAAACTCGGTCTGGATTGACAAACTTCCAGGGTGCGGAGTATCTTGCGCTCTCAGTGAAGCCGGCTGCAAATCCCCTTTGACAGGGTTTGAGCAGCTTCGTGTTTCCCGAAGGCGAAAAATAAATCAAAAGTTGGCTTGATTCTTAATTAAACTGATAGAAAGGAGCAGCAGTGGCAGCTCTGGCACGTTGCAACAGAAAACTCAAAGCCCACAAAGTTTCTTTGAGTAATGATTAACGCGCCCAATTTCTGTGATCTGTATCGACTGCAGCATCATGGGTAATTAAATGATGGCCTACAGAGCACTAACTGCGCATACAAAGTGACACAGCCATAATTATCGAGGAGCTTGGTTACACAATGACTCAAATACTAATTGTGTGTCAATAATCGTGTAGCCTATGTGTCCTAGTTAAACCAGAAGGAAGCTAAGTGTCTATAGCTCCCACGTGACAAATATTTTGATATTTTAGACACTCAAGATAAGGCACCAGGTAAGAATTTCTCTTTGCTCCACAGCTTTCCAGGCTTTTCTCAAAATCAGCACAGTCTTTTGTCTGATTAGAAGCTAGGATCAAGAAACAAGGACATCATTTATAAAATAAGTCAAAGTGAAGCGTTGGTGTAATTTTAATAAGATTGAACTCTTCTTCATTGCAGATTGCTGATTCTGCAGTCCACATGTCACTCGTCAATGAATCTTCACTCTTAGCCAATAGCTAAAGCAGTCACTTTCCTCACAGCCAATCACAATCAAAATCCTGCCTTTAAATTCACTAAAGTGGGTTTTTTCACATGCCAGACATTTTGTTGGCCAACCTCCCCTTCGTTCTCCTCCTGACTCTTTGATTTGGCTTTAACCACCATCAGCCCAACTGCCAAAGACTACAGACTATTCAGACACTTTTCAGATCTCCCCTCATTGAAATCCTTTTGCTCCAAAACTTGATTTAAGCCTCAAAAAAGTCAAATTGCACTTTAGCTTTTGATTTAATTTTAAGAATATAAATTTGAGGTTATACAAATGTTAGACTGGTGTTGATTGTCATCTTGAAAACCATAATTTATGTTCTAAGAAAAAGTACTAGGTTTACATCTGATGAGGATTTATTAAGATGGATCAACTTTTACTAAGATTCTGTTCACTTTTTCTTCCAAAGGATGTATTTACACGTATCACACTATATTTTTGTTTCTGCAATTAAAATGAAGGACAATTAGGTTAATAAAAACTCAAAAATAAAAAACCTTTTTTTAGAACTAGCAAAAATACTTTTTTATGTATTATTATGTATTATTTAGCCTTTGGTAGCCTATTTTTTCCTTTCTTATGCTTGTGTGGAACTTATTGTTTCTAGATTTTTTAAATGTTTTTACATCCTTTTACTACTTTCTAGTATGAGGCTTTCTAGTTCCATAAGATCAATGTTCTATTCCTAATTTTAGCCCACCTCCTGTTGCAGTGCATCCATAGCAGTACAATCAAACTCCATAAGTCCTTGTAGAATTAAAAGTATTTCCTTGTTTTAATCATATTTATTTAGTAGTTTAATAGACCCAAAAAAAGCATAAAATATATTTACATCCGTGCTGATTTCCAAACCACTGCTTTTATGGCTTTACATATTATTCATTAAATGTAAAAAAACAATCTGCCAGGCCTGCATGTTCCTCTATTAAAATGAGATTTGCTCACTGAGTACTGAACGCCGTATTTTCACTCGCAGCACCTCACTGACCAACAATATAGCTTCTTCTGGTAAACACAATAACGGAGAGCTGTGCGCTCTTTGAGGAAAATGTGTGTGCAGCGAGGCTCACGCTCTCACAGCTTCACAAATGAGCAATATTTTAAAACCCAGACACACACACACACCGTACAGATGGGTTCTGCCGGTGGTGTGTGGCGGACACGGAAAAAAACAAGAAAATCGCCAGAACACCCAAATGCTCAGAGAATCCCCCTCTTTGCTAAAAAAATTTAAATCTAGCCCATTATTTTCAGGTTTGTTTTGCCCATTGAAGATAAATAGGATCATAAAGGAGGCTGCCCAGCCCAGGCTTGCTGACATTTTAGGGAGTCCTTTTGGAGCCGTAAAAATGCCTTCTTGATAGATGCCAGAGCTCCACGGACAGCGAGATGGCAAGAATGAAGCATACTTATGGATGCAGTGGGGGATAAAAAGGAAAAAAATATATATTGAGGGGAAAACTGGAGGGGGTGAAGGAAGGGTAGGATCGCCGGGTGGGGAGGAAAATAACACAAGGAAGGCCGATAAAGGGAGAAACGCAGTCCATCAGCAGGAATCCTCGAGGATTGACTCAAACAGGACGTGTGCAGAAACAGAACAGACAGCTGCACCAGGAGCTATCAAGCACAGAGAACCAAAGACAAAATAACGACACTCTCAGCCTCCTCTTCTGCCTTCTCAGTACAGCGGTCTGTGGAGAAGCTCCCCAGAGGCCAGTCTGCGTTTCAGCTCCTTCCACAGCAGCCCTCGCTCCTTCTGGGCGCCTTTCATGAAGCCTTGGTTCTCCTGGGCTCGCCGAGACAGGTAAGGCATCACCTCACTCACCGGCCCATATGGCACGTACTTATAGACGGCGAAGCCAGCCTGCCCTACATTCATTCAGGAGGGAAGACAAAAAAGGTTACGGGATAGTTGGCACAATCCTGAGATAACGTATCACCACAGGAGTTGTTGTTTTTTTTGTTACTAAAAGATTAATATGTGCTCAGTTTGCTGCATTTGGTTCTAAAAGGTTTCTTGTCAGGCAGTAAATAATACCGTTGCCATGAGTCCAAAAACACGAGTAGTATTTAAAGACCCATGTCAATGAAAATCGTGTTTTTGGTGGCATTTTTCTGATAATGGAGGCAATGTTTATAAAGAAATTTAAGCTTAAAACTGCATTTCTGAGTATTCTTTATTCAAGTCGTCGTGAATTCTCAGCAAAAATGCAGTTGTCAAAGAGCTTATAAGTGTGATGTATAAGTTACTACAGCTTTGCTCCAATCTGAGCATCCACTAGCAGACAAATGGATCCACATACGACTTTGTTTTCCTCTTCTGAGCTGGAATCTGGCTCAAAGCTGTACGGCTGGATAGTCCCCATATTCCTCACCATTTTTGTTGCACGGTTTATGTTAGATTGGGGGTGTGAGGGGCTGTGAGCTAGCAGGAGAGGACGTCAACAGATGCATGATGGGAAGAGGGGCCCCACCACTTAGAGACAAATTTCTGGATTTTAATGAACTACTTCACACAGTTTTCTAGAAAACAATGTCCATGAAAACGGCATGATCCTAATGAAAAGACCACTGGGAACACTTTGAAAACAGATCAGAAGATGATCAGAGTGGGACTTTACCCCATCCACCATAACCAGGAACAAAAAAGAAGAAAGTTTGTGGAAAAAAATACCACCAGATTTCTCTTTCCAATTCTCCACAGCTTTCTTTTCTAACAAAGCCACAAAAAGTGTATTTTTTTATTTTCAATTCAAATGACCAACACGCTGCCAGCAGCCCCAGTCGCACACTGACACCCCAGTCTGTCTCTGACTGACAAATTAAAGTGAGAACGACGAGTCAAAGACAGCAGTCGTTAGGACAACAGGTCAATACGGAGTTGTCTCAGTTCGTAAGTCGAATCTGAGCCTGCACGCTCGCCTCTGCGTGTGCACGCCTGGCAGAAGCTGCAAATAGATGTGTGTAGCCGAAAGGTCTCATGAGACATGGCTGAGAGCTAAAGGGGGAGGACGGCGAGCACACATCCTGCAGAGAAGGGACTATAACTGTCAAATCCGCCCTATGCAGGGCAGCAAAGATTGGTGTCCAGTCACAGCGATGGTACAGTAGAGATTCAGAGTGTACTTTTGCCTCACCCAGTGGGAAGCTGATCTGATCACACATGCCCAGAAGCTGACCGAAGTACACCACATTGTCTCTGGGTAAAAGACCTAACTGGTTCATCCTGAAAGAGAGAAACAGAGACAGTGTTGGCGCTGTAAAGATCCAGTGTTGTCTGCTTGGTTGGGAGGGATTAAAATCCTACCTTCTTAGGGTGTGTTTCACTGTGTCTTCATTGTGGGAAGCAACCATAACACTGGCTCTTTGGTTTAGTGCAATCTCATCCAACACGTAATCCAGGCACCTTACACAAACATGCAGCAAACAGGAAGTAGATTCAGACGTCCTCTTTTTTAACACATTTTCCTTAAATGCCAAGTTATTTCTGAAGCCTTGGTTACAGTCATTTAATTTGGGGGTTGACCCATACGGGTGCCGTGGGTTTTTGGGTTGTCAGGGTCCGTGGTGGGTCGTACGGAAGAGGAGTGCTGGTGTGTCTTCCAGTTCCCTCGAGGCACATACAGCCACCTCAAAGGAACTTAAAAAAAAGGAACGTACCATTGTTGTGCATCTGGCAAGAGTATTGCAGACTATCCGTATGCTAAAGTAAGTTATGATGGACAGGTGATGCTGTCATACGGTGTCCCTAGTAAAGGGGTCGTTAAGACACGACCGTGCCAAGTAAGTCTAACAGACTTTTCACGGTATGTACCACCGATGCATACCGTTTATATTGCATATACGCACCTTATATGCACATCCCATTCAAATACATAATTGACGCACAAATCACCAGTGAATTGCATAAAAACGGAATTGCAACAATCACACACAGTTCATGTTCTATTTTGATTTCTATGTTCTTTGCGTGGTTTATTCGTACTTCTGTGCTTTCCTCATTTCTTACAGGCAGGTTGCACACAAGGAGTGCGCACTCATCATGTGAACAGCACTAACGAACTCCTCGAGCATTTTGCAGAGTTTTGTGGGGTTGAACAAAAGAAAAATCTGTATGACACGTCTGCATCTCCCTTACTCCACCCTTACTTAGCCTTGTGTGTTACACAACTGTTTACTATGACCCGTCGCCTGCAGCATGCTTGTAGAAAAAACAATATGCATGAACATTTTTCTCTCTCCGGGTTAACAGAGTGGTCGGTCTACAACCCCGATATTTTGAGCGGCTCACCTGTGTACCACATACAGGTTTGCTCATTTTTGCCCACAGACCGACCGTACACACCCATGGAGTTAATTGGGACTAAGGTTTAATACATGGGGACTATGATGTATGTGGTATTTCAGTATATTTATTTTTTAATAGGTTGCTACTATTTGTGCACAAGTAAAAAAAACAACAACAACAAAAACTGATGCCTGAAACCGAAGCATATCCATTCTAAGATTCTGCCATACCAGCTTACAGTTAAAACTCATCAGCTCTGTTTGCATTATGTTCATGATTTTATTAAAAAAAATAAAGCTCACTGAATTTTATCCTAAAAGTCCTGATTTGCACCGAGCGTTTTCCAGGAACTGGAGTGAAGCTTAACCTGACGTGCCAGATGCTTTGCATTGTCATTGGAAAGTGTGTGGAAAAGATCAAGTTCTCAGAGATTCTGGTTGCTTTCTTTTAGAAAACAACCTCCACCATCAGCCAGCTGGTTGGAACGTACTAATGTTTGTTACCTTTCAATGAATTTTAGATGCATGTATTTCCTGGCACAAAGTCTTGTCTGCAGCTAAATATATAGGAGATGATTTTTAGAAAGTATAAATCCTGTACTTTTGTTCCATATACGTTTATCTGGCATTATTAGGACCCCTTTGGTGCAACGCAGATCACTGTTATCTGCTTTGTCAAGAGTGGATGGAAGTGAACACTTTTCAAACAATGAAATCTAACATTTCACCTAGAAATTTGGTAAAACACAAACATATCAGCTGTGTCTGCTACCTGTGGTACATCCTGCTGGTAGACTCATAATCAGGGTTGATGGGGTCGTCATATCCAATCTCCGCCGCCCTCTCTCGCTCCTGATCCATGTACGCCCCACGCACCAGCTTGGCAGCAAAGTGCCAACCCTCACGCCTCGATAGCTGAACATCCGTGGTCACGCTGTCGTAGGCCTCCTGCAAAGACACAACACAAAAAGGGAAAAAACATATTTGTTGCAACGCTTGTATTTCCATTTTTAGACTCCCTTTCATCAGGTTTCACAAGTACAGAAGCAAAAGCATCAAAACACAAATATTGTTGGTACAATGTGCTTTGTCACCTCTCCTAACATAAATCTGTCCAAGAAAAAGGAAAAAAAAAGTCTGCAGGGACCACAGGGACACAGACATCAGTCCAAAAACAAAATGACTTTTCTTTAACCATGAAGTAAGAAGGCACAGAAAAAAGTTAGGATGAAAGCAAATCAAAGCAGCAGTCAGAAAAAGATCATCTGCAAAAGAATGGAGAAAAGTGATCCCAGAGGCCCAGACACTCAGGGTCAACATGATTTAAATACAGTGGGTAATTGAATAGCCACTAATGATGGAAGTAATGTTTTCAGGAAAGGAGGGGTCAAATTTCCTTCATCACAACATGAAGGATTAATGTCCTCAGACAGAAAGATATTACTTCCAACTTACTGCTTCTTTGAGCTGTTGAATGCCAGAGCTTTCTCAATTTTCCACACATTAACTTCTGCGTTTAAGGTTAATGTGTGGAAATAAATCCTGACCTGGTGTAAAATGATTTTAGGGCCTGGTCATGACTTCCGATTTTGTCCTAATGACTCCTTTTCTGACATGAGATAATGATCAAATTAGTCTCTGTGTTTTGAAGGAAAATGTGTGATTTTCTTTAACAAAAACGTCTTTTAGAAGGCTGGATCCACTGACCTTCAAGTAGCACTGGTATGTGTTGAAAACGACCGGCTTCTCTCTATTTTGGAGCCTCTGCAGGTCCACGGTGAGCTTACTGATGGCAGGCTGGAAATAGGTCTGCTCCGCATCCACCATCAACCGAACTCCGTTCTCCAAAGCATGCTGGGACAAGAAAGTTCATTTTCATCTAATCAGATTACCTTAGATTAGATCATATTTTAATCTCCCAGAGGAGATGTTTATATTGATGCAGCAGATTGTGACGGAGCAGGCATGCTAAAGGTCGACACCATGAAAATGCAACAGAGCAGCAATAAAATTATACCAGTATCAACTATCAATAAATCCAAACGTTGCACACCGATCATCTTTTGATCCATTTTCTAAGTTTTCCTTGTGTAAAAAATGCTTAAGAAAACATTAATTTTCTAGGACATAGTTTCTGCAGAGCAGCAGGAGTTCCTTAGAAGTTCACCTCTAAGTTGTTTCTACGTCACAAAGGGCTTTTATTTTTTTTGTCTGCTTCTGATTCTCAACAGTGTGAATAAAGAAACACTCAGAAATGCAGTTTTATGCAACGATCACATTTGCAACTGCCACTGAGGAGGCATCGGCAGAATCTCCCAAATTAGCTGCCGCCGCCCGTTTTTCTTTTTCTGAAAGTCATTGACGTGGTCATGAATGCAGACCGCGTCAGTCAGGCGCCCATCAGTCAGGCGGGGGTGACGCCATTAGTAAATTGGGTGACAGCTGGGCGGCCTCATGGTGGTGGCAGCCGAATCACTCTGATTATGTGTAGATTTCTTCGGGTGGCGGCCGTCCATGCCACCCGGTGGCTGGAGGTATGTGAAAGGCGGGCCATTCTGCACCAATAGTCATTCACAACTCTGATATTGAGCTCACATTATAATCTTGTTCATTTACAAATGTATTATTTTTTAAAAACAAAAGCACAATGGTCTGTCTCCTTCATAGTCTTCTCAGCATCAACCCCGATTTGCCAATACGCAGGTCTCAGAGTCCAGATGGGAAAAAGGCACAAAACTCATCATGGCATTGAAGGCACCACAATGAGTTTTGTGCAGCATCAATGCTGCCTTCCCATTTGGATCCATGGTGGCCGGGATTGCCACCGTTGAGTGCCTGCGCTGTTTCAGCACGATTTCTAACAATTGGACGGTGGTAGTGGGTTGGCAGCATGGAGGTGGCTGGAGACTGGCCGTCTGAAATCGGCCAGTCAGACGATTATGGTGACCTTGGACCTTGAAGACCCTCCATTCAACTAAGTGACTGGTGGCATGAAGGCCACCTGGCTGCCGCCATGGGACCTTCAAATGTGGCCGGGCGGCCACTGACCAATGTCAAAAAATCTTTTTTATTTATATATATATATATATAAATGTCTTCCTTCATCAGAAAAATCCCACAAGAACATGTTAAAAACCACAAAAACACCATTTTCACTGGAGTGGGTCTTTAAAAGGTCTATATATTTAAAAGTCTGTTTAACCACACACATATTGGAATAAGCATTCAAGAAAAAAGATACAAATGTGTTTTTCTGTGGGTCCAATAAAAAAGTTATCCATGACTAAATCAATAAAACACTCTTCTCCTTTTTTTTAAAATGTTGGAGCATTTTCATAGGCTGCTAAAAATATCCCAGCACCTGTTATCACAGTCACAGTAAAAGCTGTGGTCACACTGGAGAAAAGCAGTTAAACATCATTTTATGCAAATGAAAAAAAGCCACATTTATGGGGAGAATAATGGAAGTAACGCTGTCTGATGAGAAGATTTGTTTTCCGCTGTCAGCTGTTGAACTAAAGCTACTACCTTTGCCAGGACGTCGAGGCGCTGCATTATCCTCTTCAGCTCTTTCTCCTCATCCGTAAACGTCTTAAAAAGCGGCTCCAACTCACCGAGCTGGAAAAACAAGGGGAAGACCGAACCATGAGAAACGGAAGAAGAAAATGTCACGGACGGTTCATTTAGTTCTGGGATCAACTTTGAAACCTTATGGGCAGCTGAGCAGCTCAGACTGCAAAGTTCACACCAAGACATGGAAAAAAACGTTTTTCTATGATCCACTGGCATGCAATCCCAAAAGCAGGACTAGGATCCTCGCCCAATTAATCAATTTGAGATTGAGAGTTGAACATCTACTGTCAGTCAGAAGGCCACACCCCTGCTTGTGTTCAGTCATGGATAAATGAAAGAGATGGAGTTTGACACTTTCAAACTAACATGCTCCTAATTTGGGGAACTTCTTCCTTTCATTTGTTTTATTTTCAGATGAGTTTCAATCCAAAAGTTTAAATGTTGCTGCTATGTGTGGGTAGATCTGTGTGAGAGGTTGGGTCAAACTAAAAGGGGTGTGTCTTATTTTTATGTTACATTCATGTCTATATATATATATATATATATATATAGACATATACATACCAGCCCTGTTTTGCAAAAGACATAGATAAAAACAAGTTTAGCACCAGCCTCGTCGTATAAGACGAACACTGTTATTTACACTAAATTAATCCAAAATACATACACTGATTTCTTTTCAAATACATAAATGTATAAATATATGAATGAAACAAATTCCCTAGACAAAAAGAATCATCAGTTTCTTCTCGAAACAGAATTTAGGAACCTCTTTAACAGAAGTTCAGATTTTTTTTAGGTGAAACCTTTTACTTTTTACAATATTAATAAATAAACCAAGGTGTTGGTTTTACATTAGAAGCATCCACTTTTTGGATGAAAATACTGACCTCAACATTTGGAACAACAAGCAGATCAGATGCTTTTTCTCTGTCATCTATAAGACTTTTCCAGTCAAGTATGTCGATGTATCTATAGAGAGAATAAGGGAAACAATATTAGAAAGAAAACAAATATGTGATAAAACTTTAGGGCAAGAGCTTCTTGTTAAATAGCAATTTAAAAGAATATATTGTGTTAAATTATCTTTTTCTAATTACAAGTTTTACGTTCTGTTCTATACTATCTGTCCTGTATTTATCCAATCAAATCAAACTTTATTTATAAAGCACTTTGCAACAGTAACACAAAGTACTTTACAGGCTTAAAACAATGAAAAAGGAAATTCTAAAATACACAGAATTCCCCTCACCCCTCATGAGCCCACACTTTCAAAAACATGAAATAACACACGAAGAAAACTCTGAATATAAATTTAAAATAAAAAGCGATCTACTCTCTCTTACCCTGCGGACTCTTGTTTTCCAGTAAACCAACCGTAAAAGTCCCCTTTGGCACCAACCTTGGTCAAAAAATCCTGTAATGACATAAAAACAAAACTGTTTTTTTTATGACATGTATGTACACGACAGTTCTTGAGTTAAAAAAAGACAACTTTGGATTGGTGAAAACAACATGCGAGTGAGTAGGCTCCTAAAGATGTTGGATTCCATCATCTCTCGGGACCTGAAGTCCCACATGAACTCTATGGCCCAGCAGAGGTCGTCCTTCCTCCATCAGCATAAGAAGTTCCACCTGCCTCAAAAACTGCTGCTTATCTTCTACTCTAAATGATTCCAGTCTGTCCCAACCACAGCCATCACTATCTGGTTTGGATCTGCCAACAGACTGAAGAAAACCATCAGGTCTGAAGGGAGAATTATTGGTTTCATCAAGGACCTGTACCGCTCCAGGGTTAGGAAGCAATCTGGTAAAATCTCCAGACGCCCTGGACACAACCCCCTCCCTGGTTACGCTGGATTGTCTCTCAGCCAATCACAGTCCTATTTTTGCATTTAAATGCATGAATGGAAGCTTCTATCTGCATTCTGAATCGTCCCTCCTCCAACCCGTTTTCCACCTGGAGCGGGGGTTTGGAATGGGCTGGTCCTTAACCACCATCAGCATCTAGGCTTTGGGGTTTACACATCTATGGTCCCAGTTCATCAGATGTCATCAGCCCAGAGCCTAACCACCAAAGATTATATTTCATGAACATTTTCTGTAACATAAATACAACTTTACTTATATTCCTAAAATTTCTACTTATTGAATTAAATACCTGAACTTCTGCACACATGTTTCTTATGTTACATATATATATATATTTTTTTTAATTTTCCTGTGTTGTCTTTGTACATGAGAGTTAAAAGAGTTAAGCTGAGTCCTGCAGCTTATCATATCCTAAATTGCAGCACTTTAAAGACTGACTAATTACCTTTTGATCTATTTTCATTCCCAGCAGTCCTTTAATTATGGTCAAGCTGTTTTGAGACAAAATTTTAAAAAACGGTTGTTATCTAGGACTTAGTTTCTACAGAGTGGTAGGAGTTGGTTAGAAACTTGTTGCTGAGTTGTGGACGGGACCTTAACCCCGTCACCCATTTATTTACTCACTACTCCCTCTAGCTTACAGCCCTTCACACCCCTAACCTACCATTCGCGGTGCAACAGGAATGACGACCAAAATCAGAGCTATCCAGCCACGCAGTTTGGATCCAGATTCCACCACAGATGAGGAAAACAAAGATGTACATGTATCTATTTGTCTGCAGGTGGATGCATCAGAATGGAGAGGAGCTGGAAGCTTGTGCCCCACCCAGGATAGCTTCTACGTCGCAGATACAATGTTTATCAAAAGGCATTTTTTCTTCTGCTCTTGATTCACAGCAATTTAAATAAAGAAATACTCAGAAAGGCCATACTGGACTTATTTCTCCTAAAATATGCCCTCCATCATCAGAAAAAATACTGCAAGAACATGTTACAGACACATTTTTTGATCAGAGTAGGTCTGTGTTTTATGTGTACAAACAAACTGCAGGAATAGTCCTGGCTTTGTTCACGTTTGTGCTCCGTCTTGATCAAATAATGCCAATGGATGCACGGATTGATTTCCTCATCTGCGTTTAAACCCAGCTGGCTGTATTTCATACAACATTAAATAAAAGTTATATGCAAATTGAAAGAGCTGCAGTCTTCACAACCAGGAATCCCTATTCAGGACTACAAGATTGAGTCAATACGCCATTCCAGATACAACAGAGGGAGCAACATGAGGAAATCAAATTGAAGGTTGTCTTTTTGTTAGACATCAAAAAATGAAGCTCTTTTCCTCTAAATAAAAATTCCTTTATTCTCTCAGGTCAAAAAGAGTCTTACATCCGTACAGAATTATGGCAATTATTTTTATTCAGTGACATCAAAGCTCTCTCTTTTGGCCAAACAGCGGCAGTGATTCATCAAACACGAGACATTGATATGTTCAAAAACTGCACAAATGTGGGAAGAAATGAAGAAAAGACCCAAGACATATAAATTAAATTTGAAGAGCTGACCTTGATAAATAATAAAACCACTTGATGGCACCGACTTCGTTTAATAAGAAATGTTAAAATGAGAAGCTGATTCCACACAGCACATAAAAGCCTTTTTTTTTCGTTTTTTTTCTTCCAAATTTGGTTCAGACGTCCCAAACACAAAAAGAAAAAGATGATCCCCAAAACAAAGGGAGCAGCTTTTCAGCTCCCAGGGTAATGAAAAGGCATACATATATTATCAGCAGTTCGGGAACTGTCAAATAAATACGATTATGCCGATAGCAACAGTCTGTTTTTATTTCATTTAAATGCATCGGTGAAATACAAGTGCAAAGAACCTCCTGAATCTGCGTTAAAGACTGCTTTCATGCATTCCTTTTTACTCAGTGGACATGTATTTCTATTAAAGTTTGATTGTTTTCATTATTCGTTTTATATTTCTCAATCCTCAAATTGGATTTGGAAAAGTGAATTTCATACAGAGCACTCGCTCTGCTGAGACTCGGCTGGGAAATCTAAAATGTTCAGGATTCTACTGTCTTCATTTTTTGTTCACACTGTGGGAAGAAAACAGGGAAACAAGATCTAAATGTGCAGCTACAAACCTGAACTGAGAGCCCCTTAGTCTCAATGATTTTGAACAGCTTGGAAGAATATTTATGTTTGTAGACTTAAGGGTTTGATGAAAACACGCAGCACTAGCTTAACGTTTAAACCAGATTTTGATTAAACTAGAATCTTTTTATGCATTATTATACACTTTAAATGAATAATAATCTAATTTGACCTGGATTATAGTTGATCATTCTGCCTGGAATATTATTAAACATTTTTTTGGGTGGTTTACTATTTTAGGTTTTATTATTTTACTTCTGTTGAGCTGATCAGAAGCCTTTTTTAGTCTGAGAATGATCAAATTAAACATTTCCATTTCAGGTGTTTTACTATCTGAACTACGGTGGCCCGAAGTGAAAATCCCACCAACAAATCACACAACACAAAAACATAGTAATGATCACAACGGCAGTTAATAAAGTGAAAATAAATCATATTTAAATAAATTACATTTTAGAAATCAAAATGTAATTCCAGATAAATGAAACAAAAGGAAACGGTGTGGAGAACAAAAGTAATTTCCCAGGCAAAATGTAAAGTTAAAAAAAAGTAAATAAGACGCCGGAAAAGGTTGGAGTTATCGAACATCGCTGGAAGATATTTGTGGCCAAAAGATATTGCTCTAAACTTCTGGCCACGCCCACTAAGTCAGCTGATTGTTCGATCAACTCTTCACCACAGGTTAGGTAAAACATCCGTCTGCTTTCCCTCTTCTTCAGAATTCAAATATCGTTATAATAGTTATAATAATAATAATTAGTGATGTCCCATAATTCCTAACTTTTCCAGTTTCTTGTTTTCTTTTCAATTTTGTAACGTTTTTATTTTGACTTCTGAAAAGTAGGCTACTTTTGTTTTAAGTAAGGGTTAATGGCCTTCGAAGTGTGCATTATCACTTTAAAACGCACACCGTGGAAACCTGAACTGGTGCTTTTGCGAAGTGCATTAAAAAGCGATGATACACACTTGGAAGGCCATTGACCCACTTATACCACAGTCACTTACAAAATAAATAAATATTAACCAGTTTTAAGCCCTTAATTCTTGTTTTTTACCGATTTGGATCGCTTTTTTCACAAAAAGGAGAATATTTGTTACGTGGTGCGGCGTCCTGTCACGGTAACGCCTCTGCAGTCAATATTTGGCGATATAAAGCGATATATATATATATATATATATATATATATGCTCATCGTCCCGCTTAAATAGAGCATCAGTTCAGAGAGAAAGTTCACCTCTCGTCGCTTGTTTTTGTCCAAATGATAAAGCTAAAGGTTGTTTTAAAGAAGCCAGAGCAGTGATACAGAAGATTTAAGTTAGGTGACCGGAACTTCTTTTTGGGGCGTGCGGTTATCATTGTGCGTTATTACTTTTAAATGCACACTCAGCAGCCAATCAGAATCGAGTATTCACCCGGACCATAAAAAACAATAATGCAATGCTCTTTTTTTTAAACATATTTTTTTTTTGCTTTCTAAATTGTCCTTGTGATCTTTGATATCTTTTTTTTATTGATGTGATTTGAACTTCAGGGCCACCGTACTTAACAAAATAAAAGCATATTATTTCTGTTAGCATCCATGCTGTCATAGCTGAAGGTGTCTAAAGTCTGTGAATTAAAACATCTGTAAAAGCATATGCAGAAATGATTTCACACAGAGGGGTGTTTGTTAGAAACTGGAGAACAGGTCACATCTATTGCAAATAAAGACAGTAGCAGAAGGGTCTACCTGCAGCTGTGTCAGCTCCAGCCTCTGCTCCACAGCCTCCAAGCCATCTTGTCCCTGCTGGGTTGCCAGGAAGGTGAAAAACCGCTGCCATTTCATCAGAACCTCTGAGAAATGAAGCTTAAAAAAAGTAAAAGTGGGTCAATTTTTTACATTGAGTGCCACACGTGATGTGCCGCGCAACACTGGGCTCACCAGAAGCTGAGGTCGCCCTAACGCCGTCATTTTAATGGCAGAGAAGCCCTCAATCGAACTCCCACCTAAAGGAAGGGCATTACTGCATTATGATGAACATTTAAAGGGATTTCCACACATTTCATTTTCAAAATAAACAACCAAATATTGTTTATAAACACAACATTTCAACAGGCTATAAAATGAGTTGATAAAGTCATTTTGGACCACTGTGTGAAGTCAAAACAGAACAAGAAACCGCGGAGGAGGTCCTTCACTGCTTCCATCTCACCGGATGCTTTGATGCATTTGATAAAGGTTTCCATATGCTGGTCACACTTGGCTTCATCTGGGTGAGAATATGTGCGTGCTCCATTCCATCCCCCCTGCCCGCTGACAAATAGTTCTTCGGATTCCTTCTCTCTGTGGTCCTCGCCTGTGGATGAAAACAAATTTGCATGCCTGTGTCTCGCAATTGCATCATGTGCTGCGTCCACAAATGGGAACAAGACAAGACGGCTTACCTAGGCTGTGTTTCCCTGCAGCAGATGCACATGAGCTAAAATAGAAGCAGAGATGGAGGTAATTTGCTGGCAACATTAGCAAAGTTGGTTGCATCAGAGACTTCTTTTTCTTTTTTTTATGTTTTGGCCTCGTGGCGGTAGCAGCTACTTTGTTTAGCAACCGTGTATTTTGTATGCTGAAGCGTCCGGCTGTCAGCTGCTGACCTTCTGGAGAGGCCCGAAGCTTCATTCCACACTTGACCTCCTCTGCCCTCATCATTACGCACCAGGGAGCTCGTGTAACCAAACAAACAACTTAACAAGAAAACTGGACATCACAGATTCAAGGACTCATTTAAATCTTGTAACCCTGCAATCATTTAAGGCCCACGCTGATGAAAATGGTGTTTCCGGTATCTTCTGGTGGCCTTTTTCTCATGATGGAGGACATATATTAGGAAAATTAAGCTGAAATTACATTTCTGATTTCGGATTTCTTTATTCAAATCTTTATTCAGCAGAGCGTGAAACTAGATGACGGGATGTAGGGGCGGGATTGCTCCATGCCAATAGTCCCGCCTACATTTAGAGGGGAATTTCTAATGAACTCCTACCGCTGGCACAATCCTAATAAAAAAAGAACAATGGGAACGTTTGCAAAATGGATCAAAAGATGATCAGAGCGTGACTCTAAGAGGAAGAATTAGCTGCAATGCTATTTGCTCTGCTTGTTGAAAGGGCCTATATCATCCATAATCAACTTTTTGAGCTTTTAAGTTATCATAATGGCAATTCCTCATATAAAACACAACCAAATGGGGTATTTTGATCTGTTCTCTCTGAGTACCAACCCCTACCAATCCACGAAAACGAGTGGGTCCCTCACGTTGTGACGAAGACAAGTGAGAAATGCCCCTTCCAGGAAGAGTCTGCGCTGCCTGCACCGCCCCCAAGCTATCAGACACGCCCACTTTCTCCATGGAGCTAGCGGCTAAACGCTTTGATTTGATATGCACAATATCTGTCTTTGCAAAAGTTTGAATGCTGTTTGTTTTCGTGGTAGAAATTCAGACTGCTGAGCCCGGCTCTAGGATGATGTCATAAAATGGGCGACACCCACAAGGCGTGAAAGGCGTTTCCGGTTTGTGAGCTGCAAAAATAACTATTTCATAAAAAATGTACCAAAAGTAACATATAATCAAATATAGTTTACTCTGAAAGGCTTAGGAAAAGCAGGATACAGGCCCTTTAGAGCAAGTTTAGACCCCCTGCTTGATATTTAGATTTTCTTTTAGGGATTCTCTCTCCTCTTATGGAGTTGTTTAGGGTGAATTCTTTGGACAACAGCATTCTCATGACAGACTGATTCAAAGCTGTGTCAAAACTTACCAATAGCTTTAGAAATACATGGAGTCGAAGTAAAACAAGGGTCAGCAGAAAACGTTCCTGAGAGCCGGGGGGGTATCGGCTTACAGAGCGTGAGAGTGCATAAAAATAATATGAGAGGACGCTCTCTGGCACAATCTGACATGACTGGCAGACGTCAGGACACGCTGATAACCCCCCAAAAGCTTGATTTTCTACAGCATGTTTTCTCTAAAATTTAAATATTCTCTTTCATGCAGCAGCTTGACTTTGAAGTCACTCCTGCATCGGCCAGAGCGTCGCCATCGGACGGTGAGGTGCTCTAATTACTCGAATGGCATGAGCATCCACAGCTGCAAGCAACAATACCGCTGCTGCTTGGAGACTGCTTTCAGAATGACTGTTCTGAGTCCAAGTCTGCAGCAGTGAGCAGATCAGATGTCTGCTGCCTTCAGCTGGAGCACGTCACAAGACAGCCGGCCAATCAGAAACCTCTCCAACCACACACTAGAGAGGATTCGACAAAAGAAAGTGTGACGATTCATCGATGAATAGATCCAACCAGACCGATCTGTCTGAGGCAAGTTGTTAATAAAACCGACGTAAGGCCATAAGAAAATCTTTCCAAAATGAAATACATTGATTATATTGATAATGAATCCTATCGTCGACCACAAATCATGATATGGATTAAAGGGTTTCATGTTTTTTATACAATTATCGGTATGAAGCCCATTGAGACGACTATCGTTGTGATATTGGGCTATTTATATATAAAATTTAATTGAATGGTTCAATGATTCCTAAACAACAGCTTTCATGATATCAGACGCTCCATACTTTGTCTCTTTCTGCTCATGTTTGATGCTTCCGATGTCTTCTTCAACGCTGTAGTCCAGCACGGAGCCCACGCCGAAGGCCAGGTTCTTCTCAATCAGGGGCTTGATGGCGTTCTGGTCCTCCCCGGCAACAAACTGGCCGTAGAAAGTCATTTTCAGGAGCTGGTGGAAGGCCTTCTGGCCCAGAACCGTCTCACCCAGATCCATGATCTCAACAGAAAAGAGGAAGAGCAGCGTTGTCAGGTCATGAGATGCAACAGGACTGAATGGACAAGCTGCATGGTGTACACAACAGCAGCAGCTGACACTTATGCAACACAGAAAAAGTTGTAATTTGATCTCATTGGGGGGACAGTGCAACCCTCTGATCTCCAAAGATCCTAATGACGTATTTACAGTGTTATTACATGTGTATGTTAACTTACTTCTTTATTCTTCTCCACCAGGAAGTCGTAGGAACAGAGTTTCAGAACAACCAAACTTCTGAGGAGCTCCAAAGACTCTTTGCTCTTATAGGCTTCTCTGGTCTCGGTGAAGTCCACAGAGATCCCGGAGGTGGAGCGGGTTCTTCCAGCCGTCCCGGGAGAGCGGGGCCGTGCCGGGCCGCTCTGTGCGTTCCGGGACGGCGGGACGGGGGAGCGCAGTCTGCGGCCGCCGGGCAGGCGCGCGCCCCACGGCGCCACCGCGGCTCTGGCAGCGAACATCAGGCCGGGATAAGGCGCCTGTCAGCCGGGGTGAAGTCCGCGGCAGGTCGGTTGGGTCGGGAGCCCTTCCAGCAGGGCGAGGCGGTGCAAAACAAGGTGGAGGAGGAGAAGGAAGAGGAGGAAGAGGTCACACCTTCATGACAGCGTCACCTGGAGCGCGTGACAGCAAGTTTCCGTCCCCAACATGACGATCAATTCATGTTCACAACATTAGAAAAATAAAAACACAACCCCGAGATTCAGGTCAAATTTAATTAAAAAAAGAAAAAACAAATATACTGCTTTATTATTCAAGAGACCTTTTTAACATTTTTATTTAACAATTTTTAAAAGGATCCACCGAAACTTGACGGGGTTACACAGAAAGAGAAGACCTAACAAAAGACCAATGTTTGACTCCTGGAATAATAATACAAATGGTTAAATTTAACAATTAAAAAAAAAAAAATCAAACACTCAAAGATCAAAGTCAAACATCATATTTAAGTTCATAATTTTGTTGTTTTTTCCATTGTTTCCATAATAAATGAAAGTTAATGAAATTGAACTGAGTTGTTTATTTTTTCTTCTTGTCAGAAGATCCTAAAATTCCCTAACAAATTATATTTTTAGCCCTCATAGAGCCTGAGAGGGAGGATTGTGTGGTTTTGGATGAGGAAAACAGTGAACAGGTGGTTCCGTGGAGCCAATCAGAAGCTGACTGAGGACATCTAGAGGAAGTTAACAGCAACAACAAGACAAATAAAAGTCCAAAGACCAGAAAGAACCAAAGAACTTTCAATTTGTTCTAAACGTATACTTAGCCACGACACAAATATGAAATCTACATGTAAAGTACTTTTGCACTAATTCACTGCATATTCAGGAATAATTCATTTGACTTTAAAAATAATATTTAACTAGTCTGACTTGGAATGTTTAGCAGTTTAACACATTTCATGTAATTCACAGTACATAACTATATAATAAAGAAAATATTAAATGAGTTATTAGTAAAATAAAATATAAAGAAAGCTTCAAATTGTAGGAATGCAAAGTAAGCTTAAAATAATACTGCAGCTATACAATTATGCAAATGCGGCTGAAAAAAGCTGTGGCTTTCAGTTGGAAATGTGGAGCCAGATGCAGCTTCTCCTGTTTGGTTTGGACTTGGAACTGACAAAACACTGGATAGGAAAAGAAATATTATTTATAAGGGGGGAAAGGAATTGTTTTATACTGAATACACGGTGAACATTTAATTTGTCATGCTAATGATGTCCTACATTCATAATATACAGTCAGACTTGCAGCAGTTTTTGTTCATGCTCAACAGTGCACATGAATTTCACACATGAATGTGCAAACCTGACCATGAATAACCATGAAAACAAAAGATTTCATTCAACTTAATACTGTTCTGTGTTTAAAGCTGACAAAAGCTAAAAAGATTCAAGGAAAATGTTAAACAAAAGTTTCTCTCTCTAAGAGGGTTTGTTGTTAAATAATGACTAACTTTTTGCAGTTGTCATGTTCTGACCTGTCCCTGGTCTGTTTTTCTTTTCTTTTTCTTTTTTCCACAGATGCTCAGGATGAGGCCGGGTCATCCTGACACACCTGCCACTCATCCCCCCTCCGGTATTTACGACCGGTTCCTCCACTTTGCTCCTGCCAGTCCGTCTGCTGACCCAAAGCGGTTCTTAGCCCACCTCTAAGTTTTTCTTTGCTCTGTCCTGTTACCCCATTCTGATCTCCTGTTTTTGCCCCACACTTCAGTCTGTCCCGGATTCTGGAGCTCATCTACCCGAACTGACCTTTTGTCCTGGAAAACCCACCGCCTGCTCCGAAATCACAACATTTCTCTAACAATATTGTCTTATTGTTGTCATCACCTCCTTCCCTCTGACCATGACAGCAGCCAGTACTTAAAACAACCCAACCTTAAGTGTTTTATTCTGTTTCTGCTTGAGTAATTTTTAGAACCGCAGGTTCTTCCATCGGTTCCTTCTTTTTATTGTAGATGGCGTGGCATAATAACCCTTTGAAAGCCCGTTTTTAGTTAATAAACATGTATTTTAAATCATTTTAGTTTCCTATTTAAATATAATTTGATGCAAAAACAGGCCCCTGTAAAATGAAATCAAAAATGAATCAACAGATTTTCAAGCAAATCTGCCGGGGGGGTGAGAGAATTGGTCTCACTAAGAATTACTATCCTAAGAAAAAAAAAATCATGTCACCATATTTTCTTAGACTGAGATTGTTGTGCTAGTGAAAAACTTTGAGCATAAGATTATTTTTCTCGCAAGACAGAAAATAAGACATTTCTTCTTGAAACGGGTCTTTTTAAGTGCACATTTTGCAGTGTTCAAAGTGACATTTCACACCGGGTCTAATTCCCTTCATTACAGTAGAGATGTAAGAATAAAGCACTCTTCAAGATATACAGTGAGCTTTATCCATTTTATTTTGTTCTATTTTATTTTTACCTGCAGGACACAAAAGATAAGCATGTATAAATCCACATTTTCCTAATAATCTAAAACTTGAATAAACTTTTCTGTTCATCCACTTACCCCACGTGTGTGTTTCTTATTACTTAATAAATGTCCTCCGCCTGTGGATAAGATGAGGCTGGATGTCATTAAGTATCGTGGATTAAACAGTTTTGCATTCTTGAGATTTGCGTCAGATTGGTTCCATATGTTTAGGTTACTTCCTGCTTCGGACAAAGGGGGGCGCTGTTGTCTTAGGTGAAGCTAGAACCACATATTATCTCAGACACAATTGTTGGATTATCTGTTATTAAAAACATAATTGTAAATAAGTCATAGCTTCACTGCAACAAGTTATATTTTGATAAAAAAAAAGACTGAATCTGGGATTATTTTGGTTTCATTCACGTTTTAGTCAGTCTAAGCCAAACGTCATTAGGAGTTTTTAATCATAAGGTTTATCTGTACTTAACACAAAATGAATATAGTTGAATTGTTTGATTGACGCAGAGCGGCCTCCTGCTGGTGGCGCAGTCTGCGCGCGCGCACAGAGCCAACTTTGGAAGCAGGAATTTCCCTCCTGCCACTCCTGAGAGCGCAAGAGGACCGGAGTTACGGATTAACCACTTCTCATCCAGAGGGACAAAGCCGAGCTGAGCCGGAGCTGCTTACTTGTTTTTTAGAGAAGATGAGGGAACTTTACGAGAGGAGCTGAAGGAGATCCGTGATTTCTCCTAATTCGTCCTGAGCTGTTTCCTCGTGCTTTCTTTCTGAGTTTCTCCTGGATTGAGGAGCGCGCAGCAGGAGCATCAGGAATACTGAGACTGCCTTTGGAAGTTTGGCTTTTATTACTTTTATTTTTTTATTTTTGGCTGCGGCTGGAATTACTCATCCATTTCTGCGGCTCAAACACCCCAAGGAAGGATTTCAAAAGTCCAAACTTTATCTGGAATACGCGCGTAAAAAGAAAGAGGAGTGTGAAGGAAAAGTCTCCGGATTGCTGCTTTGTTTTTTGAGGAGGGAAATGCGGAGTAAAAACGGCGTCTAGGAGGATGTTGCTGCTCTTACAATGGAAGTAAAGAACGCTGTTGCTCCTGCCGCGGTGGTTTGTCTGCTCGTTTGCTCCGTTTTGAGCCAAAACCTGAATCCTAAAGGCAGGAATGTGTGCAAAGCGCCTGGGTAAGAATCTTTGCATCGCGTTTGCACATTTGAATGCTTTTGTTATTCTTTTAAAAACACTTTGGTTGAGTTTTTTTTTACTTCATAACTTAAGAAAGTTTTGTTGAAACATGGCATTCACAATTAAGTTTTTTTTCCACTGAAAAACAGGCCCAAAGTCTCACAAAGTTTCAGTTTTAGGTTTTCCTAAACCACCGATAGCTTTAACCATTTTCTTTTTACACATGTCAGTCATAAAGTCTGTGCTATATCCGTGTTGACCTATTTTCCCCGCATAACGCAGCCTGTCTGCTGCAGTCAAAACAAGAGGAGGAGCCCGCAGCCATGCAGATGTGCATCTCACATCTGTGGAGCGTCTTTTTCTTTATGCCCTCTAGGGGGCGTTCTAAATAATGGTCTTGAAATTAACTTTTATTGAATAAATGTAAAAAAGGGGAGAAAAAAGAGGTTGATTTGATCCAACTTAGGGGTGATTTGCATGTTTTCTTGCAGAAACAGAAGCAAACAGAACAATATTTTAGTCAAATAAAGACTTTTGGACAACATTCCTGTAAAATAAAAGTAAATATAAGACTTACATATTTTTTTTAGCTAGGTTTGATTAAGTCTGACTTTTTTGTTTGCTCTTAAAATCACTATTCCAGTGCTGTTGTTCTCTGTGAAGCTGCCATTGTGGCTGGAGCTGCTCTAAAAGTCTGACATTTTGCCCCTCCTGCTGTACTCAGCATTCATGACAGTGACCTTTCCCCTCAACACTCGCCTGCTTCTTTTCCGTTATCCCATAATGGGTTTGTTCCTTTTACTGATCATGTGAATAGCAGGAAGTGGCTGATATTTTATCATAACTATTTGAGCTTCTCTATTTAAAGAGCCACTCCAGTGAAAACCCAGTTTTTGATGTTTTCTTGCAACGTTTTCTGATGATACATATAACTTTTTAAAAAATTTCCAAGTGTTTCTTTATGCAAATCATTGTGAATCAGTAGCAGACGGAAAAATGTCGTTTGAAAACAATCCATTCCGATGCATCCACTTGCAGACATGAACGTCTTTGTTTTCCTCGTCTGAGCTGGAATCTAATCTGTACGGCTGGATGGTTCCGATATTCCTCACCAGTTTTGCTTCAACGCTAGTGTTAGGTGGGGGGTGTGAGGGGCTGTGAGCTAGAGGGAGAGAGAGCGAGCAGATGGGTGACAACGGTTCCGCCCACATCCTTTGGCCGTGCATGGCCAGAGGATTTCAAGGATGTCCCAATCCGAATTTTTTGGGCCTGATCTGACGCCGAGTTGTTTTAAATTTAGTACCAAAACATGCAGAGATCTGACACTTTTGTAAAAAGATTTTTTTTTAAATGTACAACTGATCCTTTTTTAATTTTATGCACCATCTTTTTATCATTTAGCGATTTGAATATGGATCAAAAGATGATTAGAGTGGGAGTTTAAGTGTGTGAAGTCCATAATCTTGTCACTTCAAGTCTTTGCTGGCCTTGTCTTTTATTTTTATTTTAGTCACTTGATGACACTTTGTGTCCTTTGCAAAGCTGCTGAAAACACATTCCAGCTTGACATAATGTTTACATCTCTTAGAAATTTCAAATATAGTTTGTGAAATCTTCATCTTCTTCATTTAAACGATGATAAAAGTCCCTGATCAATTCAGGTCATGCATTCTTTGTGTGGCCATGAAAGCTAAACACAGTCTATTTTAGGTTTTTATTTTCTTTTTTTTTGTGTGTAAATCCGCCTTTTGGAGCACAGGAAGTAGTTATTGTGGATCAGTTCCTTTGAAAACAAGCAGTTCATGATCTTCAACACATGTGACAGGATGAAACGGCCTGCTGCTGGTGTCACATGACGGCACTGAAAGCGAACCGCCATCTTCAAAGTTTTTCTGTGTGTTTTTTTTGGTGGAAGGGGCCTGAAGAGGTCGCAGGCATGTGAGGAAGCAGAGACGCATCCTGTCAGGCCCAACACTGTCTGCAAAATATTGTCTGTACCACACAGACAGGGGGGAGCTGGAGGAGAAGCTGATGAATTGCACAGAAGGATTTGAGTGTCTTTCTCTCCTGCAGACTGGATTTATTTCTGCTGAGATGATGACATGAAAATGTGCAGAACATTTGCATCAGACAGAGTTTGCAGGCTTTAGCGTCAGTCACAGGAGGCAGAAAAAAAGGATCTAAAACGAGGTCTGAGACGGTTATTGATGGCACCTCTGGGATATGTCCTCTTACTTTATCACACTGCCTCTTTTCTTCTTTTTTTTCCATTAAACTCTTTTGTTTTTTTTGTTTTTAGGTCACCCGGACTGGTGTGCTGCAGTGGATGGGGGCAGCTGGGGGACGAATGCCTGACCCGTACGTAAAGCGGCGCCCACGTCTCTCACAGCGAGTCTCACGGCTCGCTCTGCAACGACTTTGGATTCATTTTCCTTCCTTTGGTTCTTTTTTTTCATGCAATGCAGCTCTCTGTGAGGGCAACTTCACCTGCAAAGAGAACGAGGTGTGCGTCAGACCGAATGAATGTCGCTGTCGTCATGGTTACTTCGGAGCCAGCTGTGACACCAGTGAGAAACATTTTTCACCTATTTTTTAAAAGTATTTGGTCTCTTGATTTTAATACTAAATGATTAAAAGTCTGGGTGTTTTGGTGAGCCGTGCCGTTAACCACCTCCAACTTTATTTGAAGAGAAATTAAAGATATTTTACCAGGTTTCAAGTTATTTTAACTTCTCTTTCTTATTCACCTTTCCAAGCTTTTCTCAAAATCAGCAGTTGTTTGTCTCATTAATAGCTAGGGTCTAGAAATAAGGAAATTGCTATGAAAATGAGTCCAAATCCTTTTGCTTCATCCTCTTGGGAAAAGAAAAACGTGATTTAAGACTAAAAAAAGTCGAATTTCACTTTAATTTTTGGTTTAAAAAAAGCATTCATTGTCTTATCTTGGAGACAACTATTTAGATTTTATGTTCTAAGAAAAGGTGCTCCTTGTAGATTTTATAAGGATTTATTAAGATGGGCCAACTTGTACTAACATGGTTTTCTTATTTTTTCTACATTTTGTTCTAAAATGAGTCATTTCCACTTTTTACACTTTAAAAAAAAACTGTAATCAAAATGAACACAAACCAGTACCTACAAACTAAAAAAATATAAACCATTTGATTAGAACAGGGGTCTGCCCCCTTTAACACTAAAAGAGCCTATTTGACCAAAACCAAGCAAGAGCCACTCAATGTTTTCTCACTTTGCCTTTTAGAAAATGTTTTAGAAAAGCTTTTGAGACCATGGAGGACAGCTTTCAAATATTTACAATAAATGTATTATAAGTCTTTTATTTTTCTAAATTTAAAACAAAAATGATTTATTTTGACAGCAGCAAATAAAAGTTCCTTTCAAGATAAAATACACCCTGTGTCAAATAAGCTCGTCCTGCTTGCAATGTAACATTCAAGAAGGATGACTTCAGTGTGCCTTCATCTTTTTTTCCCCTTTTTACCGTCAGCATGACAGCATTGGTTGCTTAAAGAAAGAATTTAAACAAATAAATGCAATTCTGAGAACTTCATCTCTGAACAGCAGCTAGACATTGATGTTTGGCAGGAGATAAGAAAATGTGCTTTAAGCGTATTCTAAATAGTAAAACCATTCTAACAGGGGATTAAACCATCATTTTTCTCAGTTATCTGACATATCAGAAATTTAATCAAAATTAAAATCAATCATTATTTATGCAGCTCTTTTCACATCAAACATATAATAAAGTGCTCTATACCAAAGCAAATTAAACAAGTTGAGCAGAAATGACAAAATATAATTACCTAAATAAAATGAACCAAATATTATCAATTATCTATTCAAATTATTCGCATTCGTTTTCAATGTCAAAGAGCCAAACAGGTGTAAAAGAGCTGCATGTGGCTCTGGATCCTGGCTTAAAACTAGCAAAAAAATACTTCTTATTGGGCTGTATAACATTCAAATTGAAGCCATTCCATCAAACAGATAGCTTTTTAATCTTATTTTCATCTTTACTTTTTGAATGCTTGTGAGGAACTTCCTTTTTTATAGGTTTTAAAATCTTAATGTAAGATTTTTTAAGTGAAATCGCTTACTGTAGGACAGAAAATGTGACTACCTTTTAGTGATTTTCTTCATGGCACAAGTGTTCTTTTTCCCGTTTTTAATTTGCCTCTTTTTACTGTATGTAAAGTTCAGCCTTTTCTCTGTTTAATGCAAAAACAGGCCGCTATGGAAATAAGAGAAAATTTCAGAAAAGCTTCCCTTAAATAGGCAAAAAAGAGAAAAGATCTTCTTATGTTAAGAAAAAGAATCAGTCACTGGGACGTGCTTTATTATACTAAGATTATTTCACTATTGAAAAACTTGTTTTTTGCAAGAAAGAAAATCTGAAAATTCTTTACTTTCTTAAGATTCTACTTTTGGGGTGTTGAGACCAGTATTCATGGATGAGAATCTCTCAGATGGATTTTTCTCTCGAAGTCCTAAATCTGACAGATTATCTATTAATAAAAAAACGCTCTGACGTTCTCTGAGTTCAGAGGAAGAATCTGTGTGGTTCTGTTCAACATTTAACTCTTCTTTTGTGGTTTGTGTAAATGTGGTATTCATGTTTTCTCTTCATATTTCTGTCACCATGAATTCTCGTCTTCTTGTTGATCCTCTTTAATGTCCTGTCATCTCAGCCCTATGAGCAAATATCCATAAAAATGCTTCTTTTTTATTTTTTAAATCAGCCTCAGCTGATTGGGATGAATGGTGGTTTGCAGACAAACATGTGAGTCACTGTGAAGACTAAACAGCCAGTGTGAGTGCACAGAATTGTGGGTAATGGGAACCTCTTTAACAATGGAAGGCTCAGTGAAACACATCAGGGTTAGATCGCTCAATGAAACCGTTTTTGGCAGCTGGCGCTCACATTCAGTGGGAATTTCTGTTGTTGCAACCAAACGGCAACAAGAGGAAAAGGGACTCTTATTTTAAAAAGAAAATCATCAGATTGTAGGAAAATGATCTGTCGTGAAACAATATATTTTCAATTAACAAGAAATCAAAATAAAATACAATATCACTATCTAGAAACAATCCTTTATGAAGGAAATGAGCTGAACAGTTTGATAAAATACTTAAAGTTGAGTGTTATGCAGCCCAATAAGGTTTTTTGGCTAGTTCTAAGAAAAAATGTTTGTATTTATTGAGTTTATTCTGTATGCACCAAATCACTTTTTCTTACAGTGAGAAAAAAACTATGTAAGAAATGAAAATGACTCATTTTAGAACAAAATGTGAACAAAATTTACAATCGGTTTTTAGGAAAAACTTAGTCCATCTTAATACATTCTCATAAAAACTAAAAGTAGCGCTTGTTGTTTGAACACAAATCTAAATTTTTATTTCTAAAATACTGACAATGAATGCTAGTCTGAACTTTAAAATAACATCCTTAAACGTGAACCAACTTGTGAAGTGAACAAGTGAACCGATCTTAACAAATTTTAATCATAATTTCCGTATTTCTAGATCCTAATGAGACAAAAAACTTGAGAAGCAACTTTAAATCTGGTAAAATTTCACGAAAGTCTAATATAAGGGTTGAAATCTTTGCGAGGATCCAATAGTTTGCTTTACTTCTGTCAGACTAGAAACTGATTTGCTTTTAACTTCTTGTACTTTTCATCTCAAAGTACAATCCTTGGTAAAGGATCCCGAATCTTTGGTTGTTCAGATAAATTCCCAACCTCCTGATTTCAGGATTTTTTACTCTCTTATTGAGAAAACTGTAAAAACAGATTTCCAAACCGGAAATGCAGTGATTTTACTCAAAAAGGCCACAATAAACTCATTCAAAATAATGTAAACCTATACGTAACATTTAGATGTTTTTAAATCAGATGGTGTTTGTCTAGTTTAAAGATTTTTTTTTATATTATTGTGAAGCACAACTCAGTGCTTTAAAATAAACTGCAATAGAAAGTCCCACTCCAACTATATTTTTATCAATCAGTTTTTCCAATTAGTTTTTTTTTAAACATATTCTACTGCATAGCGACAGGAGCTCATTAGAAATTTGCGTCTGTTGGCACGGAAGTAACCCTCTGCTGATATCCCATTATTCCTTTGTTTAACCTCTGTGCTGCTAGATTACAGCCCCTCACAGCCCCAAGTAGACATTACAGGTGTCACAAAAATGGTGAGCAATATTGGAGCTGTCTAGACAACAGGACAGACGGGAAAAAAATGAAGACATTAATGAATCTATTTTTCTGAGTGGAGAATTCAGAGTTGGAGAGGTTGTTGTGTCACAACTGAGAGCTTTTTAAGACCACAAGTTTGTCTGATCCTGATCCATCATGACTTGAATGAAGAAATACTCTGAAATGCAGTTTTAATCTTGAATTATTATATATATGTATATATGTCCTCCATTACAAATAAATGCTACAAAACCGCGTTAAAAACATTAAAAACACATTTTTTATTGGAGTAAGTCTTTAAAAATGACCTTATCCAAGATATTTCTCTCACATTATTTTTATCAGTTGTCTTCATTTCAGTTGTTTCTCTTTGCTCATCCATATATCCTTGTCTGTTAACAGAGTGCCCAACCCAGTTCTGGGGCCCTGACTGCAAGGGCAAATGTAACTGTTACCCCAACGGCCAGTGTGACGACCTGACGGGCAAATGTACCTGCAACCACAACCGCTGGGGTGCCAACTGTGAGAACGTATGCCTGTGCCAAAAGGGCAAGTGCGACCAGGAGACGGGAAAATGCACGTGCCACCCGGGCATCTGGGGTCCTCAGTGCACCAACAACTGCTACTGCAGCATCAATTCTGTGTGCGATGTGATGACAGGCCGCTGCCTGTGCCACCCCGGATGGATGGGAAGAAACTGCGCCACTCCCTGCAACTGCAACAGCTCCCCGTGCGACCAGTTCACGGGCCGCTGCCAGTGCCGGGACAGGATGTGGGGTCAAAGGTGCGAGCGGTATTGCCAGTGCGTCCACGGCAAGTGCAATCAGAACGACGGCTCATGCACCTGCAGCCCGGGCTACCGAGGGAAATTCTGCAGGGAGCCGTGTCCTGCTGGCTTCTACGGCCAAAGCTGCAAAAACAGGTATGGAAAGAAAAAAAAACTTTAAGAGCACAAGTGTTCTATTCCACAAGCACAGAAAACATGCACTTTTCCAGAGACATGTATTATAGTGGAGTTTCGAGGCAGGAAATAAAATGTTCTACGCACTGTGTCTTGTTTATGTAAAGCAGCTGATCTTTACATTATCTCAGAAGAATGAGCTTACATAAAAAAAGCAATTCTGGTTAAACTCTTCAGCCTCTGTTGGCTGTATAACCCGAAACAGTTCCCCAAAAAAATTCTGAAAAGGTGTGTGTGTGTGGGGGGGGGGTGTCTGTACAGTAATAATGGTAACCATAACAACAGAAAGGAGGCAAAAGCTGGGTGAAGGATTGTAAAAACGAGTAAAAGAAAAAAGTAACGCTCTTCCAGAGAAGGTTCTTTTAGTTTAGGTCATCGTCTGTATATGAGAACTGGACTGCGGGACCCCCTCCTTCCTGGTATTCCAAACAGGAAGTACCCGCTGGTTCCAAGAAGCCAAAATCCCATAGGCCTTGGTCAAATCTGTATTTTCCCTTTTACCCCAACGGCTTCACCCCACCCCGACTTTTAGCCCTCCAACTGGAGAGTTATAGAAAAATAGTGTTTCTTCTAATTCGGACGTCACTGCCAATCCATGACGTCATCAATAATCGCCGGCCACCCATCAGTTTTAAAACTTTAAAAAAGTCCTGGTAAAGCAATAAGTCATGGCTTTTATATGTAAACGTCTGTGCTTCAAAACACACCCACCTGCAGAAATGCATACTTCCTCCCGGGCACAGCCCGATTTTGTGTAACCCACTTTCAAGTGCTAGGGGTGTGGCCTTCCAAGAAGCTTACTCCTGATTGGAGAGTGGTTGCCACGGAATGGTTGTCCAGTTCTCATTTACAGTCAATGGTTTAGACCTTTGCTGCTGTTTGTCCTTCAGAGCTGCGGAGGAAAGGATGTGAGCTGTATTTTGATTGGCTGCCTCACCAAATTTCCCTGTAGAAAATCCCAACACTATCATTTTTCACGCTTCCTTTAGGCTTTTGTGGACTCCAGCCAGTTAGAGTGAAGCCGAGTCAAGCGCACAGATTTTTAGAGTTTTGTTGTTTGATCAACCTTCTGAGTAAATCTATGCGTGAAGATTGATCAGAGTACTGATGTGAGTATTGTGGTTGGATTGTGATAGTTTTCAGGCTTTGTTTTTCTTAGTTTGTCTGTAAAGTAGAAGCTGTTTTCTTCTCCTCCTCCTCTTCCTCCTCCTCCTCTACCTCCATGCTCTTCATTCTGCCACCAAAGCTGAAAGCAGAAACCCATCTTCACTTTAGATGGCAGTGCAGAGAGAGGCGTGAATCGTTTGGCAACTGCATCTACAAACACACAAAAAGTAAACCAGCATGCTTTAAACAGCGGTAAAAGTAAGTTTTATTAGAAACAAATTTGCATTTCATGTCATTTTCAAGCTGCGATGTCAGAGCTAACGTTTGTCAAAGTGGGACGGGGGGCAGGAAATAGAGAGACACCACCCAGTGATGATGTGAGGCTAAGCTTGTGAAAGAGAAAGGACGTCCAGCTGCAGCAGATTGACTCGATTATCATCAGAGTAGCGTGTTGCATCATAGGAATGTAAATTCCTCAGACTGTCATGGGCGAGATGCTGCAGGAAGATTTTTGATGTTGAGGTACCCGCCCATCAGTGACATCATTCTCTGACGGTCGGTGTCGTTATCCAGGATTCAAGTCACTTCTTGTGCTATATCTTACATTTTTCTGATCTGTTGCAGGATTCTAGTTTTAGAGAACAAACTTTTAACCCCTTCATGCCATAGGTCACCAATTCACAACGTATTATTAAATCCAGGACTCCACTTAATTTAGGATCACCCTAAATGGAAAAACACTGAAGAATATTGAATGTATTTATTACATTACAAGGTTGCCATTGATAAAGTATGTTTATCCTATCTTTTAATGTAATTAGAAATAACACTAAAGGGTTAATTGATCCCAAACTGGGGGAAACAGATTTGTTACCGTAGCTCAATAAAAACAGCAGATAATGAATAACACAAGGAAGTAACAGGCGTCTGGGGTCGGAGGTGATGTAGAGTCTAACAGCTAAAAAGGAAGTTAAAAATGAAATTTGAACAATAAACAAACTTTTGTATTTGTCTGAATTTAAAAACAGATTAAGTTTCATCAGTTGTGTCACATCATCTGCATGCGAGCTGTAACTTTAGTTTGCTATCATTTACATGAGGGAGGAAAGGCCACAGCTCATCTAGTATTTTATTAATATTGCGAATAGGACAGATTGTGAACTTTTTGTTGGGGCGTCTCTCTCTTGCACTTTTTGTCTTCTTTGCAACTTAATATCTCCGCCTGGTCATATAAAAAAAACAACTTGCAATTAAAAAATATCTGAAAAGTTTATTTTAAAATTATGATGATATTTATAAAAGCTATTTTTTTCATTTTTGCTAAGCATTAAAATGTTTTAACTCTCAATTTAATCTCTTAATGTTGGTTTCACTTCTATTCAAATACTAGTATGTCGTAAATTATATTAAACATTTTAATAAAGATTTGTTCCGGTTAACCTTGCTGGGTAAATAGATCTGCCTTCAAAAGTTAAGGAGCAAATTCTTTTTTGCATTCAATTGATCCAAACCAAAGAAGGGTTTTCTCTCTCATCGTCTTAAAAAGGATTACATAGATATAGGAATTGGCTTTAAAGCAAAGTTTACTAGTCCATCATTTTTGTTTTGTAGATTTTCTTTTTCTTCACTAAAATTCTTGACTAAAGTCATCCATCTGTGTTGTCAACTGTTTCTTTATATTTCTAAAAGTGTATATGACCCCTGAAGGTGATGCTGATTTAGAATTATAGCTTCTCTCTGTGAAAGGTTATTAATGGGAATATTTTTTTTGCTGACTTCTGTCTCGAATGTGACTAAAAACCTCCTTTTTTTTGTGCTCCCTGGCTGCTGCCAGGTGTGGCCACTGCAAAGGCCAGCAGCCCTGTAAGGTGACAGAAGGTCGCTGCATCACCTGTGACCGCGGCTGGAATGGAACCAGGTGTGATCAGCTCTGCTCCAAAGGTTTTTTCGGAGAAAACTGCCAGGAAGTTTGTCCCACGTGTAAAGACGGACATCACTGCGACGCCATCTATGGCAAGTGCTCTCACTGCAACCCCGGCTGGATTGGGGACAGGTAAGAAACAAACAGGTTTTGAGACCTTTAAGGTTTACCGGTAGAGTTTGTCTCTCCTAAATAGATAATATCATTTTTGCTGAAAGAATTTATGTAACACCAGGAATGTTTGGTTTTTTTGTGAAGAACTCTATTTTGTGAAAGTTTATCAGAACTCTGATCAAACAAGCAAACTTGGGCACTTGAAATCCATCCTTGCAAGTGAACCCTGGTGCGGTTTAATGCAGAGAAAATGCAAAATGCAAAGCTTCATCCCAGTTGAGGGAGGAACACGTAGGGGACTGGCTAAAGGGACGTGGACAGGTTTTAGTCTCCCACAGGTGAACCTTCCAGAATATCATGAAAAATATCAAGCACATCTTCTAAAGAAAGGTAACTAGGAGAATTCCCTGGATTAGAACAAAAAGTAAAGCACTCGGGCAGACCGATGAGCTCTGCGGAGTGGAGAGCGCTGGAAGCATTTCCAGAAGATATCTGGTGTAACTTCCAAATGGACCAAAACCGCCCCACAAGCTCTACATCCCTCATTATAGCAACAACAAAAAAATACACAAATCAGCCATCAACAAAATCCAAAAACACAAGTTTGAAGGGGTCTCTGTTAAAGGTTTAATCGGAAGAGAACCAGCAACTGTAACTGTGTGGTGCTTCAGGGGGTTTGGTTGGTCCCATCTACTGCAGAGTAAAGCAGACCAAACACACTAGAAGGTGTGTCTGCAGGGGGGAAATGGGCAAAGCTGTATGGGGCACACAGGTGACCCGCATAAAATATCAAGATCATAGACCGCTCAGTGAACTCACAGACCAAAAATGTGGTTGTATAGTAATCACCTAAACAACATGCAGGTGTAATTTAGGGTGGAGTAAATGCCAAGTATTGTATAGCGCTTTACTACCTTCTTTCTTGAAACCACAGGGGTGCAGAATTTAAAATGTTGGCTCCAGTCGATCTTTTTTCATTTGTTTTTAAAAACCTTCAACTCTATGTAACATTTACAACATTTGATGAATGTAAGCCAGTTCTACGAACATTGAGATTATAACATCAATCCTGTAGAAACTTATTCAAACAAAGACAAAAAGGGGTTTGGATTAAAAAGATTGGGAAATAACAAACAGAAGTTGACCGGCAGAGAATCAAATTTAAACAAACTCATGACTTTGTGCATCTGAATGACGTTCCTTTAGTAAATCACTTAAAGCTAAGATGCCTAAAACTGGGTGTCCTCATGAAGTTCCTCCTGTCTTTGACAGGTGTGAGGTGCGCTGCCCCAACGGCACTTACGGCGAGAACTGCGAGAACAACTGCAGTCACTGTTTCAACGGCATCTGCCATGTTGTCACAGGGGAGTGCCTGTGTGACCCGGGATTTTATGGCATCTAGTAAGTCAAAAAACGACTTTTTAAATATATTATCAATGACTTTTGGACTGATTGTTCTATTAATGTGTCAAGGGGAGAAAAAAGTGCAAAATTTACCAACTCTGTAAAAAAAAAGTGATGAAACACCAGGATAAACGTTAAACAGCTCGCGTTTTTGTCTGTAATCTTTCCTTAAGCTGTAACATGACCTGCCCACCTGGTCAGTATGGAGTCAACTGCAACCGGAGCTGCTGGTGCCACGACAAGAACTGTGACCCCGTGTCTGGAGCCTGCTACCTCCGTAAGAAAACCTTTAGGCTTTTTCTGGGACAAACCCTCGTTTTTCTCTTCCCCTCCTCTTGAAAGTGATTGTTTTTCTCATTCTGCTTTTGGAGAAAAAAAAAGGGAATCGAGGTGTTTATGTGGAATGACGGCCATTCTGGAGCTGCATTAATCATGCAACAGTGGGCTGCACACACTGAGTGACAACAAGTATGTCCGTTCAGTGGGGAAACAGGGAAACTCAATCGTATTTCCAGGCTGAGGCTGGTGTCTTTTTTACGGCTGCGTTTGTTGGCTCGGTTCCCGTTCAGTCATAGCAGAGCAGGAGAAAGGAAGGAAGACGAAAGGGAGAAAGAAATGATGCACAAGTTCAAAAAGGAGACGCAAACCCGAGAATAAAAGAAGCAGAATGTATTTGAAGCTGTTCTTAAGTCCCTGTTTCCATTTGGAGTTCAGTGGTACAAAAGGTGCAGTCTGACATTTGTTTGGACCGCCAGTTTGGGTCCAGTCAATCTTTAAAGACTTCTGCAGTCCAAAGCGGAGCCCTGGACAGTCTTCAGTTTCCTGATATTCTTTGAATGATGAAACTTCCTTCTTTAAGTCTAACTATAAAGACCCAACTGTGTGATGTCAGAGGACTACATTTGCCACTTTCAGGACAATGCAGGATTTTTCTGGAAGTAAAGCCTCTGTGAATAGTAAATTAAGTGTCTTTGGATCACAGTGAAACTGGAGGTGCTGCCTCCGACTGAAATGTTTTTGGTCTCCAAAAAAACACTCATGCCATAATTCTGTAGTGGTATATTTTGGTTAAAACATTCTGTTTCCTCATTCTATCCAGTCAGAAATCTTTATACGGTTTTGAAGGCTTGTTTTACTGTTTCTTGGTGGATTTTTTGGATGTTTTTAACATTTTCTTAGAACATGAGCAGCACGTAGGGGAAGGGGGGCGGGGTTGCTCCGTGCCAACAGTCCCTCCAACAGCTCAGATGAATTTCTAATAAACGTCTGCAGCTCTGCAGAAACTATGTCCTAGAATATGACAGACTTTTTTTTTTTTTGATTTTGGGTAAAACAATTCATCATCATAATTAAAAGGCCAATGGCAAATATGGATCAAGATGATCATAGTGGGTCTTTAAGCGTGTTCTTTAGTCTTTTTTTTATCGCGAAACTGGAATCTATATCAAATCTTTTGCTGAATAACTCTGGGGTTTCTGACATTTTTTAATTCCTGGAACCTGATGGCAGCTATCAGTCACTTCCTCCACTTTTATATTTTGCAACCTCTTGTTTTGTGAGCGTGTCTAAATTCTCTAAAAAAAGAACAATTTAGTAAGGTAGGAGATTCAGTCAGAGACACAGGAAGATCTGAGCATTAGCAGTATTTGACCGTTTTCAGCTCTGTTCAGGATTCAGCAGTGGATCGATGTGACTATATGTTTAGCTGTGACATGAGTATAACAAAAAACAAACTATATAAAGTCACACAAAACTTTGAAATCTTATCCAAGACAAGATGAAATATGTAATGTTTATTTGTTTTTTTTAAAAGGATAAAAATAGAGAAAAACTTTGACATTTTGATGCCAGTTTAGGAAACAAAGTTAAGGGTTTTAACAACAGTACATCATCAATAACTGAAACATGAATTCTCAGTTTACAAGCGCTTCTCAAGGTGAAATTCTTTGTGACAAATATCTTTGTTTTTTAACCAAACAAGTGAGATGATTTTAAAAAGCTTAGTTTTGTGTTGGTTTGTTTTTCAGATTTGTATCTCTTCATGTGTATTTTGATTGAAAAAGACCCCCAAAAAAGCATCTTTTTAATATTTTTCATAATTCAATTTAATTAGTGCTCAAAAATAGCTGAGATTTTTAATCAAATCGCTTTAACTCATTAGGTGCCTTAGTGTGATAGCAGTCAAGCAAGGCGTCGTGCAGTAAATTCAAAAACATTACTAGTGAAACGTTTAAACAATGATAGTAAAATTATAAAAAGTAAAATATATAAAATATGTGACATAAGCAAATGGTTACACTGATAAAAGCAAAACAAAATGAAACAGATGATGAGGTCCCTGTGTGTGAAGAACCTGGCAGTAAAAATTACTTTTCTTTTTTTTTTTTAATGAACAGGGAGGGAGTCTGCAGAATGCTAAAACAAGACGGGTCACTCGTTACATCAATCCCCGTCCAAAAGTTAGAAAGTTGTGGGTAAAAAAAAACCAGAAAGCCACACCCTGACGGCCTCAGATTTATGTGAGAGCACGAAGACTTGAGCGCTGCAGCCCCTTTCCTCTGCAAAAAACCAAAGTCTGCCTCTCCTCTGGTTCTCATGCTCTCCGCAGTTATGCAATAAAGAAGCTATTATCTTTGGGGTGTATTTCACTCTGAAAAGGAGGGGTGCTGATAAATCACAGATGACTTATGATGTGCTTTTAAATATTGAGAAGGTTAGGAGGAGGAAGCTGTCTGTAGGAAATCTACAGTGAAAAGGGTAAGTGGTTTCAAATCGTTTGGGAGTGTTTGCACAACACAAAGCTCTAGATTTGTTTTAGGAGCCTTCACATTAACAAAGAGCATATGTGAGCTTGCCCTATTTCTTCAAATGCCACAGTTTTCATAGGAAGATATGACAGATTTGTATGAGCTGGCGCTAAAATGGCACCCTTTATCTTGCAGAGCCCAACCAGCGGATGGGTGTGATCGCAGCCGGCTCCCTGGTCTCCTTTTTGCTGGTCGCCCTCCTAGCGCTGCTGTGCTGCTGCTGCCTCTGTCGACCTAAAGACGACCACAAGTGAGTGTCACAACCAAAAGAAAATCTCTTTTTCTTTTTGAGTGCTGGTCACATCACGGCTGTGAAAAAGCAGTCCTAAAAAAAAATGAGTCGGGGGGGGGAGGGTCTGTAAATACTTCTTTCAGTGATTCATTTGGATTTCCATAGCGTCATCGTTTTTCAGAGCTAACCGAGAAAACTCTACCAACAGCAAAAAAGCCAAACGGATCCTGTGTGGACGATTCAGCAGAATCAGCACAAAACTTCCCCGTATTCCACTGAAGCGACAGAAACTGCCCAAAGTAGTGGGTAAGCCCCAAACTTCTTCTTTTTTTTCTCTCCTTCATATCCCGCTGCAGCACTGCCAGAAGACAGATTGGATGTGATACAGCAAAGAAGCTGTTTATTTAAGAGGCTCATTAAGAAATGAGCCATAAATTTCCTGACCTTCAGGAGCAGATTTCACCTCCTGCATGTTCCAGGTTTTACATCGATGGGAGCATTTTCCCCTCTACCTCCGTTTGCTCCATAGGTGATCAAACAAAGTTGACGAGTGGCTGCCAGGAGAGTATGCAGTTTCATTTGAAAGGAATGCCGTAGTTTTTCAGACCATTATTTTACTTGGCGCTCTCGAACGCCATGTGTTCATATTAATACAACCCTAAACTTTTTTCTTCTCGTTCTTTTTCCATCCTCCTTTTCTCCCTCCTAAGAAACATTTTCTTGAGATGGGGGTTATTAAAAGACAGCAAATGGCTGTTTGGGGGGGGGCCCGTCTGTTGGAGAGTGACGCTCTATCAAAGGCTGCAGTGTTTGGGTGAAGCTTTGGGTTCTGCTGCTGCATGTGGAGTGTGACAGAGCACACCGGGACCTCAGCGGCTTTCTTTACAGGAGAGGGGTTATGCTAATTCGACACATTTGAATCACTAAAAAGTCAAAGCTCACAAATCTGATTCTTTTCCTGAATTATTATCTCTATAAAAACTTTCTCATGTGTCAAAAATCAACTGTGATTATGCACAAAGTCTGTGGAAGATGTTTTCATTAAAGCATTTTAGGTGTTTTTTACGTGTGCTTGAAGCATTTTCTGACGATGGAGGACATATTTAAAGAAAATTAAGCTTAAAATTGCATTTCTACTCAAACTGTTGTAAATCAGAAGCAGACGAAAAAATGCTGTTTTGAAAAAGTTCATATTTGTTACATAGAAAGGGACACAAACTCCCTGCTCCACTCAGTTCTGATGGATTCACTTGCAGACAAATAGATCCATGAACATCTTTGTTTTCCTCCTTGGGCAGTGGTTAGACTTAGCTTGGAGCTAGTCTAAAATGGAGAAGTAAGACGACTCCTTCCCTCCACTAGTCTGAGGGGTCACCTTAGGCAAGTGATAGCACCCTCTAGCCTCCCTACCTGGGGTCACAGGTTCAGGCATTGGCAGCAGGATGTCTGGGGGTGGAAACGGCAGATGAGCCAATAGCCAATGGCGTTAACACCTGATGGCATGCTGATGAGCCTCAAAAAGCTGAGGCCAAAGGATGGCATCAACCAGCAAGTGTTTTGCTACTGCGGGGCGACCTCTTCGTCAGCAATGTACGTTGCACACTTGTGTACCACATTGTATGCGGCGTTTGAGGACCAGAGAGGCAGTCTGGTGGAGGCACAACACCAACTGGCTTTGGTTTTGTGCAAGGCGTTTTGGGTTTTGAGGGTTTTGAGTGTTAAGACCTGTGGCGATAGAGTACATGTGTCGACAGCAGGCCTAAGTAGCTGGGAGCTGTTAGCAGAAGCTCTGCATGCAGGCGGCTCACATTGATGGTCGCAACTTTAACTGACCTATGAGTACCAGTTTGTTGAGGCAGCAATGTCAGTGACCAGGCAGCCCTCTTTAGGGACAGCATTGCCTGCCCAGGAATGGGAAGCCCCTAGAAAAGGTGGGGTAAAAAAAAGCGTGCTCAGATCTATACCTGGCTGGCTAACCGCGGTCAGCAGGACTTCCTTTAATGCGGTAGAACCTCAAAATCAAAGAAGATGACTATTGCAACATGGAACGTACGAAATATGCTAGATAATGATAACCGACCTGAACGTAAAAACAGCTTTGATTGCAAAGGAACTCAAGACGCTCAGCATTGAGACTGCAGCCCTACAGGAGACACGTCTTGAGGCCCAGGGACAGCTCCAAGAAGCAGAGTACACTTTCTTCTGGGTTGGTAACACCACAGCACCTAGACAAGCTGGAGTTGCCTTCGCAATCCACAACACAATTTCTAAAAAGTTAGTTTCACTACCCACAGCAATTTCACCTAGACTTATGTCTCTAAGAGTACCTATTGAGAAAGGTCGCTATTTAACTCTGGTGAATGTGTATGCCCCAACTATGACTTACACTGATGACGAAAAAGAAACATTCTACCAAGAACTTACTCATGCAATCCTCAAAGTTCCCATAGAAGACAAGCTCCTGATATTAGGTGACTTCAATGCTCGAGTTGGAACAGACTGGGAAACCTACTTGGGTGTCATTGGCAAATTTGGAAAGATGAAAAAGAACTCCAATGGAGATCTTCTTCTAAACCTTTGTGCTCAACTTGACCTAAGCATCACCAACACATTTTTCTATCAACCCGATAAGAATTTCTTCACATGGAAGCACCCTCGCTCAGGTAACTTCCACCTGCTTGACCATGTCATTACCAGAAAATCAGACTTAACAGATGTATTATGTACAAAGGCAATGCGTGGACCAGAGTGCTCTACTGACCACTACCTTGTGAGATGTCAACTTAGAATAAAAATTGTCTCACCTCGTAGGAAAACGTCTGCAAGTACCAAGCCCAAGAAACTGGATACTAACAAATTGCTAAACAAAAGGTGTTGTGATGAGCTATCAAAAGAAATTGAAGCAGCTCTGGAGAATGTAAATTTGACTAGAGAGATGGATATTGAACAGCACTGGAAATATTTGAAAGAAACTGTTTATTCTACAAGTATGAACACCCTAGGTCCTGTTTATAGAAAGACTCAGGATTGGTTTTGTGATCATGGTAGTGAAATCGAGAAACTCCTGGAGGAAAAGAAGCTTATACATCTTAGACATCTACACGAGAATTCTGAGAAGAGCAAGAATGCACTTTCGGAAATCAAGGCAAAAGTACAGAAGGAGCTGAGACATTTGAAGAACAACTGGTGGCAGAAGAAAGCAGAGGAATTGCAGAGCATGGCTGATAATCATAACTATCATGGACTGTTTGCCGGTCTGAAGTATATCTATGGCCCAAGAAGCACTGCTGTTGCCCCAGTAAGATCAGCAGATGGAAGTAAGCTATTCACAGATCTCCAAGACATCAGATCCAGATGGAAGGATCACTTTTATAAGCTGCTAAATCAAGAAGGTTCAGTAAAGTCAAATGCATGTCAAAACCTGGAAAATACACCAAAAAAGACTGAACTGGGTAGACAATTCAGTATGGAAGAACTCAAGTACGCTCTGAAATCAACAGCAAGTGGTAAAGCACCTGGTCTTGATGGTATCCCATCAGAGATTTTGAAATATGGTGGCGAGAAGTTGTGTGAATCTCTGTTAGATCTATTCAACAGATGTCTTATCTCTGGTACTGTGCCACAAGACTTCCGAGATGCTTTAATTGTCACCATCTACAAGAAAAAGGGCGACTGTGCAGATTGCGGAAACCATCGGGGTATATCACTACTGGCCATAGCTGGAAAAGTGCTTGCAAAGATTGTCCTGAATAGATTAAAGACCATTGCTGAAGAAGTACTTCCTGAGTCTCAGTGTGGTTTCCGGGCTGGTCGTTCCACTTCAGACATGATTTTCACTCTGAGACAGCTGCAGGAGAAGGCAGCAGAGCAGCACCAACCACTTTATATAGTCTTTGTAGATTTTACAAAGGCTTTCGATACAGTCAATCGTGCAACTCTATGGAAGGTCCTTGAAACCTATGGTTGCCCAGATAAGCTTGTCAACATTATTAGGCAATTTCATGATGGAATGAGGGCACAGGTTTCAGTTGGTGGTGAACCCAGTGACACCTTTCCAGTTAACCATGGCGTGAAGCAAGGCTGTGTACTGGCACCAACCCTCTTCTCTCTATATCTTACAGCTGTACTGGATACTATGAAAGAAGGCCCAAACAAGGGTGTCTTCATCCGCACAAGAACTGATGGTAAACTTTTCAACCTCGCCCGTCTTCATGCCCACACTAAGACACAGGAGATGTGTGTCAGAGAACTACTTTATGCTGATGACTCAGCCCTTGTAGCTAGTAACGCATCTGATATGCAACAGATTGTAGATCGCTTTTCCTCTGCAGCTGAGATGTTTGGATTGAAGATTAATATCTCTAAGACCGAACTACTGTATCAGCCTCCAACATTATCCAACAAACACCCAGAGACGATTATGATCCATGATGAACCACTGAAGTCAACAGAGAGTTTTTCTTACCTAGGCAGTACCTTAACTAACTCAAACTCAGCTGATCTGGAAGTGGAACGGAGAATACTTTCTGCCACTAAGGCCTATGGTGCACTACAAAAGAGACTGTGGAGTTGCCATGACATCAGTACTAGTACCAAAGTGAAGGTATATGCAGCCGCAGTCATCCCCTGTTTGCTATACTCCATTGAGTGTACCACACTCTACCGCAGACATATCAAGGCTCTAACACGACTTCAGCTTCGCCACCTTCGCTTCATTCTCAACATCAAGTGGCAAGATCGTATCCCAGATGTTGAGGTTTTGAGACGTGCCAACACAGTTAGCGTTGATGCCCTAATAACATCTGCACAACTTCGATGGGCAGGGCACGTGTGTCGGATGCCCAACAACAGATTACCCAAAGCAGTATTCTACTCAGAACTTTCTCAAGGCAAAAGGAGCCGCGGTGGACAGAAACTACGCTATAAAGATGTGCTAAAGCGACACATGAAGAGAGCAGGCATCCCACACTACAACTGGGAAGAAGAAGCCATACAAAAATCCAAATGGCGTGCAACTTTAAAGGAAGCCATTATAACCATTGAGGACCAACGCCAACGTGAATACCAACAGGCACATTACCGGCGTCACTCCGTAGCAACTTCAACCGATTTCAAATGCTTGACATGTGATTGCTTCTGCAGATCCCGTGCTGGACTAGCAGCCCACATGAGAGCCTGTCATTTTTAATTCTCAAACTCAAGACAGTCAACTTCGACACACGAAGGACAGCCATATGTATGTATATGTTTTCCTCGTCTGAGCCTGAATCTGGATCCAAACTGTACGGCTGGATAGCTCTTATATACATTCCCAACCTAATATTAGGTTGGGAATGTGAGGGGCTGTAAGCTAGCAGGAGAGAGTGTAAACAGAGAGCTCTCAGCAAAGGAAGGGGAAGGAGAAAGAGGGGCGGGGCTGCTCCGCGTCAACAGTCCCACCCATAACTCAGAGGTGAATTTCTAATGAACACCTGCCGCACTGCAGAAACTAGGTCCTGGAACGACATAGGTCATTTTTTATTTTGGCTAAAAACAGCATAACTATAATTAAAAGACCACTTGAAAATGGATCCAAAGATGATCAGAGTGAGACTTATAGTAACTAAAGTTTTTGAAAAAACCTTGAAAGAAAACCTGCAATCATTGATGAATTTTTAGATCAACACATTATAAATGAAGTGGCTTTTGTTAAAATCTTTAAAAGGTCAGTTAATGAATTAATGCCTCTGTTTCTTCTGTGATCAAAAGCAGCAGAGGGATGCTCACAGAGGCAATCCTTTAGTGTCAGAATGGTTTCTACACAGCTTGTCTTTCATGAGTGTAAATGAGCCAGCCCATGTTATTTTAAATAACACACATCTCAGGTCAAGTCTTGCATTATCAGAGGTGGGATTTTTTTGCCTCTGAAGTGTAAATTACATGAGAGATTACAGCCCAGGTGTAACTTATTTGTAAAATTGAAATTATAAATAAACAGTAAAGCTCTTATTGTGAAAATCTATCAATACAAGACAATGTGTCAGCCAACTTTGAAAGCTCAAAAGGGCTATTTCTAATATTGTTTTTGTTCTTCTGATTAGCCATATCTGCCTCTTTGCTGCCTGGCTTTCTGTGGTCTGCCCACAGGAGTGAGAAACTCCTGGAGCTGCACAGTTTTGCACACACACATTCCAGAGGGGGCCCGCTGGGGCTGGAAACAGGAAGTGGTCAAATTTAACCAAGCTAGTGTCAGAGCAATGATTTATCCACTCTGAGGTCAGTGGCAACAGATGTGGCAGAGCAGACCTGATGGGGGCTTTAAGGGCAACAGGGGAAGAAGGGACCCAGCACATTTTTTAGTCCCACCGTGCAGCCCCTCCACATGCCCGCTCAGTGTCATCCGTTCCCCTTCCTGGCAAAGCTAAAGATGTTTGCTGTAGTTTAACATTCCACTGTGAGCGTGTTTACTCCACACCCTGCGTATCCACGTCGGTCCGACATTCCTTGTACCCTCCGAGTACAAATGTTCCCTCGTGGATCTGCTTTTAAAGAGCAGCGCCACCTGCTTCTTCTCATGTTTGTTTATACGCCACCAACTGGTTCTGAATTGGAAATGTATTTGCAACAGCACTTGAAGGGCAAAGAAAAGATCATTTCAACAAGTTGAACATTTCAAACCATGATCACAAGCCTCTGGAAAAGAGCTGCTTTTCTTATGGATCATGGTTTGTTTCAAAGACTCTCCAGGAAGAAACATGATTTAGAGTCTGAGTTTCTAGAGATAACTTAGTCAACGAAGCCAACGCCTCTTCACCTGTAGTTCAGCTTTCTCCTTTTCTTTGGTCCTACTGGATGGAGATCTGCGGCTGGATGGCTCTGTGACAGTCTGTGGGTCTGCATGCCGGGTGGGATCATGTTGTCGCCTTCTGTTTCCAGGGAAAAGCTGTCAAAACCAGTTGTTCCTTGCTTATGAGTAATAACACAAAATGCCCACGCGTTGGATTGCTGACTGGCATGACTGACATCTCTGCATAGGTTACATGTTCTGCGTTCCTCGACTTTCTGCTGAGAGCAAACACTAAGCCTTAAATTATGTACTATTTTTCCCCTCTTGGGACTTTTCATTAAAAATAGGAAACAGAAGCATGTTTCTTACTTTTGGTTAAATATTAGTAGTCGACTGTTATAGTTGAAGCATAAACCTCATAAACCAGTTTTTTTTATTTACAAAGCACCATAGAGACAAATATGTGTTAAAAGAAAACAAGGTTTGACTTTGGTTTTAAGATGAGGGACATTTTGCCTCTTACTAATGACTAGACTGTGGTGTAAAGACACTGTATGTCAGCATCATCGGTACGTCATAGGTGCGTTGAACTTCCATTAGCCTTGCAAATGCTCTACAACACACTTACCACTCGCACAACAATCGTACGTTCCATTTTCATGACGTCCCTGGATATGGCTGTGCGAACCTCAAGGGATCTGGAAGACACATCTGCGGTCCCCTTAAGATGCAGGTCTGTCTATGACCTCCACAGGCCCAGACAACAGCAAGAAGGGTCACCCCCGTACAAGTGCACGTCACAACGACTTTACACACTTTATACAGTAATGTGACCCTTGGATCCTACAGCAAATAAAATCTACTGGTAATGCAGACAATTCAATTAGTCTAAAACCCCCCAAAGGTTACTCAAAGTTGCTGGCAAGGTTTGGTCAAACAAATCCTTTAGCATAGATGTTTTGTTCCGGTGGTCACCTTAATGACTCATTCCCAGTTAGTGTGAATTGTAGCTTTTGTTATTCTCAGGTACTGATTTCACAACGAACTTTGTGTTTATAGTTGGAAAAAGCCCTGACTGGCTGTTCATTCTGCTGTTTCTTCATAGCAACCATTTCTATAGTAATCAATAGAAACAAATAGCCTAGCAACACATACATATAACTACATGTATGAATAACTATAAATTGAAAAAAGCAGAATTGTCAAACAGTAAAATTAGTGGTGTATCTTTGCAGTTGATGCAAGCTGCAGGCCTTTTAGGGTCTCATGTTTGTGGTGATGGCATCGCTTCAATTTTCTGAGTTTGAAATCAAACCTCGGGCGGCCCTCCAGTAGAGACTTCTGGCTAGAAACTTGGAAATTCTGACTTCTACAAAACTGAAACTTAATTTGCTTCAATTGATGCTGCAGCCACAATATAGGAGGAATCTACAACAGCCATGTGGGGTTGTATCAACATCACTTGCACGCTTTGCCAAAACAAAAAACGGACCATTCCAAACCACTATCAAAAATGTAGGATTAGGACAAACTGGCTGTGGACTGTACACGATAAGCCTTTGACTTTTAGGGGTTTCGTGTTTTTTTGGTGTGGTTCCCAAAAACTCAGACCAAGCCGTTCAACTCTGGAGGTTTATCTTCAGCCATCAAAATGGAAAAATACCACAGAGCTGTACAAAAATATCAACTTTCGCCTATTAAAACCCATAATGTCAAATGTAGGTTTGCTGACATGTATAACCAATAAAACAGATTTTATTCCACAGAACTCATTTAAACCACCAAGTCTGCTTTGAGGCTTTGAGTGAGAGCAGACTGTTGTTTTTATAATGCAGTACAAAAGCCTCTGAATGACCTTTTGGCTCATGCATTTGCTTTCTGTTCTCAGTAGCCCACCACGACCCAGAGAACACCTTTAACTGCAGCTTCATCGAGCCCCCCTCTGTGGCCGAGCAGCCCTCCCCCTCCTCTTGGTCGTCGTCCCAGGAGTCCTTCTCTTCCTTCGAGAGTGGAGACGAGGGGCCAGTCTACTGTGTTCCTCACGAAGGTTGGTCATAACGCAGATAAATAAACACTTTGGTTATCTGGAATGATGCAGAGAAATCTGCAATTTATCTTTGGTGTTGGGGATTTTCACCCACATGTGCGTAGCAAAAAGACCAATGAAGGTTTCTGCTAGTCCAGTGCTGTGGTGTGACCGTGCAGGGCCTCATGCACTTCTGTAAATCTCATTATGAAGACATGTAGCTTTTAATCATATGCCATCCAGCTCCATGTTTTTTTGAGAGCAACTATACAGGAAATTGACCAGTCCAGTCAGCACTGAGCTCACATCCACACAATGACTTACTCAGTTCAGATGTGTGGAAAAAGTGCTTTCCATCTGTGCGTTTCTGTTCAAAATCATGTCTCTATTGAGAGGAAACAATTATTTTTAAGCTCATGAATTAGGGTAAAAGTCAAATATTTGGTCAAATCAAAGTTGCTTGACTTTGTTTAACGTTTGGAAAAATTGATTTTTAAATTAAAACCTGTTTGGATCTGACTTTATTCGGCGAGATCAACAAAACAGTATTTCAACATATTCTAGTTCACCATTTTTATTTTCTAAAAAAAATAGTAGTAAAAAAATCATTTCTGTTCATGTTTGTAACCCTTTAACACCAGAGTTGTCATCAGCAACAGCTAAATAGCTCACGATCTTTGAAATCCTGTAACTCTTGCAGAGAAGAGCGACTTTTCCCATTGGCTTTGTGCCGATATGCTAAAGTAAAATGTTGCATTACTGCTCTAAGGGGCCTTGCTCCGCTTCAAAATTCTTGGACTTACGTCAATTGCATAAACGATCAAAGAGTCACAGTTGACAAAAGAATGTGTTTAAAGATTAAAGGTTAAAAACATTTTCAAAACAGAAACAGTATTACAGTAGTCTGCCATTATTTTGTTTTGATTAGTTCTCTCCCTTTTATGCCTTCAACACCGGAGCCATAGTTAACTTTCTTTGAATTACTGTAACCTTTTGACTGTTTTCTCAATTAATTTAATTTATTGAATTTCAGGAGTTGCAACACTTTACGGTAGTAAATATTGGCCCAAAGTTGCTTTTCTCCCCTTCAGAGTTGCGTAAACGGTCAAATAGTTACAGTAGTTTAAAGAGCGTTTGTTATTTCCTCTTCTAATGTTTAATAGTAAAAAAAAATCTGGTCTAATTCTCTGCACTTTTTAGTCCTGGTGTGGTCGGTCCATTTTTAGCAGGTGGTATTGTCTTGGTCTTCTTGACTAATGGTGTGCTTCTCTCCATCTCTGCTGATGATCAACAGAATCTACATACGACGGTAAGGAGAAGCAGAGTCCCAGCCCAAGTACTGAAGAGGCAAAAGATGACCCAGATGTGGAAGATGAAGGGGAATACACCTCTCTGAAAGAAACAAACATTACCAAACCCGATGCCTCCGAGCAGCCCCTTCTAAAATCTTTTGATAGCGAGGGTTCCAACAGCGGTTCTGAGTGTGCAGTTCTCTATTCACACATCGCCAGACCCTCCAAACAGGTAAAGGAGGAGGATAGTGGCAGCAAGAACAGAGAAAGCACTCCCACACCAGAGGCCAAGCGTAATGGAAAGCCACCACCCTCACCTGGCAAGCCCAAACCACGCCCCCCAGACCCATCTACGAAGCCCAAAGTGTCATGGATACATGGAAATACTACTGGATCTCCCCAGACAAAGCAGCAAGGGGGTAGCAAGTTATTTGTGTTATCAAACGAGAAACATAGGAGCTTCAGTGATGGGTCAGCCAAGAATGAAGATCAGCAGAAACAGAAGGGTCAAGACCAAGAGCAAAAACAGGAAGGGAAAGGGACAGATGCCAATGGATCCACCGGCAAACACAAACCTCTACGAAGTAGAAAGTCTGGGGATGAGTACAGCAGTCCCAGTCACATGGAGCACATCAACGGAGTTGTTCAAAATGCCCTCAAAAAGATAAGCAGCTTCCACAGCTCCTCTCCTGAAAAGAAGAATGCTGACAATCCAAAGCAAAACCTTAAGGAGCCACCCAAGAGTCCAAAGCTAATACATCCTCACATGAACTCTGAAGCGGCTGCTCTGGTGGCTGCTCAGCTCAAAGAAAAAACCCAAAGCATCAACAGGAACGAAGGAACAGGGTTGACAAAGACCAACGGACTCTCCCCCAAAGGAAGCCAAGAGAAGCCAAAACCTCCTCAGAAAGCCAAGAGGAATGCCTCTGGTGGACTCAGCCAGCAGGGCTCGACCAAGCCCCTACTTCCCACCTCCACCAGCCTCCAGAAGATGGTCACCAACAACTGTGGGACCCCAGAAGCTAAGAGTCCAGAAAACCAGGATTCTCAAGGGGACCTCTTGGATCCTACACCAAAGAAGACTCCCATAAAAAAGCCACCCAGAAAGAAAGGCAAAGAGAGTACCATGGAAAAACCTGAAAGTAAGACACCTCAGCCAAAGACAGCTATAATGCCCCCGCAGGTAGTGAAGTAGGATTGCACACAGTGATTGGTTTTGAGTACTTAAACATTTAGGTAACCAATTCATCGTGGTGAGCTGTGACTACAGGACCAGTCGAGATTTGCTTGAACCAAGAGTGCAATTGTGTCACATTGGTGAGGTGTATCATAATAATCTTTATACAGTGTTTTATTGCATTTCAAGAGTCCTTTATGTCTCTTTTTTTGTAACCAGTATGTAATAACCTCCAAATGTGGCTTAGCTGAACACAGCTGTGTGAACAGCGCCACAATGGCACTTCCCAGTTCACCTCTATTGCCCATCTTCATATTTGTGAATTGATTCCATGACTGATCTTCTAGAAGTAGGTGCCAGACAACAACAAAAATGCTATTTTCGCATGCTCTTTGCAGGTACTACGATGCGACAAAGATTCTGGTTCTTTGATGATGATGCGCCACTTTTTTATTTGTTCGTTATTAAATTAACAAGATCAACAAAATTCTTAATGGAGGTTTACAATCAAGATCTACTTGAAGAATGGAAGCTTAAAATAATATGTTTGTACAAATCATTTCATCATCTGCATACATTTAAATTGGCTACTATCCCATTATCAGAATGGGCTTTTGCTGTTCTTTCACATCTTCCCTTTTTACTATGTTGAAACATGCAATGTGTTTGATGTGGACATCAACAACTGCTTCTTCTTTTCTAAATATAGAATGCAAACTTTTGAACACAAACCAACATTTGGATTGACCGTAAAGCTGTGTTCACACCAAACGCGATTCATTTGTCAAATTTGTTGCAAGACGTTTGTCTAAAATTGCGCTCATGCATCTGTTGTCAGAGTTTTACATGGGAGCATTGACTGTATACCTCATACAAAATTCAAGGAAGCCATGGATGATATTGACAGATCAGGGTTTTTTGTTTTTGTTTTGACGAGCTCTACAAAAGCATTGTGGTCTCCATGTCTGCATTCATGAGATCGTTTAGAGACTTTCCCTGTACAGTGAGGTTAACCATCTACTGCAGGAGCCGCATCTTTACTTCTGTCTCTCTGTGACTCAGCTTGATGACTTTCAGTCGGGTATTAATCTGAGGAGGGGAAATATAGAAAAGTAAGAATTAAATTAGACAATGTTTTTGTTGTTATCTTGATGAAAAAAAAGAAAATACAGGGGTAGAAGTATCATATTCTCCTCCATGTTGGTCCCTGATTGGTTGATGTGATATGTCTTCTTTACCAAAGTTTACCAAAGTTTCTTTAACAAAGATTTTTGTTCTGTCGCCCGCCCACATTACACCGCAACCCCCAAAACTCGCTGATGTCATGCCGCCGCACCGCGCCCGATGCACAAATCATGCCTGCAGGACCTCTGATCATGTCTGTACATTGACCAAATCATATTCAGCGTGAATGAGCTAAATACAGCTATAAGTTGCAGCATAGCTGCCATAAATTGTGGAAAACACAGTCATTTTGGCAAACAGGAATCACATTCAATCAGAGATTTCAGATTAATGATAGATGAAAAGATGCAAATAAGTTCTGTTGTGCGGAGAAGATTGAGAATATTTAGTAGCACACCTTATGTTTGAATGTGCCTTATCCTATTACCAGTATCAGTTAATGGTAATAGCCAACAAACAGCTAGTAGGAACTCATCCGTGAAACCGACAAATTCAAGAGTTTAAAAAAATGTATCCGGAAACAAATAATCAGTCACTAGTTGATTTCTCTTAGCGCAGAAGTACAAAAGAGCATATTCTTCTGTTCATCTGTTGAGCTGAAAAGATTACATTTGGAAAATATATTTGTATTGTGTTTTTTATAAAGGTACAACAGATTACTCCGGTTATATTTTCTACTTTTTACTTGTATACATTGTGTACTTCATATTATCTTTGTAAGCTGTGCTTATGTGACCTTTTGGGGGGTTTTGTTTGTTTTCCTTGATATCATTGAACTGGTTTACATTGGCTCAGTAATTGTTCTCTGTTAAAGTTATTGTTTGTGTAACACTTAACTGCATGATGCAGGGTGTAATTAGATGGCATTTCAGCTGAAGAGAAAATCTGTAACTTTCTTTTTCCTTCTATTTGTTTTTGTTGCCTTGTGTAAAAAAAATCCTAATACAGAAAGGATTGTACAATAATACCATAATACCACTGCTGAACTGAGTGCTTATTCCTAAACCCTTCATATTGTATAATTATGAAGCTACAGTGTTTGTCTGACTGGCCCATGCCTGTTTTGATTGGCACTCTGCTTTATTTTTTCCAAAGAAGGGCATTAAAAGCTGCAAACCCACACCAGCTGTAAGGTAAACGCTTTGTCTTTTGTTCTGCATTGCAACCTTGATTTCTGTTTGTTGCATAACTCTCTTAATTTACTTCTTTGGAATAAACAAGCAACACATATAGCCAAGATTAAACCAGGTTTTAAATCTGGCCTTTATTTACAAGAAACCCTTCAATTCTAGGTTTGATTCTAATAGGGTCATAACCTTGCTTTGGCTTTATCCCCGTGGTGTCAGATTTCAGTGTAACATCCAACAATAAAGTGTAAAAGCATCTTAGTATCACCACAGGCACGCACTTATTCTGAAATCTCTAGGGATTCATTTGAATGCGGGTTGATATCTGACCCTTTCCTGCTACTGAGTCTTCTGGTTGTTGCAGGAATCATGAGGCATTCGGTCACAGCAGTTCTTCAAAGACCTTGAAGAAACCAGGGGACTGTTGATTTGGCGCCTTCGGGGGTGGGGGGACAAGAACTCCTTTCATTTGGGGTAAAACAGTGAAAACTCTGTTTCGAAAAAGTTAATCACGCGGTCCAGTTGTATCCTATTTTGAAAAAAAAAAGGGATATAGCAAAAGTAGGACCACAAGGTAACAAAGGAGGATGAAGCTGTATAAAGTAAAATGTTTGGTTCTAGATTGTTTGTGTTTAACGGGAAAGCTAGGAATGCACGTTTGGAGAGAAGTTAGGCTCATCAAATTTGAATAGTGACAGCTAAAATGTTCTTTTTAATGGTTGTTTTGTTTTATCAAATGCAAAACACCAGATAATTCCAGTAAAGGTGTTTCTCTGGAAAAAAAAACAACCTTCCTGCCCTTTTGTTTTATGTACATAACAATGCAATCTTTTATTCACCTTTATCATGGTGGCTATAGGTTGGTGCCATTGTTAGGCAGCAGAGCGTGAATGCGTATGTGTATGGGTGAATGCACACCCAAACACCAAGCCCTTTGGGCCTTAAAGCAAGGTAGTAAAACATTATATAAGTACATGCCATTAACCATTTATACCAAAGATAGGACCACATTTTCAATGGTTGCTTGTTGATATCCTGAAAAGAAACATTAATTTGTTTAAAATGATTTAAATAGGGGGATAGTCTTGTAAACTAAATGTGGAGGTTATTGCCTTATGCCACATGGTACACATGGGGCGACGGTGGTGCAGCGGTAGGGCGGTCGACCCATGTTCGTAAGATTGCAGGTTCGATTTCCGCCTTGCACGCCCATGTGTCGCAGTGTCCTTGGGTAAGACACTGAACCCCACCTTGCCTCTGGTGGGAGGTTGGCGCCAGTGTTCGGCAGCAGAGACGCCATCAGTGTGTGAATGTGTGTGTGACTGGGTGAATGGGACTGTGGCTGTAAAGCGCTTTGGGCTTCGAAAGAAGGTAGGAAGCGCTATATAAGTATACGCCATTTACAAACTAAAACCCAATTAAATCACAGAAATACTACAGGTCACTTAAAATTCTTCTCTGTAAAGTAAATTTAGTGTTGCCTACACTAAAAAAAGAAAGTAAAATGGTCCATGTTTTAATAAATGTCTTATTTTCTGTCTTGCACAAAAACTAATCGTATCAAGAAAGTTTTTTAATAGAAAAAACAATCTTAATTGGAGAAAATATGTCTAATGTGACGTGGTGCACATTCACGCATTCTTTAACCCACATTTTGTGGGGTATTTGGAGTCAGGGTCAGGGTCAGGAGTCAGTTATGTTTCAAGTTTTGTTGTGACCTTCTGTTTCCGGCTCCTCCCATCTCCGAGGTTTTTCCTTCCAGTCACTTTTTCTCTCCCACCTGGATCTCGTGTCATCTTTATGGGTGCACCTGTATTTAATTGTCTCATCCTTCCACCTGTTTAGATTCAGCGTGTTTCCTCCACTTGTTGCGAGATTGTTTTGGGTTCCTTTCCTGAGTGCCACGAGCAATCTAGCCTTGTTTCCTGTGTTCAGTGTAGAATAAAAGAGACATTTTGTGTTGGAATTTCCTGCGTCCTGCATTTGTGTCCGCACCAGGATCATATTTAGCCCATAGTGTTCACACTGAACAAGCAGGGAGGGGTTTCTTCTTCTTTTCTTTTTCTATCGCCCGCCACCTACAGTTCCGAGAGGATTGGTGCAAAATGTTGACGCTGTGGAAATCTGGTGATACTTCCTCCAGACTTTTTCTTTCACAGCTCTTTTCCAATATATGAAATTCTCCTCTGTGATCAATTTTCAATACGGTTGGCACTTCCTTGAATTGAAAGGGATGCCTTCAATGCGTCACCACCAAATCAGAGTCCCACATTGGTCAAAGTTCCACTTGGTTTAACTTCCAATGCTCATTTAATGGCCTTGCGTTTTGTACCAAGAGCCCGAAAACGGTCTTAAAAACGTTAAACATGGATGCCTGAAACGTGCACGTTTACATAGCCTTTCAATTGATAGTGGCCGCTTGGATGCATGTAGCCGAGGGAAGTGTGAACATAGCTTAGTGACGAGAATTTCTTTCCTAAAATAAGAATTCTTGGTAAGACCATTGATTCTGGCTTTCGTACTATACGCTAAAGCAATACTGCCAATGGACTAAAGGTATATTTGACCTATTTCTAAGGAGCCTGATTTTGCAGTGTGTGTTACAGTTGTCCAAAATAGACATTATTACCAAAATTTAAGACTAAATTCTTCACATATTCTTAAATAATGGGAAAAAATGATAAAGGAGACATTGAATCAGTTGGTATAAACATATTGCATCTGCTAGTAGCACTCTTGCCTCATAGGGAGAAGATCCTGCTTTGAATCCCAACTGGGTCCTTTCTGTGTGGAGTTTTCATGTTTTCTCCAAGCACTTTCCTTCTTCCCGCAGTCCCAGACAATGCTTCATAGGAGGATTGATGACTGGATTTGAGTCTTTGACAACGTATCATGCTTAATGTTTATAGATTTAGCTTGTTGATTTTTGCGTTTGGCTCTCCAGCCTTTAAAAGACAATAAACTGTTCCTCATGGTCCGTGTGCCAGAAAATTTCTTACCATCTCTTCTATATCCTTTGCTGGATGATGCAGTCCTCTAAACTGTCCCATCTTTTATGCCACATCTCGAAGTCAGATTTATTGCCGTCCTACAAAGGAATGTTGTCACAACTGTCTCCATGTGCAAGCTGAGGACAGACAGATGGAGAAGATTCTCAGCTGAGTACACCAACATGTGTTCTCTAGCTTTTCATCCATGACATGTTCTGGGAGAGTCACAGAGTAGAAATGGTCTTTGCATGTCCATGCTCTGCACAGCCTCTAAGCATTTGTTCTTGAATGAAAAGACCCTGTGACAAACTTTGATTCTTGTGTTTTCTGTTTTTAACATTAAAGCGCTTCGAGCTGCACAAATGCATGAGAAGCGCTATTTTATAAATTAAGATTTGATTTGATACTGTGTTTTAAGTCTCTCTTTGGGTTTAGTTCAGAAAAATCTCCTTTTTTTATGTGAGCAAGAAATAAAAACAGTGAAGATTACTACGAAAAAATGTTTGAGCACTATAGTGTACCAGTTTGTTGGATTCAGCTCAGTGGCGTCCCAGCTGCACGTCCAAGCATGACTTGGAGCTGGGGTGTCCTGTGTGTAAAATGTCTGTGGAAACTGCACTAGTTTTAAAACTGAGACCCCTTGAGTCAGCCAGAAGCCCTGAGCTCAAAAGACCTGTTCTAGTCACTGTGTTTCCAATACTTAAAAAAAAGCACATCTGGTAGCCATTCAGTCCCTGCAAGGAAAGGAAGAAAGAAATTTACGAGTGAGAGGGAAAAACACAAATATTTTCTGCAATGCAAAGCTGAAAGAAAGTTGAGTCGTGTTGCTCTTAAAAGCTACTCAAACTAGGATTTCAATCCAGTGTAAATTCAGGAAAAAAGATTAAGCTTGTAAGACAGTTTCAAGGCAGTAATTCAGAAAAAAAGCCAGGTACCAGATGTGTGTAAAAAGTCCTTTCCGTGTTTTTTCCCCACATAACTTCAGAGTAACAATAGGTTCCGTTTTTAATGTTTTGTTTCTTTAGATTGGCATGAGTGTTTCTATTGCCGCAGGATTTTCTAAAATACTCATTTCATTGCATCAGACACAAACAGGGGAACATCAACGTTTTTTTTGTTTTTTTGTTTCTATCACTGTCGACACTCAGTCTGCGAAGACAACTGTCTAATTGCAGTTTTCCTTACATGAAAAAGGCTGTTTCTCAGCCCTGTGGAAATGCAGAACTATGAAATGACACTTACTGGAAATAAAGCTGGGGCTTTTCTTGGACCCAAACCACTGCGAGCTGAGGTTAGCTCACAACCAGAATGATGGGGGAGCAGTGCCAGTAGGGTGTTCATAGATTTCCAGAGGCATCTACATGCTCTGTGATTTGAGACTGACATTATACCAGACACAGTGCTTCCTTACTCTACCTCTGAGCTGCTTTTAATGGTCAAATTGAGAGCAACAAGGGAAAAAAAAAGACCTCCCAAAATGGAGATGGGCAGAAACTAGGTCAGAAGAGCATGGATGCACAGCTCACTGTGGAAGATGAAAGATGCAGGAAACTACTGCTTATTTTAGTTTGCATTTGTGACTTCTCAGCTAACTTCATGTCCAGCTGATCCATCTTGCAGTCTCAGGTCAAACGAGGCTTTTGTGGAAAATGTTTACATACCGATTTCACGCCGTGAGGTTTGTTAATGTGGAAATGACTGGTAAACCACAGCTTTTGTCTTCATTCAGACTTTCATCCCCCCCCCCCTTCTCACATGGAGGGGTGCACAAACAGTTGTCTGGAACTTCAAATTGCCCTGGATTTTCCGCCTCTGTCAGCATAATTTGAAGCAGTGCATTAGGGGAGAAGATTTGGATGGCTAATGGAAAGCAGAGCTGCCAGATTCTCCTTTCTTTCTCTTCTTTCAAACCTTTCTTTTGTTTTTTTTGTTCACCCTTCTCCTTCTTACTGTCCATTCATTTCCCCGCACCCTCCCATCCGTCAGTTATCTGTGCGGAAAAGTGGGACTCGAGACATCATAGTGTGGCTTGAGGTTTCAGCTTTCACATAATTATGCAGGCTGACACAAACTATTTTCTTTCCCTCTTTCATTCCCTTTTCCTCGCACTCGCTACATCCTGAAGCGACTGAAAGAGACATATTCAAATAGGAAGCGATCACAAGACTCAATGTGTCTCCCCAAGCTAAGGACAAAAAGCAGATGGCCTCTGTTTTTATGTCACAAACCCCAGCTGTTGTGGTGATCTGTGCAGTCTGAGGAACCTTAGCTCGCGGCAAACGTTTTTCTTTCTTTTTTTTTATCAGACTGAATCTTTTGTTCTTCGTCCTCTACTCACTTAAAGGAACTGTTATCCGTGCCGAAACATTTTCCCATTTTGCATGATCAGTATAATACTTATCAGATCCAGTGATAATCACTGGAGAATGCAGGAACAGGGCCCTCCTCATGGGAAAAAGATGCCGGCCTTCTGTTTGTGGATGTGAAGTCAGCGGAGGGAATTTTTTCAGCAGAGATTTCAGTGACTGTGCCTTTGTTCTAGCATGTGCACGCCAGTAATATCCATATATGTGACCCTCACAGCCTTGTTCTGGTGCAGAACAACACTGGAGTCATTATGGGGAGCCATGTGTTTCTGATTATCCAAGCACAGATTAGAGGGAGGGAAGCAGTTCTTGCTGTCTGTTTGCCCCCTGGCTTCTCTGATGTAGCCAGCAAGTGGACATTCATCAGTGCAAATCCATCTACCGCCTTCAAACCTATTCCCACCTTCATCCAAATCCTTTTTCCACACCTTGTTCCTTCTGTCGATCCTTTTGTCCTCTTCTGCACTGAATGGCTGCAGAACCTGAGCTCACTGTCCGTGCAATCATCCAGACCTAACCCGCAGAGCAGGCGAAGAGCTGTCTGACGGGCTCTAGAGAATGCTAAACACAGTTGTGGCTTTGCCCTGCGATGAAAGACGACAAGAGTGTGGCGTCTGTTGTTGGCTTAGCAATCTGATATGTATGTAACCTCCGTTGGGGAAATTCTTTTTTGATTGAGGGAGGTCAGAGGTCAGGGTCAGACACAGAACAGTGGATGAGGGATCACCAAGGTTTGCTCAAGAACAGCAGTGCAACTGTTTGTTTTCACAGCACCTCAACCCAGATCGTTAGACACAATTGCTTAACAAGTGCCAACAATCGGTCAACACCCTAATTGTGGTTAGTACGAAAAACCAGTAACCAAAAGCAGAAATGACCAATTTCTTGACTGAACTCAAAGACTTTGGCATCTTTTTTTATGTGTGAAGAGTATTATAATGTGTTGTGGTTCGGTTGAAAATGTAATTCAATTCCGTTTATATAAGTGTCGGTAACGCAGCAAGTAAAATGAGAAGGTTCATGACCAGACTCACGGTGGTGATGATTTTCTGTACACCTGTTGGGGTCTGAAAGGACAAAGACAATATACTGGATCATCTGCGTAGGCAGCAGCAAGCAGTAAGTCATGCTCAGTACCACTGCTGTCCTGAGGCTATTTTCAGAATCTACTTTCTGTACCGCTTGTGCTATCCTAGGCACTTTTAACAATGGGAGTGGGGTCATCGTCAAATCAATGATTTGTGATCTTCACTGGTGTCCATGGATTACATCCTCTCCACCTTTATCCACCAGGGATAACACGTCAATGTGAGGATCGGGTCATCTGGACCCCATAGGATAGGACAAGAGAATTCTTGCTGCGTTCCTTGAGCCATTCAACTTCGTCACAGTTGCAAAACATTCTTTTCTTAGCAGTGTTATCAATTCAATGTTTTCTTTTGCTACAAATACAAATGACTAATTTGTTATTTTTACATTTTTCAATCAACTTGAATACGAGAGCCAGCAAAATGTATCTTTGGAAAAGGCAATGCAGTACAAATCTTAAATCTTATTTTTCACACTATATGTCAATTATTTTACCCTAAAATTGCCCAAATAAAAGGATATTAGAAGTTGGCTAAAAAAAAAGAGAGACAGCATGAAATGCACAAGCAGTAATGAAACAATGGAAACCACTAAAGCACCAGCAAAGCAAGTGCAGCAAAACGCAGTGAAGAATATAAGCTCCTCTGTCATGGCTACAGAACGACAGACAGGAAACCCGTAAAGAGACACAGGTGAGAGCTGGCCTGATTAGAAAAAATGGATTTAATGTTCAGATCCAGAACTAGGTGAGTATGAGGGACAGCAGACTCCGAGGGGTCCCACGACGAGGGTGAACGGTTCCTGTAGGCTCGTGGCGTCACTGGTGGCTTCGTTCGTGGATACCGACCAAAAGCAGGTTTGGCCGAGGCTTGTGGTGGAGAGGTGGAATGGCAGAGGCTCGTGGCTTGACCGGGTGAAGCAGACAGAGCTGGTTCCAGAAGAGATGCAGGCTCAGGTGACCACTCGTGGCTGTGGATTCCTGGAGCCAGGTAAGAACAAGATTTTAGGTGCGGGCTTGGGACAATAAGCAAAAACGTGACGACCAAACTATGCACCATCAGGGGCAACGAACTGGTGATGAATACTGGTCCTGGAGCTCCTTACGAAGGCAGGCGGGTGATGAGGTAAGTGGCAGCAGCTGAGACGCATCAGGAGCCAAGCAGAGAGGGGAGGGGGAGGAGACTGACAGAGGTACCATCACTGTTTGATTAGATCTCTGTGATGTTTTGTGATTTTTTTTTTATGATTTTAATTGAAAGGTTCGAGTTTCTGCTGTCAGAAACGTTTAAAAATATCTAAAAAAAAAAGAGAGAGAGAGAGAGAAAAGACCTGTGATAACTGTGCTCCCAAAATGAGTAACAGCCCCCCAGCTCTCTAAAAACTCTTCTGGAGGCAAATGGGGCTGTTTGTCATCAACCCCAAAACAAAGTATTAAGTAAACAAAAAGTTAAAATAGAAAAAAAGTAAATATTTGAAATGCAAATAGCAAAATAAAAAAAAAGGGTGCTGAGAAAACTAAAGATGTTTAAAAATGGATAAACTGAAAAAACATTGGAAAAGAGGGAACAAGTCCAGGACTGGATTTTTATTCCCATTCATTATGAAGACGGCGGAGGAGACACTGGTCCATCCCAGAATAAAGGGAGTTACAGTAGTCCAGTCTGGAGAAGATGAATGCATGAACAACCCTTTCCAGGGTGTCAGGGGGGAGATATGGCTTCACTTCACTCACCCAAGATTCCTAATAAAAGACCGGTTAGAGTCTTATGACTCAATGGCTCTGTTAAATACTGTTAAATATTAAATATCAAAGATTAAAATGTGTCTTGGTAATTTGGTTTGGAGCCAATAATTAAAACTAGACCAAGGTTTGGAGATAGAAATTATTAAAAACGCCTAAGTTATCAGCAAAAAAATTAAGACACAGCATGTATGTTGTGATAAACAACAGTGGACCAAACCAGAACCCTGAGGCACCATCTTGTGTTGCGTTTTTGTACTTCTGTGTTTTCCAACCTACAACATAAGAGGAGCCAGGATGTGCTGTACCTTGATCTGGGGCAAAACCCTCATTAAGTCCTCCACATGGTCGCCACCACCCTCACTCACTTCAATGCTGCCTCTTTTTTATGAGCGGGCTGGAACACTGCCACTAGAAGACCTCCTCACCAGCTGCCTGGAGGACCCAGACAGACTCACACACAGCAAAAGTCTGCAGCTACCTGGAACCTTCTGACCTGATTCCTCTGCTTTTGTGTAAACAAGATGCAAAGAGCAGAGTAGATGCAGAATCGAAGCAGACACGGGTCACAAACACCCTGAAAATAACAGAGCACATGACAGGAAAACAGCCTCACAAACCAACGTCCCGCTGGCTGGCAGGCAGCATCCGGTGCTTTGGAGAAACAGGAAGAGTGTAACAAGCTCCCTGAAATAAGTGAGGTGTTTCAGCGTTTGATCTTTTTCAGCTACAGGGAGGGGGGGTTAATAAAACTCCAGCTGGGAAAAGTTGCCAGGTCAGACTGCATCTCAGCTTCATAACTGTCTAATTATCAAAAACGTTGTCTTCCTCTTTTGGGCTGACAGCACACGCTGGAAGCTGGGGTGTATTGACTGCGAGAGCACATATGGTTTTCCTTGTCACGTTGAGACCCACGCGACCCGCTGTGGCTCTCTCTCATTGTGAGAACCAGGACCCTAGAAAGAGGAGAACACGCCCACGCATTTATGACAGCTGCCAGGGGAGGAAAGCCTGTTAAAAAGGTGGACTGTTTTACAGCCTTTGGACACATAATCCCAAACAGGACACGCTCGGCGCAGCACTCACAGCTCCAGAAAGTCTGGAAAAGATGCAGATAGTGAGGCTGGAACGCTTTATTTTGGTTGGAAACAGAACTGTCTGTGGGGTAGAAGGTAGAAGGTACCACCAAACCAGTGGCGGTTCTACCCTGAATTACTCCCCGGGCGAGGAGGAGTAATTGGCAGCATTTAGAGATGTAGCAGCACTCTTCAGAATCAATGAAATCCGTCGGGCTGTAAGTGAACTCAGTCAAAAAAACAAAATAAGTTCTGTCCATCGCTATCAACTCTAAAAAGTCATCTGAATCAACTGCACAAGCAAAAAGACAAGCGGCTTTTACTTTGAAAAACATTTTAAAGAGGACAATGTTTGTGGAAGAATCAGAGAACTGTTTATGCTTGTAGTAAAGAAAAAAACCAAACCAAAATGCATCAGTGTTAATGCTGCACTGAAATAACTACAGATAGGTAAGGGAAAAGAAGAGCAAGTGCCCTAAAAGAACCACAACATCAAAGGAAACATCTCATCAGGTTTAGCTTCATGATTTTGTTACATTACTGCTATAAAAAGAAAAATAGATAATCTGGAGACAGGTAGATTTTAGCAATACTTTTATTAACTGGTTGAATGCTATAAAGTATTCAACCCATTGTTTTCGTGTTTCTCTTTCTTTATTATAGTATCTTCTGCCATTTGTTGCCAGTTAACTTCTTCAATTTTTCAGCTATTTTAACCATTTTTCCAGCTATGACTTTTGGTCTTTCAAATCCTTGAACTTTTCAAGATTTTCCAGGATTTCAAGGAATTTTGCCTCTATAGAAATACATGGTGAAACCTTGGCGCACAAACTCGCTGGTTCGACACCCAATTCTGGCATTTTTTACAAAGATATCTTTTTTGTTGTTGTGCTGTTTTCACTTTATTTATGGTCAACTTCCATCATTTCTTCCTTTCTTTCTTTTTTGCCAATTATTACCCTTTAAGTTTCATTTTCATTCAGCTATATAATATTCAACCCTGGATTTTCTTCTGGAAATGCAGCTGCTCCTAGACTTCATTTGACATTTTGGTTTTGTGCCTTGAACTGTTTATTTAAAAATGATATTAAAGTTGTTATATGTGCTTTAGATGAAGCTAAATACTAGAATCTGTACCTTCATTTTATGTCCAAAACCTTTATCTGCCTTCACACTCATAATATCTGATTGGGGATCCATCCATCCTGGGAGAGGTCACAGGGGTCTCTAGAGCCTATCCCAGTTTTTAAAAGGGCGAAGCCGGGATATACTGAGGACCCTGTAAATGATGGCGAATTCAAAATCCAAAGGGTTTCATACCTTTTGCAGTTATAACAGCTCCAACTCATCTAGAAAGTCTTAAACTATGTTTTGGGGAGTTTTTGAATATGTTTGACTTTTCTTTCAGGATATTTCTGACACTGATGTGAAGGTCTGTCTCTTTCTGGGGGTCTTATAGACAGCTGAGGTCAGGACTCTGTCCAGGACTGTCAAGTTCTATCACATCAGACCTGCTCATCCCTGTGTCTTTATGAACCTTCCTGGTGCTCCTGTGCAAACATCATGTAGAAACAGAAAGAAGCCACCCCCAATCTGTTCCCATGACAGAGTGAGAACGAGCTGTGTGAAACCACAGCAGAGAAAAAGACAACTTGAACCTGATATACCAGTTAAAAATAAAATATTTAATCCTGAAAAAAAAAAAAAAACATGAAACTTTTGGGCTTTTAATGATTTTTTGTTCATTTTTAGGTAGCAGCAATTATCAACACCTCCCCCTTCAAAAAAGAAACATAAACGAAATAAATGTTATGAATGAATGAATGAATACAGCATTAAAATTAAACACTTTTTGGAGCTAAATGATACTTTTTTTCCCTTCAAAATAAAAACTTGTGCTATTGCCACGAATCTTGAAGATACTCTTATGTGCCATATTTATTCTGAATTTCAACTAAAATTAGCCTCAAAATGTAACTGAGCAGTTTAACATTTATTTTAAAAGGGTTGCTTGCTAAAACAAGTCATTTCTCAACCTTTAAAGTTTAGAAAAATACATTTAATCAAAATATAAACAAATATAATAGTGATATTATAAAAATGGTATATACTGTGAGGGAAAAACAATAGTTATACATTTTCTTTAAAACTCAACAAAGGCATTTTTTAACACTGCCTATTTTAATTGATTCACTCTTTTCTGGGTAAAACATGCACTTTGTTAATAGACTAAAGTAAGGAAAGCAAATGACTGAATTCCAGTCTGCCCTAATGTTTCATGTGCTTTGATAACCTCTACAAGATATTGTCTTTTCCTGAAGGGAGAACGGAGGGGGGAAACACTAAGCCCTGAGATGAGGAGACTTCAGGAGTCTTCCTGTGGTGCTACAAAAGAGCAGCAGAAAAACATGAATCTGGTCCACAACATTTGTAAAGATGAGCTCACTGTCAGATCTGTGTTTAAAGGAGAAATGCTTTAGTTTGACATTTTTTACATCCAATTTTCTGATATTAACTGAGCAGCACACATGGTCCAGAACTGACATCCTGCCGGTCTGCTGTTAATCCCAAACCCCCTCCTTCTCATTAATCTGATTAGCGGTCAGCCTCCCGTCTGTGTGAACACAACAGCAGACGGCGGGACTCAAAACGTCTTTTACATTTCCTGTTCCCTGGAGGTGCACACAGTCGCCAGCTCTGTCCACCATGCCCGTGTTCTACTCACCGGTACCAGAGAACCTGCAGATGGGCCTGACCTCCATGGGAGGCTCTGTGTTCACGAATAACAGGACAGCAGACAGCGACTTTGGCAGGGAGCCAGAGTATGCACCCGGTTTGTTTCACGTCATTTTCTGTGTGTGTTTCTGTCATGAAATTGTTGATTCTTCTGTCCGTTTGCTGCTTTTTGTTTCCAGTCGTCAACGAGCAGGTGTCTAATCTTCCCCTTCAAATGCTTCTGTACTTCAACCTGTTTTACTTCCCCTGTTGGTGGTTCTCTGCTGTCGTGATGCTGGACATAAAGGTCAGTTCCACCGTGTGAAAATACAACATTCACACAAATTCCTACAAGTAATTAAGTAGGTAAGTAAATTTTATTTGTATAGCACTTTTCACAGACAAAAGTCACAAGGTGCTTCACAGGTTAAAATATCTATATATACACATATAAAAAACATAAAAGACAAAAAGCATAAACCACGTAAGTTTCAGTTAAAATACTTGCAAAAATAAAAAGTTACAAAATTCTGCAAACTATGTCCTTTAGTTGTCTATTTTTCAAAAACAATTTCTATTTTTCGACTGAAATAAATACTTCAGGCGCACAACAAAAGACAAAGTTTCGCTCTGAATTTCTTCATGGAAACATTTGTACATGAACATCACTGACTTCATTTTCTAAAACTCACGTAATGCTAAAGATGAAATTTAAACTCATTTGAAAAGAATAGTTTTTTTTTTCTTAATTTGATTTATAAAGCCTCACTCCAACTATGTTTTGATCCATTTTTGTAAAATCATTCCCAGCTGTTTATAGCCAAAATCAAAAAGCCTTTTTTGCACGCTCTCCCACTAGCTTACAGCCTCTCACAACCTCAAGCTAACAGAACTGGACCAACAAAAATGGCGAGCAATATTGGAGCTATCCAGCCGTACAGTTTTGAGCCAGATGCCAGCTCAGACAAGGAAAATAAAGACTTTAATGTACCTAAATGTCTGCAATTGGATGCATCAGAATGGCGAGGAGCAGAAAGACATTAGCATTTTCAAACGACACATTTTTATCTGCCCTGATGTAAATTAAAAATACTCAGAAATGCAGTTTAATCTTAAATTCTGTTATGATAGTCCTCCATCATGAGAAAAGTACAACAAGAGCGTGTTAAACACACAATTCTCACTGGAGTGGGTCTTTAATAGTTTGTTAAAGGGACTGAAAATATTTTAATAACTCAAGAATTTAAAAACTAGCTTGTGACAACTAAGTTAAAAAAAAAAGTATCATAATATGGGTGTAACTATATTAATTAGCTTCTTCCCACTCCCTTTTTAAGCAAATAATTTAACCTTTTTTGACATTTTATTTAAGAGATTCAGTGCATCATGTACTGTATCTCAGTGCAAATTTGTCTATTTATGATAAAAAACAATTATGATGTCGGAAGATAGCACAACTTTTTTCTTATTAATAAATACATTTCTTAAAAAGATTTGACATATTTTTTTTTTATCCTCTTATTCTTTTGTTTTGCTTGGGGGAAAAATCAATCATTTTTGTTCATTTCAATAAGTTTTGATATGTTGTTTTCCAAAAATTATATATGATCAATACAATGGTTGTTCCACATGTGCTTTTATTTATTTTTTCAGTTCCACCATTTAGCTGGGTACTACCAGGCCCTGCTCATTACGGGGCTGGTCCTGGTCACGATCATAGAAGTCATCCGGCTCTACCTGGGTTACGTCGGCAACCTTGAAGAGAAGGTAACACCCCTGATGTGCTCCAAGCCACTTTTATAACCATTTTTTATGTGGACATTTTTTTTAAATCCATGCAGCCACCCAGACTCTCCCTCCTTCCGCGTGTCATCAGGTCCCAGAGCTGGCCGCCTTCTGGCTCCTGTCCTTCACCTTCCAGCTGCCGGTGTTGCTGTTCTTCATGACGGACGAAGGAATTCTCATCCTTCCTCTGGAGAGAGGCATTCACTTAGTCTACCTGCTCTTCCTGCTCGCTCAGATTCTGACCTCCTTCATGGCACTGAGGACCATGACTCAAAAGCTCACGCTGCTCTTTTATCTGCGGCAGTTTGGCAGGGCGGAGAACCTGCACCCCAGGGCGATGAGTCCCATCCATGGGCTTCCGTATCACTGCAGCGTGCTTCCTGTCTCATCCTCCACTCACAGCTTCCATTAATGCCAAACACATGCGTAATGTGCTCAAAAAATAGTTAGATTTTGTACCAGCTCTGAATTCTAAGTTATAAATAAACACGTTGAAGGGGGGATTCCCATGAATTTAAAGGGGGAGGAGCTCCCTTTTATTCTTAAAATCTGTCTTTTTGTTTGTTTTTATGGTGTTGAGGACGTTTGCCGTTTTTTCTGGACTCAACTAACTATGTATGTTGATCACCTGATGCGTTTGTTTTTTAACAAAAGACAAATATATAAGACAATATATATATATATATATATATATATATATATATATATATATATATATATATATAACATTAATAAGGGATGTGAAGTTTAGTTTAATTTATTTGACAGGGGAAAGTCAAAGAACAGATGCTTTGTACCAACTGTGATTGCAGAATCTCCATCTGGAGTCACAAAGACATACAAAAACAAGAATTAACATAAAACAATGCAATGCGTTTACATAAAACGTACAATTATTTCATAATAAAAAAAACAAAAGAGAGAGGGGGAAAAAAGACGTATACGATTCTTCAACACTACTCCTCACACACTACTTAAGATCACTTATAGTTAAATAAATACGATTCTACTTTTTAAAATTTGACATATTTAACAATGCTGAAATGTCTGTTCTGTTAAAAATGATTGTTTCATTGATCCATGCCAATTTTTTAAAAACATTTTGCAAGTGTGGGCGGTTTAATCCACTCGAAAATCCTGATTGGCCTGGCCAACGTACTGGTCATTAGATGTGGACCTTGTTGTTGTGCTCCTTTGTTCTGATATCAACAGGGTAAAGATTGTGATTGGTGGAGGAGCCATATTATTAGTTTAAACATAAGGGAAGACATATTGTTGGTGAATTAATGTTAAAGCATCTTAAGAAGAGCACAGGTACGTCTTTCAGTTCCTTTAAGGCTCGTACTTCCACCTATTCAAATTGGAATGTACCATCGTCATGCATGTGGTAAGTGTCTCGTGACGTAAAACTAATAGAAGTTGCACGCACTTATGATGCACGGGTGATGCTATCATACGTTGTCCTTACTTCACACTCTAGTTGTTACTAAAGGCTCCTTACTGTCAAATACTGCACGCACAGGGCGTGCACGTGATACATAAGTGCCCGTAGGATGGCAACAAAAACCACACACTGATTGTCTAATGTACACATTAGACAGAAGGATCATCTGATGTTAGCCAGCAAGGCCACGGACTTATACTTCGGGGCGACTTATACTCCAGACAGTACGGTAAAACGGCATCTCAGGGTGTCTGTTCTCCTTTTTTTTTTGGTAGTTTCTAAATGATCCTTGATACTTCTGTTGGTGACTCCAGCACAGTAGATCTTTAGCCACGATTTGAAGCACAAAAGTGGCAGTGAGAGTACAACAGAGCTGTGTTAACCATTCCTGACCACAGAGTGGCAGCGTGTGATCAGGAACGCCAGCCTTTGACAGAACTGCCTCATCCAGCAGCAGCAGGGACAGATTGGTATGCAGTCCGTGTGCTGATCAGGAAACCCTCTGGCAGAGCGATAAAGGTTAGACTTGTCTGCAGCTGAGCAAGATGTAATATTAGAGGATATTTAACTTCAGCCTGATTGAACAAGGAATCAAGCTGGAGGTAAAGATTCACATCAAACAGATCTAACGAACATTGCTAAATACAAACAGAGGTGCCATAACATAAGAAGTGTTGTGAAGAAAATGCCAGGAAATTATCTGTTTTTTCATTTAAATTTAAAATGGAGTTTTGCAGTAGGAACAACATGCTCAGGCAGAACTGGGTGTGAGAAATTATTTAGAGAGGGGTGCACTAGAAAGTCAACAAGGCGCTTATGTGAGAGGTGGCGTTTCTGGGAAATAACACGCTTATCCTGCTCCACATTCAGGGAACTGCAGTGTTGTCCACGAAATATGGGAAATGTCAACATAAAGTCTCACTTTTTAGTCCGGTTTTGAAGCGACCCATGAAGCCCAGCTGCTTCATACTGGAAAAGTATGAAAGAAGTACAACACCACTTTATATGCAGAAGACACACCAAACATATGAAACGTCTTCTGGCATTTTACAGTTTAATTAAAAAGTGAAATTTGTTTGATCATTAGAGTGGAAAAATGACAAAGCAGGAAGGTGTTGTGCTTGATGTGCAGAGATGTACCAAATGTCTGAGGATGTGGAACAGATTATGGAGTGGTTTTGATCTTAAATACATCGTCATTTATGGAAGATAATTCATCTTGAAGTCATCAAAAAACTAATTTTGGGGGCTTTTTTTGCTCAGGGAGGCAGTGACATATTTCAAAATTACATTCAAAAGATCAAGGAAACCTTTGTAGACACAGTTGGAGATACAAATTGTGTGAGAATTAAGTTTTTTAATTTAATTAGGCTCATAAAATGGTCACATTCTGTTTCCAGGTTGTTGTTTTTTTACCTTCAGTCACACCAGGTTTAAGTTACTAGTTATCCTCAGTTAGTTAACACCCTCCATTTATGTAAGTCAGGTTTCAGTTGCCACTTTTTTTCTCTCTCTCTCTCTTTTTCATGGTTTTGTTTAGGTTTAAATGTCTTTTCAAATTTATGTTTCATTTTTAAGTTTGCACTATTGTGTTTGGCGGATGACGCAGCTCCTAACATCTACGTCTAAAGTGTTTTATCAGATCAATTCTTTGAATTTTTGGGGTCTTTTTTTTGTGTATTTGCTGGTAAAGCCACGCCGTCCACAGTGGAAAGCTACTAAAAATCTGTTAATTTTTTTTCCCTATAAAGACAGTTTCTCACATGCTATGGAGCTCCACAGGGGACTGTACTTTCCCCTTTCCTCTTCACCCTGTACTCGGACACGTGTCACATCCAGAAGTTCGCAGATGACACAGCCATCGTGGGGTGTATCAGTGGTGATGAGGACGAGTACAGGAGCCTGGTGAAGGATTTTGTTGTCTGGAGCCACAAAAATAACCTACAGCTCAACACCTCCAAGACTAAGGAACTGATCGTCGACTTTGGGAGGGACAGACCCAACCCCAGACCAGTTCTGATAGGAGTGGAGGAGGTGGAGGTCATGCAGACCTATAAATATCTTGGGCTGTGGCTGGACAACAAGCTGGCCTGGACGAGCAACACGGGGCAGCTCTACAAGAAGGCCCAGAGCAGGATGTACTTCTTGAGGAGGTTAAGATCCTTCAACATCTGCAAGAAGCTCCTGGGGATCTTCTACCAGTCTGTGGTCGCCAGCGCTCTAACCTATGCTGTGGTGTGCTGGGGGGGGGGGCACCTCAAAGACAGACTTCTCCAGGCTGGAGAAGCTGATCAGGCGGGCTGGTTCTGTGGTTGGCACAAGGCTGGACCCTCTGGCTACTGTGGCAGAGAGAAGGACACTAAAAAAACTAACGTGTATCCTGGACAATACCACCCACCCTCTGCACACGACCATCAGAAGCCAGAGAAGCACCTTCAGCAAGAGGCTGCTCCTCCCAAGGTGCAGGACTAATAGACTGAGAAACTCCTTTGTCCCCCGTGCCATCAAACTCTTTAACCACCGCTTAGGAGGGGGAGGGCGACAGAAAAGGAAAGGGAAAGGGCCTGAATTACCTTTTTTTTGTATATGCTGTTTTGCAGATATTTAAACTTTTTCTTACTGTTCTAATTTTTCTAGGTACTGTGCTGCTTTTTTTCCTATATGTATGTCAACCAGTGCTGTATGCGATGGAGATGTCAATTTCCATGCGGGAACCTCCCAAATGGATAAATAAAGTTGTCTATCTATCTATCTATCTATCTATCTATCTATCTATCTATCTATCTATCTATCTATCTATCTATGGTAGTTGTGGTGAACTCAGTTGAAATTGGTGCTTAAAAAACAAAATACTTCTTTTGTTTTGATCAGTTTTACTACTGAGCTCTTAAAAAGTGACTCAAACCTCATGGAAGAGGAAGTTCCCTCAGCTGTTGTGTAAACCAAGGGGGGAAAAAATCAAATTCAGTTCTTAATCCAATAAAATAAAAAGTCAATTTAAAAACAAATTGTTGGGTTTTTATAGATATCTTCCAGTTTGCATTTTTTCTTACCCTCTAAAGCAAAAGATTTTTGGAAATTTGAATTTGAGATGCATGCAGTGCAAACCCATTTGTCTTGTGAATATTGTTTGCATGTCAGCATGGTCAGTCCTGCAGGTAGCAGCTGCAGCAATAACAGCTTAATTCCCTTGTGTTGTGATGATGACAACTTACCGTAAATCATTCCAACCCAACTCTGAGATCCAAACTTACAGTCTGGTGATCCTGAATCTTCTGCTGCTGTTTGAAAACGAAGCTTGCGAAGGTTGAAGTGACAGGAAGTTTGACCTTATTTGACAGTAACCGGTTCAGAGAAGCCAGTCTCCATTTTGAGAGGCATTACCTTATAAATCTACCTTTAAATGGGCGAGGAAAAAAAATAGAAAACAAGGAGAGTATGAGATGCATCATTCAAACAAATCACCTCTTCTTCGTTCGGTTTGAATACATCAGACCTCTTGTTGCTGCAGAGACAGAGTAACCAGCTGCTGGTGAAAACAGCAGCTCCACACAAACTCATTCACCTCTCCCTCCGTGGTGTGTGCTGAATCATAGCCCTGGATAGAATGAGGACATGCTTCACTCTCACTAAACATGCTGATGCTTATTTCCTTTTATCTCGTCCATTTTTTTGTACAAAAGCTGCTCATCAACACGGTGTAAACCAGCTTTTCATCCTAATTATGGCAGGATCCAGCTTAGAGGCAATCACAAGATGGGACTGGTGAGGCTAAGCTGGCAGGAAGAATATCACATGGGCATCCCTGTGTCTTCTTTTAGTAATCCTAAGAAGGCTGCACAAGCATGAACCGCATCACGTTGTTCTTTTAGAACCTCATGACCAATTCCTAATAGATGCCATAACAGGAACAGAAAGTAAATAAATAAATAACAGTTTTCCATACTTTGTAAATTAACCTCATTTAATTTGTTGTAATAGCAACTTAATAAACAACTTAATAAACAAAGAAGACATTAAGCATGGACTGGATTTGAAGCCATGAAAAGTATTTGCTCCCTTCCTGAGTTTCTTTCTTTTTTTGCATTTTGATTTATTGATTTAATTGAATTTATTGGTTTATTTTAAAATAGGAACAAGACAATAAAAGAAATTGCTATTTAATATATTAATTCATAAATTGTTTGGAAATTATTCTTGACATTATAATTACTCTCAATCAGAAACAGACGTATTTGCACGTAACCAGAAAACAGAACTAGTGTATGTGAAAAATGACAGCAGGCTTCAGTCTTTTTTTTATTTGAGGAACAGACTGAACAACTTCTGCAGTTAGTTTAAAAACTGTTTTATTTCCAGATAATATTTTTATTTTAAATCCTAACGTGCCTTCAAGCAAGTGGCAGCAGTTGATGGAAATGGGTGTCTAAAATCCTTCCTATGTCATCAGAGTTAGCATCCAAGCTAATTTCATCTTGATGGGTTGATTGATTTCAAGCATTGCAGTCAATACAATAAAAAAGTTCAAACAGATTTATCAAACCTATTACAGAAATAATAGATAAAAAACAGGGGGAAAAACAGTTAAGTCACATTTACTTAATTAAATATAGTATCATTAACTAAAGTCAAGTAGAGTTTATATAATCCCACCCCTGAGTTAATTCAGTATAAAGTTTGTTATAGTTTTTGTAATCCGGTTCTGATACAATAGATTCTTTTCAAGCTACTCTTGAAATGCACTAGAAAAAAATAAACCTTAAGAAAGTAAAACGTTTCTTGTTTCAAGAAAAATTGTCTCATTTTCTGTCTTGCAAGGAAAATAATCTCATCAAGAAAGTTTTTCAACCTGGAGTGCCTGGAATGTGGAGCGGGTTTCCCTTGGGGGGTCCTGGCTCGTACCTGGGGCTGGGGCGGGGGGATGCCCGGAACTCCTGGGTGGTGATGGGGTGCTCGTCTGGGGCTGTGGGCGTCCTTCTCCGGTGGGGCCCTGCGTTGGGCTCTCCTGGCGCGGCGGGGGGGCTGCTCTCCTGGTTGGGCTGGGGCGGCGCTCTCTTTCCCTCCGCGCCTCCCTGCTCTCTGGCTCTGGGGGCCTCGCGGCGGTCCTGCTGGCCCCGGCCTGGGTGGCGGTCTTGGTCGCCCGGGGGGCGTTGTTCCCTGCCGGTTCCCGTGTGGCGTTGGGGGGATTCCGGCTGCCGCTGCTGCTGCGGCGGGGGTCTTGGGGTGGGGATGGCTGGGCACTCTCCCTCCTTCTTTTCACGTTCCACCATCCATTTTAGAAGAACATAAACACTTACCTGAGCACAGGTGTTAGCTCACCTTTGCATTAACAGTTTGCATGATTGAATGACTGAAATATTTCACACTAGTTGGTTTAAAGGCATAAGTATGCGTGTGAACACTATCTGTTTTGTGTACATGTCGACAGGTGGACATTTTTGCAGCTAGCAGGTGTGTTGATAACATTTGAGTGTGTGTGTGGACAGGCCCCGCCCTTTGTGTACTACATTTGAACCTTACCATAATGATTAACAACCAGTAAACTTGTTGCTTTATGCTGCTTCATGGTCTTATCCCCCCTCCCCTCCCATTATCACTCTCCTACCCCCCTCTCTCTCTAACATCCCTCCCTATTTCTTCCCTTCTTTCCTTTTCCGTCCGGTCCAACACCCAAAATTTTCAAACATGGTTGAAATTAATAAAGTTTGGCCTCAATTACAAAAGGGGTTTATTCAGACATACCTCTGGTTTGTCTGAAGATTAATAATCCCTATTGTTAAAGTAAAATATGTCCAACACAAGAGGCCCTCAGCTCTCATCTGCCTGCCCAGCTGTTGGACAGGACAAGTTTAAAAAAAAGAAAGTTTTTCAACAGCAAAATAATCATCCATCCATCTTCCTCCGCTTATCCAGGACCGGGTCGCGGGGGCAGCAGTCTAAGCAGAGATGCCCAGACTTCCCTCGCCCCAGCCACTTCCTCCAGCTCCTCCGGGGGGACCCTAGGCGTTCCCAGGCCAGCCGAGAGATGTAGTCTCTCCAGCGTGTCCTGGGTCTTCCCCGGGGCCTCCGCCCAGTGGGACATGCCCGGAACACCTCTCCAGGGAGGCGTCCAGGGGTCATCCGGACTAGATGCCCGAGCCACCTCAACTGGCTCCTTTCGATGTGGAGGAGAAGCGGTTCTACTCCGAGCTCTCCGCGGGTGACCGAGCTTCTCACCCCATCTCTAAGGGAGCGCCCAGCCACCCTACGGAGGAAGCTCATTTCAGCCGCTTGTATTCAGGACTTCGTTCTTTCGGTCATGACCCATAGCTCGTGACTATAGGTGAGTATTGGAACGGAGATCGACCGGTAAATTGAGAGCTTTGCTTTTCGGCTCTGCTCTCTCTTTACCACAACGGACCGATACAGCGACCGCATAACTACGGACGCCGCTCCTATCCGCCTGTCGATCTCACGCTCCGGTCTTCCCAAACTCGTGAACAAGACCCCCAGATATTTAAACTCCTCCACCTGGGGTAAGGATACTCCACCCACCGAGAGATGGCAGACTACCTTTCTCCGGTCAAGAACCATGGCCTCAGCAAAATAATCTTAATCTGAGAAAACAGATCTTGGTGACTAGAAGAGAAGAAAAGCTGCCAATGGGGTTAAAATTCTTAATGAATTTCTAAGGGGCCAATGTGAACATAAAAAGGTTTGAAAATGTCCATTCCGTCTATAAACTCTACGCTGCCTCTGCACTGGTAGTCAGGTACAAGATGGAAGATTTGTTCAGGACGACACAAAACACTGAAACCAGCACTGGAATTGGCTGCTGGATATTTTCAATTTGAGTCTGATTATCCTGGTGAGGAGGAAACGGCAGGGCCATTCATTAAATGGACACTCAATATACAGGATAGAAGAATATCTTATCAGTTTTAAATCTGCTAAAGTTGATAAGACAGAAAAATCCTGGTGAGCACACCGGGTTTTACATTGTTTAAATTTTGAATGATGAGTTGAGATTGGCATTTTAAAGAGGTTTGTGTTTTCAACAGGACAATTACACATATTTTTTGAAGCGTACCTTTGCTAAATAATAAAGTAGGCCATAACTCAATATGTGATCAATGCTGGATGCTGTTTCAAAGCTGAGCTATGTGCACAAAAGTGGAGATTTAAGTGGTGTGCTTCAGTCATTTATTCAGTTTTATATTAAGAACAGCTCTCCTCTAAATATCTTACAACCCAAAATTCTGCAAAACCTTTTTTTTAGATGCTGTTGTGTAAATGTGTCGTGGCAGTTTATTCCTCACAATAGGATGGAAATAAAAAAAACTTCAAAAATAAATTTTTACAGATACTAATCTGACAGAAGCCTTCCTAACTGCCTTTGTTGATTTCTGTTCTGTGATCTATGAACTAATTTAAATGCAAACCGAACAAACTTCAGACATCAACACAGAGAGAGCGCTTTTTCAGGCTCGGGTGGGTTTTGAACACAGGAGGAAACACAGCTGCCTCCGTTTCCAGAGAAACAGCTGCTTTGAGGCGGGAGGATGATGTCACGAAGGTCTGATGAGCTTCTGGATGGGATGTCAAAGCCCGGCCGCGGTAAAATGAATTGTTAAAGGACTTCATTCGGTGATCATGCTGGGATTGGTTCACTGTTTCCTGGAGCTTCAGACGGGTGTTAAAGAGCAGACATGACAGATTTAGTTCTGTAGAAACAGCAGCAACAGTCAATCTTCAGCACCTTTTTAAACTACTGTTGCCTCAATTAAACAATAATAAATTGAGCAGACAACAACGTACTTTGTAATCATAATCTCATTTATATGAACGATAACTTCAGAATTTCTTCTTTGTGGTCTCAAAACTGAAGTTATGTAGCTATTTTCATTGCGTAAAAAATGTTCTCCATGTTAAAGACTCTCAGATTTGGAGAACGACATTTGGGTTAAAGCGTCAAACTTTAGACTAATGACTAAAGATATGATAACATGGCATTAAAAATTTTAAAGGCAGTCCTTTCAGATGAGTCAACATAATTGCAGAACCTTGATTGGATCATTCTGAGTTTGATACGACTGGGACAATTTCTTTTTTAGTCCTCCAAAGAAATGTCACTTATTTTTTCCATTGATTGGCTCTATCTATCACGCAGTTCCTATATCTTTCACTAGTTTTTTCCTGTTTTGAAATACCTCTTGGGCTTTGGGGTTTTAGATAACAAAATTTGATGAATTGGAAAATACCTCAGCGGTTACAAACATGAAGATATGAACCATCTGTCTGAGCTCCATGATGATTGTAATGAATGGTGACTTTTATAATGGGATTGATGGTGATTCAGGAATCGCAGCAATAGGTTTTTTTTTCAATTATTAATGTTTTCTTGTTTTAGTTTTTTTTGTGACAAAGTGAAATTGTTAAGAGGGAAAAGACTTTATGAAGCTCCAGGATTACGCCTTTCTCCTTTATCTGTTGTTTTTCTAAAATATTTAAAAGAAACCAAATATGATATGATTTGACTTTGAATTATTTGATTGTTAAGATACTTAATAATAAATAATATTAATTAATGGGATTAATTCCGCTTCCGGGGTTAAGGCAAGACGCGTGGTCGCGGCTCGCGGATACTAATTTTCAAATTACTTAAGAAGTTGATTTTCCAAAAGAGAGCTGACCATGCCCCCGAAGAAACCCCAGGAATATGAAGAAATTCTGTCTGATAAAACCTAGGAACCGGATATTGATAAATCATGAAATAAATGATAGTAGTATAACGGTGGGATTATGTTCGCTTCTTTCCACTTTTCAAGCAATTTTTATTTATTATGTCTAATTATCCTAAGTTTGATTAGTTACTGTATGAATGTATAACTGATGATTATATTGCTTTTGTGTATTACTCCTATTTGATTGCTTGAAATAAACCATTTCAAATCAAAATAAAATAAATAATATTTATAAATGAATACATATTTTATATTCAGATTTTTAAGGAAAAAATCAAAATCCCTTTTGTATCACATTAGTTTAATTTAAGCCATTACACACCAAAGTGAATAAACATGAGTAATTTTGTAAATAAAGAGTTTGTTTGGTTGAGGAAAATGATGTGGCGTTTGTTTGGTGGTGGTAGTGTGATGGTTTGGGCTGATTTACCGCTTGAGGACCTACAGGTCTTTGTGTAATTTATGGAAACAAGATATGTTTGATTTACCAAGTTAATTTTTTAGGTTTACATTTATTTCAAAGCAGCAGCAAGAAACCCAAAGGGATCAAACATACAAGAAAAAATTGTAAATGTCTAAATTAATTTATTGCTCACTAAAACTGTGTTTTGAGATTATTCAATTCTGTTTGTGGATGTTAAATGCTGATTCACATCCACAAGGCCAAGTTTTTATTAATATATTATTGTCACACTTTGCTAAAATCAAAGATTTGTGATTACAACGTTTTAATACCAGTTAAGAGTCAGAGTGGTTAAACCTATCAATTGAACATGTCAAATGTTTTCATTTATTGCAAACAAAATTTCTTAGAAATGTAATTGAGCCTTCAAAGTCTGAGTGACGTATTTAGCTTTTTAACTCCGGCTTTGTTCTGAAAAGTCATTTTTGTGAACACGGTTTTTCACTGAAAATCAGCAGAGTCCTATGTCCAGCATTGGGATGAAGCGGTAACAATTCTGTATTTGATCAAATCCAGCCTCTGAGTCTCTAATTTCCCTTTGAGGTGTGTTTTGACAAAAGTACTGAAGCTTTTGACTCCAGAAGGATGAGAGCAGTTCAGCTAATTGATCTCTGAAAGAGAATTATGCATCTAAATGTGAGCTTTTTTGGCCAGAAAGATGGAGGATTAAATAGAAAAATATTCAGTTAAAAACATGAAGTAAGAATTCCAAAACTGACTCAAGTATAGAAGCAGAACCAAAAGAAACAGGAAGTGAGACACGAAAGTAAACTTTAGTTCTGTTTTTCAAGTTCTTTTTTGATCAAATATGCCATAAAACGGGTAAACATGGAACAAATGTTGCAAACAGGAAAAAAAAAGCCTGGCAAATTGGCTGTAATAATTTCTGACATCTTTTACAAAGCAACAAAGAAATGTTTCAGGTCCACATGACCAAAGATATTTTATCTTAAAAAAAATTATTTCATATCTTAGATCATTAAAGGAGATTGTTTGAAAGTACAAAGAAAAACTGTAGCTAATGACTTTGCTTTGGTTAATGGAGAAGATGGTAGCGTTGGTCAGATGTGTTGTAGCTCTATGACATTCTGTCACATTTGATTTCTCCATCGGATAATTCAAAAGAGGCGTAGGGCAGACAGACGATCCTCAAGCTCGTTCCAGGAGCCCTCATTCTAATCTAGAAGCATGTTTTCTTTTTTTCAAAGTTAAACCTATGTACTGTTTTTTTTTTATTGTGACACGGACAGAAATAAATGTGTGTTCTCACCTTTGAAGGTCAGAAACAAAACAGGTAAGGCTCATTTTGTATGACAGGAGTCACTTTTCATGGCCTTTTCTTTTTTTTTTTTTTTTTTTGCTCTTGCGTGTGTTCTACGAAACTCATCAGATTTGGTGTACACCTCAAGCCTTTTGTCCAGTTTTACAACATGAAACTAATGACTTCATCCATCACCTGATGTCAGTATCGCAAAGGTCGCAAATTAGGGTCAACTGATCTGCTGAACATAAAGGTGTGTGTTAATCGTGACTCTCACTGCCCCTGATTCACAGATCAGGATGGCATAAGAGAAACTGTCCAATTAGGCAACAACCGTAAGGTCTCAGACTTCTGCTTCTGCTCTGTTACATGCTAATATATAAATTGTGCAGTTTGAAAAAAATATGCATATTTGTTTATAAATATGTCCTCTAATCAAAGGCGGGCCCCTTTAAGCTGAGTCAACAATATGAAATGTAATGTGACCTGGATAGCTATGCAGCAAACAGAACAAAAAAACAACATCAATGAATTGTATGAAGTGTTGCAAAATCTTGTTACAGACATGCACAACAGCCTGAAATATCTGTTTGCTTCAGAAATGCACAAATATAGAGCTGTCCTTAAGTCTGTGATCTATGTTAAATCAGCCTCTGCAACTCACGTTCAAGGAGCCACTTTCAATGAAAAGTCTATGTCAACACGAGCATATGCGCCTTTTGGCTTCTGCGATCAAAACTCTCACATTCATGCGTCGTTAAACAAGTCTAATTTCAGACTCTAGATACGAAACATGCGTCCATTGAATGTGTGTTGAAAGGTAAATAAAAATGGATTTAATTTATCTGTGCTTTTCCAGACGCTCAAAGCGCTTCAGTGTCTCTCCATTATTCATTCATTCCTCATTCATACTCGGTGATGCAGCCACAGCTGCCCTGGGGCTGACTGACAGAGGCGTGGCTGCCAGTACGCGGCTACGGCCCCTCTGCCCGTCACCGGGACCTTTATACGCATTCACACACCAGTGGAGCCACGCTGGAGGCAGGGAGGGTGAAGTGTCTTGACTGGGGGGAGCGGGGATTGAACCGCCGACCCTTTAATCGTTGGACGACCGCCTGAGCCACCACCCTGCTTTGACCAATCAGTGTATTAGAGCCATTTAAACATTCAATGACGTTTTTACTGGATTTATTAAGGAATAGGTACATTTAGGAGCCCAGCAGTTCCATTGGCTAAGATGCATGACGTAGTTGATGCCTATTGTTTAGTTAGCTTAGTGAAGCTGTAGAGCAGAGAGAGCGCACTAGTTTTTTTTACTGTACTTTTGCGTCCTTATAACATGCTTTTATGTTTGAACCATAATTTACGTTTTTTTGTCACAGCCTATTTAGAAAGTAAACATCTAAAACGAAGAACTTGGACTGTGGAAGCTTATTTAAGAAAGACGCACCAACTATACGCTCTGACTCCGCAGCTTAAGTGGGCTTTACAGACATTAGAAGAAGCCACACTTACACAGGGACTATGATTTGGTAGTGATGTATGGACGGCGTACTTTTTAATTCATGGAAGTGGCAACTGAGAAAATAATAATTGCTGTTAGTACCAGCTGGAATTCTATGACACCAAATCTTTCATATATTGGAATAGAGCTTTGAAAGAAGATTTGCACCACTTCCACATTTTGCACCAAGCCTCTTCCAACTGCTGGTACATGCGCTAGTGTTGGGTAGCGACAGTCCAGTGTGAACACCACATGCTAAATGTGCGTACAAGAATGTGTGTCACGTGCCCGCTGTGAACCATAGACTGCATATAGAGATGGACACAGCCGGGGGTGATGTCTCCAATAACAAGTATCTTACCTTTGGCTCGCAAGAATCTGACAATCAAACATTTGTGGGGTCCAGTGGGCACCACATGCTTTCACCGAGGCATCCGATTGGTCATTTTATAACTTGGGATAAACAAACAAAATCGTGAAACTAAATTAGAATTAGCAAGAATATGTTATTAAAAGGTATCAGATCCAGAATGTTTATTCTGACCAATAGAATGACTGAGTAACAGCGGTTTATTAATCTATACGTAGAAGTAAATGGGGGTTTGGCTTCTTGGAGCCAGCAGGTACTTTCTGTTAGGAAAGCCAGGCGGGAGGGTTCAGTCTGCACTGTTCTCACATACAGACTATGGTGTGAACGAACATGCACCATATGGCTGCTGCAGGTTTTCGGGTTGTTCGGACCCGTGAAGGGTCGTAAAAGGAGCGACCGCATCTCAGAGGCTTGTGTGGTCACCTCAAGGGATGTCATGAAAATGGAGCGTACCATTGTCTTGCGTGTAGTAAATATATTGTGGAGGATTTGTAAGGCTAATGCATGTCGCAGGTACTAATGACATACTGTCATAAGGTGATCTTACAACACACTCCAGGCGTCAGTAAGATGGGAGTAAACAATAGAAGTTTAATTCTGCATGCAGCTTTTCATTTTAAGCAGAAATGTATTTGATACTTTGACCTTTGCCCTCAAGGAGTTGTTTGTGAATTTACTTTTACATAATTCCAAGAGTGGAAGCTGGACTCCTCAGAGTGTTCCACAGGCACTTCTGAGCAAGCATCCATAGCCAGATGATTGATCAGCCTCCAAGCCAACAAACAGATGAGCAAAACACAGCAGTGAGTTATAAATAAACACATGACTTCTCTCTGGTTCAAGTGAAGTCAGGCAAATCTTAGGGAGGCAATGTTTGACAACACGCAGGGATGAAAACGTTCCATCAGAAGAGGACATAACCAGCATGTCAAACAACCAGCGGCTCATAACATTTTTATCCATCCTTCCACTGCTGTGAGTGATGACGAATTTAGATCTTTGAAATCCAACCACAAGAATTCTAATCACAGTTTTAAAGAAAAATTATGCAGATGCTCAAAAGCTATTAACCTCTTTATGGCCACTATTTAAATCTACAGTAACTCATCTCATGCATATTCTAAATGCGCTGCTTAGTATTTCCTACCCAAGAGCCGCTGGTTGACTCCAGGGAAGGCAGCGGCTTCAATTCAATTATAACTTGAAGTTCTGTGACTCCTGATCCAATCAACTTCCTGGCACCAGTTTATGACCATGAAGAGAATGATAATATAGCAGACGAGACGGACAGAGAGAGGGACGGAAATGGATGTCAACTAACAGCGAGGCCAGGAGCATGTTGACGTTCCTGCAGAACACGCATCCAGAAAGTGTAGCCCAAAGTCTGGAGGTGAAGTTTGGAAAGAAAGGCAGCAGGCTGTAGCTCTTTGTCATGGTGATTGAAAACAGACATGCAACATTAACTGTCAGCAAAGTGAAAGCCTGCACAGAGGGAAATGTTTAGCAGTTTCACAGCCTCCACTGTGCTTTTCCAAAAAATCAGCTTTTCCAGAAAATGTTTGCCATGTCATCAAATGCACATATTTCCATTAAATTCAGTTTATCGGAAAGTTCCAGTTTACAACCCAAGTCATTTTTGTATAATCTATGTTTCATGTGCTGCTTTACATATTTTTGATGTATACTTACAGTTTTTGCCACTTTGGGAACCTAAGAACCCCATATAGTTAAAAAATAACCCAAGCTGGTTTGGCTGTGCACCATTACAATGGAATATTTTGGAACAAGGTTCAAGGTTCTTTTTTTCCAAGTCTCAAGTCTTTAGCTTTAGTTACAAGTCAAATCTTAAAATCTATTGATTGAAACGAACATTTTATCATTACAAATACTCAGTCATGCAGCACAAGTCCAAGACTGAAGTCCAAGGCCAAATTTGAATTGCTTGCCCACCCTATGGCTCCTCCCTATTGCTCCAATTGTAGGTGCATTTGGAGCTGTAGTGGTGTCCGACAGTGTTTTTTATGAGCAGCCGTAGCGACTTAGGGCTGCCTATCCCTCTGCCGAATGTACAGGCTGGTCCGTGTCACAAGCGTGGTTGTGTTCTGAAACACAGACGTTTACATTTAACCCTTGTGCTATCCCAAGCACTTCAACATTGGGAGTTGGGTCATCTGGACCCACTAGACAGTGCTCTGAACCTTTTTTCTTCAATGATTTGTGATCTTCACTGGTGTCCATGGATTACATGAAATCTCTCCACCTTTGTCATGGTAGGAAGAACACCTCAATGTAAGGGTGGGGTCATCTAAGATAGCACAAGGGTTAAACGTAAGTAGAGTTTGTGTGACTTAATCAGGTTTTAAACCGATGTTGTTATTTATTTTACAAGCGCTGGCAGCTAAGCGCTGACGTAGATGAATGGCAACTATTGATGATGTCATGAAGTTGGTAGTAAAGTTTCTTTCTTTTTTTCCGGAATCCTTTTTTTAGGAGTTTTTCCTTACCGAGAAGGAGAGTCTTTGTTTTAATATTGGGTTATATAAACAAAATTGAATTGAATTGAATTAAAGTCCAAATTTGCCTCTTGGATGGATAAATGTTGGGAGAAGCCGTAGGACTAGGGAAGCAATTCGGATTTCAGAATCAGAATCAGAAATACTTTATTGATCCCACACGTGGGAAATTTGTTCGTTACCATAACAACTGACAGGAAAAAAGACTAAGAATAATATAAATAAAAAAACAAGAACAAGGAAAATGTGGTATAATTTAAAGAGCTATTTACAAAACAGTGCAGGTAAAGAGATGTGCAAAAGAAATGTGCAAAATAAAGAAAAAGAGAAAAAAAGGTGTAAAGGTTATCTTCTGCATTGTGAGTTATTGAACAGGGTTATAGTATTGGGCAGGAAGGATTTGGCCCAAGTCTCCATCTTTGGGTGATCCTATTGGTCTCCTATTGAACGTCACCTGATGTTTTTGAAGGAGTTTCAGTCTTGAAGTCAAATGAAAGTTTCCGTTTTTGCAATGCATTCATTGTTGCCTTACATTTATCCCGCGTTTATGTTTGAGCTTTGAGTTGTGTTGAGTGACATCTTCAACAAATTTAACAGGAGGCCATGTGTTTAAGACTGTGCCATTTTATCTGAATCACTTTTACAGTCTAACAAAATGCGTTCTAACAGTTAACAAAGAGATAAGTGTTAAGCCTTTAGCAAAACCCTGATGTCCTTCCTAAACTATACATTCAGTGCGCAAAAGAAACCTTTTTGTTTCATTTAGTTCATTTTTTTGCAAATAAAAGTTACATATTGACAAATCAATATAGTGCATTCTGTTGTGTTATCTTAAAATGGGATTTTTTTCCTTGGGGTCGTTGCCGCACTAAACTTGAGAATAAGAACTTGCTGAACTTTTTATGCTTTACGCCAGGGTCGCAGAATATAAAGTGTCTGAGATCTGCAGCCCCTCTGCAGCAGTTCGGCTTGCTGCAGGGTATTAGTCATCCTTGATTCACTGCGCAGGGATCCGACTTGAGAAGATTGCCACAGGCAGAAGGTCACGCCCTTAAATGCCAGGATCCGGGTCTCCCCACTTGCGAAGCATTAAGGCACTGTTATTAAAATTGACTCAAGACCTTATGCTTTCAATTAGCAACTTTTGTAAAGGTTAGAAGATCTGGCTTTTTCTTGTTTGGCTGAAGATCGCCTTTCACACTTCTTATGCAAATCCAAATCGATAGTTCTGCAAAGTCTGGAGGGAACTTTTGAGAGGAATCTCATCATTTTACCAGGACAGCCTTTGTTTCTGTAGGCTTGTTCATACCTTGTTGCCGCTTTCCATTCTGCGGGTCGAGCAAACCTCTTCAAACCTCTGTGGCCACGACTGAGTGCTCGTAAATGACATTTTCTCTCTCTGTGGGTTTCATTTATGTCGGTTAGATCCTAAAGCCAACACTTTGGCCGCCCCCTTTCGACCCGCTTTCATTGTCAGAGCGGCTGTTATCCGTCCCTCGCTCTCCCTTTCTGCCCCTGCTCCCCTCAAAACTGCATTCTTAAAAAAGACACGTTGTTTACAATATGGCAGTTTTCTGTTGATTTTAACTCCATAGCAACCATTTTATTTTTTGGTCGCCAGGGGTGACAAACAGGTCTACATCATGTTTAGATGATTCGGCAAAAGTAAACCTTTGGATTTCCTTGGCGATGTTTATTTTTGCTAACCACTTCCACATTTATAATATTTTCGTATCATATAATTTTGTACAGCTTCAGCCAAGGATTAGTGTAATAAATTTTCACAATATTCTAATAAAAATGTGTGAACAAAAGGGGAACTCCACTTTTGCGACCTCGCCACACTAACGCCGTTCAAAATCTACAACTTCTCATTCCAACATTTAAAGATGGCAGCTTCTTCCCGAGGTCAAAGGTTAGCAAAACTTGGGTTGTGGTTGTAGACTCGCCTAGTGGCACGTGTGAGAAATCTCATGAAGATTGCCCAAACAAATGTTTTTGTTTTCCATATTATGGGAAAATGTGAAAATTGCCAAATTTCACACTTTGACATAAAAATGGCCATCCCATAATAACTTCCAAACTTACTTCAGATATCCCTGATTTGTGTTTCGGTTTCGTTAGATTTTGAAACAATTTTTGAGCCACATTCAAGATTTTGGCCCCACGTCTCTTTAAGGTTTTCCTGCTCGTGATGTAATCATAGTTGTGGGGAAATGGTTATTTTCACCAGGTACCAGGTGCATGCAAACATTTTCATTCGAAGGCACAGTAAGAAAGTAAAATTGCGAAAGCCTTTCTTGTGGTCCAGGTTTGCTACAGGACAGTACATTTTGTAGGTACCATCAGTTTTCATTGTTTCTGTTTACCTTTTGTAATGTTTTTACCTTTATATTTATTACATCTTTGTGACAAGTTTTTTTTATTTTTTATAACTTCATTTGTTTTTCTTCAATGTCCCTTTAGGGGCTCTGTAGATTTTCTTTTTTTCTTAATTTTTTTGGTTTTTACGGGGTTTTTTTTTTAAATGTATCATAAAAGTTTTTTTGGGGGGGTTCGTCCTTTTCTTTGAGTGGGGGGGGGGGTTCTCCACTTAAAATAATCTACGTGATGATCTGACTTTAAGTTTTTTTAATGAATGGCTTTAATTTTAACGCTGCTCTAACTGCACTTCAGAGCAAATGTTTCATGCTTCAGCATTAAGCTGCACTTCTGAATTTTCTCAGTTATACTTAATAAAAAGAAAAAATGACTTTTTTTCTTTTGAATCAACAGTCTTTGAGCTTTGGAATGCAAACAAATTGTCTCTTGGTTCATCAAAAGCTGTGGTTTGAGCCTTTTGCTGGCTGTTGCAGTGCGTCTCCTGTTGAGCTGCAGGTGAGTGAAGTTTCCCTGAAACTCAGATTACTCAATGCGAGTTCTCTCCTGAAAACAATCTTCTGGTTTTTTCCCTCTCTTCAGAAGCTCAGGGTCTTCTCTTTCCGTCATCATTGATTTTGCAGCAGTGAAAAGGGATTTTCTGACCTCTATTGATCATCAGGTCATTACAGTTAGCAGTTTGCTGGCGACAGCAGACATTCTTTTCCTTCTCCGTGTTCAAGGTTTCCACTTAACACATTGAGGAGACAGATGCAGAAGCGGTTATTTTCTGTTGATTACCAGCACTCAGTTTGAGGCACTTTCATAGCGAAAGAAAACAAATGAAGTATTCTTCTGTTTCCTCTGAAAATGACAAATCGGTTTTGTCGCTCTGCCGAAGACGACTTGCTCTGCCATTTTGCACAAAGCGTGTATTTAAAAGACGAGGATTGTCAGGAAGAGCATACTTTCCTGCAAGATGAAAATGTTCTTGTCCGTTTATGAACAGACCTCTGAGAAGTTTCAGTGGCACGTGTTGTTGTAGGAGCTAAAGCACAAAGACAAGGCCTCCCTCATCCACGTATGACTGGCTGTATAGATAAAATGAGATTAAAGGTTTTTTCTCCTATTTAAAAGCTCTGAAACATTGGGTGGGACAATTCACCAGGAGGCTAAAAACCACCCTTTCTGACTTGCATAATCCCTCTCTCTCTATCTCTCTATCTCTCTCTCTCTATAAGTAATATTTATTTGTGGATTCAAAGGACACAATATGTTGTCAAAATAATGTTGTTGTTTTTTTGTATAATCTCTGAAAAATCCTTTTTATTCAATTATTTCAAATCTATAATCATGTCAGTCGGAACAAATCAACTTAAAAAAGAGTCTTTTGTTTTTTGAGCGCGGTTGTTTCATGATTTTATTCATGTTCCACAGACAGAAGAACATCTGGTGACAGATTCCACGTGTTCAATAAACATATTTGCATTGATCAAAGACAAGTATCAAAATACAGTACGATGGAGAGACAGAACATTCAGCAGACTACCAACATGTTTCTACACAGTTTTCAGACATTAAAAAACAAAAAAAAGATGCAGTTTCTTTTATTCTGCTCAAGATACAAACAATAAATATGTTAAGGTTCATGTTTCCTGTCAAACGTCTCGAAGAATAAGGCAATAAATGATCCTATTACACCTTTGACAATCTGTGAAAAGAAATTTTACTGTTCAGGCGCAACTAGATCGGTTACCTTCACTAAAAAATCAAATCAAAGCAACTCCGGATAAAAAAATATAAATTATGTTGGTGGTCAAACAACGTCTGATGAACAATCATGGCGGTGAGTTGTGCACGGACGCACATTTTTAAAGTGCAAGATGGGAACAAAAATATCAATAAATTCACTTTTTCTTCTCTTTTCTCAACAAAGTTGAATATTTTGGTTTTTGGATCATTGTGGAGCGTTTAGTTGGAATTCAGTCATTTCTGATGTGCAAATTTAGTGAAAGATCCTTTGAAAGAAAAGCAACAATTTCACAACCAAAATTTGGTTCGGGTATTTATTTAGCGACTGGCTTTCATTTCTGACTTCTTCATAAAGTTTGGGCCATTTCAATGAACTATATAAAAAAAACTCTGTTATTTGTGTAAAAAGATTGAGATATTCAGGTTAAATTCAGAAATCCTTTAAAAAAATAATTTCTACATTAAATAAAAGTTGGAGTTTTAATCCAAAATTCTGGGGCTAAAATATGAATTTCAGCTTTTTCTGACATTTTGACACTGAGGACAAAATTCTCAAACGAATGTCAGAATTTGTTGGAACAAGTCAAACGTTAGAATTTTAGATTTTGACCACATTTGCTTAAAAGATTTTATTTTTCATTATTTTAATTTCCTTTTGTCATTCTCAACTTGACTTACAAGAATTTGGAAAATCCAGACTGTAGGATAAAAATGTGTCCTTTGAAAAATAATCATTTTAGATTTGCGTGATGTGTAAATAAAATGCAGGACCGTACAAAACTCTACTATCTTGGACTTCCCCTCAGATTGACTTCAAGTAAAGAAATATCTCTTATTTTGGTGAGTTGGCCTGTTTTCTGATCCCACTTCCTGCAGCTTTACTTTAGTTTGGATGTCTGCACTGCAGGTTGTCACTCATCTTGATAGCTGTGGCACAAAATGCATGCACATGAAAACAGGCCATCCCCAAATGATGGTTTTTCTTTACACATATTTTTCTTATTGCAGTGCTTTTCAAATCTATCTGCTGTGCCTGTTTATTTCTTTGTTTACTAATTTTCATATATTTTTTCCAAATATCTGGTTAAAGTGAAACTTATTGCTCTATAGCAATGCATTTAATACATTTGCATCCCCAAAAACAATCAGGTTGCACTGAATGCATATTCTTCAACTGACTGTAAAACACACTTTGAAAACAGTCATGTGGGAGAAACAGATCATGTCAAGGCAGAACTTTTATTTATTTATGTATATATTTTTTGACATTAAGCGCGTGCAAAAGCAGCCTGTCATGCATCTGATGCCTCGCCTTTGCAACAGCTGGCTCAATGCGCCACTCATCTTGGTCACAGTTGTTATTTGGTGATTGAAACAGTTCTGGAACACAGTCATGATGGTTAGTACACTGAGAGAAACTTTTACAAATATGTCAGAACAAGTTTTTATTTTATTTTATTGTTTTTAGATCCATGCATTTCATGCATAGATGGTGGTCGTCCTCTAAGGCCTGCTGAGCAGAGTTGAGTATTTGCTGCATGTCGACCTAAATTCCTGCTGAACCGGGTTCAAGCAACCTCCCACAACCCACTCTGTTCTGCTTATTGCACCACTACTCAGTCTTAACCAGTTAACCTTTCCTGCTCTTTTGCCATCTCAGTCAGCTTTTGTCGTTCCTTTTCTTTACCCACAATGCCTCAGTTTTTTTTTTTTCAGTTTTTCAAAATGGTGCACAGGACAAATACAGAACCGGACAGTCACCACATTCTTCTCTAAAGCTGTCACCACTGATGCAACACTGCTCAATGCACACAGCTAATGAATATTCAAGGTTAGCTGACTGAGAATGATATGTGTCATCGGCGGTCCACCAAAAAACAAAACACTTGAGTCTTTTTGTGAAATCCTGCCGTCCTTGAATGTTTGTCTCTGTCAGTGAGACAAGTTCCTCCTCATATAAAGTCCTTGGTGTCTTCGGTGATTCTGCAGTCATCTGTTGGTCTGTTTTGCAGCTGGATGATTGTCTGTTTTATGTTTTTTTTTTTAATTAATTGGTTTTTCAGTGTAGTTTCTTCAGTCATTTCTATGTAAAGCAGTCTTCGGTGCCAGGGCTCCTATCTACTTCATGCCGCTTCGCAGCACCTGATTGGCCGCGATCAGCATGACGCTGATGATGAAAGCAATGGCGAAGGCGCATATCAGACTCTTTCGCACGCATGTTTGCTTGACATGCTGCGTCGGGCTGGAGCCTGGAAAAAAAACGTTAAAAAAAGCTGATTAACAGAAAGTAAAATAACTTATCTTTAGGGCCCATTAAAAAGAAATTAGAAGTGGTCTTTTAATTATTATTTTTAGCTAAAATCCAAAAACCGTAGTCGCTTTCCAGGACTAGCTCCTGAAGAGCGGAAGGTCGCCTCTGAGTTGTTGGCGGAACTGTTAATGGGGGGAAACCCCCCTTTCCCCTCCCTGTTGCAGAGCAGGGAGCTTTTGGCCTAATTCTCTATGTCATAAATCAGCTCTTTTTTAATGATTCACAACAATTTAAATTGGGAAATACTCAAAAAAAAGCAGTTTTAAGCTTAATTTAATTTTGCTATATGTCCTCCATCATCAGAAAAATGCCACAAGAACATGTTAAAAACACCATTTTCATCAGAGTGGATCTTTAAAGGTTAAACAATTTGTTGTAGATTTGAAAAAGAAAATAATTGCACTACTTCTCTGACACATAAAAGGATTTTTTACCAAAAAAAGGAAAAAATACTTGTACTAAAATACTTTGAGAGAGTTGATGTTAATTTTTTTTTTTTTTGTTTTTTTTTTTTGGTTTCCTAGTCAGTCACACCAGGTTTAGGTCGTCAATCATCCACAGCTGTCTTGATTTGTGTTAATGATCCTCAGAGTATTTAAGTCTCTGGTGTCAGTTCTTCATTATCAGAGATTCTGCTGTTGGCGTGTCATTTGTTTTGGCATGGTGAAGTTTATTTTAGTAAATGTTTCTGTCACCATACCCAGTCATCTGCTGTTTGCCACTTCCTGACAGATGCAGCTGTTGGGAAAATGGGATCAGATATGTAGTTTATAATACATGGCTTTATAATTTTACTGAAAAAAGATGTTTCCTTTCATCATTTGTGTGCTTTTCAAGATGTTTGTCAGGGAAGTAAAAAGTGAAAGACTTTTTAATCAGAAATGCAATAACTGAAATCCTCCTTATGAATTGGTTTAAGGGAAAGAAAATGAACAATGGTGTGGTTTCTCTTCCCAGGAGAAAGCTGTGTAGCGAATTAGTGAAGTGACCTACAGATGGTGTCACCTCAGGATGGACTTGCGCTTTTAGACTCACTTTTTGTATGAAGAAATGTGCTGGTCACAGTAACAGAATATAAAAGCTCAGGCAAAACTGTAAAACCATATAAGTTTGAATGAGGTCAAAGTGACTTATATTAAGCGCAGTTTCATCTACGCTATTTTGAGTCCAGCTTAATCATAGTTTATACTTTTTCTTTCTTTTTAAATGGAAGTATTGGGGATTTTTTTCCCTTTAATCTAACAATGCAGGAGTTTCATCAACTAAAAATGTCAGTTCAGTTCAGGAAGATAGTTCTGAGCTCATTTTGTTTTTTAACACTAGATTTCATAAATGTTTTCAGGCTTCTTTTAGCTAATTTGCCATTTTCTTTGTCAAATTTGACAGTCATGCCAGTCTTTAGCGTCACTTTTCTCAGCTGGATTTGGTGCTGATTTAACATTAAACTTTGGGTTCTTAATTGTTTTGACTCCAAAAAAGTTTAAATCATTTCTGAACGATTTCCTTGTCCTTCGTTCAGTCTTCTGCTTCTATACATGCAATTTAAAATTCATCTTTCTGATGTATGTTCTAGTACTGAAAGCAGCATTAATTTATTTTACCGCTTGCAAATCATCGCTATATATAATCCAAAATTTTAACCAAAATTAATTAATGTTAAAAACCTAATGGAGAACCAGGGTTGCATCTTTTAGAAACTATAATCTGCTTTATGGAGCAGAGGATAAAAACGCCAAAGCATGAGCGACATGTTCAAAATAAATGGGTTGGTTCTTACTGTCTATATCCACCTGGCAGTCCTCTGGGTTCTCTATGTGGTTCTCCTCAGTCATGATGATGTTCTCGATGTCTTTCATGGAAAGGTGATCACAGAAGGTGTCGTACAGAAGCCTCTTCAGCTCCTCCACTGTCAGCTTTTGCATGTCACACTGCAGAGAGACGCACAACTGAGACGCAGCATCGGTAAACAAAAACAACCCTCCCTCCCTCCTAAAAACAGTGAAATCTTTTGAGTTACAGAACAAAGGTTTGTGTCCGGGAAGGTGCATTTTAGTTTGTCAGGGCCAGGATTCCTGCAGAGAGACGCAAAGCTCCAACTGTAAAACTCACTGTACAAACACAGGCTTTATGATGAGTCATCTGCGTTTCTTTTCACGTTCTTTGCTTCTTTGTGTCATCTATGTTTCAAAGTCTTTGTATTTTCCCATCAAACTGACATGAAATTGTTTTTTGGAAAGTCACAATGTCACATCAAGGGGGGGGGGGGGCAAACACGAAGCCACACAGCCTTCAGAGACTCATCAAAACTAAAAGACAGACGGATTCCCAAAGAAAAAAAAATAGAACTCCAACGCTGCCAAATGATAGAAATGTCTAAAGAATACGGCATGTCTTTAATACATTTCCTTATTATTCCAGATCCAGCTATGTCCAGGTGAATCGTCCATATGCCTCGTGACAGCTAAAATATAACATGAATCCAAAAAAAAATCTGTTATATCACTGCACAGCACAATGCAGCAGGGGGGTATTCCAAAAAGCAGGTTATGCTAGTTACCATGGTAAGTTTGAGGCTAAGGAAGTGGATAACCTCAGCTTTTGGTTCCAGAAATGGAGGTATGTTTCAGGGTATGTCAAGTTGCCATAGCAACTCATCCTCTGAACATAACCTGGTCTGGCGCAGGTTTAGCTGAAGGTTAGTTTGTTTACAGAGAGGTGAAGCAGCATGGCGTGTCCATTTGAAGATGATTTAGTGGATGAAGAAGCTCAGAAAATACTTTTTCTACCGTGAGAAGGTGATAAGACCACATATGGATGTTGGAAAGATAAACTATTTTACTTTGATCTAACCTAATTAGTTGCTTCAGTTAAGATACATTTTTTTCCATTTTTTTTTAGTTCAGTCAACTTAAAAATAACACGTAGTTATCAGACATTTATTTTACTTTCATTTAAATTAATTCAATTTAGTAGGTGTAACTTTGGTGCTGCTGTTAGACCGGCCCCCGCAATGGATTGTGGGATACCATTCCCTTTGCCTGTCTGGACGGATTTGGGTTTAAGTGTGGGATTTTGACCAAATGTGTTTAGTTGTTTAGCTGTTTTGCCGAGTTATTTGTCATGTTATGTTTAATTCTTTCTGCACCATGAGTGAGAGGGAGGGAGAGGGGAATGAGAGTATTTATCACTCCAAATGCAACTTAGTGTTACAAGAACTGAAGTTAAAGTCAGAGTCATGATAACTGTACATGTGACATTTATTATTATTGTAGCACAGAGTTTGTAACAGCCTATAACCTTATTTTTTTGTCAGACACTCAAAACATTTTTGTCTCTTTTTTTTTACTTATTTTTTAATCTCTTAGTTTGTCTTCATCCATTTTTTTTGACGCCCTGCAGTTTTGCACCTGCGTCCACTGTAATGATCTGGTGGAACCTCCAACATCTTGATTAAAAAATATTGAGTAAGGAAGAGCGAAGGTAAAACACGTTGGAGCACCATCTGGTGAAAGAGCGTGTTACTCATTTTAGTAAGCTCACTGGTGCAACCCGAGGCTCTTTGTCGCAGTCATCAGTGCTGAGTATTACTACTGCCTCTCTTATGTAATAGAGGGAAAATCTGCAGGTTTATTATTTCCCCTTTGACATTACTAGTCATCATGCAGAACGCAAACAAAACTCCCACAATTCCTTTCCTTTTGGAGATTCCCTGTTGAGCAGGTTCTGAAGTCACATATCTGCATAAAAACAGCTTTCAGCAACGCTCTTTGCAGCTAATTTACTTCCTATGGTGAAAATAAAAAGTCAAATGAGGTTTATCTGTAAATACATTAACATCAAATCAACATGAAAGTGAGTAATGTAAGGGTTTACAACGATGCTACTCAGCCATGACATTAACCACCTTGTTTTTAGGCATTCAAGATGTTTAAAGGTGATTTAACTTTTCTTTGCTCTACCCCAGGCATGTCCAAAGTCTGGCCCGTGTTCAAATTTCCAAGCTCTGGTCATAAAATCAATAATATGCAGCCCCCAGCATTTTCTAAAAACTGTACAATTTCTTGATTGTATTTGGCTAAATTACGTCGTACGATCACGTTGAAACACTGCCACAGGACCTTTATGTGACACTTTATAAATGTCAACTGTAAATTAAAAAAAGGTGATCGTTCAGGGCCTCCACTTCCAGGATAAGTAGAATTTTTTTTTTTGGTGAAATATGGCTGTTTTTTAAGGAGTTCAATATCAAGAGGGAATCCTGGGAAATGCTAAGATATGAACGGTCCAAAAATTGACAATCTGTTGTTTTGGTGAAAACGTATTTGACTGTATTTGATTTCTATGAGAAGAAGCGAAAATCATGCCATCGTTAAAAAAAGTTAATTAAATAGTAATAATAGATAATAATAAGTAAATTATTATTAAAATGGGTCAAAATCCTTTTGCATTGTCGTAATAATGGAAACAAAGATTTAGGTTTATGTTCCAAGAATATAAGTGCTAGTTTTAGATTTTATGAAGATTCATTAAGATGGGACAACATGAACTAAGATGATACATCTTACAAAATAAATGATTCTCATTTTGTTCACATTTTGTTCTAAAATCTGAGTCATTTAATTCTTGTTGCAATTGTAAATTACAACATGGTTTGTGCAGTTTAAGAGGAACAGAGGACTTCAATTGTGCAAAACTGAGAGGTGGTTCCAGTGTGCAAATATGCAATTTATTAATAGAAGGGGTGGAGGTAATGTTTTTAAAAATTAAAAGGGTAAAGAGTAGAACAACTGTAGTCTTTTATTGAGTGGGGCGTATTTATGTTGGTTCAGTAAGTAATTGATCTTGGTCTTGTTCTTAAATGAGTCATTTCCACTTCCACAACAGTTTTCTGTCACTGTTATCAAAATGAACTACAACAAGGGTAAATAAATATTCACATTTGCTTAAAACTAGAAAAAAATTAATTATTGGGTTGCATAATATTCAATTTGAAGCAATTCTAACAGTTTTTAGGTCATTTTTCCTTTTTAAACGCTTGTATGGAACTCCTCTCTAGATTTGAATATCTTATTCTGAGATTTCTTAAATACGAATGACTTTGGTGATTTCCTTCCTAAGATTAGTGCTCTTCTCCTTTTATTTAGGCCACTTCTTTTTTCAGTATAGTCGTGTGAAAGTTATAATTTTGTTCCCTTGGGAAATATTCACGACTTCACTGTCGTCCGTCTGAAACATAAAACGGTTTCTGAGTGGAGTACCTTCCAAAACACAGAGTCAAAGTCGGTGCCGTTAAACTTGTCTGGCACCCCAGATGCTGTAAGCTTTGGACCCAGGAGGGTAACAAACTCTTCAAAATCCACCTGGCCATCGCCTGGAAGGAAAAGAGGAGAATACTTTCTCATTTTTGTTGCTTTCTGCCCCTCAACTTGTGAGGGGAAAAACAGAATAGACCTGAATGATAGAGTTTTGTCTTCACCGTCCATGTCCAGCCTCTGGATGATGACCTCCAGCTCCACCTCGTTTGGCATGTACCCCAGAGAGCGCATGGCCATGCCCAGCTCCTGCTTGGAGATGAAGCCGTTCCCATCCCGATCGAAGACTTTAAAGGCCTCACGGATCTCTGTGGAGAAGCCACATATCTGAAGTTCCACTGCACGTCAAAACATGAAAGTGCAACAAAGAGGGATTTGCTGTGCGGCAAAAGCTCGAGTCAGGGAAATATGGGGGGGGGGTGCTGTCTCACAAAAATCCACCCCCCAAAAGAAAAAGAGAGATCTGAAAAAGACATACACCTTTGAACAAAGAGCTCCCATATTTCTCTGAATCCCACTTTGAACTTTGAGAGGATGAATCAAACTGACTGCGTTCCAATATCAAGATCCCTGACATTATAAAAAACGTTGAGAAGCTGCCCTTTGAGACCTTTTTCTCCTCTATCGGTTTAAAGAGAACAGAGTATTTGACAGAAATCCTCGTCTCGACTTTTTACATAGTGTGGTCTCCACCATTAGGTTTGTTTTCTAGTATTTCAGCTACAATCAATTCTGCTGCAAAAAGAAAAATGGACTCAGAGGAATCTGACAAAATTGAAAACGTTCACATTGTTTTGTGCCACTTTAAATTTTGTTTATTCAAATTAGAAACACTTTTTGATAGAATTCACTTTTTAATAATTTGTCATTCAATGTACTGACATTAATAAAACTGAAAAATAAAATAAAACACTATCCAGCATTGCAGGTGGATGTAAGCTTGGAGTGCTTTCTCTGAAAATTTTACTGATTAAATAATCTGGAAGTTTTTTAAATGGCCGTTTTTACAATATTCAGGTAAGAATAATAGAACAATAACAGAAAAAAGGCCTTTTTTTTTCCTATATCTTGACGTACCAAGACTTGTCGGAGCAAATCTAGTAAGTATTTGTTGAGTCTCTCTTTGCATCAAGTTTTGATGTCAATTAAAAAAAAAAAACAGTCTTTTTTTTTTACTTTAACCTGTGTGTCAACCCGTAACAGAACTGCCTGACTGAAATAAGATATATATATATACTGTATACGTGTGTGTGTGAGTGCGTGCTTGTGTGCACATGTGTGTGTGTGTATTTTTTTTTTAATTCCATTAATTGCATATTTTACATGGAGTTTTTCTAAAAAGCACTTCCGGTGAATTTGACACAGAAACCTTCTGTAAGGTGTTGCACACTGATTTTGTCTCCTTGAATTTGAAAAAACAAAAGCAGGCAAATGCAGTCAGGTCCTACAGAAAGAGGACAAACTATATGCTAAACCTTTGCATAAACAGGCCCAAAAATGCCCAATTACCCAGTTCTGCTTCAACATTCCACCGTGACTCACTAAACCACACTGCTGCCAGATTTTTAAGCAACTTAAATAACCTAAAGTTGCTCATAATAAGCAGACCTGGCAATGCTGCAGCTAATTAATTCCCATTTTCTTAGCCCTTGAACCAAGTTCTTCTCCTTTGTGCCCTTCATGGTGGTGATCTGTGCATGTTCCTCTGCGGAGCGACCTTCTGTTCAAATAAATAGAAAAAGCTCAAACTAAGGTGATTAAAAACATCAATTAATTCACAAAGGAAATTAAACACCAGAAAACAATTTCAGAGCTTTTGAGAGACTCAGGAGTTTTTCTTTTGATGCACGATGAACATAATTCCTACTGAAGAGTTTTATTATTCCACTTTCTCAACTTTGCAAAACTGCTGCAACAACATATTTCTGTAAAGGAAAATAGAAAAGAAAACTATATTACTAGAGTTTGTGATATTGTTCAAGATAACTTTAAAAGCACAGAAGAAAATTGTTCTCCACTGTTAAAAAATGGGTGAAAAACAAACTGTTGCTTAGTGAACCTCAGAAAACAAAGCAAATCTTTTTCGTTTTTGGTGTTTTGTTGTTTCTCTTCTGCTAATTTGAAATTAATACAAATATCTCGAGGTGCAATTTAATTTTAAAAATTACTATTTTTTTTATAGGTTTTTGGCTTTAAAGTCATAAACTGTGGTTGAGAAACACAGAAAGCCCTGACTGGACTGATGAGGAATCGTGAATTTCCTGCTCTCTCTGAAAACCCGGTCATTTGTGGTATTGCTTTAAAACTGTGGTATTAGGTTAGATTAATCCTACAACTACTTTTAAAACTAATAAAAAGCACATCAAAACCTTTTCTCAAAGGTTACGTAAAATAAAGTAAATACAACATCAGCCACATTGATTGGATATAACAAAAGATGATTGAGTCAATCTGGATTAGAACAAAGAAAAAACACAACAAGAACTGAAAGCTTCAACACCTGTTTTCAAACCAGTATTTGAGAAATAAATCACTTATTTTAAAAGAGTTTACTGACAGCTAAAGAGTGAAATGTTGTCAAATCAAACCAATGAAAAGCGGTAAATGGTTTAAAGGAGAATCGCTGCTGCTTTGATTTACTGCTGTGTCAGAACTGCAACAAATGGATCCGCCTGAGGTAACAGAGAAACAGCCTGACGGCTTGACTTTTTTTCTGAAAAAACAAAACCTGCAAATATGAATGATGGCGGGACCCTCAAAATAAATAGAAGAGCACATCCACAGAATAAAATCCCTTTCCCACAGACACAGGCATTCATGCATTCTGATGGGCAAATTCACATTTGCAGAGATCCCTGTTTTTCTACGTCTGTTCCTGCAGGAAAACGATCATTTGAATCAATGAAAGCCTCCAGCTGTTTGTTTTTTTCCTACCCTGAGTGGGATCTTAATGTTCATAGTATAACAACACATCAGCATCCAGAGGCCCTCGCTCCATGTTTGAAAAGATTTTTACATACTTTTGCAAAACAGTGACGCTGCTTTGTGAGAAGCAAGGAAAGAAACCTTCACAGGTATTGACTGCTTCTTGTTTTGAGGTTGGGATGAACGAAGTGTCCTAAAAAAATCATTTGAATTTAGCAGTTGTGTAGGATATTTATCATTTTAATAAATAATTTCTATCGAACTGTTGTTCTACAGAATTGTTTATTCTAACACATCAAAACCTGGAATTGCTAAACTGTTTCTCTGTTTTCCAATTCATATTTTTTGACCAAGCGTCGGAGCAGGATGAGTGCTGCAGACCAACTGTCTGTGCCTCTGTGCAGCTGAACGCGACGCAGCAGGTTTTTTAACGCAGGAAAAGGCTTTCCGCTGTGGTCAGGGACTCGGGGGATGAAAGAACCTCGACAGACGGAGCTCCTCAGGGGCTCACACGATCGTTATTTTCTTCTGCAGAGACTCCTTAAAGACGAGGCTTTACATTTCAATGATGAAATGTCAATTTTGTTCTCAAAGTTTAACTTTTGTTTGAAGAATTTGAAGGGGGGTCTGAGGGCAGGGATGCCCAGTTTAGTTTAGATTAACAATCAGCTGTTGGATTTTAAGAGTGATTATATGTTTTTGTACAATCACCAGTCTGAAGAGACAACTGTGTTGTGGTATTGGGCTATATAAATAAAATTGAATTGAATTTTTTTCATTTAACTCGTCTACAGATTATCTTTTTTTTGGTCGCTACTAATCTGGAATAACTTTTAATGCAGAAAGTAAGGACTGAGATCAGAAAACGACATTTATGTGCCATTTGAATATAATTCAACAGACAAGGAGTCTTTCAGCTTTAACTTTAACAGATAAAGTTTTTAACAAAAAAAGATGTGTTTATTGTTTAAAAACACTATTTTAGACGTTTAAATGAAATGTCCAGAAATATATAAAGCATTCATATAGATTTGGCTTGTTTTCCAATGAAAATGTTGTTTTATTATGTTCTTGTGTCATTTTTCTGATGATGGAGGATGTTTATAAAGCAAACTCTGATCTGCCCCATTCTGATCCATGTACGTACCTCTTCATCTTCCTCATCTAGCTCAAAACTGCACAGCTGGCTAGCTCTCAGATAAGGGTGACAGGAAGTGGGGGCGACGGACGCGCTCACATCTCCGAAGCGAATTTCAAATGCAGAAACTATGTCCTAGAAACCAGATTTTCTTTTGCTTTTTGCTAAAAACAGCATCATCATAATTAAATAACCACCAGGAATGCTTTGAACATGGATCAAAAGGTGTTCATAGTGGGTCATAAATAAACTAAATGTAAGTGCTGTCCTGGTCATTTTATTGCCTCAGCTTCCCAAAAATGCTCAATTTATACTTTTCTTTCCTCCCTGCTGCTGTAAATAAATCCTTTTTTCATAGGATTAGAAGTTGCTGTTGTTCCGGTCTATGGGAATCGCAGCCACCAGGGAGGTTGGGCTTGAAAGCGTGTTGGTATTTGCTTTGATGTGCAGAAGTGCTTGTTGGCCTTCAGAGATGCACCGGCGTACCGTCCCCCGCCGCGTGATCCAACACCGGATGAAAAGCTCAAGTTAAGGTTGAGATCTAGGAGCCAAACATCTAATGCTGAACTCCCACAAGAAGAAAAAAGGTGCAGCGCGTTTCCCCGAGAGCAGAGGAACATCAATGAGGAGCAGTGGGTCACCGCGGCACAAACAGGCTGAACTGCAACACAACCCCAAACATAAAAAAAATATCAGCAGGTCGGCTCTGCTCAGAAGCAAAGGCAAACATACTTGGACTAGATATTTTTGCAAGCATTTAATACTAATAATCAGGAAAACAGCTGAAATAATTCTCATGGAAGGAATTTGAGGCACATTTTCAGTGCTTTAGGATATATTCAGCAAGAATAAAAACGTTTTTTTTTTTTTTTTTACCAATTACAGGTGCTGTTTTTGAACAAAGCAGCTAATGCTGAGGATTTTGCAGCAGTGAAGTATCCGTGAATGTAATCCGGGGTTTCTTTTCACAGAGCTGGAGATCCTCTCTGCCTCAGTGAGACTTGTTTCTGCTTTGAGCTGCTTGGGGTCGGTAATTGCTTCACACCCAGTCTTTATGTAAGACCTTATCAGGGTGAGAAAAAACACTACTTAGCTGTTTGTGTGAACCTCCAATGACTATTTTTAAACTCTCACATCATCCTCTATCCATCTTTAGGTGGGAACTGGACAATCGGAGGATTTCGTATTACCATAATAAGCTTCTAACAAGTCTCTGGGGCATGTGAGAGGAGTCTACTCCAGAATTTAATTTGACTCTAAGGTGCCAAGAATTCCCCTTTGTTGCTCTGGACTAAAACCTCTTCTGACAACAGATAATGTAATTTGAGGCACATTAATCTCATCAGCGCAGCAATAAAATGGGAACGCGGGTGAAACTGGGAGAGGATAAAGGTGGAAAGGTCAAGGCACTTTATCCTGCACTCCAGCCAGCTTCTGAAGCCCCCCTTGACCTCAAAATGATGGAAGATGGTGAGGGGATGTGAAATTTAACCCCAATGCGGATTTTCTATTCCGAGGGTTGGAGGGATTCATTGATCTGTCTTTTTATTCCTTCTCTCACTCTGATGTTTTCCAGGCTGAAAGATTATCATCAGAGGGGAAACCAAGCTGCACCCAGGCCAGCTTCCACAGCAGGAAGCGCCAGGAGCACCTCAAATATAGGTCGGATGAGAGCGGCGGAGAGGCATTCCAGCTTATCTGACAAGCCTTCATCAGTTCCACTGAGCTAATGACACCCTCTCACTTACAGATGCTGTTTTTTTTCCACCTCTCTTATTGTCTGCTTTAGACTTTGCTGTATTCTTCATCAAAGAGAGGGAACGTCCACAGCCCGCACTCCACCTTCCAGAACTCATCACAGCTCATTTCACAGGTAATAAAGTCTGCTGGATCCACTCCTTCATGGCAATCGATCAAAATGGAAATAAATGGCTTTTGCTGAACCCGCCAGACAGCCGTAACGTAGCATTTCATGATATTCTCAGCTAATCTGCTCCTCGTGTTTTCCATCACAACCCATTTTGGCGAGCTGGGTGTCATATCAGATTACGGCGCCTGACTTAATGGGAATTTATTTTAAACTAGGCTTTTTAGAGTGATTGAAATATCAGCTGTTGGCGCCAACCCGAGGAAAAGAATATTTGAGCTATTTTTCTTTTTCTCAGCTACATGCAAACCTGTGTGTTGGGTTTTAAAATGACGCGATTACGGTGAAAATCTGGCTGTTTTAGGGGTTAAGGTTTCACACAGATGTGCAGGTTTAGGTTTTTTAAAGCAAAGTCAAAAAGCAGTAAGTTTAGTCATTGGAATAGATGTGTTCTAGAAAGCTTAAAAACAAACTTCACAACCTTTTTAGCCCCTAATTATGACGCATATTTGTTTTGTTGGAACAACATCCATTAACATTTTACCCAACACACTTTGGTCAGAGTTGGCAGCACAGGAGCTGAACAGCAGCTAAATCATATATCTGTTGGACGCACCAAAGCACAGGTCAGTGTGACAAATTTCAGCAGCTGCTACGCTCTGCAGGTTCCCTCTGCAGCCCAAAGAAAGGTGGGGTTTACACCTGGGCCAGTCAGTGATCGAGATAAACAGAACTAAATGTTTGGGGGAAATCATTTTTAATCCAAAATACGGCAGTTTGTGCGCATGCAATGAAAAAACCTGAAACTTAAAATGTTTCTTCTCATTCTGATAGAAGCAGTGTTTTTTTTAATATTTTTAAAATGTTCTTGTGGACATAGAAAACACGTAGACAAATAGATCCATGTACGTCTTTGTTTTCCTCGCCTCAGCTGGAATCTGGCTCCACCCTACGGCTGGATAGCTCCACTATTGCTCGCCATTAAACTTTAACTCCTGTCGCTCTGCAGAAATGTGCCCTGGAAAAAGTTTTTAGATTTTAGCTAAAAATGGCATAGTCATAATTAAAAGACCACTGGCAATGCTTTAAGAATGGATCAAAAGAAGATCAGAGTGGGACTTTAAGGCTTATAGTAAATCTAAACTTCCCCTTCCAACAGGGAGGAACAGATGTGCCTGTAAGAACCTGCATTGGAAAGGCAAGTGTACCCTTCCTCACCCTCAAGAACACCTGGAGATCCCACCTCATCACAATGAGCACCATGATTCTCCTGTTCAACTCAAACACTAAGTCTCTCCTGCAGCAGGAGCTGAAACACGGAGAACAACAAAACCACCAACAAGAGATCACAAAGTTTTAATAATTCCTGTCTGAGAAGAATCCTCAAGATCCACTAGCTGGGAACCATCAGCAACTAAGAGCTCTGGCAAAGAACAAACCAGTCGCCAGTCTAGACGAGATAAGTAGAAGATAGTTGGATCGGCCGTACCCAGAGGAAACCAACGTCCATCAGCCCCTGACCCGGAACCTCCAGGGGAAGAGGAGGCGAGGAAGACCAAGGATTGGATGGAGAAGGAAGCACTAGTCCCTGGTCACGCAGACCAGTCACACATGGAGGGAGTTCCCCCAGGACAGAAGATGATGGTGGGGACTTGTTCATGGCCTACGCCCCAACCAAGAATTCAAGGCTAACACAAAGTTCTTTTTGAAAGTGTAGTCATTTATAAGCACATCCAACACTGAAATGAGGAAGGAAGAGAGGAAGGATTCTTGTGGTCCAGCCCTTCCGATTCTTTCAAAGGTCTCAAGAGTCGTGTTCAGACCAGCTTCCTTTTAATCTGTGATGATATTCACTTGTTAGTCTCAGAGTCCCATGAGTAGCTACTGTTTAAGTCTGATCACCTGCCTTGTTCTGATGGAGCATTCCAATTAAACCGAACCAGGAAGAGTCAGAGTCTGCTCTCAGACATGTTAAAGCCTTCCATACCACTGAGATTGCACAGCCATACAAATGCACTACTATATGTAGACTTACTAAAACAGTAAAGTGATCATACTAGGACATTAGTGCCTGCTGCAGCAGCAGATGTGTGAATTTCAGAGGAAAATCTTCAGCCTGAAGCCAAACCCGTCCAACCCGCTGCTTTGATGTCAAAGTGATGAGTGTCTAAAACACACCAGCATCTGAGCGGACGTGCAGCTGCACACACAGATTGGATGGGTTTGTGCTAATGGAGCTGCAAGACGTCGCACTCGTGCAGACCTTTCACCCCTCATGTCCTGCATATGTTGCTTCTACTAAACCGCTTGGCCATAAATTCGTCTCTAATTTGATGAGCCATTTCAATATTGTGACAAAACATCACACAAGTCCATACATACAAGCAATTTGTTTATGTCTATATGTAGATTATTGATAAAGTCTTTGTATAAAAGTACATTTTAATTTATAAAATAAATGTTTTTATATAGATATACAAAATATTTATATTGGTATGTTTCATTTTGTCTTATTCTGTTATTTTCACTAAGCTATTTTACTTGATTAAATATAAATAATACTCCATAATAGGCCTTAGAAGCAGCTGCACTTAAGGGTGGATACGATCTGAAAAAAGGCCTATGTGTACACCTATGTGTATAAGGGCACCTATGTGTATAGGGCACAAAGGTGATAGACTCACTGAAAGAGAAACAAGATAATCAAACAAAACAGAAAGAAATGGGAAGAACTGTAACTGTGGCGTAAGGATGCCATACGGCAGCATCATCCATACATCATAAATGCAAATAACTTCCATCAGCCTTACAAATAACAATACACTTCCCTCACCCACGATAATGGTACGTTCCACTTTCATGACGCCCCTTTAAGTGGCTGTACGAGCTTTAACTGCAGGACACACCAGTGCTCCCCTAAAAATGCGGCCACTCCTCTCTAAGACCCTCTACAGGCCCAGGCAACCCAAAAACCTGCAGTACTTGTACGGATCAACCCTGTATGGGCGCGCGTGACTAAGGCGTTAGCTAACAGCACACAAATGTTTGACTTTTATAGCAAACTTCATTTTATTTCACCTGTTCCGTGATAAAATAACCTCAAACAGTTACACTGTTGGTTTCAGCTTCTAAAAAAGTCTGAGCGTCACCAACTACCGATCAGAGGTCGGCCGCCCTACCACTGCACCACAGCTGCCCAAGTACAGTAAATCTGATCTGTATTGGGGTTCAATTTATTATTATGATGTACAAACAACTTTTGATGAATTTCTAACTGAAAATCAATTCCAAGACCCCCACTTTTGGATGATTCAAAGCCTGCCCTGTGGATTTTCTACTCCACAAATAAGATCTTTTTCAATCAACATTTTTATCATCTGCTCCTGATTTGACAACAATTTGGATTAAGAAATACTCAGAAATGGGTTCTTTGAGCTAATTTTTTATTTTTATATATTTATATATGTGCTCCATCAGAAAATTGTCTCAAGAACCTGTTAAAAACACCACAAACACAACTTCCAGGGTCTTCAAGGACTTGAGAGAAGGAGGGATGTGCTCAGTTCTCCTGGTTCAAACTCTGGTGATCCTAATGAGCTGCGGTTCTTGTTTTGATAAAAATACAGAAATGAGGTCAACTATTAAGACCTGCACCTGTTACCCATAGGAAAACTGATCATCAGCCTGTGGCTCACCAGCTGTGCTGCTGGGTCACTTCAACCTCAGACAGAAAGCTCATTTCCTCGTACACCTTTGTCACCGTCTGTGTCAAGTAGCACTTTTTCATGTACCGCATCCCAGTAGGTCTTTTACCAGAGAAATCCTTTTTTTTCAGCTCAATCTTTGCTCCACTGTGGTTTTAGAAACCACGAAATTCAGACTGAAACTGAAAGTTAGACAAACTAACAAAGAAAACAGCTTATGAACAAGAATTTAAATTTCCCTAAATCTCTGATTGCCTCTTCTCCAACCTGCAACATTTTCATCTTTCAGAATTCGACACGACTCTGACTGCCTTCCATACTGAGAGAGTCAAAGTCTTTATCAGCTTTGTTTTTGGAATAATTAAACATTTAGATCAGACACTGCAGCTGAAGCTGAGCGCCCTTATGTTCGATTCATAATTACCAAAAACCTCCCACGATGGAAAATAATGTCAGTCTTGACATTGTGCAGAAAAAAAAACAAGTTTGCAACACTAATGTGGAGTAAAATTGTGTTTTGGGTCTTTTTAACATGTTCTTAAAGTGTGGATGCCATGCTTTGAACAACTTTGTCAAATAAAAAAGCCCTTTAAACGCTGATTCTATTGATACCAATAGTTAGCGTCGAAAAAAATCCGAAGCATATGAATAATAGACATCTTTCGAAGGAATCAGAGATTTGGATCTGCCGCTAGAGCGCAGGCTGGAAGTGAACCCGATATGACCTGTGACGTAACGAAAGGGAGTTGCCTTTCGCAGTTGCGCTTAGGACAGCATGTAAACAAAACAGGTAGTCTTCGTTTCTCTCGTGTTTAAATCTGTTAATCATCAACATGCCAAGTCGTTGTGTGGCAGCTGGATGTAGCAATACATCTAGTGAAAGTGTATCTGTGTATAAAATTCCCAAAACAAGAAACGCTGCTGAAAAGGGGAAAGATCAAGAAGAAGGTGGACGGCGAAGGATTTTTCCCTCCAGATCTGCAGGAGAGAAGTCTGCGTTTTCGAAGGGACAAAAACCGGGACACAAACGAAGAATTTTGAACGGAGAGTTGGGAGGAGGATCTTGGCTTCTGAGTCGAGGAAAGGCGGGTGAGCTGGAAGCGAGCGAGCCGTTTCCTGGGTCGGAGAGGACGGCGCTGGAGTCGGTCGTGAGCGGAGGCTGCTAAGCTAGGCTAGTGTGCATCACGATGGATCACATTGAGGCGAAGTAGTCGTGTTTTCTGTTGTCCTTGGATCCAACTGGAGTATTTCAACGCACTCAATGTTTTGCAAGAGAAGCAACAGGCCTGCAACGTTTTTTTTTCTTTTGCTTTTGAGGCGCCGGTACCGTGAGTAAACTGAACTGTGTGTGTTTGTGTGAGCGCTCGCGCACGAGAAAAGGTTTCAAACTGGTTCAAACAGGTAAAACTGTTAATGTTCTGCAGTTGTTAATGGTATACAGTGACTTTGTTAACTAAAGAGTAGTAATATCTGGGAAACTTTTATTTTGTGACATTTATTTTGTAAATTGGGTTGAAAACCAGTGTTTACCTTTGTTTAGATTAGGCTAAAAGGGGACATTTTGAGTATATTTTAGGGTAAGTGGAGTAATTTAATTTTATACATTTTTTAGACTTACTGGAGTCTAGCCGAATCTTCATGCTGGCTATCGTCATCGGCATCACTAGACCTACTACTTTCTGCTATATCCTCCTCACTTTCGCAAAAGGGTTCGAATCGATACGGTTGCAAAAGTGACTCATCATCATGATAATCTCCGCAACTTTCCTCTTCATCTTTCTGTTCATCTGATGATAAATCGCTAATAGAGACGGTAGCATCACTCTGTGCTTCGCTATCGGTGCTAGCCATGTTGTCTGCCTTTCGTTACGTCACAAACATGGCTGCGCGAAGTCGGCGGAATGCGTGAAGCCGGCGGCCGTCCTCGTTGTTTATATCGCGTTTTTCTCTATTTATTCTTTTTCGAAAAATATTAAATACAATCGCAACATGAAATAGAGACTATTTACTATATTTTGGCTTATTAAAATAGACCATGTCACCCACACTTTAAAGCATTTTTTTCTGATTATGGAGGACATATTTCAAGAAAATGAAGCTCAAAACCACATTTCTGAGTATTTATTTATTCAAATCGTTGTGAATAAGAAGTAGACAAAAAACATTGTTTAAAAAAATGATCGTATTTATGACAAAGAAAATAAACTGAAAACTGTACAACTGAATAGATCCAATATTGCTCACCATTTTGTTTTTCTTTTCAGAATTGAAACTGTTTTATGTTGACGTTTATGCCACCCGAGCAGATGCTGTGGAAGATTCCTACTTCCAGTTGGGGGCCAGTACTCTCTGGGTCTTGTAGTAATGGGCCAGCCTGTGGATCCTGCTCTCAATGAGAATCAGGCAAAACTTGGCATCTTTGTCCTTTCTGTTTCTCTCCAGGTGCTTCCTGACTGCCACAGCCTTCTTGATCAGGTGGTAAAGATCCTCTGGCAGGTCAGGGGCTAGACCCTTGGACCTCAGAGTCCTCAGGATTTTGTTGCCAGTAACAAAGTGTACCTGGGCCACACCTTGGGATTGCTCACCATTTTTGCTGTAAAGTTAGTTTGGGGGTGTGAGGGGCTAGTGGGAGAGTGTGTAAACAGAAACAGTGATGGGAGAGGTTGCTCCGCAAAATAAAGTCCCGATCTTAACTCAGAGGTGAATGTCTAATGAACTACTGCCACTCTGCAGAAACTATGTCCTAGACAATGTAGGTTTTTCTTTATTGTTTTGGTCAAAAATGGGTATAACATAACTAAAAGAACACTGGGAGCACTTTGGAAATAGACCTAAAGATGATGGGAGTTTAATAAGTCATAAAATGAAAAAGTTTGGAGCTTGTTTTCTTTTTTCTTTTGCAGCAGATGAGCAGATTGTTGGGAGTATTCGTCTTCATTAACAAGTGAGCCTCTCTTCCTTGTAAGAAAAGAATAAGGGGGCTAATTGTGGCTTCCTCAGAGGCTCCGATAATAGCGGTCAATAGCTGAGGCAAACAGATGAGAAAAACAAGTGTTTGGCTTCGGTAAACACATCTGCTCGTTTCCACACTCAATAATGTGGAAAGTGGCTTCTTCCATCATGGCTGGTCATTTTGCTGTGCGCTCGTGTTGCAGCTGACCTTTCAGAAACACTCCCACCTATAACTCCCACTCATTCTACACTGGGAATGTATGTTATGTGCATAAATTCTGTCTTGCAGCTCTGATTCTGGTGTCTTTAAATATCTTCATTTGTATTCATGCGAGTATTTCTGAAGGAATGCGAGTCAACCCTCCACCCTGGGGCAAAGAAATGAGTCAATGTTGCTGCAGCAGCAACTGTAGGAGTCGGGCAGAAGCATCAACGCCTCAGAGGCAGTTTATGCCATTAGGAACGGGATGCTGTCGGCGCCGTTCTGAGCAGATGCCAGTCAAAGCCATTTGCAGAGGGAACAAGCAAAACTGTTGCAAACGGCGGTTTTAGGTTTCCTTTTTTACTTGATGCAAAACATTTGAGTAGACGTTATAGAATATTTCTGAATGACATTTTGTGGCTCAAAGTCAAACACAAAGGAAACAAATTCCGATCTGTTTCCTAATTTCAAAAACTGTTTTTTATTTATTTTTTTATCACTAAGGTTTGCCTTTGAGCTTTTCCTTGTTTGTCAGTTTTACATTTCATCCAACTCTTTGCACGTAACGGTTTTTCTCTGGCATTAATCAAAATAATCCACAATGGTTTTGACAGTTTGGTTTACATTAATCCTCTGAAATCACAATGCAGCAATGCAGTGCTGAGGATTTGAATTTTCTTTCCATTTTCTATGCTTTACCTGCTAAATATGTGTAACAACAAGATGCAGCATTTAAATAATTGTCTCATTTAAAACTTTGTTGCCCTGTAAAAAAAAAAAGAAAAAAACATATTTTCCCCCCCTTAATACATCTGTGAGTCACACTTTTGACATGTCTGTGGAGGAATTTTCCTTCCCTTTTCTTTAAAGATTAAATATTTTTAAGCAAAGTCTGGGATTTTCTAGTGTGATAATCATGTTACAAAGGAGGTTCAGCTTTAGATAAGGTCACTTCAGAGCTTCTTTTTGGCTTCTTTGATCATTGTTCAGCTGCAAAACCCAAGAACTTTAAGGACACACTGATGAAAATTGTGGTTTTTGACATATTGTTGTGGCATCTTTCTGATGATGAAGGACATGGCTAAAGAAAAGTTAAGATCAAAGCTGCATTTCTGAGGATTTCTTTATGCAAATTGTTGTGAATCGGGCAGACAGAAGAATGTTGGTTGGGAAAAAAAACTAGGTAGAAAGCTCTCTGCTCTGAGCTCTCAACAACAGGGTGGGGAAGGGGGGCGGGGTTGTCTCCAATACATGAAAAGATGACAGAATGCTCTTTCTCTATCTGCTGTACTGTGCGGGTGTTGGGGGGGTCCCAGCTGCCGCTGCGGTGGGGGCCTTGGCGGGGGGGGCGGCTGGGCTCTCTCCCTCGTTTTCCATTCCATCATCCACCCCAGAGGAACAGAAACACTCACTGGAGCACAGGTGCTATCTCACCTCTGCACAAACAGTTTGCGTGACTGAATGAAATGTTTCACGCGTTAGTCTGAATGCACAAGTAGACTTGTTTGACTTTTGGAGCCAACAGGTGTGTTGGTAACGTTTGTGTGTGTGGACAGGCCCCGCCCCTTTTAGATTTTTCATGCATCTTAACCAGTCAGTTGCGATTATAAAGCTGCAGCAACTTGTTGCTTTTTTTTTTTTTTTTTTTTTTTTTTTTTTTTTTTTTTAACTTGTTCTGTCCAACAGCTTAGCAAACAGATTAGAGCTGAAGGCTTTTTGTGTTGGACAGGTTTTACTATCACAAAAAGAGGTTATGTAGCTTCGAGAAACTAGAGTGTAGCTTTGTATAAACCCCTTTTTGTTGTATTAGTTTTTATTTATTTGTTACATTTAGTGTGTGTGGGGAGGGAGAGGGGAGAATGTGAGGGGAGGGGGGGGTGGAAGAGAGTAAAAGGAAGAGGTGAAAAGGTGGGGGATACAAGCACTGATTTGAATAAGTTATTATTTTAAGCTGTTACAATTCTACCAGATCTGCCGGAAAGAAAAATGTTACATCAAAGATGAAAATCTGACACTAAGATGAGGGAAAAATATCTGTCCATCAATACACTGTGGGTAAGGAGGAGGGATGAAGCAGACAGGGAGCAGTGTAGCAGTGTGCACGTGCACGTGTGGGTGGGGATACATGCATGCAGCCGACGTGAACCGTGTGTTCATAAGGGGAACCAGATCCTACCCAGCCAGACCAGCCAGACCAGGAGAAGGGAGGAGAGCCCCCCAGGCCAGGAGCCCCCCGAGCATCCGCACCCAGGCAGCCCGGGAGGAGAGGAGGAGGGGACCGCCCACCCCACCGGCCAGGCACAGAGAGGGCCCCCCTACAGGGGCCCCCCCCAGTGCCCAGAGGCACAAGCGAACCCAGTGTCCGGCCCCCAGGCCACAAGACAGGAGCGCTTAGCCGTACCAGGCGGCAGCCATGGGGGCCACCGGGCGGAACTTGTTGCTTTTTGACGCTTCATGATTTTACCCTCACAACTATAATCACCCCTCTACCCCCCCCCTTATCTGTCATCCCTCTCTCTTTCTTTCCTCCTTTTCTTTTCTGTCCAGTCCAACAAAAAAATATTTACAAATATAATTAACATGAATAAAGTTTAGCTGAAATTACAAAAGGGGTTTATTTAAATATACATCTGGTGTATCACAAGATTCATAACCCCTGTTGTAAAAGAAAAACATGTCCAACACAAAAAGCTTTCAGCTGTCATCTGTTTGCTTAGCTGTTGGACAGGACAAGTTAAAAAGAAAAAAAATACAAAAAAAAAGATGACAGAGTGGCACTTTAAGCATGAAAATCTGAACTGATAGAAGACAATCTCCTTCAGGATTAATTGTTAGAGGGCAGAATGTAAGTTTTTCAGGTCCTGAAGCATCAAAGCAGCCCCAGACCATCAAACCACCACCACCATGTTTAGTTGTATTATGTTATTTTGATGCTCTGCTTCCAGAAGGTTCCTCTTGTGTCCCATCACAATATTTCTTTGTGATCTTGTGTCTTGGTTTGGGTTTCTTTGTATAAGTTTTTGCTTTTGTTTTGTTTCTGTCATGATTTGAGTTCTGTTTCCTGCTTTATTTTAAAGGTTTCCTGCATGTCATGTTTTTGAGTTTTACTTCCCTGGTTCCAATCTGTCCTGATCGTTGTCACCTGTGTCTTGTCAGTCCTGTCTCTATTTAAGTCTTGTCTCTGCCTTCCTCTTGAGCTGGTCCATACAAATAAGCACGAGTGTAACTTAGAAGAAACTGTACATTCTCTGTTTTTCTCTTTAGCTTGGGTTCATGGAAAGCTGCTAACATCTGATCAGATGACAAAAACGCTCAAAGCTCAGCTTCAACCCCCAGAGTTGTTATTGTTGTTAGGCAGTGTGGAAATGGGCTACCCACTTAATTCCACCTGCAGTGATATTGACACCAAGTGTGCGTGTGTGTGTGTGGTGGAGAGCTCTAAAATACATGGTGCTTCTGTAAAAATTACCTTTCTTTTTTTTTCCCCCCTGTGTGGGAGTGGAAACGGAGAATATAGAGTCCAGTTCAATTTAGATTTTCAACTTTTTGCTTTAAGGCCCTCATTACCGGCCTCCACACCTTCTGCAGCCTCGCACACGCATTTCATCGAGCATCAAAACGAAACTTTTATTCCAGTTATAGCTTAGCTCTGACAGCTCTCTCAACCGCAAAGTGTGGAGCCATCGGTCCGTTCCCAGGAGGGCCCGCTGCAGAAATTGAAAAATCAAATCCTCGGCCGTGCGTGCCGAAAGGCCCTCAGCCTTTGTCCTTATGCATGCACTCACACACAACTGCGCTAATGTGCAATTTCTTTTGCGTGACAAAAGCCGGTCTCCTTGACAGCCGAGCTGATGTGTGTGACACTCCAGTCTACCAGCCAATTCTGGCCCGTCTCTCAGGAGAGGAGAGTGGCGGCGAGAGGCCGGCGCTCCGGCGTCAACTTTCTCATCGGGAAGTCCTTTGCCAAACGTACCTGCTGTCAAAATCTAATCATAAGCCTGTAAATGTTGCTGCTTATCACGATGCAGGAATAATTAATGTTGGTAGTCTGTGATAAAAAAACCAGGAGAGAATGAACCACAGAGTCTCTCCTGGATCAGCTTTGTCTCTGATGTTTGGAGTTGGAACTGACTTCTGATCGCAGAGAGAACACAGTTAGACTGGAGCTGATGTCAACAAGAATCATACCTGCCACACTCTATATTTTTCAAACACACACATTTGAGTTTTTAATATTAAAGTTTGACGAAGAAAATACATTCACATAAGCACAAACCATGAAAAGAAAATCAAGTTTTTGACCGATTATGGGTCAAAGCTGTTAATTTGTGGCTACTTTTTTGTCAGAGAGGAGGATTCTTTTAGAAAATGCTTCATTTTCAGTGTTGCAGCATGTTTGGGCTTGGTTTCAGTCAGAATCTATGAATTAAAAAAAATCCTTGACGTACGAACTGTCTGATATCTATGTTGAATTAATTTGGTAAGTCTGCCACAATTTTCTGTTTAAACCAAACCATATGTTTAACTATTGAACCAAATCATGGGGAAAGTGAGTCATTGCAAAATCACTGTAAACATCTTGGAAAATTGCACATTTAAAAATAAAGATATCGTTTGGTTTGAAATCTTAAAAAGAGGGAGAAGATGAGGAATGATGTGTAGAGCTAGCAATTCAAAGCAAAGAAAGTCTGATAAGGTTGGAAAAGAAGTTAAAATCATATTGATAAATAATTCTTTCATTGTCCTGTTTATGAATAACCTATAAATAGTTTTAACTTCCCTTAAAACAACATAAAGGTTTTCTATGTTTTTAATTGTAAATCAAAGCACAGTGAATTAAAAGACAAGTTAATTTTTGTGCTTTAAAAGTCAAATCTTACGCCTTATCGACACAGGACACTTCTTTAGTGCTATTTATCGTCTGTCGTTTTTGAGCAATAGTAAAGCAATTTCCATATCGGGATCCATTAAAGATCCATCTAACTGTCCTTTTCTTTGTTACATTTTGATTCATTCAATAGTTCTTTGCTCTTTTGTTTTCTTTTATTTGACATTGATGATTTTTTTAAATTCTTAGTAAAAATGTTTTTGTTTACCTTGACATTTTTCCAGCACTGACCTGCAGTCCAAACGTGTCAAAGTTAAAAACTTTATCCAAACATGTCAAAGTAAAAAACTTTATCCAAACATGTCAAAGCAACATTTGGCCTGGGAAAGAAAGCATTTTCTATTTTAACAAATAAATCAGTTTAAGTCAACTTTTTAAACCAAAACAGGTTTAAAAAGGTCAATTTTAGCAACTAAAAAGAAAAGTTGCACAACATTTTTTGTATCACTGATATTCCCCCCCAGTCATCCATCTCACCTGAGACGTTCTTACAGAGCTTAATCTATCTATCTATCTATCTATTTACCAAGGCTGTGTCCCACCAAGGTGGGGTAGCCTAGACAGGGCACACAATTTTAACTCCCTCCGTCAGAGCAGAGCTTAAAACTAAAATAAATCTTTTTTGTTTTTCTAACTCCTCCTTCTTTAGGCGGGTTTGGAGAAAAAGGTCTGCTTAACTGGCTGCAGCATCCAAATGCTCTGCAGCAGCTGAAACTGTTTACTGCATGTTTGCTTTGCCTCCAGGACGCCGTCAGGCCGCTCCAGTCCACCTCCAAAGCATCTTCAAACTCCCTTAGCTCAATATGTCTTATGACAGCACGCACACACGCAAGAAACCCAAGGCAGATGTCTTAATTATAGCCAAAATAAATGTTTTCTGTTTAATGCACTCCAGTGCAATTACATATTCAATCTGGAGTAGGGAATCTGTATGGTTTGGCTTGTGGAGCCCCCCACAGAGACTGAAACATGACGATGCCATCTCTTTACGTGTATGGGGCCTTTGTCAAAAATTACCTGACTGGCAGAGAAGTCTAAAAAAGAAGATGTTACACATTTAGTTTCAAGCAAAAATAACAATCTAGTGACAACCTATCATCCTATTTTATTAAATTACATGCTCAGTTCATTTTTTTAAAAAGTAGAGTGAAAATAAATCTGCTTGATTTGTCTGATTTTCGTTTTCAAGAAGTTGCATGAAACACGTTTCCACTCATAGATCATTTGGTCCATAAACTGCAGAATAAATATTATAGTATCTGTGTGATTTAAAGTGTGGAAGTTCCAATTTAAGATGCATATTTGTCAAGATTAAAACATCAAACTTCATGATTCCTGATCAATATCGACTTTGTAATTAGACGGACAACATGCTTGAAAAGACCAACAAATGCAAACAAACCGAAGCTTTGGTAGATGTGCATCACTCCTTTGAGCACACCTGTGCCTGAAATGCAGCAAAACTGTTCAAAATATCTGATTTTTCTTTTAACAAAGTGTGTTTTTAGTGGAAAAATAGATATTCAACAGAGCAGTTTATAGCACCGCAAAACACTGCAGGGAAAAAACAAACATTGTTAATATTTTTTCTGTCTTCTACTTGTTAGGAGGTGTCTTTCAGGTACAAATTGTTCTAAAGGTTTAATGTTAATATTTTAGACAAGATTCTGTGTGTAGAAATGCAGGAATTAAGTCAGAAATCAGGAAAATCCTCACTAAAACCCTAAAAATAAACATATTTGGACACCAAGACGTGGCATGTAGGTTTAATGGAGCAGTGAAACCCAGCCCCCATAAATCCCGTGCACTCCCACCAACTACCAGTTTCTGAGCCGGTGAATCACTGCTGCACAAGAAACTGGACTAAAGGCAACTCAGACTGCAAACCCACCAGTGAAAGAAAGCCCACATCAAAGTTTGTGGGTTTCTTAAATGTATTTTTCTGCTTATTTTTATCTAAATTTATGATAAACATCATCAAAATCTCAATGAAAAAACTGGGGAGTCCAGTCATCGCTGTCTAAGCGCTGTCCAAGGTGCTGAACGTTTATCTGTGACACCTCCAGCAGCAGAATCTCTCCTGAATCACCAACCTCAAAGCCCCCCCTCAGCCTGTGATAACCTTCAGGCGCGTGCAAGCAGGTGTGTTCTCACCTTCAACCTCGTCTTCGGGCAGGTTCACGGGCGCGCTGTAGGAGAGGATGTCGGGGATGGTGCACATGCCCCGGTACATCAGCGTGGAGGTGACTGGATGCATCGGCATGGCTGCGACCTTTGGCTGCCACCTGCACCCTCGTCATAAAGGAAGACCTACAGGGAGGATCTCGACTTCCCCCTGCGATCTCTGAGGGAACGGAGGAGCGAGTCCATGGATGAGGGGCGACGGGGGGAGGGGGGGGGTCTGCAGCGAGGTGTCCCTTTGATCTTCTTTTTCGGTCAGAGAATGAAAATTACAAAAAAAAAAATGCGTGGTGGTGTATTACCTCAAAGCAGCAAAGGTCTGAGCTTGCAAACCAAAATAAACCCCAAGAATGCCGAAGGCGCACAGAGACGCTCCACAGCTGCGCCTGATCCGTGGAGGTCACCTGCGCGTGGCGTGATCCAAGCAGACACTGGCAAATCGCAGGGTATCAAATCAATCCACCGACGTGTTTCAGGTTCAGGGATTGCCTGCTGCGTGCAGCCTCCTGCATCCACTTGTTGGATCCTGCACGCGCGCTCGCTCGCTGGACGCGCTCCGTCCTCGCGCTCCTGGCACCTTCACATGATCCACGGAAGCGACGCAGCAAGAAATCCTCACAGGAGTTGAAAAGCCCGCGAATGTCGAGGACCGATCAGATTCTGCCAGGTTCCTCGCGCTGCGTTAACTGACTTAGCGGGGTTTGATTCGTGGGGAGGGGGGGCGTGGGCGCTTTGTGATCCAGATGAGCTCCATAACCAAATTCGTTTTTTTTGACATAAGATATGATAGACCACCTCCCCTCGGCGCCTCACATGTGACACATGCACGCACAGAGCACGCGCACACTTCATGGGTGTAGATAAATCCACAAATACCCCCTCCCGCCCCCTGTGCTTATATTTAGTTTCTTTTACTGCTTCCCAGCAGGCATACCCACGATGTGTGATTGTGCGTCGGGCGCACGCGTCGGGTGGCGTGCACAAGTCGCCACCGCGTTTGCACGAAGTGTTTCTTTAAACTTTTGATGTGAAGCACGCGCGCGTGCAGCCGCAGCAGCCGGCAGGAATGAGGCTGCGCAGCACACAGATCCCGCAGCTTTGCGCCGGGAAGAGTCAAATGTCGCATCTTCTCCTCAGCTGCACTGTCGTTGCAGTGCAGCAACACCTGTCAGCTCACTAAAACACATTAGAGGAAGGTGATAGTGAGATTTAAAAAAAAAAACGCACAGATTGGTGCTTTCCTTAGGGAGGAATAATGTCAAGTGTGAGGACTCACTAACGTTTAATCAGCCGTTTGCTTTTAAATTCAATTCAATGTAGCTATCAAAAGGGGCAATCATTGGCAGACTGACGCCTCACCAGAAAGAGTTGGAACACCAGAAGGACTCATGCAGGAGGTCCTCAAACAAACAGAAGATACAACAAATTACTGACCCAGTGCAGGTCAGACATCATGATCCAACTATCGGAAAGAGCCTTTTGGACAAACATGCAAAAGTTCAAAGATAAAGACACTGCAAGAACATAAAGAAAGACCTGGACAACCTCTGGACTAATGTTCCCATGAGACACAGGAAGAACCTTCTGGAAAGAGAGAAACTCTTACTTTTGGAACTATTAGTAACATCTGAGCACGGTGGTGGTAATATGATAGTAGTGCAGTTCGTTACATTGACGGAACCATGTTTTCTTTCATTATTAGATGAGTATTCAGGGTTTGTGCAAGCTCACCCGTTTAAGAGCTTCAGAATAAAAGCAGTTGGGTTCTGCAGCAGGACAAAAAAGATTCCAAAGCACACACTTCTTCACAAAAGAAAAAGCAGATTTCATTTCCTTTAAATATTACATCTAATCTTTTTTTCTTTTTAAAGAGAGCCTTCTTTTTTAGGGTTAGGGTCTTCCTTTCACAGAGATGTAAACACAGATTTAAAACACTTTTGTTTTCATCATGACAAAAAAACAAAATGGATGAAGTCCGCCTGTGCTTCTTCAGAATTTCATGAGGCAAATCTCCTTAAATCAAGCAATTTATTGAAGAAACAAAAACTTTGTACAGACAACCTCCAAAGAGCTTTCAGCAACACTGTAAAGATCAGAGCCCTGCCCTGTTTATCTGTGGGTCTCCTGACATTTTATTCTATCCATGAAAGAAAAAGCAGAATGACTCTTCTTTCTGAAAAGTCAAGTTTGAACCTTCAAACACCCCATGAGGTGGAAAGCTCGTAAGTAAAGGAAGCAAAAAATGTAATCTATGTTAATTTAAACATAGGAACAAACTGTCTGAATGTCTCTGCTGGAAAACGTTTCAAAGGAGTTTTCCAAAAACGATTAGAAACATCCTTAACGCTCCTGCCCGAGTCTCAGGGTCTCACTGGAATCCCAAAGAAGAAAAAGAAGAACTCATTTGCTTCAAAAGGATGCTCTCAATCCATTCAGATGCAGGTGTCTTTTGTTCCCATCTGAAACTGCTCTTCTTTTGCTTTTTGTTGGTCAGAAATGTGGAAACAATGTCGTGAGTTCTTCAATAGTCGTGAACTCTTCTAAAGCCAAATGCCGGAAAAGAGCATTGCAGGAAACGCACACATGAGAACATGATCCAAAAACAAGTGAAAGACCCACTCTGATGAAAATTCTGTTTTGTTTTGTTTTCTGATGATGAGGGACATGTAGAAAGAACAGTAAGCTTAAGATTGCATTTCTGAGTGTGTCTTTATTCAAATCGCTGTGAATCGGGAGCAGACGAGCAAATGCCGTACTGAAAAAGAGCTTATTTATAAATGCGCTGGGCGCGCCACAAGCTCCATGCTGCGAGCTTTCAGCCACGGCGACGGGATGGGGGGGTGGGCATGCTCCACGCCAACAGTCCTTCCCAGAACTCAGAAGTGAATTTCGAATGAGCTCCTGCCACTCTGCAGAAAGTATGTCCTAGAGCAGTGTTTTTCAACCAGTGTGCTGCGGCAAACAGTGTGCCATGAGAAATTACCCATTCACTGATCTAAAATCATTTTCCATCTCCAGGATATCATCTCTGTGTTCATCCCAACAGGCCCTGATAAAACTCTGAGTAGTTAGAAATATGAATCATCATAAAAGACTAATTTCTTTGTGTTTATTTGATTTTCACTTCGCCGCTTTAACTGTCTCCACCAATCATTCTTGAAGGCTTAATCATACGTCATCAGTCTGACCAATCAGAAGTGGTTAAAGTCCTCACTTCCTTGTTCCGATTCTGCTCATAAAGTCTCTCAATCCCAACAAAAATTTCAGCTAAAGCTCGTCTTTAGCGGTGTAGCTTTCTGCAGGATCCGGTGTCAGACCGTGAAGCTCAATGAAGCACAGAGAGTGTCTGTGATCTGCCGCAGTTTCGCACTACATCTCCCATGATGCATCGGTAACAGCGTCTCAGCGTACAATGAGTCTTCCCTGTTACATGTCTTAAACCACAACGAACACACATTAAATAGTTTTAAATCTTCTTGATGAAATCAGAGGTCAGCAGCTTAGCTCTCCTTCCAGGTTTGTGTTTATTAACAGCCAAACATCCCAGAGTTTGGTCCAAGTCATCTTTCTCACTGAAACACTTTTCTAATACAGTCTGGATTATTTTATATGTTAAACTAAAGAAGAAGTAAGAACAACATTTAAGAAACAGGATTGCGGTGAAGTGACCAACAGACACAATTAAACTAAATTGAAACAATTTAATCATCTAAAAAGAAATAAAACATTTTTGTTGAAGTTTTCAAAGACTTCATCTTTGATTAAGACGAGAGATAAACTAATAAAACATCATGTTCACTTTTTCTGTATCTAAAGAAAACAGATATATTGTTAGTTGTTTTGTGCAAAATTTATCAAATGTATTGGGATCATATAAATGTTTTTTGTCAGGTTACATAAAATTTCATGTTAATAAACTGAAGGAAAAAACAACTACAAGGGTAAAAATGTTTAATAATTTAGTTGAAAATTATTACTGAAAACTAACTTAACTTTTATTACAACTTTAAAAAAAAAATACAGAGTTTTTAATTTTTGGATGCTGGTGTGCCGTGGGATTTTTGTCAAGGATAAAATGTTCTTTGACTCATAAAAGGTTGAAAAACACTTTCCTAGACATTAACGTTTTTTTTTTTCTTTGGTATTTTGTCCAAAAACCGCATCATCATAATTAAAAGACCACTGGGAACATTTTGAACAGGTCACATGACACAACTGCAAATTCTTGCAGCTAAACAGCCCAACTGTTGATTTACTTTCACATTGTAAATCACATTTCTTGGCATTTTTACACAAATAAGGGGAATTTAAAGTACATTAGGTTCTATCTACGCCCTCAGAGTTGAACTCTGGTCCTTTTGATGGAAGATTTTGTGGAATGTTTCTAAATCCTGTGATCTGTGGATGGAGATGAAGACCCCAACGCACTCAAGAGAAAACACCAAAACTCAACACCTCGTAGGATTTTTGTGAGGAAATGTCTTTCATGCACGTGCTGCCAGTGTTCTCCACAAACTTCTCTTCACCCACAGGGAGACAATGGACCTTGGAACGGATAGAAAGCAGAAGAAAACTAAAACTTCAACTTCTGATAAAGCCACAGAGCAATCTGTCTGGTGTGTCACCATGTTTTCCAGACATCTGCGCTCTTCTCAAGGCTGATTACCTGGATCAGCTGTGTCCGGTCAATTAGGACATAGCAGAGCAGGGTACAGTGGAAATCAAGCAGAAATGCCCACTCCTGGTCTGACAAGTGTTTAAAAGCATAATGCTTCCAAACAAGCTTTATCTTAAAATTGTATCAGGATTAAAGACAAAAAGTTTTCATTTTTAATCCTATTGGCCATCTCCAGGGTTCAGTTTTGGGATAACGATATGGTAAAGTTGTATCCAAAACCCTAAAAACCTCAAATAAAGACGGATTTAAACTAAATCTGTTCATTTTTTTCTCTCATAACCCAGTGAAGAACCTAAATACACACTAAAACTGCCGGTTTATTTTTTGCAGGATAAAAGGGGAAAAAGATAGAAAGACTTTTATTTATTTTAATGCTACCTTCTAAATGTTCTGACTTCAAATTTCTGTTTTTCAGTGCAAACCGAAAAACAAGATGACAAAAATGAGATAAACACACATGACAAATGTGTCTATTTCTTTTTTTCATTATTCTAGACAGAAAGGCAGAAAGTCCATAGGAAGCGGGTTTATTGTGATGCTGCCAATATGATCAAATCCATTTGGGCCCCTGGAACAAATAAAACCTTTTCAACTCTGACTGTGTCCTTGGCTATTGACCAGCACAGAGGAAAAGTATTGGAGTGAATAATGACCCGTACTGCAAACCCATTGAGCGGCTCCTGGATTAGAAGCATGGAGCCAGAGAGCTGCAGACTAAAGGGGATGGATGGAGGGAAAAGCTATTATGACCTGTTTGGTCAAAACAGGAAAGACAGATGTTCTCGTATCAGAATCTTGCTGCTTAGAAAGCTTCAAATTCAAACAGTTTAATGTTGTTTGATGATGCCGTTTTAAAATCTGACATTATAGCATCATTACGTATTCCAAGAATGTCAGGGTTGGGAGAACTGCGACCGTTTGTCTTTGCAAATTCGGGTTTTATCTCCACTACTCTAGTCTAACTGGTGCCACCATTCCTGATTTTGTGTGAGGAGCTTCCTCTACGCCAGAATTCAGACTGTCGGTGGGCGCCAGCACTGAATCCTCCTCTGAATGAAGCTGCCGGATCAACATAAGCTGCAGCAAAGGCCAAAGCACACATTCCCCTGGTACTCTGACTTGTGTTTATCTGCACAAACCCTTTTCTTCCTTCACTTCTTTTTCTTTTCTTTGTTTTGTTTTTTGCCGGTCGGCTCTGAGCCGGACCGTGGCGGTGGTTTTTCAAAGGATGCTGGTGCCTGTTTGAAGTGCTGCTTTGCTATTTGGGGAGCTTCCGCCGGGGAAAAGGTGTAGGAGGAAAAGATCGGCTTTGGAAGCGCCGTTTTTTCTTTCTTTCCTGCCTCCTAAAGAAAATTTGTGCATGAAAACCGAACAGCCGCCCCTGGTGGTGCAGGATGGCTCGTCTGCAGCGACACGCTCTTGATCATCCAAATAAAAGTTGAGCACATCTTTGCAGAGCGGACCCTGATTCTATTAGAGGGAAATGATGACACTGGGAGTATTTGAACAAACACAGACACTTCATTCCAAATATTCTCTTATACCAGGCAATGTGTCAACATCTATTCATTCTTGCTTGAGGCTAAAACATCCAAATTAAAAAGTAATGAAATGAAACCTGTGGGAGTTAGAACATCTGCTTTACTTCACTTGCTGTTCTGGAGCAAGTGATCTGTTTATTAAGCAACATGTGGGACTTTCCAAGACCTTCACACCTCACCTAAGGATTCTGTGTCACATCTGCATCCAATGGAACAAATCCTGACAGAAATTCCAGATTTATTCATAATTAAATGTGTTTGGAAATACCTTAAAGTCCCAAATTTGAATCAAAACAAAGAGCTTTGGAGACTTGACGTGTGGTACAATAATCTAATATAACTTTTGCAAAATAATGATTTTTACTCCACCAGGAATTCTCAGAGATCTGTAATTTTCTTTTCTGTTGAAAATGGAAACAGTGCTGCTCACAGCAACAAAATACAGTTGAAGCTTCATGAAATGGGTCTCTGTGCTTTTCTAACAGCTGCACACCAGCTCACATAACCAAGTTCAATGTCAAGAGTGAGATGGAGTGGTGTAAAGCCCATGCCACTAAACCGTGCAGCCATGGAAACGTGGTTTTAGGAAAAAGAGGAAAAGCACTTCCAAAAAATCTCCGTTTGGAAATTTACAGGAACCGTCTCATCAGCCTGAAAAAACCTGTTATTTGGTGGAGGTGGGTTGATGGTATGGGTCTGTTTGTCCCTCAATTTGCAGATAGGGCTCAATGCACCTGAATGTATAAAATAAGATGAGGCTCCAAGAAAAACTCTTTTAGGATGAACTGGAACCATAACATCAGTGTCTTTCAATCTATTCTCTTTTTCGTGGGGGCAGCAGTCTCAGCAAAGATGCCCAGATTTCCCACGGCGTTTCCAGGCTAACTGAGAGATGTAGTCTCTCCTTCCAGCATGTCCTGGGTCTTCCTGGGGCCTCAGCCTGGTGGGATATGCCCGAAACACCTCCTCAGGGCCCCAAGGCTTTCAGGAGTCATCTGGACCAGATAGTACAGTTTTGACCCAAAACAGGATTTTTCCATTCCAACAAACCTTACAAAGATAGGAACGTTCTTTGTTTTTTAAAGGAAAAACTCCATATTTGATTTTAAATCTTCATTAATTTGCAATTTCCCCTTCTTAAATAAACGTCTTGATTTATTTATCCTGAGAAATACAGGGCGTCCCTACTCTTTTATTTTAGTTTGATAGGTAGACACTGAAGTTAGAAGTGCATCTCTGAGACGATGCAAACAATAGTCCTGATCTAAACAAAATACACAATATTTCTGTCTCCCAGTTTCTCAAAGGAACACTGACGTCGTGAAACCTGCTGATGTGAAGCAGGTGTGAACAGCAGCCGCATACCTGCCGAGATAAAAAATCCTTTAGGACTTCTTCACTCCAGGTTAGGAAAAATCAAACAATTGCAGCCCAAAGCCGAATTCCCCGTCTGGAAAACATCAAAGTTACAGAAACTGGGGTAAGGAAAGTCTCGTCATGTTTACCTGCCAAGTGTGCTGCTGCATCTTAACACGCATCTGCAGGAATTGTGTCAACACATCAAACGGTGTTTTTCCCTGAAATGAAAAGCAGCTCTGACGGAGAGAGGAAGGAAAGAATCCCAAAGGGAATTTAGGACTTCAAATATGTGAGCTCCACATTCAACATGAGTCAGATGGACTTCCCTAAAATTACTGCTTTTTTTTTAAACGTTTCCAGGATGCAGATGACTGATTTTGTTACATAAGTATTAGCATATGAGGAAAACATTTATATTCTTTGAGCGTCTTTCCCTAAATCAGGACATAACAAGACCTACAAAGTGTACTTCCCAAAACTTTCTCCAAAGTGCTGCAAGCTCACGCACGCAGTTGAATCACCTCCTGAAGACTCCTCGGTATATGGAAATGGAGAAAATGCAAAACGTCTCGCTGGTTAAAATGAATTATTCACAGTCATCTCCAGGGATGTTGGGTTCCTCGCAGTTAACCTGAATCCAAAGTGTGTTTGTGAGGTTTAGGCTGAACCCTGTAGCATAGCTTTACTTGCACTGAAGATGAGCAAGCGTGGCCCTGCAAACACAGAGAAACCTCTGGAAACCTCAGACGGGTCTGCAGGAGCAGATAGGAGTGTGGCTTCAGCCGGGCCTCCTCTGACTGTTCAGACACTGAAAAGGTTTGATAAAGACCGCTTGTGTGCTGAGGTTCTTCATCTATGGGAAATGATTCACTACTTTACATCTTTAGCCAGAAGATATCTCCATTTTAACTGAAAATGAATTATTTTTCTACTGAAACAAAAATTATTTAAATTGACATGTTTACTACAAATAAACTCTTTGTATTAAATACAAAACTTTATCCAGGCAACCATAAGTTATCTTTATTCCTTGATGTGTTTTATTTTTATTAAATTGATTACATTTAAGTTATTTTAAGTACAATATTTGTAATCTTCACCAAAACTCACTGTAGTGTGTTGTATACAGTACCTTAAAACCCTTGTGCTATCTTAGATGACCCCCCCCTCACATTGACCTGTTCTCCCTACCATGACAAAGGTGGATAAAGGTGGAAAGATTTCATGTAATCCATGGACACCAGTGAAGATCACAAATCATTGACAGAAAAGGTTCAGAGCTCTGTCTAGTGGGTCTAGATGACCCAACACCCAACATTAAAGTGCCTAGGATAGCACAAGGGTTACCTTAATTACACCAATTAAGTACACAGAAACCAAAATAGGCTGGAAGACAAAAAATGAATGACAGAGTAGGAAAACGGATTGTGTATTTTGAATAAAAAAAATGTAATACATAGATAAATAAAAAAATGGGGTAGTTGGGCAGGCGTTTCAGGAGCTTTCAACATACATGTGGAGTTTATTTTTGACATTTTCTTTTTTATAACACCAAAAGTTCAAATAGTCTGCTCAGTTTTCCTAAGAAAAGTCCACAAATTTAATACTCACTGCTCAAAATCATTTCCTGGTGCATTTATCTGTTGACACTTGATCTGTTCACTTGGAGGTTTTAACCCCCTATATCACCATTTGTGTTATATTGCATGCATTTCTGAGACCCCTATCTCATTAGCAGGATCCAAACTTTCCTCAAAAACCCATTATTTATGACCTTATTAATAAATACTTGCTGTGTTAAAAAATGTAACATTTGTTGATAAATAATTCTTTATAATACAGTTACACATTATAAAAATTGTTGTGATAAAAGCGTTACAAAATCACCCAATCTATCATAATAGATACTATCTCTATCTCATTTGTGGTTTTCATCAAAGTGTTTAAAACATTTAAATACAATTAAAAAAACGTACATCAATTCTTTGATGTAGAGGACTTTACAGAGTTTAATCCGGTAGAAAAGGTTTCACTAATTGGAGGCATGGAGATGAATGATGAAACAACTTAACCAAGAAAACTGCAACCTGAAGTTGGTCATGGCTGACAAACACTTTGGAGAGTGACCTGACTCTGTCACATTTCCTGCAGAGTACCAAACCACTTAAGCTCCGTCCTCACTTTCTCAGCCTGCCACGGTTCATCACTGGTGTGACAACCCAGAATGTTAGCAGCCGAACGCCGTCATGCAATCCTCGTGAACTGTTGACTTCCTCACATGTGCCCCGCTCTGTGACACGGAAGCACCAGACCATGAAAAAGTCCCTGCAGAGGGACGAAGGATATGAAACAGTTCTCTGGTTCATATTCCACTCCACTGCTCAGTTTTTGCATCTGCAAACCAGCATGGATTTGAAAGCATGATCATTTGCAGCTGTAAGATGTGTTTCTGTTTTAATTAGAAACGGTACTCTATTGATGCTTTACTGTATTTTATTCTTACAAGAACTAACGTTTGAAGATTCACTCCAAAGAAAATGGTGTTTTGAACATGTTTTTGTTGCATTTTTCTGATGAAAAGAAAAAGTTATGATTAAAACTGCCTTTCTGAGTATTTCTTTACTCACATTTGGCTCCGTTCCGATGCATCCACTTGCAGACCAATAGATCCACGATCATCCTTGTTTTCCTCGTCTGAGCTGCAATCTGGATCTCAACTATACGGCTGGATAGCTCCGATATTGCTCACCATTTTTGTTACACTGCTGATTTGGGGATTGTGAGGGTCTGTACGCTAGCGGTAGACGGTGTAAACACAGGGATCATGGGAAAGGAGCCCAGACTTACACCGCACCAAAAGTCCCACCCACAACTCAGAGGTGAATTCTTAAAGAATTGCTGCTCTGCAGAAACTATGTCCTAGAAAATGATACAGGTTTTTGGATTTTGGCTAAAACTGTTAATTAAAAGACCACTGGGAACCCTTGGAAAATAGATCAGACGATGATTAGAGAGGGACTTTAATTTCTATTAAACAGCCGGATAATTGAACCTAATGAGTTTAAACAGTTGTAGTTATGGGAAACATGAAATAAAGTAAAAACATAGACCAACCTGTAGGTTTTAAGGCTTATATCACACTAAGTCTTGGTATTAGCAATGTTTTAACAAATTATTTCTATTGTGCTAATATTGGCAGCATGCTAGCTTGTGTTGTAATATATATATATATATATATTTTTTTTTTCTGGTGTTTTATTGTATCCGATGAAGTGAAACAAAGACTCACTGCAGCAAATGGCAGGAGCCAATCAACCCAGCTGACTTTGTTTTGTTTTTCCCATTTTACTGGTAAATTTCATTATGAGTTAAAGGTAAAGTCACTCTTTTACCTCTCAATAATTCATTTTGTATTATTTTGATGAAAGGAACTTCTTTCATGGCGTAATTAAGGTATGATTTCTCAGGGGACGTATGAGTGGACTCTATAGAAAACATCCATGTAGCTTTTCTGTTCAGACTGCTGTAGACGGATGGATTCACAGCATGGATCCCATAATACCGTTTTTCCTCCCTCAACCCAAATCTCTGCCCTCTTAACAGCATTTCTTGCAGGTAACAGCCTGCAGTCGATGCAACAACAATCTATACCCCTGCAGTGTGTGAGATTCCATTTGACTGTGACACTATGACCATGTGTTCGCAGCCAAGTATCGACACCGATGGAAACGCTGCAATTTCCTGCCGTACGGCTTTCAATTCTCTCTCGGTCTGTGCTGGATAGTAACATGTTGTACGACCAACCCATTTGGCACAGCAAAAAGCTTTACTGTCATCCATCAGATCGTTTTTATGATGAGAAATTCTCTTCTGGCTTTTTCATTTTTTTATTTATTCTAATCCGAAAGAAATCTCTGAAAACCTCCTTTTAAAACATTTGAAAGCACAAAACAGGTTAAAGTATGCTATTAACAAAACATTTATACATTAATACAAACATTACATTAATATACGACTTGTTTTTTTAGAAAATGTAAGCAAACCTTTTTTTCATATTCTATGATTTCTATATCAGTACATGTTTGGAACTTTAACCTATTAAATGTTCTCTTGTTTTCTACAGAGTATTATAGTGATCACACGGAAACATCTTAGCAACATTTTATTTTGTCTTTTTAACCAAGGAAGAAACAAACAAAAATAAAACACATTTTAGCACTTTCTGCAATAAAACTGCTGCTCAAACCTTTTTCCTCTTGACCTTTGAAGGAGCTGCAGCTATTGCCAAAGTGTTAAACCAAGAGCTGAAAACAGTGAGAAAGTCCCTCTACAAAAAACAACTTTCAAGTTATGTTTTGTGAGAGAAAACTGTCGGCCACTGGGCCCTAATGCATTTTTAATGAGCCGAGTCAGGAGAACCCCAGGAGAACCAAAGCTTCTCTGTTTTCTTCTCTTTTATGAAGTTACTCTCATTTTTGGATAAACTCTGGTCTGGAGCTGAACGTATTTAACAAATTTACTTTTTTCTTTTGATGCATTCAGATTCATCTTTGTTATTTTACAGAGAAAGATTTCCCCGTAGATCCTTCAACCTTTTGACAGACAATCTAAACACTAAAAATGTATTTCTGAGGCTGGATTTTCCGACTGAATTTGCACACAAACACATCTTACCTGCTGCAGAACTTTCATCTCCAACCAGCAGGCACCTCACCTTAGATTTAGTTTTAAAAGATTAAATTGAAAAAACTGCTACTGATAAAAAAAAAAGAAATTGCTGTTTTTGTTAATAAAATACTAACAGGATGTGCTTTCCTTATGGGTTAGGGATTATATTTTAAAATAGATATGATGGAGAGACAGAGTTGAGATTATTGTTTTGTTTTTCACCCGAATTAAAATTAAATAAAAGAAATTTAATTGATTCTTGTTCTCATTTTCCTTAATAGATTATATCTTTTTGATCAAAAATTTGTTTTCATAAATGTAATAGGTTGTACATGTGTTCTACTTACATCATATCCTGACTTAAAACTGTGAGCTACCCAACAGTCCATGACAGTGTTGCTGTTTTTACAAGCTGAAAAACATGGGAACAAATCTTCGTTTCTTTTTCAAACATTCCAGGTTTCCCTACCAACTATAAGAAGACTTCTCATACATAATCTTTCTTTCCCTTCAGCTGCTTTCTTTAGAGGTCATCATCCGACACCATCTAACCTTGCCCTCTGTATCTTCCTCACTCACACTGCCGCTTTGAACCTTCTGTTTTCCTCTAAATCTACTTTGTGATTGCGCCAACCTCACAACCTTGTGTAAAAACACAAGTGTGTTTTTAAATATGTCTTGACACCCATGGAAATCTAGCAATCTCTTGTGTTTTCACTTTCAAGCACATGCTAATTAAGGTAAGGTTGGTTTGATGCATATTTGATGCATATTTGCATCAATAGGCGGTAGATGATGACGCAGCCACCCTTGCTGGTGCTTGATGGGAACGTAACATAATCTGGGATGTCCTAACGTGTGGAATGCCTGGGAACGTTCCATTAAGGAGCCTTAAATTGGGTTGACACTACAATAAGACTCTTTCGGCCTCATCTTTATGTCTTTAAACATAAAACACGACTGCAAGAACAACACTGACCTCAACTGTACCGAAGAGACCGCACAAAAACACCTCATTACACACGGATTACAACACAACGCGGTCCTTCTCCATCGCGCTGAGAGCTCTGGCAGAATCACGAATTGGAAAAGTGAAGGTCACTGCCAGTGCACGGCAACAGGGAAGGAAGCAGCTGCTTTACATGCCTCAAGAATTACGCTGCGACTTGACGGCACACCCCCTTCTCTTGTGTTCAGATCTGGAGCTGAGCCAGTATAATAACCAGGCTTTGATTGGAACCACTGGACCACAAAGATTACTTTGCTTGCATGCAAATATACTGTGTTTACCACTGAGGGGTGGACGGCTGGTGGAGAGCAAGGCCTTCGTTTACTACTGATCGAATCTCCCGTTGAACATGACGAACCAGGAAGTGTCACTTCCAGTGATGCTGCACTCCAAACACGCCGTTTGTTGTGTTGGCAGCAGCAATGCTTTCAGGTTCAGGCAGGTGTTATGGAGAAGAAATGACATGTGAGAGTTTCTGAGGTGGTCCTGATCCATTTGTACTCCCCCTCACCTGAATCTGAGGGACTGCTCTGCGGCCAAATGGGAGCCGGACAGACAAAAGCCCATGCATTACTGGCTGTCAGGAAATACCGGGAGGATGAGGGGCCGTCATTAAAGTGGTAGACACAATGCCTCTACGGATGGATACAGCTGTCGACGGGTGAAAAATGGTCAAAGCTGTACGGGGCGTTCAGGTGAGCCGCACGAAAGATCAAGATCGTTGGCGACTCTGGGAACCCAGAGAGAGAAAATGTTCATGCACATTTATTTTATACTGGAATGCTGTGACCATCAAGCCATCGCTCAAAGCCGTGTCACACAGCCAGTAAATATATTTTGCACGTTTGACGTATGTTCATAATTCATAAGCATTTCTTGCGTTCGTCGATGTGCGCAGATGTCCGTCGAGGGTTTTTGGCCAGGGGTGTTAACGTGAGTTCGCCAATGAGTTGTTCAGAATTTAGTTAATTAGTAGTAGTAAATTAGTCTTAATTAGTTAAGAATTAGGCAATTTTTGTGTATTAAGTAGTTTATACGCAAATATTACATACGTCTTACACATTTGCACATGACTATTGCGAGATGCATACAAACATTTGTGGCTCTCCACGACCGTTTCACGTATGTCCCTTTATATCTAACGGACTTTTCACACATGTAGCACCAATGTGTGACTTTTATATCACACATACGACGTACAAATCACATTCAAATTACGTAATTGACGCCACAAACCACTAATACATTTCTCACTAATGCAGTCTAATACAGGGAAAGCCTGTTCTCGCCGGTCCTTCTACACCAAGAAGCCCAGCAGGCAAAGAAAAAAGAGGAAGTAACCCTAAACATGTCAGTTCATCTTGACAAGAAGTGAGCACTTGTGTAAAATCAGCATGTGGGGACTTGGAGGACACGGAGATCTGAGCGCCTTTGATGAGAGTCAGATTGGTATAGTGTGAAAACTGGGTCAAAGTCTTTTCCATTGTGACAGCTCTTATGGGCTGGATGTCGCAGTTAATTCATGTCACAAGTACTACAAAGGAATGCTGGTGAATGAGCACCAGGATCCCTGGCATCACGTGACCAAATGAGCAAAAACGGATGAAGCCTCGGAATGGAAGCTCTGCAGCTACAAAGAGAAAAATACTGATCTAAAAAGATGATTTCATCAGGGTATAACAACTCTTTCTGTATAAATATTAAAATAATGTAATGCATGTCTGACATTTTCTATGAGACCACTGTTCATCCAAATCTGAGCTTTGTTTGTTTAGAACAAATTGATTTATTAGTGCAACATTTGAATCGCTTTTTTATTTCATAAAACAAGAAAAACAAAAGATATTGCGTCTGGGAAATAGATTAGAAAAAAAGAAAGTGGATTTTTCTGCCCAGTTTTACATGGACAAAGAAATGTCCTGTATCTATACTGTACATATCTGCTACATAGCATAACACTGACAAGTTTGTGTCATGGTGCCCGGATCAGTTCCCCTCCCCTCCTCCAGCTGCTCCTTCCCAACCACCACCAGCTGTCGTCACTCAACCTCATCAAACCCTGCCATTAAAAGGAGACCTCATCCACCAGTTCATCGCCAGATCGTTACCCCTTATGGAAACCTTCGCCACGAGTGACGTCAGTGGAACGCGGGACCCGTTTCACGGAGCACCATCAGGAAACCTTTAACCTACGCTGACCGCGTTCGAACCTCCAGCCACGCCACCAGTCTCAGTCGCTTTGGGATCTCCCTCGGACCACCGGACCTCCTTGGAGAAAATAAATGACTTACTTACCTGCCATTTACCTGTCTCGTTCTCTGGGTTCCAGCATCTGGGTCCTCCACGCTAAGCAGATCATGACAGTTTGTGTCCTTTTTCTAATTTTGGATACCTGGAATTAAGCACCATAGTTCATTGATTTATTTTATTGTAATTCTTTTTTAACTACGTTTTTGAAGGTGATTTGTGATTTGGTTTATTCAACATTTTTAGATAGTTTCGTATGCTGACTGTTTATAAAACAAAATCTTCCTTATATATTATGTGGGAGATTATGTGCTTCATGCATCAATTTAAACATACTTTAATAAACTACATCTTTACATTTTTAATCGACTGAATAATGGATTGGAAGGATCTCTGTGGAGTAAATTCTTGTTGCTTATTTGTAGAATAAAAACTTAAGTGTGTTTTATGTATTTTTCCCCTCATGTGAATATAGTACTTTAGACGTGGAACAATCAAGGAGTTATACCATAAATACAGAGCTCTGTTTTCCAGAGCTGACTTAACTTAATGTAAAACATCAGTTGTTTTAGATATTTTTGTTGTTGAAGTGATTGATATGGAATTACCTAATAATGCCCTCAGAAACATAACGTCCTTCACTTTGTCAATATGAATACCATCTATTCAAATAAAATATTTGCATTTGTATGTCTGTTGCTGAATATCATAGGAAAGGTTTATTTCTTTACTAAAAATCAGATTTTTTTTTTTTTTTACTTTTTACAACAGAAAATAGAAGAACAATGATTAAGATTAAGATAGGACAAAATCATGATGTGGATCTCAAAATGGTCAAAAAAAGTTTGGACAGCAGAAATTTCAACATTTAATATTTTAAAAAGAGTCATGAAAATTTATTGAAACAGTGTTATGTCTATGTTGTCCCTTCTAATCATAAACCTTTGATTTATTGATACTTAAGGATTCTTAATGACCTAAAACTGTGTTGCATAGATATATAAATAAAATGTCATGAACCGGATAATGATAACTTAATGAATGTAATGAATGGTTGAGGTAGAACAGGGGTGGGATTATATAAGTTCTCTTTCCACTTCCATTCAAGCAATCTTTCATTTAATGTCTAATTAGCCTAGGTTAAATATGTCTTTTGCATAAATGTAGAACTGCTGATTGTATTGTTTTGTGCATTATTCTTGCTTTGATTGCTTTAAAAAAACCATTCAGATCAAATCATTAAATAGGACCCTAAAACTATCTGAAGTTGATTCAGCAAGTACTGGAAAGTCTGTAGTCAGTATGAAAAGGTAAATGGTGAGATGGATGTCACCTGAGTTTAATCTAATTACAAGACCACCCAACCCTTACAGCAGCAAATGTTTTCAGAACATCACAGATGAATACCACGTTTTGTCCTCATGGTTTTTAGCTGCATGTCTGATCAGGTTGAGATGCGTTTGGTCAGAATGTAAAAGAGGCATCATCGGATGAAACCTTTCTGTTCATTAACAGCTTTTTTTCTCTTTTCTACAAGGCTGCTTGCCAGCTGGATCACATCCATTCCAAAACTCATTATGACTGGGCAGCTGTTCCACGGGGGACTGTCCAAAATCAGCAATCACTTCCTGGACGGTATCTGACAGCCGTTGCTAGCTCCTGTTTCGCTGCCGAAGACGCTCTGGCGCTGCCACTTCTTGTTCTTGAAACATCTCAATTTGGCGGGGTGGCGTCTGACTGTCATGAGGAAGCAGGGAGTTGGCGGCTGTGAATGCTTCATGGCAGCGACTGCAGAGAGGAGAAAAAGTTCTCGGTTCCCTCACTGAGGCCTCCTGTGAGCAATTAAGGCACATGGCTTCGTATGGACCAAATGGTGCGTGATACGTCCAGCTGAGAGCTAATCCAACCTCGTGTTTACTCCATCCCACCGCCGTAGCTTTCCGGGAATCAAAACTTTCTTTGACAGCAAACCCTCATTAGTGTGTTTGTGTGTGTGTGTCTGTGTGTGTGTGTCTGTGTGTTTGTGTGGCACAGTGTGCAGCTTGGTGATCTGGAGAGGGATGAGACAGACACAGAGGAAACTGCTTTCTGGCAGATGTTCACCATCTTAGTCTGCCAGCTCAACCACTGCTGCATTGTGGGAAATGTGGTGCAGTCAGTCTGCACAGGCATTTACGCTGTGAAGCACAGACGTCCAACTCCAGTTTGTGTTGATCGGCGACCCAATTAGCAGGAAAAGGTGGAAAACTGACGGACAGTTTAACTTCTGCATGGTTTTGAGTTGCAATAACTAGCTTTCCGTTGAATTTCGTTGCTGATTCCTTTTCAGACGAGCACCTCTAACAGGATTGGGAACCCTTTAATGCAGGGTTCGACAGAGGGACAAGGAGCTTCTTTCAGCACAGCAAAGAAAACCAAAACCTCTAGTTTGGTTTTGTTTCTAGTTTTCTATTTTAAAATGCTCAGATTAAATGTGATTGACTGCTTTGAGGCATCATCAATACTATTAAAGTGTTTATTGTACGTTTTTTTAGGACCAAATGTGAGTAGGGCTATTACATGGAAGTGAAACTAAATAAAACATCTAAAAATGAAAAGATATGCAGAATACATGCATAAACATTTTCTTTGACCTCAAAACAACAATAAGAATAAAATAAATTATTTCTCTTAAGAATCTGACGTTGAGAAACTGACAAAGCTGCTACATTTCATAACTAGAACATACTGTAAGTGTTCTATATGTCTCTCTGCTCACAGCTTGAGACTAATTGTTGCTTCTATTTTGTGCATAAACAGTATAATCAGTCATAAGGAAAATGCACATTTCTGATTGACTCCTTACTGATTATCAGGCGTTACACAATTATAGAAGTCAGGAATAAAATATCTGCAAACATTTAACAGCTAAAGTTGCATTTCTACCATTCTACCTCATTTGATTCCTAATTGATGTACATGTGTAGAAAAAAACATTTGTTGGTCTTTAACACCAGAAAATATATTAAGAAAATTGATCAGATTTAAGATTAAGTGGGACAAAATCATGGTTTTGATCTCAAAATGGTCAATAAATTGATTCAAATGTGCATGTTTTATATTTTAAAGGCAATCATTTGAGACATGAGTGTCTCAATTAGAAGAAAAATATTTTCTGTAAATATATTTAAGGGATTGTTTTATTTAATCACTTAAATTCTTTATAGCATCATTGTAACTCAAAAACTTTATTTTCAACATCTTTTTTTAACCCTTTTGAAAACTCTCAAATATTAGTGTCTTGATGTTAAAAACTGAATTTTGTCTGATGTCATTTAGAAAAAGATGCTTTTTTCCCCCACTTACTATGTTTTTTTTTTTACTTTTTTAAAGTTTTGAAATAGAATCCACCTTCGTGAGAACCTTCAAACATGAACATTACATACGCTTTAGTTCACCGCAGTCAGATAAATGTCTCAAATCAACATTTGAAGCTCTTTTTTGACCCGATTTCCTGAATGACATCCCAGACAAAAACATCTGTGCTTTCAAGCAGCCGATGATGGGATAGTAGTTGACAAATTCCACCAATGAAATACTGAAGGCTGTTATCTGCTAGACCTATGCGGTCCTGGCTGAGCCTAAGGGTGCAGGCTTTTTAGTGTGGGGGGATTCGGATAGAAGATCTTCATATCTGGCCGAAGAGTCCATTAAGATTCTGGTCGTCGCATAGAGGTTCTGCTCATGGAAGGAGGGGTTTTTCTTAGGCTTTACCCTGATTCTCCGTCTTCTTTTTTGGGATTATGCTGCTCTCTCCTCTCCCTCCTTCCACACATGAAGTCAAAGCGGCTCAAACATTGAGACTATGTGCGTGCGGTAAGGGCACTTATATCCTCCAAATGCATTTCTTTCTCATCTTACTCCTTTAATCTTTCTGTCATTCAAGCTGCAATAAAAAACAAAAAAGATTGTCATTGGAACATTAAAGGAGCTGCAGCACAGAGCGCTTAATTCCATCTACACCTAGAGAAGGGAGCGTCAGCCGCCACCAGCACAGCCGAGAAAAAAGCCTTCAGGGAGTTAAAGCTGAATGAGACAGCAGCATAAAGGAGGGATGACTCCTTTCTGTTGTTGCGTCACTGCATTCAAAAGGGGACTGAAAAACAAACTGAAATACAAACTCCCAGTTGTTGAAGGGTAAAGTCCTCCTTTGCTGTCAATCAGAGAGCAACAGTTGATCTAAAGGGGAATTAGTTTAGGAAACATGGTCAAAAGACTAGCAAAAATTTAGAAGCAATCGTAAAATTTAAGAAAGTTTCCGTTTTTTTGCAAAACGTGTGCAGAGTTATCGAAATCTTAAAGATTGCAGGTTTTTGCACACATTTCAAAACTGACAGAAAAAAAACCATCTTGAACTTTTCCAAATAACGTTTCTATGCGTCAAACAGGCTGGACTCTGGACGAGGCATCTTGCTAGTTTTCCAGAAAGCCTGACCTTCCTACTGCTGATTATTAGGATTATCAGGTAATTCTTGCTAAGAAGCAGCAATGGCAGGATATTTGGAAAACATATAGGACACTGGCCCTCGTGTCCTGGAGTTTGACACTTGAGAAACTAAAATGTGTTGAGAAACTCAAGACAAGAACAATTTGCCATGAGAGGTAGAAGGTTTAGTGGCAAAAGAAGCCATTGTAGGCTGCTGCAAACACGGAAGTTCAAGGAAATGCTAAAATGATTCCCATGTTTCTTCTGGATTTACTCTAAGTCAAGGAAATTTTTCACAGCCTTCTGACTACATTCACTAGTGTCTGCATAACTGTCACACACATCCTGGGTTCAAAATGTCAGATGAAGCTCACACTGAGAGTTTAAGAGCTTAGGTCAGTTCTTTGGCTTTTTTCATCACGGCAAAGGTCAGATCATGCAGCCAGAAGTCAGTTTCTTTAAACAGAATTCATTTAGAAACTGCACTGATACAAAACGAGACTCAACACACTTCTGAAAGGAACCAGTAGACATATAAACTCACTGTTTAAATGAACACAGCTTCTCCGTAACTGCTCAAAGGCTTGAACATGATTAGATCCTTCTTTGCTTGGTCCACGACAGGATGATGTTGTTGTGAGTTAGTTCATTCATAGATTTGTATTTAAAAACAATATGATTTATAGAAGCTTTGGGGAAGACCCGCTCACACGGGACCAATGAGGCTGCATTTGCAGATAGAGGTTGACCAGCTTTTAAAGGTTCGAGTAAACTGCAGACCCGCTTTAAGCAGTTCCTCTTGTCTGGAAAAGCTATAGGGCTCCACCCATTGATTTTTCTATGAGAACTCAGGTGACATCACACTAACTCAGTCCAGTTCTCTCATGCAGTCAATGGCTCCAATGTGCTGAGTCACTGTCGGAGGTCTAGGCAGCCCTACAAAAAAAGGTTGTGGCTGGTGAATCTGCCTTTGTCTTTGCCTGATAATATGTGTGTATGTTTGGATTGTTTTAGAAACCACACCTACATGTGGCGCTAACAGTGCATTCTCCTTCATTTTCAGCCCATTCTGCAGTTATCCTGGAAACCGGCGTCTTGCACATTTGTCAGGTTTCCAAACGCGATTGTTATGAACTGTGGTTTCTAAGAAAGTGGTCGTTGCCATGGCGCGAATGTTCTCCACTTGACGTCTTGTTTGCAATGAGTGTTGCGAGTTCAACTCCTGTGGGATTGCTAAGATTAGTATTTCTGACAAAACTAACCCCTTCAAAATTCCAGCAAGCTGCTGGACATGCAGAGCTGACACGTAGGCCTCGTTTCTGTGGTCCCGTGACTTTGACGTGCTTCGAACAACAGCTTGAAACTGCCCCAGCAGGACTTCCGATTCATAAGCTCGAAGCAAAGTCGAGCAGATGGCGCTAAAAAAAAAAAGCACATTCCTGGTTATTCCACCTCCCATGCATGGACAGACGAAGAGACACCTTAGGAAGCCCACACCTGCGGGAGTTTTGAAGCTTCTGCAGAGTAAACGTGCTCACAAACTGTCACTGATTTTTTGTGTTGACTGCGGCGTCAGCGAAGATGCGATTAAGGAGCTCCTGCTCTGGGTTTCTGCTGAAGAGTGGCAACATTTTAAACACAGGTTACCTTTGATTCTGACACCTGCTTCTCTGAGGACTGCTCCTCCATCGAGGGGGGCGGCACATTGGAAACATTCCTCTGATGGCTGTGGTCGGAGTTTACTGTGAAGGATGCAAAAGTGGCTCCCAGCAGCTTTCAAAGCATTAGAGATCATCTTCTTTCCATATCCTGTTTTTTTTACCCAAAGTGGTTCTCACTTCACTTAACTTTAGCAAAAAAGGAACATCTACCAAAACGTTAAACTGAGAGCATGTGAACATGCGGCAAAACCCCCAGAACTTTACATGTGCTAGCTTTAGGACTGCAGCAGAAAAATATCAGACAACTCCGGCAGGTTCTTCACTACAAAAGTGAGCACCTCACCGGTTTGTCAGTATAAACTACGATAATGGCAGCTGCTTTCCCTCATTTTACTCTCCTCTATTGCAGTTTCATTGATGTTCTCAGCACTCTGTACTTGGCAGAATTTTGCACATGAAGATTGTTTTTTTAAGTGTTCAGTAAGACTTCCAGCAGCACTTTTCCCGCCGGTCTTTAAAAGTTGATCCTATGAGTCCTTTGTAATCCTGAAAAAGGAATCTGAGCATCTGATGATCACTAAACCTAAACTCTCTCATAGAAATCCTCTGTAAGTGTCTGTCCTTGTTGATCAAGTATCTGTGTCCAGAAAACTGTTGAAAAGGAATCGTCATAAAGACGGCGCAAAATAACACCAAACAACATTTTTTTTGTTCAAAGTGAGGCCCACCTTTGGGGCGATGAGAGACATGGGGATATTTGAGCACAGGGGACCCATCGCACACCCAAGTAAGAGTAAACGAGGTGAGACACAGGCGTGTCCGCGTGATAAGTGTGCGCTCCTTGCACACAGTAAGAAACAACGAATAGACAATCAGAGTGCGGTTCATGTGACCTTCCTAACCTGTGTATCACGTGCACCCCCCGTGCACACAGCATTTGCTCGTAAGTGCCAGTATGCACACCTTACTAACAACAAGGACACTGTACCACTGCGTCACAACGTCCCTTAAGGTGGCCTTACGACTCTCAAGAAAACTGCAGGACCCACCTGCTCTCCCCTGGAGATGTGTCCCGTCGTCTCTGGGAGCCTCCATGGGCCCAGACAAACCAAAAACCTGCAGCACTCATACGAATCAACCTCCCGTTTGTGACTAAGGCTCTAGAAGGCATCCTGAACACAAAGTCAATAGAAAACCTTCAGAGACTTAGTTTAAGCCTGGGTCGCAACAGACTCTGAATCATGTAAAAAATAAAAAAATAAATAAAAAACCTGAAGAAAGCTGCAAAAATCGCTCACTGACACACACAGGACTGCTTCAGCACAGGGTTTGGATGCTGGCGCACAAATAAAAGCGAGGAATCAAAGCAGGAGCAGGACTCGCCTGCTGTTGTTCCACTTTTCATCCAGCCAGAGACAAAAACCTCCCACAGCACCAGTCACTTGGACGGTCTAAAAGCTTCTGCACAGCTTGGCCAAACATTGGATCCTGCACAAAGCATCCGTGTGCCGACGGCCCCGAGGAAAATCATTTCTCGAGGGCCTCCAGCCTTTATCAACTACTGTGACATGAAAGCAGCACAAACACAGCTGTACGCCCGAACTAAACAGCTGCTGCTCTCAATGTGGCGTCGAACTGTCAGATAATAAACACTTGAAGGATGCAGTTTGAGTCGATAAAGACTTGGCTGGGTTTGTCTCACAGACTCATCTGCTTCTCTGCCTCATACCGGGCCTGAACTAAAACAAAACCAAAACTCATTTGAAAACAATGTTAGACTGAAAATGGAAATATAAATCAATAAAAAAAAAGACTGCTGTTAATTTTTGGAAGAAATATCTTCCATTCTTTTCTCTGCTGGTTTTACTAAGACATCTTCATCCTTTTAAATATAGTCGTTCAACACTGAATATTAAAGTGAAGATTTGGCACAGTTTGAATCTTCCTTAATTTGTTAAGTTGGTGCGTCACTCTGAACAAACCTCACTACAGTTTCACTCTGAACCAATAGCTGAATTGCACACCTTTTCATCTCGGCCAATTATATTTTAGCCTTCAAACCCAGGAGCATTTTACCTCAGGGCTTATGAAGTTTATATGACTAAAAAAAAATAATAATAAATGAGTTAAAAATGATAATAAACTAAAGAAAACAGCAGCTAAATAAATAGGAATTAAAAAAATAAAAAAGTACTCAAGTTTTAAAATATTGAATTATAAAAGCCAGCTCGAAATGAATGAGAAAATAAAAATAATCAATTATTAAAACCAAAAATAAATCAAAAAGATTCAATAAAAAAATTCCAGCAGCTAAATCATTAAATATAAAAATAAATGAATAAAAAAAATAACACGAAACAAGGTCAAATAAAATAATTCAATGAAGCAAAATCAGCAAGCAAAAGAATCTAAAATAAAAAAGCAAAAATGAAAAATAGATTTTTTTAGAAAGCAGCAGCCAAATTTGACCTACAGGGTTCAAATCAGGCTATTCATCGTCTGCATTCCAGATGGTTTATTCGGTTTATTTATGTCATCGGCCAATAGCCTGACCTGACCGCCAAAGATTATGGACTTATCGCCCATTTTTCTGTATCACTAATAAATCTTTATTCTCATTCCTAAAGTCTTTCCTTATTGTAATTCTTATTCACTCATCAGATACTTTTCCTATGCAATAGTTATGAAAGTATACATGAAATAAAAGCTTAAAGCAGTGAGCGGCGATGCATGGTCAGCAGGATTCGTTGAATCAAATCTTTTTGTCTTTTAACTTTTCTGCTGTCATCTTGTCATCTTTCCTCCTGGTTGTGGAGTTTTTAGTCAATTCACCTTCAGCTTCTACAAACAGCTTTGTTTATTTTCTCATATCTCACTGGGGTTCTTTGTCACTTTTTTTCTTTTATACAAAATGATGAGGGTAAAAGATTTAAGAATATAAAATAAAAATGAAACAAAATATACATTAAAAATACATATTCATAAGAAGCTTTGTAATTTGGTTCCCTCACATATGATAACCACTATCGATTGCTATTTGAGCAGAGTTTTTTTTTTATGTAAATACATGTATTTTTGTATTTATTTTTTTGTAATTTATGTTAAATTCATTTGATAAGTGGGAGAAACAACAGCTTTTTGGAATCCATCTTTTTGCCTCAAACTGGAGCCAATTTTGAATTTTGAAGGAAAATTCTCATCAAAGCCAACTGTTGTGAAAACAGCCAAACACTATTTTTCAAATAGAAAAAGAAAGGCTAGCAGGATGGAAACTGGCAACAATGACCAAATCCTTTCCAAACAACTGAATTCCTTCACGAAGAAACAAAAAACTTCCAGCGTGAACACAAACGAGATTTTTACTTTAGTGTTTTTTTTACGCAGATCTTCTTGTTGATGTTGCAGAGAGCTTTCCACACCTCATTCTGGTGACGGTGGGCTTGGCTTGGCCTGCAAACGTTGATACTAAAGACGTCTGGTAATTGTGAGAGATGAGCGCGGATTCAGGGAACACGGGCAGATTATTTTCAGTCTTGCAGCTAATTTTAGATTTTCTGTGGCTGTGATCAGCATGAATCAGAGCTCTGCACAGGAAGGAAGTCTGTATTATTTCATGAGCAGTCGAGGCGCGAGCAGCAGCAAGCGGCTGAGAGACACGCAGGATGAGTTTCACTGGTGATGGTGGACGTCTCGCTTCTGTCGGCGCTGCCTTTTCAAGCTTTCCTCCCCACACCTGAAACCTCTCAAAGCAAATCCTCCAAGTATGCCGATCCCAGAGACACACACTCTAAAAGACACTTTTTTCAGGCTTTTCAGGAATCTTGCTAAAATATTTATACTACTGAAAAGAAGAGGTAAAATCCTCTGGTGAAAACTGATGCCTAGAGGCGTCTATTTAGCATAATTTTACAATTTTATCTGTTTTGCGCTCAAGAGTTTACATTTTTCACAGTAAGTGGAATTCAGTGAGGATATTTAAAAAGTCATATACTAAAAATATTCTTATTATTGAGAAGTTACAACAAAAATGTGGTCATTTTGCACAAAGGCTCCTTGAAGCCAACTTCTCAGGCATGCAGAGTTTTTTTTTTGTTTCTGTTTACGCTCTGTTTAGATTCAAACAAATTTTAATGATTGATAATACAATTATTTGAACTAAACCAATCTTTTATTTCCTTTTGACCTCTAAGGATACAGGTGTAACAAGAAGAAATCATAAGGAGATCTATAAGTTACTGAGATATATGATGCCGGTGGCTGACGAGCCGTTTTCCTTTACGACAAGCGCCCCGATCCGAGTCACAGACTATTGTTTTCTTTATTTACATCATCAATCGGCTTTCATGAATTTTTTACCTCTTGCCCTTCCAGCAGAAACACACCTGTCTGAGGTCAACCTGTATTTATCTATTTCAATAAGGGGGGATCTTGAACGTGTGATTGAAAGTTCAATGGTGACGCATGAATAGTCTGTAGTCTTTGGCGGTTGGGCTCTGGGCTGGAGACATTTTAGAGGCAAGTCTGTGATGACCCTGGACCCAGACTGCAGACGCTGATGCTGGTTCAGCCCAGACTGCACCAAATCAAAGAGCTATAGGAGGAGAACGGGGCGGAGGTGGGCCGGCGAAACACCTGGAATGGAGATAAGCATCAATGACAGGAACTTAAATGTGATTGGCTGTTAAGAAAGTGAGCACTTTAACAATTGGCTCAGTGAAGACTAATTGATGAGTGATGTGTGGACTGAAGAATACCTTTTATTTACAAGCACCTTTCAGGGCCTTCAAGGCCACAAAAGAGAAGGTAAAAAGGTCAAAGGTGGAAACGTAAACAAATCCACCGGGAATAGAGTTGAGATGGGAAAAGTTGTTGGGGTTGTTGCCGGGTTTCCATTAAACAGAAAAAATCCAGGTTGTGGTGTGTCCTTGAGTGACATGGCACATCTTTCTTTATTGAAATTGCGCCAAAGCTTTACTTTCAAAGCGTTCCCAGAGGTCTTTTAGTTAGGGTTTTTTTTAGATATTGATTCGATATTCTTTCTAGGACATAGTTCCTGCAGAGTGGCAGGAGGTCACCTTTGAGTTGTGGACCCCCAAGTCCCCTTCTCATGCCATAACTGAGCTCTCTAGTTTACAGCCCCTCACACCTCCAACCTAACAGAACCAGTGCAACAAACAATATCGAAGATATCCACCTGTACAAGGATGTAGATGGATTTAGTTGGAGCAATTTAAATACAATAAAAAAGTTACAAGTGCAATTTTGTGCTTAATTTTCCTACTATATTGTAAGTCATCTATCTGCAGCACATCTTAGAAACACCAAAAACGCAGTTTTCATCACAGTGGGTCTTTAAGATGACTTAGAGACACCTACAGGATGAAATAAATCAATACAATTTCTAAAAGATCTTTTGATAATTGAAGGACTTTTTACAAAACCGAATAAATCATCATTTTAAAGCAAAACTTTTCAAAGTTTGGTGTACTTAACTTAAATATAAACATAAATACCAGTCGTTGATTGTTAAACTTGCTACTTTCATCAAAAAATAGTTTGTGAGAGGAAGTTTATTGCCAACCTTTTGCCAGCGAATCAGCTTCCATCTATGCTGTCGTTATCTCACCTGTACAGTTCTCTATCAGTGGCTCAGTTGTACCCTCAGAATTCCAGGTAAACAGACCGCCATGATCCCATGAAATGATGTTTTTACTCGTCCAGCTTCCCTCATGTCAGGGAGACGCAGATATTCACCCTAAAAGATGGACACAGTCTTCTAAGACTCAGTGTAGCTGGCATAAAAATGTGTATGAAGCCGCCAATGACACTGGGAGACAAAACCACGTCTGAGCTGAACAAATGTGTCTGCATTAAAAAAACACGGCAGAGCTGAGCTGTGCTCTGATGGTTCTGTGGATTCCTGCAGGATCAACGCAAAGCTGTCGAGTTGTTGGGGGAAAATGACTGGCTCCACTCTGTTGTTTTCCCTGCTAGCCGCTGGCTGCTGCAGTGTTTGTCACAGCGGATCCACTGAAGTCATCCCTTTATTCCACTGTGCCACTTGTTACTCACACGCAAACGTGAACAAGCAGTTCTTGTGTCATGAAAAACGGAGTAATGACCTTATTTCATGGTCCTGTGTAGATGGTTTCATTGGAAAGAGGCAGAATTTGGACAAGAATTCTGTTTTTTGACGAGAAATTCTCTATGTTGACATTTTCACCTTCCTTCCTGTTTTCTTTTTTAGGATGTCAAGCATTCTGTCCAGCTGCCCTTCATGTTTTAGAAGACAGCTTTTTTGTTGGTTATCAGGTATAAATATAATACTCAGCAAAACTGTCAAGCTAATCACATTGTTAAATATAATGCTCAACGTTGGCGTTATTGGTTAAAATATTTTAAATTTACGAAAAAAGTTACTTGTAAATATTTAAGGTTGAATTTTTGATGTCTTTAAATACTTTTTGTTTTTTCCCATTTTTAAATTCTGAAACGTCTGCAGGTCAGGATTAAAAACAAACTCCTCCAGTGAAAATGAAGCGGCGAGTCTTCTGGCTGAAACGGAACCTAATTGTGGTTGTACTTTCTTTTTTTTCCCCCAGGATTCCTTGCAGCACATAAAGACCACAACAAAGAGGTGACTACTTTAGCCGTCTGTTTAGTCCAAACCCTGAAGGCTGGTCGATGGAGGTTTTGGAAGTGCAGTTCTTCATAATGAGTCGACTTCTAGACAACTTTTATTTTTCTCCTCAGGAAGATCTTCAACCATCATTTCTTGGTTCTTGTTTCTTACCTCTCAGCTTGCACTGAAGGTGACTCTACTTTTACTTCATGTTTAGTTTAGTGCAGCAGTGAATGCTCAGATTGTAATGGTACTAATGAGGATTCATTTATTGTTTAAAGGCCTTTTATTATTATTTTATATGGACTAAAATTTCCTCCTGCAGGTCTACCAGATCAGTACCGGTGAGTGATGCTTAACCTTGTAGCTTTCCTTCCTCTCTGACCTCCTTTCCCATAGTTGCTAAATAAAAATTGTGTTTTATGGCCGTCAAACAAAATAGAATCAGTTTAGGAATGTAAAAGGTGTTTTACGCTTCCTGGATTCAATGGATCCTATGGTTGTTGGATTTGATCTATTTACGTGTTTTCCAGACAGAGATTTTCCTCTGGAGTGGACCAGCATTTTGATTTATGCACTCGCTTACTTTATTTTAAATTTTCTGTCATTTATTTATGTCATTTACGTGACACAATTTTTTTATGAACACCCGCACATTTCATTGCGTGGTAATCCTCAAAACATATGTGCCAATTTGCTCTTACCTAATTGTTTCTTTTCTTACAGGCCGCCGTGCCGCCACCGTATGCCCTTCTGGTCGCCGTGCCGCCACCGTATGCCCTTCTGGCCGCCGTGCCGCAACGGTATGCCCTTCTGGCCGCCGTGCCGCAACGGTATGCCCTTCTGGCCGCCGTGCCGCCACCGTATGCCCTTCTGGCCGCCGTGCCGCCACAGTATGCCCTTCCGGCCGCCGTGCCGCCACAGTATGCCCTTCTGGCTGCCGTGCCGCAACCTTATGCCCTTCCGGCCGCCGTGCCGCCACAGTATGCCCTTCTGGCTGCCGTGCCGCCACCTTATGCCCTTCTGGCCGCCGTGCCGCCACCGTATGCCCTTCTGGCCGCCGTGCCGCCACCGTATGCCCTTCCGGCCGCCGTGCCGCCACCGTATGCCCTTCTGGCCGCCGTGCCGCCATTGTAGGCCTTCCGGCCGCCGTGCCGCCACAGTATGCCCTTCTGGCCGCCGTGCCGCCACCTTATGCCCTTCCGGCCGCCGTGCCGCCACTGTAGGCCTTCCGGCCGCCGTGCCGCCACTTTATGCCCTTCTGGCCGCTGTGCCACAACGTTTTCTTTTCTTTGGTGGCTGCCATGCCCGTCTCAGTTCGCTTTATGCTTTTTCTTTTTTCTTTTGGGTTCATTTTTGCAACATTTTGATTTTTAATGATTTAATCATTTTTATGATCCGGGAATAACACACTAAAACATCAATAATTCAAACAGATTCACATTCACGTGCCACAGTTTTTTGAGCAAGAGCTCGTCTAGCTTCTTGAAAACTTTGTTTTCCCAAATGCTGTTCTGAAGTTTTGGTTTAAGACTCCCTTCCTGTGGGTTTGGTAGTCCATGAAAGTAAAAGCCTGGCACACAATCAGGGAGCTTTGGATCAGCGAGGACTGGACAACCCTGCCTGCCAATTCCGTTTGTGGTGGTGATAAATTATTTTTGACAAAATCCGCCTGTCCTTGTTAATCTAAAGACTTTTACATTTTATCCATTCAAATACCTGATTTTTTTTTCCATTCAATTTCCATGCTGGGCTTGTGATTTGTCACATTTTTCAATGGTGTCAATCGGCCCATCAAAACCTATGAATTTCTTTATCATTATCAGAAGACTATCATTTATTATAAATTTCATTTTTTTTTTTTAAAATCACTGAATGTTTTGTAACATGCAGGGAGGTGCTGATGGGATGTTTTTTTTCATTTTTTTAATATGCATAAAATGTAATTAAAAGTAAAAACAAAAAAAACTATTAATAATAATCTTTAAGCACTGCTGCCACTGAAGCGTTCGTGAGAAAGAACGGCTTTGGAAAAACTGGATTTCTCAGACTGCTGCTGTTTACCAAATGACCTCAATCATAAAACCAATTAATCAAACATTTAGGCTTTCACAACAAATTATATCTCCTAATGAAGGGCGAGCCTCTTGGTGCAGCTTCATGACCTGCAGAACAAAGCTGCACATAGTTCTTATTCTTATTTTATAGCACACCTTGTCTACACCGAAATGTGAAAATAACCAATAGGTTTTTTTATGTAATAATCAAGAGCAGCAATCAATTAAACAATTGATTACGAAAATTAAACGAATTGTGATTTTGGATACAAAAATTAGCATTTGAAGTGAAGTTTTTCCTCATTTCAAAGGAGCATTTTTTGATTTATTGCACCTCTGATAATTAAACTTGGTTATGATTGGACTGACTTAATTAGCTCCTTAACATGAGCCAACAGCTGGAGTGTCAAACAGCCATGAACTCATCTTAATTCTCTCTTCATTTAATTAGATTTTTAAATTTCCGTGTGTCCACGTCTCCTGAACCCCAAACACGCAAACAGGATGTTTGTTTTTGCTTTTTGTTTTTTTAAAGCTGACATGCAGCAGAGACTCTGCACGGAAGAGAAGCGTTGAAGGACAGTCGAGGCCTGGAGTTCTTTTTTGTTTTTTTCTGAGTCTTTGAAGTTACTTGGCTTTGTTTGCAAGAAGATGCCAGAACTGTGGGAAGAAAAGGATTTCTGTAACATATGCAAGTCTTCCAGATGGTGCTGTCTGCTCTGATCAGTGAATTCTGAGGGCTGAAGTAAGAAAATGGGAGTTTTTTCCTTTGTTTTTGCTGCTATTTCTATCATATTAATTAGATCCACCGGTCTAAGCACGCTTGCTAAAATGTGTAAATAACGCGTTGGTGTGTGAGAGTGTCCCCCATCAGAGAGGGCTCCTGGGGGGTTGTGACAGGGAACTTATTTTTATACCGGCACAAAAATCCTGTGAATGATTTTGACTCGTCTGGACTGAAAATCTTCTAGAAAGGTTTCAGCGCTCGTCCAAGTGGCGTCTAAACGGTGCTGGGTTCAAGCCCCACATACGTCCTCCATGTGGGTGACTCGCATACCTGCAGTTGGAGGGTTTCCTTCATTGTTTTCTATTGTTTTGGTGTAAAGGACTTTGTGTTACATATGAAAAGTTCTACATACATAAAGATGGAATTGATTCATTCGGGGGAACAAAAGAACCAGAGATGGTTGACTTTAAGAGACCCTCTCTGCTCCGTCACAGGACTGTTGGGGGTCACGCCAGAGTCCTGGAAGACGGTGATTGTTTCCAATTGAAACTCGAGTTTATTGCAAAGGAACATCAACATTGACCGTATGAAGTTTTTGCCAGTCGTTTCTTGTATCGACGGAAGTTTTTATTCTTTTTTCGACTCTTCACCAACCTTTATCAGTGCTGAACTAAATCAGTAAACACACCTTTGTTTACAAGTATCACCACTGAATTGTTGTTTTTCTAATCAACCTTCAGAGTAGGACGCCCAACATGTTTAAACTCTTGTCACAGAGGCGTGAAAACCAGACTGCAGGAATTCCTTGTAAAGCTCCTCTGGCCTCTCTTTCATCGAACAGACTCATTTATTTCAGCCTCTTTACGTTTCTGCTGCTTCTGAGGGCGATTGAAACGGGCAGGAGAGCTGATTGTAGACGAGCCCAATGAGATTACCCAGCAGAAGAGGAGCATTCTGGCCACGTGAAGATGGTTCCCAATTAAAATGGGAGCTGAGACCGCCCCTATTGACAAAGCAACAGTGACCGGTGGAGGAGAATAGAATATTTTCTTTTACCTCATTCTCTTCTTCGTCTATGGATTTCCGCTCGCCGGGTAACTGACTTTAGGCTTCTGGTGGTCAATACTAGAAAGGACAGAGGAGCAATCAATCACAGAGGAGATTTGGAGAAAAAAACCAAAAAAAAGTGATAACTCAGAAATGTGCCCACTGACTCGAAGCCTTTCGTGTGTGTGAAACAGCGATGACCGTTTACACTCGGGATGCTCTGAGAGCCACAAAAGACTTTTGTGCCACCATAATCAAACCAGTGTTTCTTTGATTTTCACAGATGTTTTTTTTCTCTCTCTCCCTGCTGTCATAAATAGCATGAGTCATTTAACATCGCTCATGAAACATTTATCAAACGCAAGCAGCTTCCCGTAGACAGACCTCTGAAACCGTTTCTCCATTTGTGCAGCTGAATGCAGAACAGCAGCATCAAATATACATCAAGCGCTCTCCCACAGTTATGGTGAGTTATTTAGGCCGTTGAAGAACTGACTTCAAGAAAGGTCTGGCAGCTTTGAATATCTCCCAGAAATTGACAAAACTATATCTCTAAAAGACAAAACATTCATTTCAACAACGGAAGCATAAAAAAATATAAATATATAATAAAATTATACCAAAATTTGAGCCAAAAGCCTGATTAAATCTACGTCAAATCTGTTTCAGCCTGAAAATCTGAGGATTGTGCCCTTTGGTTTGTTTTTCTTTTCTTTTTCCTTAAAAAACATGAAGTGTCTGCTTTCTTTTTCACTTATTCTGCTCAGATTTTCACTTTTATTTCTGTCTTTGATCCAAAGGTTTTTCAAATTGAGTAAAATTATCAAAGTTTGAATTTTCTTAACTCAATCTCAGTTTTCTGCATTTTAGACCTGATGCTGCCGGTTCATGACAGAAAACTGTTTATTTATTTTAGTTTTTTATACTTTTGATGAAGTTTTGACAATAATCTGTGTAGGAAAAATACCTGCAAATAACACCACTTGCAAATATGTGGAAAAAAAACAAAGTCTGGTAGTTTTGGGCATTAACAAGCTTTCTTTTATTAATGATTCCTTCTGCAGACTTGAATATAAAACATATGTCAATATTAATCATCTTTAATAAATGTACCTTTGGTGTATTTTGTAATCTCCAGATGGGATGTACTTTTCCAGACCAACTATCAGAAAAATGAGTATTTCTAAATGCAGCTCTGCATCGTCAGGTGTGGGTTTTTGCGCCGTACCTTTAATCTCCATCAGGACAGTCGGAATCGGGCCTGGGCATAAACCTGCAGAGCAGCCTGGAGTTAAAAAAAAAACCCTAGCGTGGAGAGGAGAGGCTCTGGTTCAGTGATCAACAGCCGTGAAATTGAACAGAGCAGCGAGGGCGCAGGTTATCACCATGCATCTGCATGCCCATGTTTTCAAAGTGATGTCCAGATGATTTCTGCTGTCTGTGTGTGAGAGCTGTTTGGGTGTGGGTGCCATTTGTGGCCCCGTGATGGAGTGTTTTTTCCTGGCTGGGTTCACTCCAAGTCAGCAAACCTCCAGCGAGATGAGGCGGCTACAGAAAATAGATGGAGAAGGAAATGAACTCATGCAATGCAACAACGCTGCTCTACAGCTGGATTTGCACCCAAAAAAAAAAGGATTTTCCTGCAAAGAATGCCAAACTGTAGGACATTAAAATTCAAAAATTAGCACTCCGTTTTTTCAACGAAACCAAGTTCTCAGAAATGACTGAAGACAAGTATTTTGGCTGCACTTCATTATTTTTTCTCTTCAATAAATTCATACTGACTGATTTTATTAAAAGATGTGATTAAAAAGAAAAAAGCGTTTATCTCCAGAGATTTTTTTAACACAAATTTCTGACTTTAAATGTATTTTTTTTAAACAGGATTGTTAAATATTTAAAGGGTCAATATCATGCTTTTCTTAAGACTTTCAGAGTGAACTATATCCATAAAGATAATATATCACCTTTGTCACATTAAAGAACAATTTTAAAATTAAATATTCCTGGCTCATTTTTCCTAGCGGGAAGTAAGACGACTCGATCTCTGAGGCTCCGCCTTTCACTCCTTGTGGGTGCCGCCCATTTCATGACTTCATCCTAGAGTCGGTCGCTGCAGCGTGTCTGCATTTCTCACACGCACACAAACCACATCCAAACTTTGCAAAGATAGATGTGCATATTGTGAATATAAAAGAAAAGAGTTTATCTAATCACGGTTAGCTCCACGGAGAAAGTGGGTGTGCGTGTTAGCCTAAAGGCGGGGCTTGTACCAGACTCTTAGAAGGCGCATCACTTTGTGATGTCACAATGTGAGCATCCACTCGTTTCCGGGAATTTTGAATACGACCAGCATTACAAATATACAAATAGAGCAGGATTAGGTGCAAAAGATGAAACGTGTCACATATTTACAAAAACTTAGAGAACATTGCACCGTGGTTATAATAATGTAATTAAAAATTGCACGACAAGATATTTTAAAGTGGCGTAGAGCAAAGGGACTGTTATAGAAAGTTTTTAAAGGGAACCTTTCTGTTCTCTGAGCATAAATGAGCTGATCAAAGAGCTGGTTTCAAACCACATCACCCCACAAATCTCAAATAAAATCAAAATTACTTGGATTTTTAGGGCATCAGTGTTCCAGCATTATTATTATAAATTTACGATGCAGCTCTGTAAGTTATGGATCAGTAATTCAACAGGCAGCGTTAAATGAAACATCAGAAACAATGGAAAGTTCCAGCTAATCGTATTTATAGATTTATCTGCATTGGAAGCACATCTTTTTCAGTGTTTTTATGCGGATAAAAATCTGTGCGGTGGATGCTCGCTGCGGTCTGACACAGAAACCTCACAGTAAAGGCTTGATCTGAGTCACTGGAGGCAGCAAGAGACGTCTGTGCAAATCCAAGGGAAGCTAAGAGGTGACAAGCCAGAAAAATGTTGCTCTGACTGAATGAAAACAAGTAGGTCACCAAACCACAACCTGCTGCGAGGAGGAGAGGAAGCGAGAGGGTGTGATTCACCGCCAAAGACAGAAAGAAAAAAAAAACACCCAACAACTGCTGAGTCCAGGAAGAGCTCCTAATTATGCCTCTGCAGAAAATACAATACATGTTGGTTTCGACTGAAGCTCACAGTTTTCCACACTGACAATGCAACTATAAGGTCTCCAGCAGCAACTCTGCTCGTATTCATACCACCGTACACCGGAGTGGCGAGTGGCGCCATCTGTTCTAAACATGGAAGTGAAGAAGCAGCTCTCTGGAGAACTTTTATTTCTGTTTCTGTAAACATTTTTCACAATATCTTTATCTTTAAACAGCAAAAATTAAAATCAATATGGACAAAACCTGAGAATTCTCAGGTTAATTCTCATTAAAAGAAATATGAGATGTCGCACTTACATTTCTAAGGTGTTTTATTTTATTTTCAAGCTTTAAAAAATAATTTACAGAATTGAAAAGTTGTTTGTGTGCGAAATTGCTTTCTGAAATCTGTTTGATTACAGGAACTATTTTGTTTTTGGTGTTTTTGATATATTCCTGTTGCATTTTTCTGATGATGGAGGACATGTATAACCCTTGTGCTATCTTGTGGGGTCCAGATGACCCCAGTGGGGTCATCTGGACCCCACAAGATAGCACAAGCTGGTATCTCACTCAGAACTGTACGGCTCAGATATCACTCACCATTTTTGTTGATTGGGGGTGTGAGGGGCTCTAAGCTAGCAGGAGTAGGAGCAGAGAGTGGAAACGGTGAGCTAATGGAGCTAACTATTTACAACTCAGAGCTGATTTTTAATGAACTCCTGCCGCTCTGCAGAAACTAGGTCCTAGAAGATGACACCGGTTTCTACGATTTCGGCTGAAAACGCAGAGCCATAATTAAAAGGCCACAGGAATGCTATTAATCTTAAAAGATGATTGGAGTAGGGTTAGATTGGAGGGCCCAAGTCCAGGCTGGTTTTCCAGGACCCCGGCCTTATCTGCTGCCGATTACCTGGATCAGGTGTGTTTACCCAATAAGGAGCTTCAAGGGCCGGTTGGTTGGGAAACATGTAAGACACCGGCCCTCGAGGGCTTGATTCTGGCACCCCCTTTGATAGAACTGCTTTAACCCCATGCCGCCTGAATTTATTTCCAGCTGTTAGAAAGATCACGCCTGTTTTTGCTTTCAGATAGATGCTAAATTCAGGTCATTCTTTTTTTAGTGGCTTGATGCATATTTGCATCAATAGGCATCAAGTGGGTAATACGATAGAGTACAAAAAGAATGATTTGGATTCAATCCCACTTTGAAACTCAACAGAATCATTTTCCCCTGTGTCAGGTGATTTTCAGCAGCAGGAAGCTTCATACAAATTATTCAAATCTGCTTAAACTTGATTAAAACTTTGTGAACAGATGAGACGTGCGATTTAGTTTCATTTATGCTTTTGTTTCGGTTGTTGGTGTAAGAGATAAGCCTGAGGGAAGAGTCAAGAAGTTTCTGCAAAAATGTGTTTGGGACTCTTGTTAAAACAATATTTCCTAAAATGAACCCAAAAAAACAAAGAGTGCAAAGAAATTACCACAAAAAAAAGGGAGAATGTTGCACAATAAAAAAGAAAAGGCCAGATTTATCGCAAAATTGTGTAAATTTTCCATGAAAAAATGTCATTTCCATCTGCCAAACTAAAGGCAGGGGAATGAGCAGGAGCATTTCCTGACCCGACAGTGTTTTAAATAGTATTTTTTTTGAGAGGTTGGCTGTTAAGCAGCAGAAAGAGCGATAACAAAAGAGTACAGGAGCATCTGCCAGGAGCGTGTGTGGAAACCAGGGACACTGGGTCGCCTGCCACAGGGATGTTGGTGGGATAGCAGCCCGCTGAGACGGTGACTGAGCAACACAACTGTCATCCCTTCCACAGCTCCAGCGCCTTCTGCGCTGTGTGCTGCCCCACTTCCTGCCTGCTCAGAAACGCCGTGTCCAAACGGCTGGGGGTGGAGTAAACGCCAAGCCGGCAGACCTGGATGCAGCAACTTCAAGTCCTCTGATGTCACCATCATTTCTGACATTAAAGGCGGAGTCTGGAAGCCAGCATTCTGGTTCTTTTGCTCTTCACGGGAGCCACGCTTCTAGTTCTAAACCATTGCATTCTGGGAAAAACATCAGGAACATTTATCACAATTGTAGTTTTGCACACTGGCAAACAAGAAGAAAAAAAAATCTATTCATTTGTAGTTCTAAAACTGCAAACTCCATCAAACTGTAGTGAAGCTACAGCAATCCGCATGGCTGCGCCTCTGAAGGGAAAACTTTGGGATCATTGTGTTTAAAAGTCTTTGCAAACATTTAGCATTTATTTCTGTGCTTTTAAAAAATGTTTTTAAAAAATAAAGAACCACAAAGTGCTTTAAAATGTACAAGTGCTAAAATAACAATAAATAAGACCAAATTCAAAACAAATACAAGGCAGCCTATTGCAAAATAAACTAAAATCTTGTCTGAATAAAAATGTCTTTGGAAGCTTTTTAACAGACTCCGCCACATGGGGGGGTGGGTGGGGGGGGGTCGAAGGCGGGTCTTCTTAACTAACATTCATTTAAAAAACTACATTATTTCAGAAATCATTACTTTATATGGAATCAAACATGTTGGGACCACTTTTTAACTTCATGAAGTTCTATTTTTAGATCGGTTTGGTGAACTCTTCAAAGCTTTTTGAGCAAAAGGCTGCAGACTTTCAAATGAAAATAATGTAAGGTTTGGGGAGTTTTGACAAACAAGCGGATACGGCAAAAGGCCTCCAGCAGGAAAAGCACATTTCCTCACATGTAAGAAACTGCAGAAGTGGGTCAGAGAAACGGGTCAGGGTGAAGAAAGCTGGAAGAACTTGTTTATTCTAATCCGATGAGCAACCACTGACTGGTGTTACCAAATAAACAATTAGCAGAGGAAGAGCGCAGCCTCAACCGCAGAGCCGAAGAGCGGCTAATTAACAGAAGCTACGCAGAAGGAGACATCATTTACAAGTAACAAGCTGGGAGCTAAAGATGCTCTAAATGTGCTCCTCTCATCACAACACCTTTCCTTTAGAGAACACGAGCCAGAATGACAGGCACAGCCCCTCCTGACAGCGTGAAGCAGGAAGAAAATGACTGCAGCCTGATCTCCAGCGTGATGACAGAAGCAGCATAAATATGCTCATAGGCTTTATTGTTGGTTAGAAGAGGGCTCCTCAGTAAGCTGTAGGTCAGATTTATGCACTGCTTCCTGTTTGGTCAAACAGGAAGAGGACGCACTGAAACCCAGAAGTGGCTTCTCGGGGGGCCAACGGGTTACATTTTCAAGAAGGAGTTTTCCTAATTCTGTCCCGCAGCAGTCCTGGACTTGTTTTTTTCTTGCTACACTTTTGGGCAACAAAGTCATCGTTGCCACAAACTCAAAGGCCGTGTCCAAATTCCCTCCCTACTCCCTAAAAAACAACAGCGCAGGACAATCCAGTGCCCTGGAATTTGACAGCAGTTTGGAAACTCACTCCTTTTTTTTGTTTGTTTTCTTTTAACGGCAAATATGACATCACAGATTTCCTGACATAACAACGTAATAAATATAATCATTTTTACAAAGACTATTTATGAATGAACTGTTGTCTGTTTATTAAAAAAAGCAGCCGCTCAGCCAGTAAGGGCGGGTCAAAGGGGTGGCGGGATAACACTTGCAGCCCACACAACACCACATGTGGCTTTATTTATTTTTACATTAGCTGAAAATCTCATTTGCATGCAGAGACTGCGTCATGAAGTCAATCAAGGGGATTTTCCACAGGTATCTCACTCAAGGTGCTTCTGCATTCTGCAACGAAAGAAAACACTCGTTTAGCTGGAGGAGACACACAAGCACAAGCTGACGCTGCAGCACACGCACATGCAAACCTTCAGGGTATTAAAACTCCCTCTGGAACAACAAACGGATCCCACCGTCCATATGTGTACGGTGGGGGTGAAACACAATCGCACGCACGCCGCCGTGCAGCAAGTCTTAACGTCTAGAGACTTTGTGCTGAAAAGTCAGTGAATGGAACACAATTCTTCCGCAGCACACCTCCACACATAAAGGCGGGGGGGGGGGGTTGACTGCTTCATAATCCAAATGTCAACACACCCTCCCAGCACGACACGCTTGTATATACAGCACACAGCCGTCAGGAGGAGAGCGCAAACACAGGCATCACTTTCAATTATTCTGACTTTTTTTCTGATCTTTCAGTAACATGCAGATGTTTTTTTTTTTTATTTCTTAGATAAGAAAACACAAATGTCAAACTGTCACACCGATTCGTTTTTGCCTTCCTGATTCACTTCAAAGCTTCCTTCCTAAACCACATGACCCAGTAGGTCCTGGACCCAGTTAGGGAGTTTTTTGCCGTTTGTCCAGTTTAGGGAGTCCGTGTCTGGTTTTTTTTTTTTTTTTTTTTTTGAAAAGTTCATGACTGGAACAAAGATTTCCAACTGTTTGACTCCTGCTGGAAGAGTGGGTTTGGATTCTCCGAAGAGGAGGAGGTGGAGTAATCAACGGAGGTAAAGAGGACAGCCAGTAATATCGGCTGCATCCTTCTTGCCCCTCCACTCCACCAGGAGGGTAACTAACTCCACCGCACAAAGCTCCAATCATGCAGAGTTTCCCTGCAGAGAGTACTTACCTCCAATGAGCTTCTCCCAAAAGGACGCCGTCTGAGTGATGACATTGAAACTACCTGTCTGTCAGTGCGCCTGTTCCCCTCATCGTGAGGAGATTTTTTGACAAAGCCCCTAAAAAGGAACAGCCTGTAAGAAAACCCATTAAAGAAAACATTGAGCTCCTTCCTAAAATGTCTGTAGTTCTCCCCACATACACTATATTACCAAAAGTATTCGCTCACCCATCCAAATGATCAGAATATGGTGTCATAATCACTTGGCCTGTGACCTTCAGATTAGACCAAGTCCACCACGCAGAGAGCTTCAGGGAATGGGTTTCCATGGCTGAGCAGCTGCATCCCAGCCAGAAATCACCAAGTGCTATGCAAAGCGTCGATGCAGTGGTGTAAAGCACGCCGCCAGTGGAGACGCCTTCTCTGGAGTGATGGATCACACTTTTCCATCTGGAAATCTGATTGACGAGTCTGGGGTTGGAGGTCGCCAGGAGAACGGTACATTTATTGGGCCGACTGTGAACTTTGGTGGAGGAGGAATTATGATGTGGGCTTGTTCTTCAGGACTTGGCCCTTTAGTTCCAGTGAAAGGAAGTCTGAATGCTTCAGGATGCTGAAACATTTTGGACAAGTCTATGCTCCCAACCTTGTGGGAACAGTTTGGAGTGGGCCCTTCCTCTTCCAACATGACTTTGCTCCAGTGCACAAAGCAAGGTCCATGAAGACACCAGACAGAGTCTGGTGTGGATGAACTGGCCTGGCCTGCACCCCATAGGTAACCTTTGGGAGGAATGAGAGCGGAGACTGAGAGTCAGGCCTTCTCCACCAATATCCATGTTTAACCACACCAATGTGCTTTTGGAAGGTTGAACCTTTGCCTGTTTTTATGAGCATGCTGGGCTTAAGGTCACCAAAGTTCAGCTGGAAGAACTGCAGTGTTGGTACCTTCTGAGTTTATGGGCCGGCTCGGTGCTGTGATCTTAGTTCAGACCTGAGATTCTGGGTTAGCCTGGAGGTGGGTCTTCAGACAGATGTCCTGGAGTTCATAAATGTGTTCTGGTGTTGGTTCTGTTCTTTAAGGGGGGGTCGTGTCTTCTTTCAACTTTCTCAACAGCATTCCTGAGGTTTCTATGCTGGGAATGACTGATGAAACGGGAAGATGGTCTTATGATTTGGGTCCATATTTAGGTGCTGACAAAGACCTGAGTGTTGTGCATGTTGTGTTCCATGTTTCCATATCAGAGATAAAAGGGTCATAAGGTGTTCATGTTGGTCTCACAGGGGGGAGGTGTCTTTCCTTCTGTGTTTTCATAGAGCGGCATCTCCTGGAAACGGGTTGAAACAGTTCTTTTGTCTGATATTATTCTCCTCAAAGTTCATGATTCCGTTGATCGAGTTCTTTCTGATGATGTCCTTAAATAGTTTTATCTGTCAGAGACTCAGAAAAACTAATTACTGCAGTGAAATCAGATGTTTGGGGCTCTTTCTGAATTATTTCACACCAATTTCATAAAAAAAGAAATGCAACACATTTCTGAAATTATTGAAAATAGCCTAACAGTTTTTTTTAACCTCCCTGTTCTAAGAAGACACGTCTGCAACACTGCATCCTGCATGCCAGAGGCTGCACACCTCTCCACCAGGTATTTTTAGACCACACTAATGCTTCTGGATTCGTGACATCCTCTACCGTGAAAGGGTTTTCTGGTCGAAGCCTTTATCCTGTTTTTCAGGTATTCAGAAATGACTCACAGCAGAATTAGTGAAATCCTGTTAGTGTGCAGAAAAGCAGAACCAAGACAGTTTTCTGTCTATTTCATTCTCACTGGAAGCTTTCAGAGACAGACAAGGTGGAGATGAGTAACAGAAGGAGCTGTTTTCTCCATCAAAGCAATTAGAAACAGAGTTTCACTGGTCTGACAGCTCCTTAAGGACAATGCAGGAGACAAATGATTGTTTTAGTCTGATAAACGAAGCTCCAACTCAGTCCAACGGATAAACCACTTTGGGATTGAGCTCCTGCAGGTTTTTGTTTAAACATTTGTGCATTTTCTATTCGGAGGATAAGAATGTCCCTTGGTTTTCTGGAGAATGTGTTGTTTCCTCTGTTTAGCTTGCAATCAGTAATTAGTTCTGAAACAATCCAAAGTTGTCAGTTCTGAGGGGAAATAGACCGTCGGGGTTGATATCGGGGCATGAAAGCAGTTTAGAAAAACACTAAACTCTGATCTAAAAAAAATAAACAGAAAATTATTCATCAGCCGATGTGAACATTATACAGTGGGGCAAAAAAGTATTTTGTCAGCCACCAGTTGTACAATTCTCCAACTTAAAAAGATGATGGTGGTCTTGTACGTCTTCCATGTCCTAATAGTTGATTTCCTCACACCAAACCTCTTGCAGATTCAGTCTTCCCAGCCTGGTGCAGGTCAACAATTTAGTTTCCTGTGTCCTTAGACAGCGCTTTGGTTTGGAGTGGGACTGTTTGAGGTTGTGGACAGGTGTCTTTTATATAGATAACCAGTTCAAACATTAATACAGGTAACGAGTGGAGAACAGAGGATCCTCTTTCAGAAGAAGTTACAAGTCTGTGTGAGCCAGAAATCTTGCTTGTTTGGAGATGACCAAATACTTATTTTCCACCATAATTTGCTAATAAATTCTTTATAAATCAGAAAATGTGATTTTCTGGATTCTCATTCTGTCTCTCATAGTTGGCGTATACCTATGATGAAAATTACAGGCCTCTCATCTTTTTCAAGTAAAAGAACTTGCACAATTGGTGGCTGACAAATTACTTTTTTGCCCCACTGCCTGTTTGTGCAAAACAAAAGACAAGCTGGAAAAGATGAACGTGCAGATGGGAGGTTGATACAGAATAGAATAGAGGTTTATTGTCACATGCACAGCTTCCACTGACATATGAAATTTTGTCCCAGTACAACCTGAACAAGGACGACAAATTCCACGATGGAGATAAAATAGACAATGGACGGTTTGGTCCATGAACCTGAAAGTGTCCTGGAAGGATGCAGCAGACGAGACAAAAGAAAGACGCTTTTGTTGAAAAGTAGGTATTTGATAAGCTTAACAGTTTGAATTTAGTGTTCAGATGTGGTCACACAGCTGCACTGAATATGTTCTTTTTTTATTAAAGCTATTAGAACAGGTTCCTTCTACCGTTTATGTTTCTCTAAGGTTCTTCATGAATTTTCGGGTGGGATAGATAGAAGACGCCTATATTTGTCAATAACAAATTCATTCATTCAAATGTATTCTGGGTATGCTTCAGTGAGACTTCAGCTCATAATTAACGCTTTGGAAACATCACAAGGACATAATTATTATTATTATTATTTTTATTAGATTAGAATAAAATCACAAAAATACAAACATCCCTGTTACTACCCAGCTGAGTAAAGGGCCTGATGTCAGACACGTTCCTGTTTTTTTTTCTGCTTTTGTTGCAGAAAAAAAACTAAATGAACATTAGGATTTCAACTAAAACCTTCCAAATCATTAGGTTAATTGTTCTGCGTGCTAATGAGACCTTTCTTACATTCTGAGTCAAACAAATATGACATTCAATTTAAAATAAATTAGAAAACATAGCAGCATGGCAGAGTAACCATTCTACCTCATCTTCTTGCTATTTCTATTTATTCTTTCATGATTTTTTTTTTTCTTTATCGCAAGTTTAGTCAAGTTATAAACTTACCAATCAGAAACCTTAATGGAAAAAAAAACATGTGATGCCCGCTGGCCTCAACTTGGAACGTTTGATTGACACATCCCCCCCCCCCGAGTCTGCTTTGAGTAAAAGCGGTGTGGAACGTGCTCTCACACCTGATTGGCGACAGCGGTTGCTATAGAGACATTAACTCAGACCAATCACCGTCGTCTGACTCCAAGGTGGCGAGGAGGTACCTATCGCAGAAACGCCCAGCAAGGCCAAGTGGGCCCCATATGGGTTAAAAGTGGGCAGAAAATGTGGGGGCCGAATGGGTTTTTCTCGCTGTTTCCTTTGTGGCCCCACCTGTGCTGGCACACATAAGTGGGCACTCAGTGGGCTGGCTGGCGTCTGTCCAGCAACCTAAGCTCTACGCCGTCCAGGGACCTTTTTAAGTTACCCAAAGGCTGTCCAGGGGCATTTGGGTAACTTAAAGCACTAAGGTGACACCTCAGATGAGATGCTGTTGTGTGAAACATCACCTGTCTTCAATTGTTTTCTACTGAATGCTGTAAAGACTTGGTACTTAGCATCGTTGGGGTCCTAATTTCATATAAAAGGTAGGCTTAAAGAACAAAAGTATTTTTTTTTTTAAATGAGCCTCTGTAGATCATTTTTTTTTGTTTTTTTAAATGTTTGCGAGTATTTAGATCTGGAAAGTGAACATCATCTGCTCCTCAGACATTTGAATCTGCAGCCACATGAGTGTTTGTGGATTCACATCACATGCAGCCTTGACGTCAGCTGTCCTCCCCTGAGAGCGGACGGATGACAAAAGATGCGATTTTTCCCGTCTCCTCCCTCTGCGGACAGCGCTGACGGGGTGAAAGGGATTCTGTCATCCTGCCCGCCGCCTCTGCTGCCCCCGCCGCCCGTGTGACTTCCAGCCCTGACACAAAACTGACGAACCGAGCGAGAGCGGCCAGAGAGGACGTGGTTGCAGGAGGCGCTCTGTCTGCGCTGACCCCAAGAACCGCAAGGTGTGCAGGTCCAAGGGGCGACCACAGTGAGACGCACACCCACAGACACACAAACGTACACTTTAATACCTTGTCACTCAAGCAGACAGAGGATGTGATGTGCCGGGAGATGGAGGGGGCTTATGCAACACTCGATTCATTTCAAAGGTGTAATTGGGTTTCTGTTTGGTGTGAAGGAGGCTCAACATCAAAGCGGCATTCCTGAGCCACAATAACACAAAGATCCTTCTGGAAATGACAAAAAAAACACAAATCAAACGTAGGAGTTTTTTTATTTTACATCTGAAAAGGAGTTTCTGTTACACTTGTGAGTAAAAACAGTGAATATTTCCTATTTTTACAGCCAGAGTTTCATTTCAATACTGATGACCGTCCCTGTTAAATGCTGAGGAAAAAAAACAACAACAAATCTTTTCACATTATAAAAGCCCCAAATAAATTGCTTTCTAGGGGAAACACACACATTTATTCACGAGTTCAAGAAAAAAAACAAGTTTACAAAAAGAAATGAAGGATTTCTCCTCATTTGTTCGGAGTGCGGTGCTTGAATTCACTGGTATAGATATGTAACATGAAGTAAACATCAGTCTTCAGGTCCCCTTAAAAACACATTTGATCTAAATAATGTCAGCAGAAAAAGAGGCAGACAGCGAGTGAAACCCCTTCATCCTTCACAGATCATCTCGTAAAAACTGACCTATCCATTTCTAATATTTTTGGGTGTGGTAAAAAGCTAAACAAATACATACATGATCACATGTGTCATGTGTGCCTTAGTGTTATTGAACAATGTAGGTCACCTCAAACCCACAGGATGTCCTAACTATTCCAGAAGATTCTCACAGCAAAGCAGAAACATTTTATTCCTCTTTTTTTTCACAGAGTCAAACTATTCTTTGACGTTAATAAATAAATCCCATCACCTCAAATTATTCCTGGGGAGTGTGTGTCATCTCACGCTGCAAACACACACTCTGCTTCTGTCACATTAGGAGCAGGAAGGCGCTGCGTTGTGCGTAAACGTCTGCCGCCGTGTCAGTTTGTCAGGTGGAGTGAAGGTGAAGTGAAGGTGGAGTGAAGGAACGTGGCGACGGCGTGGATTTGTGTCGTTTAAAGTTCCTCAAAGAAGGCCACCCTGGACTTGGTGCTCTGTAGTGTCAACTGGGGAGGAAAATGACAACAAGCTGTGACGAACAGGAAAACGGCTACAACCAAAGCCGACAGCGGCGTTGTTTGTCTCTGCCCCCCCTAAGACCCGCCCTCACTGGCTCTCCCTGTCTGCCACTTTTTTCTGTTGGTTTTATCTCCATGGCAACCGTTTTATGTTTAGGTCGCCTGGGGCTGCCGAACAGGTCTGTCGTTCTTAGAAGAGTTGGCAAAAGTAACATTTAGTGAACCCACTGTACTCCCACTATGGTCGTATTGTGTGTCATAGGATTAATGTGTTCAATTTTCACAATATCCCAATAAAAAATAAGGGAGAACCAGGCGAACGCCACTTTTCTGAGCTCAGTCCTATTCATTTTTATGCTGTGATGTCATCATTTTTTTGGTGGTGGTGGTGTGTGTGTGTGTGTGGGGGGGGGGGTGTTGCTCACCATGCCCCTAAACTCCTTTTCACCTCATATCAGGTGCGTGAAAATGTTGGAGAGTTTTTTGTGTGATGGGGGAACATTTATATTGTCAAACTGGCAATAAAAGGAAGAAAAACAATCTGGTGCTTCAGTCCAGAACTGCAGCGGGACGACATGAATGGTGGTGAAGCAAAGCTTGATGGGAGTTTTGCGACACAATTCATGGTTTGGTCGCTCCACCAGCCTTCCTGTCTGACCCCCCCTCCCGTGTTATCTCTGTGGACAAACGGTCGGTAGGAAGTTGAATGGTTCATGAAAAGACAGCTCCAGGATGGTCGGCGCTCTGGTCTGATAATTCTCCTGCTGGGTTGTGTGTGTTTATGTTTATGTGCTTCAAGCTGTGGCTTTTTTTTCTTTTCCGTCCACGCTGTATGGAAGAATCCAGAGTTTGTTGTGAAGTCTGGATTTAGCCGTGTTTGACATGTCAGACCTTTCAAACTGTGAGGATTGAAAGATCAAATGCTTCTATTTTTATCAACATTTAACTCACCAAATTTAAAATCATGAATAAAAAAAAAAAATCTTTTCAGAATAAAAGAAAAACTTTGGGATCAGAAAGAAAAGAAAAGATCTGGGAAAAAATAATGATTCCCTTATTGAATTTTTTGTTTTTCTTTAATATGAATGCCTAAATAACTTTTTATCTGACTTTTTTTCCTTAAATTTTTTTCAATTTTTTTTCAATTTTTGTCTATTCATACTTTTTAAACTATCGATATTTTGTGTTTATCTTTTTTTTTTTAACTTTAAGTGATTGTGCTGATCCGTTGTGGTTAATTTATTTCTGTTTTTCTATTTCTGCCTTTTATTCCTTTGGCTTTTCGTTTGTGTTGTGGGTGTGTGGAGGTCAGGCAGTTGTGAGCGGTAAATATTTGTCACTTGATGGAAATCCCAGAAAAGTGTTGCGTTGTGTTTGTGATGTGAGATGAAACAAAAGCCGCCGCCGCCGCGGTGACGCCGCTGCCTCTCTGCCGCAGAGACTGAAACCGGAGAGCAGCAGATCAAAGCCAGCTTCAGACGGATCCTGTAATTGCCTTCCTGCCCAGGTCTGAAGGAGCTGCTGCTGGATTCATTCCCTCCAATTAACCCTTTCTGCAGCCAAACGCAGACTCGTCACAATAAAAGAGCTTACCGCCTCAAAACCCTTTCTGCCTCTGTGGCGGCTGCAGGGTAAAGAAAGGAAAGTTTCTGAGAGGGTCGGTGAAGGGGGGGTTTGGACGTCCAACAGGTATTTGGTAAAATGCTGACGATGAACTGATGAAAACTCAAACCGATAAGAGAGGAAGACTTTGTTGTGTAACATGAAGTAATTACCTTCTATTGGCTGTGGGGGCAGACAGTTCAGTTCTTCTAAATGTCTCTCCTTCATTTCTGTCTAGTCCAGATATTCAATATTTTAATTTCCTAGATATGAGATTCTGCAACTAAAGACAGATTTGCTGACAAAGTGACTGCAGCTCTTGTGTTTGGGTGCTGGGAAGTGTTCCAGGTGGACCTGGGAGATGGGGAATGTGCACTGGAGCGTGTGAAGTGGATGTTCAGTATCAACCCTGAAACCTCAATATTTCTGAATGTGCAGCAGACTGACCTCCCTGATTCTACCTTTTACCCCCATATGCCATTCTTCTCTGAATCCCACATCTACAAAGTATTTAACTTCATTCTTCCTTCTTCTTTTCACCTTGTCTGGCACAAAAAATTATTTACTTAGATTAAGAAAACCAACACATTAGAGTACAACCGCAAAATGAAAAACTAGACTAGAGGGTTTTTAGAGTCGACGATCGGCTTAATTTTAACCATCGAATGTCTATGAGAACTGGACTGAGTGACTAAGAAACTGATTCTCCTCCTAATTTCATGTAAAACCTTTTAACAAAGGTGTAATGAAACACAATTTCTCCTGTTATTTGTCACGTTCAATAAAGAAATTCTAAGAAATAAAATAAAAAGCTTGATTTTTGTCATTTTATACCCAATCTTTTGACATTTTTAAAGGTTATTGCACTCACAGACACAAATCTAAAACTCATTTCACACAATTAAAGCAAGTTTCCTCTGGTTTATTATTTTACACTTTATACAGTTCAAATTGAAAGATCTTAAAGCTTTTAGATTCACCTACATTTTAAAATTTATTTTAAACAAAGATATTTTGCTCTTTCAGTGGATAAAAATGAGCTCTGGAAAAAGCACGAGACGAGAAAAATCTAAGGTTTGCAACAAATCAGGCAGACTTTTGGAAAATCTCACCTTGGATATCAGAAACATGCGTCCAACACACAGATCCAATGCGACTGTGCTGTTACCATTAAAAAACAAAAGTAAACACCGTATTCAGTTTTGGTCATAAGGTCATTTTTCCTCAAGTAGCTTCTCGATGATGCTTGAGGAGTTAGGAGGCCATGGATCGAAATCCCTAGGAGGAGTTTAAATGTGTAGACGGTACTAAAGGTGAGTTTTTCTTTCTATTTTATTCAAGATGGCGCCCTCTTCCTGAGGTCAAAGGTCAACAAACTTTGGTTGTAGATTTGTCTTGGTGAAGGTTTTGTAAAGATCGCACGAGCAAAAGTTGTCTTTTCTCAAATTGTGGAAAATGGTCTACATTGGCAAATTTCACACTTTGCCACAAAACGGCCAGAGATTGTAGGTCCTGTTGCCATCCCATAATTATTTTAAAACTTTCTTTTGCCATCCCAAAGACGTGTGTTTGGGTTTTCATAGTGAATTTTGACATATCTTTGTCCGCTGTGATGTCATAGTTTTAAAAAAATTCTTTTCACCAGATAGAAAAAGATCTGCTCAGATTCTGGTGATTCTTTGACCAAAATAATTGCTTAATCAGTTATTGGAGATGGTAAAAATTACATTACTTCACGATTCATGATTTTTCCCAAACCAAACCTAAATTATCACATATTTTTAACTCTTGATACTTGACATTTTTGCTATGAAGATTTTTTAAACAGTTTTATGTCTGTTTTTCTGATAAAGTATTATTTTTTAATCGTGTACATGATTTTTCTAATGAATATAATATGCATATTTTTTGGATAACCGATCTGCATTTGCCATGTTGATTTCTAAAATAGTAAAGTAATAATTCAGTAATTCATCTTTGTCGTGTGATTTATTGATCCATTAGGATTCTTAATTCTGTCTGATAAAAGTTGTCAACCGGATGATAAATCATGCAATAAAATGGATATGGTAGAACAGGGATTATATAAGTTCGCCTCCTTACAAGCAATCTTTGATTTAATGTCTAATTATCCTAAGTTTGATAATTGAATGCAGAACTGCTGATTGTATTGTTTTTGTGTATTATTCTTAATTGATTGCTTGAAATCAACCATTTCAAATCAAATCAAAACTCCAAAGTATGTGATAGGAATGACATTTTTCTCAAACGCGGAGTAAGAAATATTATATATTATATTGGCGTCCTTGTGGTTTAGGACTGCTGTGTCACGTAAATATTGGAGCCTGATTGTATTCATCTGTAGCAGCCGTTTTCTGCTCATAGTCTTTGAGTCTTTTGATCAAATATGTGCAGCACTAAGGTCTCTGTCAAGCAGATAGGAATTTAAAGTAAGTGCAGACACTCACTTGTGAACTATGTATTCTGCCTTTTTTCTTTTATTGCTTCGTATCGTTGTGTAAACACATGGGGGAGGGATAAGTGTGAACACGGGGGCTAGCTCAGCCAGAAGCCATACCTTCTTGAAGTTGCTGTGTTTGCTGGTCCCCTGCTCTGTGTTCTGGTTGTGAATGATGTCCAGAGGAGACTCCCTCTCTTTCATCTTCAGACTTTCGATCTCGGTCTTCAGTTCGTTCAGCTGCTCCTGCAGATGTTTGCTCTTCTCCATGTACTCCACCCTGAAACAGAAACAGGCGGAAGGTTACCTGTACCTGCTGTGGCCCGGGCTCACGGGAAGCGGCATTCAGCTTCACAAGAAAGACCCTGAGGTCATGTGACTCATCGTTTCAGCTGATCTTTCCTTCATGCACCGTAACCTCCTGTTCATAGCTGTATATCATTTAAAACTCGCTACCAGGAACTTCTAACAGCTGTGACTTCACTCTTCACGCCACTCGTCATGACACCTTCATTCTAAACCAATAGCTCAATCTCTCGCCTTTCTTCTCAGTCGATCTCACTAATATTTAAGCCTTTCAATTCAAGGATTCCCACCCTGTTCTCCACCTGGAGTGATGCTTTTACCAGAGCTGAGACACCGTCAATCTCTCGGCTCTGAGGTGAATTCATTTGCAAGACGCCACGAGGGCAGAGCCTTAAGGCCGTGACCCACAGCTACTAGGTACATTTAGGCTCTTTAATGGTTTCTGATCATTAGTTGGTTTGTTTTGTTTTACCCAAACCCCAAAGACACTGAGGAGGATGGACACCATCTAAAAACGACTCACTTCTCCTTCTCAATCTCCATGGAGAGGCGCTTCATGTCGGTGTCTTTAAAGTCAAAGCTGAGGTTCTCTCTGCTGAAGCTCAGGTCTCCCGGCAGGTTGTCAGCTGGATGGCTGGGAGGCTAGAATGAACACAGAGGGACGTGATCCTTGTGGGCATTTAGTGAGGATAAAGGTTATCATAGGAAAAAAAACATAGACAGACACTGAGATAAGGACAAAATATAGAAAAAATATGCAAAACCTGCAAACAAAAACTAAAAGACTCAGATTTTAGACTTTTTAAATGATTAAAAATTCAACACTTTAAACTTGCATTCATGTTTTTAGTGGGGGTGTGGGAAAAAATCGATTCGGCAATGTATTGTTTTATTTCATTAGGAAATATTTGTATAGATATCAAATGCTGTCAGGGCGATATTTATCTATGTATTTATGATTGTCCTTCAGCTTCAGACTCTTGTTTTCCACTTAAAGTCCCGACTGCTAGTTGGCAGCAGAGCACACTGAGCTCTTGGAGCAGCTCTACACCAAACACAACTGCAAGATCTCAGCGAGAAGCAGCTGGTTTTGTTGTTATGAGACATGAACTACTTAGTTTTTAGTTGGCTCATGCACGGAGCACCAGCCAAAATGCTGTCGGCAAAGTTCTGGACTCCTCAGTGGAAACGAGGCATTAGTCTGCTAAAAAAACACGAGCAAAGACAAAAGTGGACAGGGTCTCTTTAGACGTGGCTACAGTGTCTTCAACATATACTTATCAACTAGAACCTGGACCATCTTCCCAACTCTCATCAAGTACTACGAGGCAAATCTGAAGACAATCAAGACCACAGTGAATCTTTAATATTCTGCACACTGCTGGTTTTCCTCCCTCAACGGCCATCATCCCAGAATCCTCTTGTGCACGTGTGCTGGCATAGTGCAGTGTGTGGGTTCCTAACATGTCGGCCTTTCTGCGTGGGCGGCCTTATGCAAGTGTCTCCGGATCCGAGTATTGCAGGGCTGCAGAGACTGTCAGTGGTGAACGGTTTTTGGCAGTATACATAAAACTGCTGACCAGTGCAGTTAGAGCAAACTACGGTCCTATCCATTGCATTCACCATATGCCAAGAAGGGGACAGATGATTTTGTTGAGAAATATTTCCTTTTCTAAATGATGTGTTTTTGTCTGTAAAGATTTCTTTTTTCCATTAAGTCTGCTCATGTTATGCCAAATATGGTGATAAACAAGTTCTCCAATTACATGAAGAAAAGCTGAACAGATGACACTTTAAATATTGATCGGATGGTGTCGATTCTCCTACAAAGCAGAACTTTTTTTCTCAACATTTAAAAAAAGCCATACGGGAATGATTGTGGGGGGGGGGACAGCTAGCATTGCTTTCTATCTATCTGCGAAGGGTTGGAAGGTCAACTCCAAACAATTTGGAGTCCGTCATCCAACAGTGAGGCAGATTCCAGAGTTCTGAACGGTAAAAGCCGCTCTCAATCTTGCCAGGAGAGGACGCCTCTGCAGGTTCAGAATAAGGCCAGAGCGTGCAACGCTCAGCAAATTCCAAAAGGCCTTTTCAGGTCAAAGGTTAAAGTTCATGACGGGACGATTGAGGGGGCTCCACAAGTGTGACACGACAGCTTTCCTACAACCCCTTAAAAAGTCTTTAAAGTTTCTGCAACACCTCTCAACTGATGTCCCAAACTGCTGAACACCTGACTGCTTCCTGACACATTAACTGCTCATTAGTGCCAACTCCACTCAAAAAGCAGCACTTCTCTTTAAGGCCACACCAACTCAGAGAAAGGTCTGTGCAAAAACTCCAGCAAGTTCTCTGAATTTCTCTGAGTTTGTGTCCTCTAGACATTTTAGAGGACGCTTCAGTGGTGATCGTGCTGCTTTATGGAAACCATCTCTCCATATTTCACGGTCAGGGTGCAACAACAAATTTGTTTGTGACCCCCCCCTGCCATTCCAACAAAAGAAAAACAGTTAAGCTGATTTTAAAAGTAAGTTCTGATGCAAATGTTCTCACTTCCCCCTATGGATGTTGTGCATTTGAATAGATATTTGTGCTCCAATGTGTTTTCATTTTAAAAGTTAAAACGGTTTGTAATTCAGATCGCATCCAGGACAGAAAGAAGCTAGCTAGCTTGCGTGTTAAAGAGTTCTTGACAGTTACCACGTATGCGGCCTTGCTGGTTATCTCCAGCAGCTTGTTCTTGGCTCTGCGCTCAGAATCTCTGGCTTCCTGAAGGTCCTGCTTCAGCTGCTCGGCCTCTTTAGCCCTGCAGAAACAGACAAGAACAGGTTAATTCCCCTCCTGGGCTTTCTTTACAAGGCAGACAAACTACTTAAACTGGTTCTTAAACCGTTAAACTTCATCAGTACATGTGTACTCCCTGATCCAGGTGAGTATTCTATAACCCCTGTGGCACTGAATGCTACAGAAGTACCGCCCGGCAGATTTCCCTCTTTGCATCGTAGCGGCGACCTTTCAGCGTTTGAGTAGACTTTATCATTTTCATGTAGAGTGAGAATTACAATTTGTCCTGCATTTAAAGTGCTCCGTTTGAGGGGCAGTTTGAGGCCAGCGCAGTTTAAAAATGACTGCTGTGAAGTGATGTCACACATAGTTTTAGTTGAAGATGAAAGGAAGAAACAACCCAATTTACAGAGGAAAAGAAGTAATTATATGGATCATCAGGATCATGTTAAAGGGAAGCAAAAACCATATCATACATGTGAAAAATGGGCTTTGTAAATTAAAAATAAATAAGCTCTCCGATTACATGCTCTCCTGCTAGCTGACTGCCCCTCTCACACCCAGCCTGACATGAACATGGTTGGGGGTGGGAGGAGCTAATGTTGCTTACATACAAAAATGGCGTCAAATACAATTGTTTCAACCAGCTTTTTTTTCCCCGTCTGCTCTTGATTCACAGCAATTTGTATGAAGAAATACTGATTTTTAGCTGAAATTTCTTAAGAAATGTCCTCCAAAAATGCCACAAAAACATGATTTTTACCGGTGTGGGTCTTAAAATTTGATCCTTTTGCCAAATGGAAAAGTAAAAACTCCACTCTGGCTGAAAATGTCAGCTAAGCTGCAGAAGCTCCTTTCAGAAGCAGTACCTGTAGGAGGATAATGATAGGATCCATGAGCTTCTGTCTTAGCTCTCTCTGCATCAATGCAGCAATCAAAAGTATTTCACAAATATTTGGCAAACTTTTTTTGGGGAGAAACTTCACTGTTTGTGCAGCTACAAAGTCACAAAATCTGCCAAGGCCCAAACACATCATGCCTCTCAGCAGCACAGATGGCACAGTCCTCTTCTCTCTTCACCTTCTTTCTGACTCCTCCGCCATTGTGAGTGCAAGCATCTCCGCTTCCAGCATCTTCTGCTCCATCAGCCGCCGCTCCTCCTGGCCGCGCATGGCGGTCACCTTGATGCGCTGCATCTCTGCCTCAGCCTCAGCGGCTTTCTGGGCCAGCAGCTTCGCCTCCTCTTCTGCAATCTGAGCCTTTTCCGCCAGCAGGTCCGCCGTCTGCTCTGAGCGCAACTGGAGGGGAGCGGCAGGAGGACGGAAAAGGGACAAGAAAACTTTCAGATGACTACAAGAGAAGAAGATGACTAAAGATGGACAATTGGGTGTTCAGAAAAAAGAGAAGAAAACTGCCAAACGTGTGAAGCATGAACTATGCAAAGTAAACTATAATAACATACATAAATTCTGAGCTCTATTAGCTTTACAATCTTTAGCTTGATAAAAAATGTAAGCTAAATGATTGGTTATTCTTTCACAATCTTGACCCACAGGCACTTCCCACCCTCCCCACCTCCCTCTCAACCAATCTCTACAGGCTGAGCAGCGGCTAACCCCCCTCCCCAAATTCATAAAAAAATCTCCGTAGCAACCACTGAATTTGTTTCTCACCTAGGGGGGGGGACGAACAGGTCAATCTAAATCTTAGAAGAAACAACAACAGTTACTTTTTGGATTTAGTTGGAAACAGAAGAATTTTGCTGACCACGCCCACATTCCCAATATGTCAGTATGACAATTTGTTTTACTCAGCTTGGGCCAACGATTTGTGTATTAAATGTTTACAATATTTGGGCGGAAAATGTGCAAACGCCGCTTCCGCAAGCTTGCCACGGTTCAAAATGTACAACTTCTAAATCCAGCATTTCTTATCAGGTAGACTCCAAATGATGATTAGAGAGTTAGGAGGCAATAGATCCATCAAAATCTTCAGGAGGACGTTAAGTTTGTAGGTGTGCCGAGAAGTTTATTTTTATTTTATTTTATTCTAGATCTCAGCCTCCTCCTGAGGTCAAAGGTCAACAAAAAACTAAAATGAAGTGTGGGGATTAAGCATCCAAATCAACCTTAAAATATGTCCTACTTTTTTATAGAAAACTCTGAATGCTCTGAACACTTTCTAAAGATCTGCAGATTATTAGAAAAAAACAAAAACTTTCTTAGTTGGAAAATAAAACCAATCGGATTAAATCTTTTGACAAATTCAGCATTCATTCTTGTTAGGATTTAACTTTCAATGTCTTTAATGTAGGCACGATTATCCAGATTGCTTGTATATTTTAGGTTTTAAATTTTCTGTAGATGTAAAACAAAACTGACTTTGGCTGCAGATTGATTGCTGATGAGTTTCAAAGTTTGACTTCAGGCTGTGAAGCCCTGAGTTCTCCAGAGTCGTACCAGCGCATCGTTGGCCATGTGAGCTTCGTCCTGCAGCTGGACCAGCCTCCTCTCCAGCTCGTCTCTCGCTCTTTCTGCTTCTTCTCGCAGCTGCTTCTCCCTTTGCAGACGCTGCCTCTCCACCTGATGAAAGACGGTAACAAAGGTCACAGAGACGGAGAAAAAGAGAACAGAAATCGTGTTTGTTTGTTTTGGAAGTGTTTTGTCCTAAATTTGTACAAATGTAAACTAAATACAGTTTTAGCCACATTAGTTTATTCATTCAGAGGTTTGTGTTTTCAGCTTGTTGCACAGCATCCAATTTAGTTGTGATGGAATAGAATAGCACTGCAATGACAAACATAAACACAAAACTGATGTGCGAAGAAAAAAACAAAAAACTGGGAGAGGTTTTTGGTGCTGCAAAGAATTCACAGACATCTGACACTAACATGTTTTAAAGGTTTGCGCTCAGATAAACTCAGATTAGGGAACTCAGTAATTTGGGATTTATAGCTCGGACCTGCTATTTCTAAGGACCACAGTGGCAGATGCATTCCTAAGTGTGTGCTGTTTGCATCTATTCTTTAATCAAATTTAATTATATTCATTTTTTTATTGTTCTCCCCTTTAACTGTTTGTAAAAATATAAAATCTGAATTTCATATGCCAGAGGAGAAAGTTTTATGCTGCAACTCACAACTCATGCAGTAGAGAAAGACTTTTCTTTATTTCCACATTCCTTTAGTTTGGCATAAGTCCAATTACATAAGACAATATCTCCATAGAAAACCTTTGGGTAATAAACTACCCCTAACGGAGCTCACAGGTGGAAGCCGGGGAGGAGGGGGGGGTTGATGAACGCAACGCTTGCAGTAAAGGAAGAGAAGGAATGGACACGCACGCCTGGAATTAAATAGGATGCTGAACAGGTGAGCTGACTGAACTGAACCGCCCTTGGGAGGAATAACCAGTTAAAACGCAGTTCAGTGGCTGCCTGCCCGAAATGCTCCCAATGTCGCTCACATGCGTAAAACTTACGGCTCGATGCCTTGACGCCGTGGAGCATCCGTCAGCGTATATCTGGACCTCATTCGTTGCCATGCCACAGAAAACATGGTTGATGTTGATTGAGTAGCTTGGGTTTATATGTTCTGGAGAGCTTTACAGGGGTACCGGCGCGGACGCCGCCGTGTCTGTGTTCACCAGATCCTATAGCCTCGATGAGCTTCCCTCCTGCAGCGAGAGCTGTGCCTGGGTTACGGCCGTTTAAAACGTTACTTCTGCCTGTCTGTTGCCCAGTTTAGGCATTAACCCGCTGGGGGAAAAATCTTAATAAAACTGGTGGGTCTTTTTACTTTTGTCACGATTAAAATAATAGAAACATCTTGCTGGAGTGATCGTGGCCGCTATGACAGCACCCCTGGCGGCCAACCACCGCTGCCCAGGGTCCGACGGCTCGACCCTGGGCACTCGATCCTCTTCTGCTGCTGCTCGCTACGCTGAGTCGCCAGAGACTGTCCTAGTTACTGTTGGGCAAAGGCAGGATGCAACCCTGGAGCTTACAAACGCCGCCGCCCAGGCTTCGGCCGGACCGCAGGCGCCATCGTAGCGGCCATGTTCACTGCCGACCTGTCCAGGGTGTATCCCGCCTTCGCCCAACAGTAACCAAAGTTCAGGACGAAAATCTTTGTATCAAGCAGCCATGTGGGCTTTATTTTTATTATTCTATTTTTCTGACCCAAAGCTGAGTCCATGATCGGCGGGTCAACCCTAACCCAAATCGCGCCGCAGGTCCGTCTATACATTGACTTAACATTGAAACACGACGCCCTGTCGCAAAAATCGCGTCCAGTGTGACCGCAGCATTATAGCTTCGTGTCTATAGTGTTTATTTACAGAACTACAGATGGAGAAATGTCAAAATCGAAAGTCCCACTATTGTCCCAACTGTGATGCCAACCATACTGTGTCACAATGTGGTTAAATTTGCTGCACATTTGTGGGAAAGCTGCAGTTAGCTTCTACCTCAGGAAGCATTTAGTGGTTTAGGCCTCTTTTTTTTTCTTCCTTTTTTTTCTTTATATCTGCAGTTGAGGAGGAAGTTTGCTCTAAATGAGCACCTTAAAAGAGCAGGTGAACAAAAAATTGAGTCAGATTTGATCCCAAACTTCCCTTTTAGGAGGAAAGACTATTGCCTGCACGACCTGGTCCAGGATGAGCAGAGGGAAAATGAATGCATGGAAGGGAGTTTAACCTCTTGTTTCCCGAGGCTCTCTCTCTTATCACTAACCTGTTTCCTGGCCCTCTCCTCTCTGGCCTGAGCCTTCATCTGCTGGACCTCCAGGGAATCTACCCGTCGCCGGCGCATGAAAAGGTCGTGGTTACCTATACACAATTGGAGAATCTGGACAAGACAAAAAAAAGGCATTTCATCCTGCTGTACATTTACTTTTTCCTAATAATACATTAGAGTAGATATATTCAATCCTTTTAGCATATTTAGCTATGAAAAGTAAAATATTAATAGTAATAAGTGATTATGGTTAATTTTTTTCAAAAATGTAAATAAAATATATGTAAGTAGAACTCACCAGCTTGTTGACTCTTAGCCTGGAAGAGTTAAACTTAAAAACATTGGTCTTCTTGTCCAGAGGTTTGATTGTAAACTTAAAAAAAAAAAACAACAGAAACCATGAAAACAGTGTTTTTAATATCCAGCAGAATGTGAGAATTCAAAAGCAAGAAAATCAGTACTCCTTGTTTGTAATTCTGTGAGAAAGTGTGACCCCTTAAGAACTCTCAGGACGTTTTACAGATTAAGCTGCAGTGATGAATAAAGGCAACGGCCAGAAGACATTCAGAATCATTCCATTTGTTCTGAACAATAAAAAATGGTCAATCAAAAACCTTTTTGATGCCACATTAATCTGAATACTAAGATAACAATCATTTTGTAATTTTTCTACATTTGCTACATGTGCTTCTTTCAAAACACCCCTCAAATTGCAGGATTTGGGAGGATAAAAAAAATGTAAAACCTGAACGACACAGGTTCACCTACTTTAACCTTTACGTGTTGTTTAAATGTTCACTGTGACATGTCGCCTGCAGCATGCCTATTAAAAAATGGGTATCTCTTTATAAGATTCCTTAATAATCTAGTTAGTAATGTGATAATAAGCCTTTATGAGACATTTATAGGACATTACTTAGCATTAATAAATCACTCATGAGTAATTAATTAATATAAATGTGCTTCCTCATAGTTGGGTCATTGTTTTGCAGCTCCTCCTCTTGTCCTTGTAAGTCATTGATAAATAAAAATCAAGTGGCTGTTTTGTTGATAGTTGTTGTAAGACACCTGCTAATGTTAATAAATATCTTATAAAGGCTTAAAAAAATCAAATATATTTTCCTAAATCCCTGAAAAATCCTAATAAATGTCTTATAAATGTTTTAAAAAGCCTAATAAGGTCTCATAAATTCAAATAAAAGCTAATAAATTTCTTATGAAGGCTTGTAAAAACATTACTAGTACTTTTTGATGTCTAATAACTAAATTATCAAGGAATCTTATTATAAAGCGTTACCAAAAAAGTCCATGGACATTTTGGCTCTACAGATTAAGAGCGGTCAATGATCTTCATATTTCCCCATACAGGTTGGAACCGCATCCACCCGTAAGGACCGTTGTAACTAAAAGTTAAAATGGATGAGTGAATGACAGCTTCTGACAGGAAGACTAACTATATTGATGGTATAATTTCAAAAGGGACATAATAGGAAAGTGCGGATCATCATCACCTCCTTATCACTGTAGGAGATGTTCCGGATCTCGTTCCAGGGGAAGGAGCACTTGGGCGTCAGCTTGTTGTTGGGGTCGTAGATGTGCAGGCCGAGGGCGTCCACTCCCAAAAGAAGGTCCGTTCCCTTTTTGTTCTAAACCACATCACAGCCCCCCCCCCTCCCATCAGTCAACATTCATTTGCACCTCGGTTTGACAGAGGTGACTTTGCCGGGCCTCCGCTCGTCTAAACCGTTTACTAAAAGTGAGTTGAACAGCTGCTTGTGCAGTCTGAGCTCCTCCATTTCACAACAGTGAATCACTTGGTGCAGCTTTTGACCCCCCCCCCCCAGTGAGTTTTAGTTGATCAGAAGTTTTGCAGTGACTCAGAATGAACAAAGACTCAAGCAGAAGCCATGTTTTCATTCTTTACCCAATGACAGAACTAAACTAAGAGAAAAACAGATGAGTCAAACTGATATTTTTAGCACATCATTACATTGCTACTAAAGCAGGCACACCTCCCAATCGTCTATATTGGCTTCCTCTCTAAGTGAATATGAAAGCAGCGTAGGTTTACCTTGATTAAAAAATAATTGACGCCATACATGTCCAGGTCCTGAGCTATTTTTAAATACTCCATCTCAGCTTGGTCCCTGGTTCAGAGAAAGAGGAAGAGATGGATCCAAAGAAGGACAGAAGAAGCAGAGAGAAAAAAAAGGGAATCAGTCCCTTTTCCTTTGATTTGATGCTACAAAAAACACAGGTAATGGTTCAAAAACCACAAAAAAGCTCAGCAGCAACAAACAAAACTCATTAACATGCTTGAGAAATGAGTTTCTGTATCCAAGGTTATGAAAAACAACCCTCTTTTCCCGCAGAATGTTGCCAGATTTGTTGTAAAGTCAGCAAAAAAAAGACAAGTCATTAACATATCTGATGCCAGACAGTAAAGAAAATATATAATCAGGAGATGCTGATGAATAAACTTTGGAAAGTTGTTCACATTTGAAAAAAAAGAGACTAAACTTCACTGAGTTTCCACTGCAAAAACAGCTTTGCGTCAGGAAAACAACTTTAAATAGGATTGGATGGCGACTAACTACAATCTAATGTTAAAGTGGAATGAAGGAATTTCTGATTCATGTTGAATCAATTCTATCCATCCCAGAGAGAAAGAAAGGCAGCAATTAACTAAACGGAAGCTTTTCGGGTTTTGAAATGAAACACTCAAAAATAACAGACACATAAGGTTACATCCATTTACAAATTCCAATTTCTAAGAGCAGCAGGGTTAACCTTCAAATGAAAAACAACAAAACACAACAGAAAATCAAATGTACCCTTCATGTGATTGGGACTTTGGAAAGTCACTGAATTTAGCGAGCACAGTGAAATGTATTATCTTTTGGAGAGGACTGCTCTGCCCGACAGAAGTGCTCGTGCAGCTGCTGTACAGGCTGTTAAGAGTCTTTTTAGCTGCAGGTTGCGCTCTCATCAGTACCAGTGACTGTGTGACATGGAATGGTTGGCAAACACTTGTTTTTAATCATCGTTGTGAGGTGGTACTCACTCCTGCAGCAGCACGAAGCTATTAGCATGCCAACAGATGCCAGGTGTCATGTTTCCATCACCTCTGATTTGAGCTGGATCTGATAATTGCTCTCAATTACTGCCGTCATCAGATATGAATGCCAGCTGCAGCCTTTAAAAGGTTTTAGCAGCTTTTTCTGGGTTAATGTGGGGACATTTTTTAGGTGCTGCAAAATACCAATGATTTTAGCTCCATGTTGTAGGTCAGCATTAATGGGGCCACTGGTGATCACCATATCTGAAGCAATTAATATATCAAGGCTGAATCCAAATTGCCTCCCTACCCCTACAGTTTCTCCTTATTGCTCCAATTGTAGGGGCATTTGAAGCTGTAGTGGTGTCCGAAAGTGTTTTTTTTTAAGGATGAGCAGTAGTGAGTTACGGCTGGGTATCCCTCTACTGGTTGGCTGATCCGTGTGCCGCGGAGGAGATATGCATTTCTTGACATAGGTGTGCCCTAAAACATAGACGTTTACACCTAAATGTAATGTTTTAAACGTTATAAAACCCAGGTAATTAATTCTCTTTTGCACAGTTATTCTTAGCTGGCTAGGTATAGTCATTTACTGCAGTTATATTTTATATTTTGTGTGAATGTTTCAGATATCCTGTACATACCCTACCCTATCTTTTATTTAACATTTAACCTTATGGCATTAAGAGTGAACAGCAAAGTAGGCATCTCATTGTACTGGGAAACCCGTTTCCTTACTGTACATAAGACCATAAACCCCTTTGAATCCTTGAATTCTTGAATCCTAGTGCGTAGCTGCCAGCGCTCGGAAAATACATGTGTTTTTTTTCATGTGTGTGGCAAGTATATCATTTAGTATTTGTAAGGATAATGGAAGTTTCAGGCACTTATGACGTACAGATAATGCTGTCATACGCTGTCCTTACACCAGTACTGACACTGACGGTGCAAAAATGACGCAAGCCAAGAGTGTGCACAGGATATTCAAGTGACTGTAGGATGTCTACTGGAGGTGTGTATTGGCAAGACTCTCGCAATATATGATATGTATCTAGGGGTATCTAGAAAATACAAACATAATCTCTCTACGGGTTCACCAAGCGCTCTACGACCTTGATTTTTCGTGCGAGCCACCTGTGTGCCTCGTACAGGTTCGCCAATTTCTCACCCTAAGACAACCCATATCCACTCTTAAGGGCAGTTGTGATTAATACTAGTGATCTAATGGTTAGAAGCCACTTTCCATCAAAAATCCAGCAGAAAGTGTAAGACATATCACTGCAGGGACAAAGCAACGGCTGTGTGACTTCATTCTGATTGACTCGCCTTTGTCAATGGAGATAACGAGCTTAAAACAACGCGTGCTATGAGATGGTTCATAAAGTTTACTTTCTAGCAGGTAGTTGTCTACTTTCATGAATGAGTTGGTGCTCACTTCAACGGATGGTTTCTTTCCTGACGACACAACAGTATTCCAGGATGATCAGGAAAGGACTCTAGCTTGAGATGAAGTTTGGACGTCTCATATAAGCTCAGAATGTGTTTTGAGAAGTTCGTGTGGATTTTTACCTCGTCCTGCCTCTGTGCTCTGCATAACATGCGGTGATCCTCTCCTCCCACATTTCGGGAGTCATCTGGTACAAGTTAATCACCTGAAATAAAGAACGACAAACACGTTTTAGAATACCCTTTTATGTACAGTAAATTCATTTGAGGAGTGAAGCCTCCATCACTCACCCTCTTCGGCAGTAATTCTTCCTCAGCCAAAAAGCCTGGTTTATGAAC